>JAVJGI010000060.1:85743027-85825027 GCA_035590275.1 Ibycter americanus | reverse complement strand
GGGACATCATGCTCAGCATATAAAGCTGGGGGAAGAAGAAGGAAGGGGGAGACATTTGGAGTGATGGCGTTTGTCTTCCCAAGTAACAGTTACACGTGATGGAGCCCTGATGTCCCGGAGATGGCTGAGCAGCTGCCTGATGATGGGATGTGGTGAATGAATTCCTTGTTTTGCTTTGCTTGTGTGTGTGGCTCTTGCTTTACCTATTAAACTGTCTCTCAACCCACAACTTTTCTCACTTTTACTCTTCTGATTCTCTCCCCCATCCCGCTGCAGGGGGGAGTGAGCGAGTGGCTGCGTGGGGCTTAGTTGCCAGCTGGGATTAAACCACGACACATGTACCTGATGGCTCAGTTCTGCCAGATGGGGAAAGGGTGGTGCCTGGGGATGTTTGCAATGAGGCATAGCTTGCTTCCACAAGAGTGCCACAGCTCCTTAAAACTGCATACACACTTGCCTAAATTCATAAATAAGGATCTATATTTGCTATTGTGGTTCAGAGTCTGCTGCAGAACTTGGAGACATCTTCTGTGCCCTGGCCCTCATTACTGAGCGCTCCTCAATTTCCTGCCCTGGTTTCTGGGGATGTAACAACAGTTCTCAAACTGTGAAAAAGACCTAGATTGAGCTCACATTGAAAAGCGTATCACCTGCTGAAGTGCGCAGCACCAACCCCCAGGTCATATCCAAATTCTTTACATTACTCAATTACTGTTACATTGTTCCAGTTGTAGCACAAGGTCAGTAAGCCATCACCCTTCATAACTGGGTTCAGAGGTAAGAGAGTGTCCCTGACATACTTGCTGCTTTGTAGTCTGTTTTGTGAACAATAAGCAGAGAACGGAAGCAATACCTACACACAAAATGCCCAGGTGGCACAGCTCTAATTCTGCTCTCCACCCAGAGGGAAAGAAAGAGGGCAGAGTGTCAGCAGCCTGTTTCACCCTGTGCTGTAATCCTGTGCTTGCCAAGGTGTGGAGAACTGCAAGGTTACACAAGGTGAAAGTCCGTGGCCAAGTTCTCCATTTTTATGTGATCAGGCTACCCTGAAACAAGTTCTTTGAGTGGGCTGAGAGTACCGCACAGAAGAAGGGGATGGATTTATTTGAAGTTCTCTATGCTAATATTTGACATTGAATGCAATAAAGAATAAAGTTTATTTAAGGGTAGTAGTAGGAACCATGGGAGGACTTTAGCCTAAAATAATAGATCACAGCAAGTTACTGCTTCAAATTTCAAAAGGTGTAATGGCTTGAAGGTGACTGAATTGAGCCTTTGACATAATATTCTCTTTGTCCACTTAAACCCATGGAAAGTCTAATAGTTCAATTTTATAGTTCAGTAGTTTTAAATTAAAAAATACTTTAGCCTTTTGTTCAATAACATTAACATAAAATCCTGGCAGCACTGCAAAATTAGCATCCACAGTAATTGGCAGCTTAAGCCAGCTACTTAGAATACCTCTACACAACATTATTGCTTCCTCTATTTAAGATTATTTTTTCCAGATTCTTTGCATAAAAAAGCATAGCAATCTCACTATCAGCTTGCTTAGGCAGAGATGTTATTTCAAATTCATTGTCAATACCTCCTTCTCAGAAAGGATACTGGAACTAATTGTACTAAATGAACACAACAGTATACATCAAATGACCAAACTTGAAAACATTTTTCTGTATTTTGCAGGTACTTATTTTTGAAACTAAATAAAAACCCCAAGTATTTTTGGTTTAAAATATCTGATTACTATTAAACTGTTGAAAAATTTTCATGCTCAGCTAGCAAGTTCCATCAGAAGTTTTAATTACATTGGGCAACTTAATAGTTGTTGATTTTATAGATGAAATCAGAAGGAATAGCTGTTGCCAAGGTTACCTGGAAAAGCTCAGAAAAAAGATGGCTCCCCAGTTGCTTTTAATTTTTATATCCATAAATATTATCTGTCTGGAGAGGAAGGGAGTTGTCACTGGGTCTGAGGTTTGTGTCTGTGGTTCTTTTTTCCTGAGGACAACAGGGAGGAAGAGATTACCTTCAGCAAGTAATTACTGAAGTGCAGAGGATTGCAAGAGCTAAATTTTCATCATCTTATTGACAAGGTCTAGCCTTTTCCCTGTTTGGATGTGGGATTCATGAATTGTCTGAGATGTTTTAAAGAAAGCATAAAAGATTTTTCTAAGTTAATATTCTTTGAAATTTCCACAAGAGGAGCTGTAGAAGCAGACACAAAAGAATCTAGAAATTATAAGAATTACACTGTGGTTCCTGGAGGTGTTTCAGCCAAGATCTATCATAAAGAACATTTCCTTGGTCATGTTAGGAAAAACCGTAGCTCAACTTGAGAGTTATATTGGACACCTTATTAAAATGCTATGCTTTAACTAAACAAGGGATGATCCAGACAAATACTTTTTGCTCATTTACAATTCTATCCATAAATACTTATCTAGGATACTTACATGTGGTAGCATGTAACTGTGTAGTTGACATGGGCTTTTTCTTTTTCTGGCCACATACGGTTTATTATGTGTCAACAGTCAGAAAATGAGAATACAAACGTTTGATGTTATGCCACAAAGATTCATTGCTGTTCTAAGCACTCAAGGAGTTAACACTTCCATATGAAACAGGTTCAGTCCCCAGTTAGATGTCATTCCGTACCAGAAAGTCCATCCCCTCCACAGCTGCAGTCTTTTTAGTCATGTCTCACATATTTCTTCACTCTTTCACACTGTTCATAAAATATAAAAATGCCTGGTTTTACACATAACCCTAGCTCAGCTCTCTTGGTTTATTAAACATCACCTTTGTTGCTAAAGGCATGCTGAAATTGCCACAGAGTCAGCCCAGCATTTGCCAGAACTGGGTGGGAAACTTTCATCTCTTCCCAGCTCCCAGCTCTGGGTGGTGGGATACCAATACAACAGGGTCAGGGAAAGTCAGACGCATACATCTGTGAGAAACATATCATAGCTTGCCTGCTTCCCAGGAATATTTCTTTGAACTGCACAAAGCTTTAGAATTACAAAATTGCCTTGCTGCAAGAAAATCTGGGGCTTGCCATGTCAGAATCAAGTCTTAAAACAATTCTTATTTATAGATACGTGGGAAAACACCAGTCTCTCTTTCGAGGGAGAGCTGCTATATCTTGCTTTCTGCTGTTGCACCTACCTGTGGTCAAGGCACTCATAAGTTTCTGTCTGAAAAAGTTGATATTGTTGTTGAGGCAATATCAGTAGAAGAGATGTTGCAAAAATTATCTGGTCCTGCCAACCTACTAGTATGTGTAAAACCTGGGCTTAATCGCACAGACAAAGATAGCTTCAATATTCCCTATACTGGGGTAAGAAAATCATGTAGGGTCTGCAGTGCACTGAGTAGTCTGTCAGTGAGAACATTCAGTAGTGTTCTTGGCATTTAGCAGACAAAATGGGAGCCTAATCCTGAAAAATACTACTCTTTTTTATTTCCGTGAAGGCAAGATTCTTCTCTAGGAGGCAGTTGATGTGAGAAGAGAATTGCAGAAACCACCAGCCCAGTGTTCTGATAGCAACCAAACATTACCTTATTTCAGCCAAATTCAGCAGCATTGTTAAAGCACTAATTTCAGACATCTATTATTACTAGTCATAAAACTGCCTAGCTACATTTTGCCATGAGTTTCCAGGATCATGTCTGCATACACAAAGGAACAGTATCTCCCATTGCTAATGTTAGCTACTCTTTCTTTCCATGCACTGTTCACAAACACATGTTTATTTCTTTTCTCTACATTTTGGTTGTATTTTACCACCTTTTCATGACAATAAGTACAGATGAAGGAGCCTTCCTCTTACATACTCCTTTATGGTGCCTCCTTACTTCTTACATATTCCTGTAGAACATGTAAGCTATTTAAAATGGAAAATACATTGTAACTATTAGGAGTGGAGAATGCAATACTCTGCCAGAAAGGGCCAGGTGGCAATCCATCACCAAAAAAAGTAACACATCATTATGCACTGATCAAGTAAAGCAATGTACTTGTTCTTAAAATCAAAGGGAATATGGTTTCATTTGATACTTACATAGGCAGGGATGCAAAGATATAAAGGGGCGCACTGTTTTTAAGGCATATATCTAAACTCAATACAGAAAATACAGATTAAATGTATATACTAGAAAGGAAACATCAAAATGGCTTGTTTTTAAATATACACTGTACGATGTCAGCCAAGCTTGAAGAAGACAAGCTTAGCTTAACTTATTTCTCATCCATTATTTCTCATCATTTTCTTGTATTATAGTTAATTCCCCTAAGACAATGACAGTGTTTAACTGAAAAAATGTCAACATTAAAAGACTAAACTATTCAACTGTCTGCCAAATGTATCAATGTTTATCTACTCCTTGAGCTTCTGTCTAAAATTTATTGTGGGATGGGTTATGAGTGAATATATTCCATGCTTGCAAGAGTGAGGAAAATAGATTCACTGATCTCTGACTTCTATGATTAATTGATTCCTTTAGGGAAAGTAAATATATTTACCACCTTTAGACTGCAAGACTCCTACAAGAAATTGTCATATCATTATAATGGATCAGAGAATGTACAAGTAATACACTGTCCTCTGATTTTGAAGAACATCAGGACAAGGCAAGAGAGGGAAGATTAATCTAAGACCAGCAGGTAAAGGACAATGAACAGTTAGAAGTGCATGCCTACCTGTTCACCTCAGAGGCACATTTTCACCATTCCCTTCTCCCAACAATATTTAGGAGTGTGTACTTTGCAGCACCTTGAGCACCAAGAGTTTCAGTGAGTACAAAGCAAAATGGGAGGATCCAGCCTAGATCTGGGCCTAATTTTCTAAGCCCATTCCTGTATAGGATTGTCCAATGCAAAAGAAAACAAACAAACAAACAAAAAACAACCAAAAAACAACAACAACAAAAACCCACCTTATTTTTTTAAATATTTCAGGGGAAAGAGGAAAACCAAGGCAAAAACCTTTACATTTCAACAGAAGTCAAGTTATAGCTGACCAGAAGATGTTTCCTTACCCTTAATGAATGCAGTTAGTTTATAGAAATTCCCAGCATTTGGAATTTTAGCAACTTGTAGTATTCGAAAAACATCAAGCAAATTAAAGTCAGACAGATGTTTCACATATATATTTAACAGAAAAGAATTCTCTTATTTGACATTGCAAAGGTAATGACCATGTCAAATGCACAGTGTTGTGTGAATATACATATATGCACATGAAGTGGGAGTCATCTGACCCTACTTAGACATCTGAGGAGTGCGTGTCTAAATGCACCACCTTACAATCCCCCCACTTTCCAAAGAAAAATAGCTAAATGCTCCCCACCTCCCAGGGGCAACTTATTACATCTAGAATGCCTGTCTAAGACAGATCAGGTGAATCATCCTCCAAGGATAGCTACATCTCTCCATTTGTTACAAGAGGGGCATAGGGTGAGCCATTATGCCTTTTCATGCAGCTTTCAACAACTAAAGGTGACTGAGGTGAAACCCACTCAGAAAGTTTAATAATATAGACATTTTTCCTTACAGAAATGCAGATCTGAGAACAGGCATGCACTGGACAGCATCAATTATGTGGCTGGCAGCCACACTTCCACACTGCCTTCCAGGGTCCTACTCAGCTTCACACAACCAAGTGTTTTAACTGCTGAATGGAAAACAGTTAAACTGTTCTTTATTGGAACAGACTATGATATAATGTGATCATAAAACACTCCACATGAGGAAAATTCCATATTTGTCTCTTGAATTTAAATGAATTAAAGGACACACAAACCTAACAGTTTTGAACTGGAGTCCTCATTAGGGAAAATGTCCTTATTTGAGAGAATATTTAAACAGATGTTTAATATTATGTCTGTGCTTAAATCCCATTGAGATCAATGGGATTCAAATGCATGCTTAAATTCAGTCTTGTGCGTAGGGTCTTCCTGAATAGGAATTGATTCAGCATGTACAGAAGAGCTTCCCTGAACTGTAGCCTGAGAGATTAACTTAAATATGTTTTCAGCTGGCCAACCACAGGCACCCTAGTGACAAAATATAGTCATAACCTTTATCTTGGTATAGCTTAATGCATGTTGTTTATCGCCTTACTGGTCTCACACTGTTCTTTTAGAACTATATTTTGGGAATCTGTTGGCGTTTGTGTTTTCTTTTTAATAACTGTGGTCACTTTTTGCTATCAGCCGAAGTATCAGAGGAATGAAATTTATTCCAAGTGAGGGGCAATTTAACCATTTTCTCCATTGCAGTTTCACACAGCTCTTCTATTCTGAATAGGAGTATAACACTTTGCTTTGCTTTTCTCATCCATGCTCTGAGGAACAGCATTCACCCTGTTTCTCTAGGCAATCTGTGCTGCTATTTTGACATGTAGGTTACTAACTTTTATTTGATTATTATAATACGGATACCCGTAGCATTCAATTATTAGGGCAATCTGTTGCTGTTATTTACTTGCCCACTTTGCATTCAACAGCATGACAAACTCAAAAAAGAAGTTGCATCACCATTTATGTGTTTTAAGCCCTGGATCAAGGACCCTAAGTCATGACATTATTAAAAAAGGGCAAAAAATAAAAAATCAGAAATTTTACTATTAGAGACATTCATCTATACAAGAACAATCCTATGTAGCCTACATTAAATTTTTCTACTTCAGGTACACATTCTAGAAATCCAGTGGGGTTTTTGTAAATGTTCAATATCAAGAAATAGCCCCGCTGTTTAAATTTGCTGAAAACCAGACATAAGTGGTATTAGTGTTGTTCTCATCTTAGGGGGAAAAAAAAAAAAGCTTTAAGCATAGCATTCTCTATTACATGTAAATCAGACTCTTTAACAGTATTCTCTCTGTCTCACCTAACTACTTCAGTGACAAGTTTATTTTTTTTCATCCTAGTTATTCCCATAAGTGGTGGTGAGTTGCAACCAGAAATATTTCGGATGCATCATAACCACAACTGCATACTAAACCTAGACCAGTTAAATGACATCTGTACGAACTCTTTGAAAGCTTCAGGCTTTGCATGCTAACCAATGGTAGCCAAACCTAACTGCAAAGTTTTCATTGAGGATGCCATAAAATATCACTTGGGATAACTGTGAGTTAAGGTTTAATTCTGGAAAATAAGCTCAGCAAGTGTCTGAGGCCCATATAAATTACTAGGATCTAATAGAAGCACGTTTTTAAGGATACACTTGAAATATTTTCATTAATTCATATCAGAACATTGGAATTTGATTCAAAGCCAGTCAAGATCCCGTCCAGCATGGTCACTGAAGCTTGAATCAGGATAGTAGACTGTGACTTGTACTGGTACTAAACTCTTTAGCATAGTAAAAATCATGAAGAAACTAAATATTCAGAGAGGGCTTCATAGAAATAAGAACTATTTAAGTTAAGTACAGGAAGCAGAATCTGAGTCTTTATGGGATGATTACAGCCTAGTAAAGTAATGTATCTAAAGGCTAAGCAGTTTTATTTATAAGCCAATTGTCATTTTCAAAGCATCCTAAAACCTCAGTTCGTGCTACGCCTTTGAGTAGTCAGTTCTTGCTATTTAGTGAGCCTTATTGCAATAATATCTCCTTTTGCTCCCCCACTAAACCCCTGGTGTTTAGGAGATCCTTTATATTTTACTTAATATTATAAAAACACTCTATAATATAAGGGTGCTGAATTATTTACTGGAAAATGGCATACACCACAGTCCACAGTGATCTTAATTCTTTTAATAACACCGATACAAGAAAATAGTGTGAATGTAGTACAACTATGTATGTTCCAGAATGTTCCTAGCTCAGGCATAGTTCTGTTTTTGTTGTAAGATAATTTTTATAAGTTTTATAAGCTAGATATGAAAATCACTGATATTCCACCGCAACAATTATATGGTTAAGCTACTAACACATGACAGTCATTTTCATTGGAATGTATCCAAGTGCCTTTTATAAACAGAGATTACATATCTTTTCCTAATCCTTTATACTGAAAATCTTTGCAGAACTGAAAGGGTGACTGAATTCATGCAGAACATATAGTAGCAAGGTGAACTATAAGATATGTGAGCCACATTTTCACTTGATGAATAGATAAGATTCATGTAATAGAAAATTTAAACTGCTAAAAAAATCCAATAATGTTACTGCTGAAGATGATGGAGTTGAAAGCCTGTTCCTTCAATGACATTTAAAATAAAGCTAAGATGATATAAGACTGCATATTTATCAGGCTACCTTGTATATTTTAAATGTATGTCATGTGCTGTATTCACAAAAGGTACTTATGAAAACACTGTAACTGTAAGGAAATTCAAATATAATCCTTTTCTAAAAAATCAAAACAGGAACAAACAAAAACTTGGAAAATAATTCTATACTTTAATTACATTGTCCTCAGCAAGCATCTTAAATTTCTTCCTGCACAGTTAAAATAAATTAAAACACTATCACCCTCATGGCCTTCTGGTTCAGCCAGCCAGGCTTGAGTGCATTTCTGCCTTTAATTAAGTATGGATAGATAATGTCCTTTGTTCTTTTTCTGATGTGTTTGACACCTGCTGTCTTTGTAATCAGGGAAATGAGTCAGGAAGTTCCAGCAGAGAGGCTTTTAGTCAGAAGCAACACCTGGGTCCCCATCTATGCCTTCACATCACATAACACTGTCCTGCACCGACAACACAAAAAACGAAAAGCTGAACGAGCTGTGAGCCTTCAGCTCCATAAGCTCAATGGGCTACTGTTGAAATTAATGGTAAAACTCAAGCCATATGCTAACTTCTTCTTTTGCTAAAGTGACGGAAAAACTACCACCTTTTTTTTCCCCCTCTTTTTTTTTTTTAGGATGATTTATGAGAGAATGATGTTGCATTCCAGTTAAAGCAAGAAGCTAGGGCCAAATCTACCAGTTTTCCTAGCCAGGTCTGCCACAATTCCTTACAATGTGATCCCAGCCAAAATCACCATTACTGTGGACTGTCTTTGATTCAAAGTTATCTTGAATTATAGTAGTCTCTGCGTCAAGTTTCTTCCACACAGTAAATGCTTTAGCTTGGTGAGGTAACATGTTTAACATAAGCTCACTCTCCACAGAGGATGTGGGTTAAAAATCACACTAACATGCCAGATCTTTAAGAGGTTATTTCTGCCTGACTCGTTTTTAGTGAAACCCCACATTCACCATGCAAATTCAGATTGGGTGCACAAGTCAGAGCCACGGGGCACAGGGAAGTAACCTATAGAGCAAATCAGCATATGGCATCTGATAAAAGCTGTGGGATTTACCCTGCAGGTCTCAGAGGCTCCATACATTAGTGGCTGTAGTCCCAGTATGAAGACTGGTGGTATTTCACACTGACACTGTTTTCACTCTAATTTTACTTAAGAGGAACTATCCATTTGTAAGTAAATTCAAGTTAGCTATAGTAAAGGTACACATAACAACTGCATTAAACTCCTGTACAAATAAGCAAAAGGAAAAGTGGTGTTGATGAGATGGTCCCTTCCAGATTCAGTAGCCTCAGATAGAAGTTCATCTCACTTCATAAAATTTTGCATTTCCTCTTTTTTCCTTTTGTTCCTGTCCACCCTGCCATACCCATGTAAGCAAGTAAAAACTTTCATTGCCCCCTCTCACAGACTTATTAAGACAGCAGATCTGAGTCCTTGGTGCTGCAGCAGATCTTGTCCTTTATTATAGGACATCACAAGCTCAAAATTAGCCCTGTCGCTTCAGCCTGCATCTCAGTTATTCCCTTTTCACAGTTCAGGCCCACTCTTCCATGAGGGTCCTTCCCCAGCTTTCAGAGGCTGGCAACAGAGATTTCCCCATCTTTTCATTAGCCTCTGTGTACCATGTAGAGAGTAACAGTGGGCTGAGCTGCTCAAAACTACTGGGCTCTTTCTAGTACTTCCCTCCTACATCTCCTTCTTTCCCTCCAGTGTACCAGCTGATTTAGCGCATCCTTGATTAGGTGCTCGACTGCCATGAAACAGGCAAGTGATGCAGGCAGCAGATGAGAGGACGGGTAGGGCTGTAGCTGAGTGGGAGAGATAAAGTTCCTTCTCTTATCAAGCCCCTGTGCAAAATCCCACCATTCACAAAATCTCTATGAGCTGGCAACCGTGACTTCTTCACACAGTGTGGCTACAGTTTAATTATTGTTTAGAAAACATTCAAAGAAAATTGTCTTAGGAAAGACATCACTCCACCCAAGTGGTGACATAGGTGCCTAGCCCACAGTCTGCTGTGTCGCTTTGCTGGGTTTAGACCCATGTGCGCTCTTAGACCTGAAAAAAATGGCTTTCTCTCTGCAGACAGGGTTTTGAGGTTTGTAGTATGTTTTCAGTTCTCAGGAAGGTTAAAGCACAGTAAAAAAGAAAGGCTGGTTTGGAGAATATTATGAGAAGTATAATAAAATTATATATCTGTAATTTGACATTTTCAGATTTAATGCATTTTTAGACATTTGCAGTGTAATTCCCTTCCCCCATTTTCTTAAATTTCATTCCCAACCAATAACTCATAAAGATTCCTAAATACTGAAGACGTCCATGAACAAATTAAATATCACTGCCTGCCTGGATTTTCCTACACATTGATTATTCTTTAAACATAACGTTTTATTTATTATTGTGGTGATTAAAAGAATCTTCTGGTTGTGCATGCTCTTTCAGCTCTAGATGCACCAGCATCATTTTTAGTGTGCAAAATTCTCCAGCTATTCCGCTTTGAAATGTAGTCTCTGCTTTTCATAGCTTTCTGGATTACCCCAAGTGAAATTATGGCAACTTTAGAAAACTGCTGTAATGCTACAATGCCACCATCTGGTTACAGTCAAGGATCTGTTCTTGCAGGTGGTGAAGGCTCCGAGACTCAAAGAATTCAACAAGACACCACTGACAATATAGGCTGAATATGGAACAGATGTATGCACCAAATTGGTCTTGTTTATTGAGGGATTTTGATTAGCCAGAGATTGAGAGTAGTATTAAAGAGTGAGTAAAGCATCTGCTTTTACTGTCTTTCTCTTTATTTGCCACATCAGTTCTGCCTAAAAGGCTCTGAATCCCAAATAAATCACACATATACATGTGATTGCACATAGCATTTAAAGAGCAGTTTGCATCCTTCTGATGCCCCCGGAGCCGCCTTCTGGGAGACCCAGAGAGCTGTTCTGGGGAAGGCCAGGGGCTTGCACCCAGCAGCCCCTACTCCCCACCCTAAGGGCAGTCCTGCCCATGGGCAGGGCAAGCAGAGCCAGGCCCTAAGCTTCCAAAATCCTACACTATGAGCTGAAAACGTTTACTAAGGAAATTCCAAAGATTTTAGCCATTGTAAACTTCCTTTATCATGGTAAGTAGTGTCACTCTTGGAGTAAAATATAGTGCTTTCTTGCTTTGGAAACATCTGAGCAAGTGGGAAAGAGCAGAAGCTGGAGCACGAAGCAAAAGAAACATGATAAATATGAAACTACATAATCTTTGAATATCAGTCACAGCCAAAAGGGGTGTCTATTTCGCTGTCTAAACCTGACTAGCCAGAATCTGATTTTACATATGTTGACTGCAAGTAACACTGCAACATTTCTGCTCACTTCTTGCTCTATCGTAAAATGCTAGTTGGTGGGGAATGCCAAGAAGCGACATTTTACTTCTTGAAGCAGAAAGAGAAGGCATTAAGCTTGTTTGGGAATATATATTATAATTTGTTTCTGCACTACTATTCTGAACACTGTTCTTAAATCAAAACTATTTGGGGCTGCTAAACTGATTTCTGTTGAATGTAAGTAAAATGTGAGACAAAATGGAATAAGCAGCAGGAGCAAGTTGTAAGTCAAAGGGCAGCCTCTCTTATTGCAACTCATTTTCATGGGCTAAATGAAACAGAACAGTAATGTTAAGAATGTAAAGGGAAATGAAAGAGTTAACAGTAGTGTCTCAGAAAAATACATTTTTAAAATACATTTTTGAATATTAAGTCGTAAAACCATCTGCTCTTGAGAACCATCAAGGCAGAATTATTTGTTTTCCATGTTTTTATTGGAGGGGAAGCCAGTCTAAAGAGCAGAGCATGCAGGGCCTGGCACATGGTATAACAGGACCGGGAAATTACATCCAACAGAAAGGTAAAAGCAGGAGATGAAGGGAGTGGGGAAGGTTCCTATATTTCTATCAAAGTTACCAAAGGACAGAGAAGTTGTTTGTTCAGTTGTATATCTTAAAAAAAAAAAGTTATTATTCCTGGGATCTAGGTGAACTTGTTATAATTAGATGGATAATACAAAATCAGAAAACATAGATTTGCACCTAAAATATTAAACAGCAGATGGCAAATTTGTCCTAGGACCCTTGTCGTGTGAGCTAGAATTGTAGCAATTGCTAAAATTCTGTACTTAACATATAGCAGGAAACCCAACAATGACCCAGAAGAAAGCACAAAACTGCAGATAGTGATGTACTTTAGCATGAATCTGAGCACAACTAGAAGGTAAGGAGTTGTTTTGATATGTTCTAAAAGTGCAATTTCTCATTGCTTTGTACCTTATGTAAATATGAACATCTCAGAGACAAAGGTGTAAAAACACAGCTTTTTGAATGTGGCACTGTTTGTGCTGTGCCAATGAGAGTATTTGGGCCAATAATTTCCTGAACAAGTAGATGTGTTGGACTCAGATTTATTGCCTTACCAAAACATGTGACCTGCTCAGTTTTTTTACTGTTGCAGAGACCATATTATTCCCACTCCATCACAGAGGGGTCTACTTGCACAGGCACTGTAGACCCATTTATTTGCAAGACCCCTGGGCAGGTGGTATACCAGCTGCCCAGAGCATCTGTACAGAAATACTTTTGCTTTGAGAAGGAGATTGGTTGGGAAATAGGTCATCAATTAGCCACGAAGTCCGTTCTCAATAGTCCGTTTGTTCTGGGCAATTTGAGAATGGACTCTCATAAAGTGCTCTGTCAAGAGCCCAACTTGGACCCATCTCTTGAGGTTGCTCCACCACATGACCTGCACGCTTCTATATACACTTCCACACCTACACAAGGAATCCTTACTCCTATAGGTCCTTTGTGTTTGTTTGTGCATTTTAATAGAAAGCAAAATCAGAATGTATAAAAAAAAAATTCTTAATTATGCTTGAAGAAACATCATTGAAGTGATTGTTTCCACATTCAGCATTTCTCATCAAACAACTTAGTTGCCTAACACAGACACACTGCACCATATGAAGAACTCTAGCTGCCTTTTCAGAGGGACACAGGTAACCCACAGGTCTTAATGGCATCCACCAGCCCCATGTGGCTAACTAAGACAGGGTATCTTAAATAGAAATCTATCTTTAGACAATTGAATAAAGCCCTGAATATTTCAGAACAAAAATCCCTAGTGTTCAACCACAGGCAGGTAGTGTATTCAGAAGAGAGAATGGCCTAATTGCTTGGATTTAATTAAAAAAAAAAAATAAAATCAGCCAAATACCATTTTTTAGCTGTAAAAAGTTTGGGGAGTGTAATTATTTTCATGCAGCTTTAATTGGGACAAGGAGCCAAACTGCTGGAGTAGAAGATTCCTTTCACATCATTCCTGAACCAAGTACCATCATAAACCAGAAAGACACAAACTCCAACTACTAGCAATAATTACAAATGATTACTATTTACAGACTATTCATCAGCATACACTTCATCAAGATTTATCCTACAGCTTTCACTTGGAATAAGAGATTGAACTGTAGTATTTCTAATGACACAAATCTAGTTTCAAGTCCTTATCATGCTGCAAACAAATGCCTGATTTTCTGCTTTCTAAATATTTGCTTTATAGGCTACTTTCTGCATGCATTCATTCAGTCTCACACTATAGTTTTCTTCTTTATTTCTAGTATCTTTCTCTGCAGATCTCTCTGTATTACCTAGCTGACAGTAGTTTTTGTAATACTTCTCAGGCTGATACTTACCGAGTTTTACTGTCAAAGGATTTTATATCCTGCTTATATCATTAACAACTTTGTTAAAAAATGGCCTGGCCCTGAAAATCCTTGCTAAACAATAGTCCTCATGTATATGCCTGCTAAAATCAACTGCATGATGAAAGACCCTGTAGAGGATCTACATCCTCCTAAGTGAAAAATAGTGCTGACTACATGGTACCCACTAGACATTCTCCCATCATAAGTCATTGCCATTAATCATTATATATTTTATTTTAAAATAGCTTGAAATAAGAAGTAATGTGAAGATGTTCAAATCTGTCTTGATCTCTATTAATGTCGGAAGCAGTGTTTTATGAGAACTTCTTACATGATTCACCACAGCCTAAATAATGCAGCTACATTTTCACATCATATAAGTCTAAATACTTCCACATACATTGTAATACACGTGTTAACATACTGGTAGTCCTGTCATCCTCTCTAAAAGGGACATATAGAACATCATTCTAGGCTATGCTTGCTGAACCAGGGAAGAAATAGCAACCCAGTGAGTGCGATTTTCAGGGGGAAAAAAAACATGGGAATGAGTGTAAGATGAACCTCTAGCTACAGGCAGATGCTGAAGGAATAGCCTTTGGAAAGGGAAACAGGCAGCAGGTAGCTGAAAGCAGGACCAATAAAAGCTGAGAGCTGAACAGCAAAATCGGGGAAGAGCAAGCAGAGGGAAGAGTCAAATAATACTTATCGATGATGGCCCTCACAGGCAAAAGGATCTGGTATGAGCAGGAGGCCAGGAACTCTGGTACTGAACAGCAGCTGAGTGGTACCTTGAAAATGTCTGGTACCCTTAAGCAGGGACCCATGAAACCACCCTCTTCACACCTTCTTGGAGTTCTGTGTGGAAGGGCTAAGACAAAAGGAACTGAGATCACAGGACATTTATGTAGCCAGGTCACCATCAAAGGCTTCACAAAAGCAGGCCAGGAGCAGCAAGACGCCACATAGGACTAAGTTACTGATACTCTATGTGCTAGTGTATAAACTATCCTGTATTGTTGCCTTGCTCACTGATTTTTTACCCTCTTTCCACCTGTCAGCTCTCCAGTGAAAAGCCTTTCTACACTTCTTAATTCCTTTAAGGCAGTTTTTCTCAGCTTGTAGTTTACAGACTGGTAGGATTCAGAAAGGCAGAATAGTAGTCCACTAAAAACTGAACATACTCAGGTTATCAACCTCATGTGCATGGAAATATGTAAACAAACACAAACCAGAAGTAAATCAAGTAAAGAAATTATATTTCAAGGCTTAGACCACTTTCATTGTAAGTGAAAACATCTGTGGTAAAGGATTTTGCCGGTGGAATCTACATCTCCTAAAGGTCAACTGAAAAATTCTAATCCTTTAAAGAAAAGAAAAAAAAAAAAAGTGTTCTTATTTTGGTTATTGCCACAAAAAATT
The DNA here is from genome assembly GCA_035590275.1 of Ibycter americanus. NCBI lineage: Eukaryota > Metazoa > Chordata > Aves > Falconiformes > Falconidae > Ibycter > Ibycter americanus. Next base: position 85,809,598 of record JAVJGI010000060.1, on the reverse strand, counting down.
ATCAATAATTTCTTCCTCCTTTTTTGAAAGGCTAACTTCTGAAACTCCTCATAGACTTCTATTTTATAAAAATGTGTTCATATATATTTATTCAAATATTCTAGCTCTGGTTGAAGTTCCTATTTATTTATTCTTCTGTTTTCAAACTCACCCCAAATCCTTTCTTTTGTTTTGTCAGGTTAGGTCCCTGCATCAGTACTGAATAACATGGAGCATTACAGGCTTATTACTCAGAGCAAAACCTCTCCTTCTGTAAAGACAGAGCAATCTCTGTGTTTTTTAAAAAAAGGACTGTCTTGTGGAATAACATCTTCTGATGCCATTTAACTGCAACTACATTTTTCCTATTCTGGGAGCACATACTGCTACAGTAGTTAACAGAATTTCTGTCCACTACAAGACAATGAAGATAGCAGATGTGGAGTCACAAGACCCAGGGACCTCTACCAATTAAAGGTCAAAATCTGTCTCACTTCACAGAATGCAGCATTTGAGCATGAGGTCTTGTGTGTATTTGTCATCTTGTTCAGTCAGAAAGATATGACAACAAATAGCTGGTCAAAAGCTGTCAGGGTCAAACTAAGCTTGATAGAGTGCCCTAGGTCACCTCTGTGAATCCAATAGCAGAAATCGCCCTAGTGTCAGTTTGTATTGTAGTCAAATAGTACGTGGCACACGATAGAACTATATTCTGCCACTAATTGCTGCTTTGACCTTCTTGTTAACCAAACATTTTGATTAGAAATATGTACTGTGCTATCATGTTCCACAGCAATGTAACAGCTGCCTCATAAGTAGATTTGAACATTTTCTCACCTCACACCCACTGGAATCACAATTAAGGTTGTATTAGAGTTTTTCTTTGAAGTAAGTGAAAATACAAGAAGATAACAAAGCATTCTATATAAAGGAAGGCATACTCTTGACAATCTTCACATTTCAGTGTCCTCTTGGTAGAATAGGAACAGATTTAAATTTTTTTACAGTTTTCAAGGAGGCTCTTTAACACTGATTTGGCCAGCAGCTAGGCAAGCAAAAAGAGAGATGACTGGGTAAACATTTCAACACTTTCTAGCCAAATGATTGATTATTTCTCACTTCTAGAAAAAACTGAAAGTCCCCTGCACAATTTTTAGCATGTCCATAGAAAAGGATACTGAATAAAGAAGTCACTTGTTACTGCTTTGGAATTCTGAGATGTGATTTACTAATTATTCTAGTGAACATGACTGCAGAGAAAGCTTGGACTCATAAAGCATTCTGAGCTTGTCCAAGCAGACTCAGTTAAACCTGAAGGGAGACTGCAGAGTGCTAAATCCTGATCTCCAGCAGACTGGTTCCACAGCAAGTTAGAAACAATCAAAGCTTTCATGCTCATGTATTCCAAATTTTCTGTTTAACAGATCTTTCATTGTCTCCATTTTTACACACACACCCCTTTTACTTTCTGTTTTTTCCACTTAGCAGTTTTCTTTTATTTTCCTTTTTATATCATTTTTCTCTAAAGGAAAATTCAACTTTTCATCCAATTTACAAGTTTCCATCCATCTTTTTCCCTTTTCTATTCCCCAGCTAGCATTAGCCTACTTACAGTATAATAATTTTAAAGTAATAACAACACTGCACTCCTTTTTAAATAGGAAAATTAGCTTTTCTCTTTCTGTGCATGCAATGTTAAGCACATGTTGATGTGTGAAATTTAAGACAATACAAATTCTGTCTTTACTCACCTTTTGCAAAAAAAGAACATCAATTTTGGCATAATTGTGTTAGAAGGTAAGGTTTACAATTTAAAACCAGCCTTTTAAGTTCCTTCATTTATTAGCACCTATACTGACAAGAAATGTATTTAAGCAACCTCAATTCTCAACATACATGTTGTGAAAGCTTTTGACAGCAAGCAAGTAGGACTAAAGCTATTTTAGCCTGAAATTTCTTATATTTTTTACATGTTTTTCTGTTATTCCATAATTTTTCTTTAAAATTTATTACCAGCTGCATTTTGTAGAGGTGGTCATATTTTGCTTGGTGGCGCTGTTGTGAATATTTTGGAGAGCATCTGTTTAGCAGAATGCATGTTTCATTTTGCACATGTACATAAGTGGATAATGGAAGAAAATATATTTATACCTGGAGTGGCAGGAATAAGAAGCCTGACAGAGGTTTTCCCCACTGCAGCCTAGATGCAAGTAATGCCTTTGGGTCCCAAGTGTAAACCTCTGGTGGTGCGTACCCATGGAAAGAAGCTCCCAATTCTTACGGTTATAACTATGGTAGCACCCTCATGGGAAAGGCCTGGGGCTGCGGACAGTCATTCTGAAGGCCACTCTAGCCCTGGGAAGAGGTGCAAAAAGCTGCTGAAAGCTGCTGAAAGCCCTGAACCATTGTGCCGTTGTGATCCAAGTGTGCAACTCTGCTATGGTGCCCTCATTATACCCTGCACAGCAAGGAAAGTATTTTAGCAACCCCGTTTCAGAACCATATGGGAACATTTTATTAATTTCCTTTGTGCAAAATATTTACCTCTGTGCCTTCACAAACTGCTTTCCTGGCCCCAGGAACCTTTGCAATTTTAATGAAGGAGCTCTATCTATCTATCTATCTATCTATGTTCTTGCATTGTCTTCTTACAGATCCCAAAGAAGAAAAATTAAGACACAATAAACACTTTGACTATATCCCTTTGCAAAAAGCTTACACTATTGCAATGTTCTTTAGGTTGTTGTTTTACGAATTACAAACACTAAAAGTCAAGCTGTGTAAAATAGCCCTTGCTAGTGCTGCCTGTATAGGGCCATGACCCTCATTTTCATAATCCTGATGCTAAGTGAACTTTAAGGTAGGAAAAGGTAGAAATGAGTGAAATTTTAAAAAAAAAAAACCTCAGAGCAAGGCCTTGATTCTGAAAGACACTTTCAGGCATATCTAACTTTACACTTCTAATTAGTTCCAGAGTAAAATCACATTGAAACCATTAATTTTCTATAAATAGAAATCTGATGAACCTCAAAGCCATCTTATTGTACTAAAATAAGCACAAAATCAATCATCCACACATTTTTAACTTGAGCCTTGTTATCCAATACAAATTATTCCACAATTTCAGAAGTGGTCAGTGCAATTAAGAAACACTTTAAGGTGTACAAATTTTGTATTGAGTGGAAAAAAATATAGGTCAATTAGAAGGTAAGATGGCAAATGGAAGAAGGGATTGTCCAGGCCTTGCTTCAGGGAGCACTAACATGATGTTGTGTGTCCATATATTTAGCATAAACTTCCCTTTAGGGCACTTCTGGACTACCACAATGGGAATAAGTGATAGTAACGATACTAGCAAAGGCAGTACAGGAAAAGAGGGAACTGAAGGGAGCTTCCGTTTCAGAAATACATACATGAAGATCCACTGTGATTAATGAAGGTACCTGAAGGTACATAGAATTGCAGATAAATTGTAGATAACAATCCCAGAGTGGCTTACAGAGGGAAATGATAAACTGAAGCTCTCCCTCGGGTCTCCCTGTCTGCCTAAGCTTGATCCAGGGTAACCAGCACACACATCCGTGTTCTGCATTTGCTGTTTATTCAGCAGACACTTAAAAGGACAAGAGAAAAGATGAAGCTGCTTGGCCATATGACAACACAAGTAACTGGAGAGACCAGGGGAACTTGGACCATTTGTAGGATAAAGGATTACACAGGGGGTTAACACACCAGGATTAGAAGAGGTTTCTATTAATGCAATAGAAAATGAAATCATTATGTTGCAAAGTAGATAGGCTCTAAGGAGCTAATTTTTGCCCTTGTCCAGCAACATTTAGCAGCCTGTGGTTACTCAAGATAAAACATTAGCATTAAAGTGCCTATAATACAAGTACAGTCATAATCTTATGTGCAAATTGCTGGTCAAGTCTTACTGAGTTCCTGCCTCTTCTATTTACACTTTATTAAAGAAAAGTCACAGAAGCTGTCTTGGCTAAAGGCAAAGTCTTCTCCATAAGGAAAGTGTGCAGAGATATACTAGATGTAAGCATTTTCTTTCCTAATATTATTAATGTTACTTTGTGTTTCAATTAAATAACCAGTATAACTTATATTTTAAACTTTCAAGATCTTGCCAGTGAAGATATATTTAAAAGATGTAATGTCCTGGAGAAATCACTACATCTAAAAATTACCCTAATTAGAGAACTAGAGTTGTCCTGTTAATACTAAAATGTATTGTGGTGGGAAAAATACATTGAAGAGCCATTGTTTTAATGGTCTTTAATCCTGCCCATTTGTCAATAAACTGAAGTTACTTAATGAACTCTTTTTTTTAAATATCACTCCAATACAAAATGTAACGTGCTGCACATAAAATTAAATTCACTCTTATGTAGATTAAAAGAAAGCTAACATCACCTTTGACATGCAGATTGTTAACAACTTACAACCATTGCCAGCATAATGAAATCAGTGGTTTTCACTACCCCTGTTTGAAGTACAGTGGTTTGAGAAAAGCAAAAACATACCTGATAGGACAGGGTAAGGGAGAGGGTATAGTACCCTACAACAGTAGGAAAAAAAAGTATTATCTAAACAGAGCCATTGTACACATGGTGCTTTCCAAAGAATTGAAAAGTATCTTCTTAGTACTTTTAAGAGCTAGAGGTCAATTCTTGTGCTCTAGAACCAGTACAAGCCTTTCACTTTATTTGGATGCAAATTTGATCTGTCTTAGGTGAAATTCTACATTACTTAGAAGTGATGACAATTAAATCTGCTTGCATTTTCACAGTTCAAGCAATGGCTGTTTCACAATAATAAATGCCAAGATAATAATTTCTGTGAAAAACAACGTAATTGTAATACTAAAGCTGTAATGGGAAACAGCAGTAAATAGCCTTTATTTGATAAAATGTCTCCCTGTTGGCTTCTCAGCCAGATCTCACAGTTCAGCTGTTATTCTCCATTTGCTTTTGTTTTCTAGCATTAGTCCCAGTCCACTGTTTTGGTTCCCAAACAATTTCTTCACCCCAGTTCTACCATCTTTTCCTCACCTTTCTATACCGCAGTTGTACCTGACTCCACACCCTAACCAAATCAATGCAGCCCCTAATACAATCTATGCCACAATCCTGGCATTAATAGCCAACCCATGTAACCAGTTGATTTTGTCTGTCCACCGAAAGCAGACATCCTCTAGTCAACTGATTCTAGCACAAAAATAAGATACTTATTTCACATTAGTCACTTCTAAATCACTGGGACATCTCAGTCAAGCCAGCTGGTTACCTTAATCAAAATCAGACTGCAAAACAAATTTCATGCAATTGCTAGATTTTAGATGGATAAACAGAAGCATATTATTTGCATATAGAGGTCAGATGTTGCATGTTTCATATGAACAGGCAGAAAATTCACTTTTTAATATTTAACTCAAGTATTTTTAATGTATTTTTACAGAAGATTAAATTTATTATAAATATTTTCTGCTCTATTATTGTGCACATTTACATGTGCTATGGAGGAAGAAAATTATTGCAAGTTAGAACTTAAAGTTCTTCCTCCTTGGAAACCTGAGCAAATGTGTTTTATAACAAAAGGAACTGCACAGTCTATGCCTTCCCCCCACTCCCTGTCAGCTGGAGCCTGAGATGGGGAAGAATGAAGGCATTTTTCAGCCACACCCAAACATGGTCCTTCCAACTGATGCTGTCTACTAGATATCCAAAGCTAAGAAAGCTGAGTTTGAAAAATTTTGAACATTCAGAATTAAGAAATCATTCATAGCTTACTAGCAGACTACAGAAGTATCTTCTTCTGCATATTGATGTGCTTTTTTATATTAATAATAGCTCACTAAGCCTCTCAGTGAAACACACCTTGTCAATCAATAAATCTGTACTGCATGTAAGAAGTAGGTTTACAGGATATTTAATGTAATAAAAATAGGCTTAACTAACACTCAATTCATTATTTTATTCATCAATTATGCTTATCAGTATTTAACATATATGATAATCTAGGAATATGTTCATTCTTTAACACAAGAAACAATATGGGTTTAATTAAACTTCAGAGCAGTTAATTGCTATACGTATATTCTTTTCACTCTTTTGGTAAATTAATGTTAATTAGTATATGAAAGTATAGGATATCATAACATCGACCTTTAATCCATTTTCAGAAATGAATATTGGTTCAGTGGCAAGATCAGCTGCAGTGGAATTCATGTAAATCATCTAAACTAGTGAAAAAAATCAGTTCATTAATCCTTCCTGACAGGTTAATTTCTTTCCATTTCTAAGTTGTCAAGTTAGAACATGGAACAAATAATCAAAAACCTTTAAATCAAATATACCAAATCAAGACTAATTGAATATGCTTCAAGTATGTCAATAACTAGATTCATTTTTCAAAATCTAATAGGAAAGCTTGTTAAACTATAAAAATACATGCCTGGCTAAGTCTGGGAGGGCAGGAAAAATGTTGGCACAGCAATTCTATTTTTTTGTTAACTGTATTCCCTGAATGTGTGACACAATATTCATAATGCAAATACTTACACGTCTCATACACACTCCTTTCCTATGCACATGCTGTGTGTTTATCAAAAAGCCATGTAAAGTACTGAAGTAAAATACAATTGTTCCATGAATTAAGAGCTCTTGAATTTCACATTCTGCATAATTACACTGTTTTACAGAATCACACATTTCTGCCTAGACCATTAATTCATCTAGAATTTGGAATGTCTTTCCAAGGAAATGGGACTGCCTTTCAAATTACACTGAAGATTAATGACTATTAGTAAATTGAATAGGCCATAAATTTTCGAGTATTTGATCTCCGTTCTTAGATCTGATGTAAAAATTCTTTTTCCACTTAATCACTGGTGGCAAGAGAAGTTTAAGAAAATTCATTCAAAGGCCCTCTAAAGACGTTTGCTGAATATACCCAACTTTGCTTATATTACGTCAGATTTACTAGTATTAGTAATTATTTCAGTCCTACTGCTGGATGAGAGTTTTCAACCATCACATGGAAACACTGGGTGGAGCAGTCTTTAAATAAAGACTCCCAAATCTAGGAGTCTACATGAGGTGCTGTCAGTTGAGATATAAAGCTTTATTTTGCTGCCCACACATAGTCCTACCACCAGGAAATATGGTACTGTAACAGCTCATACACTGCAAGAAGTTGTTTTGCTTCTTCTAGTTGCAAAGTTACTACAGTCTGGACTCTGTTGTCACCACCCCAGCTCCACTCACCCTGCTCAGGTGCTACAGGACAGCACTCTTCAATGAGGGCACAGCCAGAGATGGGCTTACCTGTGGCACCTGGATTGTAGTCCTGCACAGAGCTGCTCTGGCCTTGCTGCTCCTCAACAGATATAGCCTGTATGTCTTAACTGCATTATTAACTTCATCCCCATAGATTAAATTATTTAAATTTAACAGTTTATATTATTGTGTTGTGTTTTAACCCCAGCCAGCACCTAAGTACCACGCGGCTGCTCACTCACTCATCCACCCCCACAGCACGATGGGTAGAAGAATCAGGAAAAAGGTACAACTTGTGAGTTAAGAACAATCTAATAATATAAATAAAATATTATATTATTAAGAATAATAAAAATAACAATAATAATAACAATTGTAATGAAAATGAGAGGGACAAAGGAATAAAACCCAAAAGAAAAAAACAAGTGATGCCCAATACAATCGCTCACCACCTGCTGACCAATGCCCAGCCAGTCTGCCAGCAGTGATCAGCAGGCCCTGGCCAACTCCCTCCACTTTATATACTGAGCATGACGCCATATGTTATAGAATATCCCTTTGGCCAGTCAGGGTCAGCTGTCCTGGCTGTGTCCCCTCCCAGTCTCCAGTGCCCCTCCAGCCTTCTGACTAGCAGAGCTTGAGAAGCTGAAAAATCCTTGACTTAGTATAAATACTACTTAACCACAACTAAAAACATCAGTGTGTCATCAATATTATTCTCACACCAAATCCAAAACACAGCACTGCATCCCAGTCAAAACTAGGACATATTAGCAGAAATGTGTCATTTAACTGGACTAGGACCTGCTGTGGTCCTATTGTACTTGGACTGGCCAGTTGGGAATTCTTGCATCCACATATAGAATATGCTCTTTTTTTCACAAATCACATCACAAATTTGAATGTGATAAGGCATCTAGGGTACCACAAGACCTTGAGTAACACCAGGCAACATGAGACTAGCAGATATGACATGGGATCTACAGAAAGTCTTCTGGATTCTTCTGGACTGGCAACTGGAAGCCAGGCAAGGTACCCTAAGGAATCCCAAGCTGCTCTATATATCTGTTTGGGGGGGAAAGCAATGCAGTACCAAGTGTGTATTTTAGCATGACCTGAATCTCTTTCTAGGGTCCATTGATTAGCTGTCCAGGGATTACAGTGAGAGCTCAGATATCCAGCCCATGTGTAAATGCCAAGTAGACTCCTATTCTTTCATGCCTTTGTCTGGAGCAGAATCCTGCCCTTTGCATGTTATACTTGCACTGACACAAACTGGGAAATACCAAAGCCAAGAATATAGCCATTGGTGGCTTTTCCTGCTGAGCTCCAGAGTACATTGTGGACACAGACCTGAACTGGAGTCTATGGAGGTGAAAACCTCCTTCAGTCTTTGTGCTCTCTGTCTCCAGAGGTTCATTCAAATGTGTCTACACGATAGCATTTTAATGAGTTTAAATGAGGCTGCAAACTTCTCTTGGGTTCTGTATACAGGAGACTGTTTCATGGCAACTAAATAATTAATCAGTGCTACTCTGCAATTAAACAAATAATCTCAGATACTACAGTAAAATTAATGAGCTCATTTCAGATTGTCTTTTCTTTTATAGCAAACCAGACAGTTACATTTCTGTTTCTCTACGTACTTATGTTTTTAATTCAAAACAAATTCTCTAAGTCACTTGTCAAACTGAGTTATTCCAGGAAGGTGACTGACTTGACTTTTTTGAAATTTCTGTTTTGTTCTACACAACTTAAATTTCTTTCTTACCAAACAGTTTATTCACAGCATCCATTTTAGGCAGCTACAAGAACCCTGAAATACTTCAATGGCCAATTTATTCTGCGTTGTTCTTCAAATGTTCTAGATTTCGCTTCATCTTATTTCCATCTTTCTTCATTTGTATCATTAAAATGGCAATATATTATGTAAATAAAACAAAGGCAATGAGTTGAGTTTATTCTATATTTTCTTCAAAATAAAATTGCAACTAAGAAACTATATGTTGACTTTATTTCAGCTACCATTACATAACTAGAAAGGAGACATTTAAGCTAGACATCTAAACAAATCACCCTTAGTTTCTTACTTAGCCGAAAAATGTAAGTATCCTCATAAGTACTGTATCTTGTAAGGTATGCAAAGTAGATTATATGAGTCCCAGGCCCACCTATTTGGTGATCTGAATAGCTCTCAGCTCTTCTGACCACAGTGGCAAAGGTTGCCCAGGTTGGAAGGCACCTCAGGAGATCAGATGAGGTTGCTCATGACTTTGTCCACTATGATCTTAAACTCCCCTCCCAGGATGAAGAGACTGCATAGCCCCTCTGTGCAGCTTCTTTGAATGCTTAACTCCTGTCATGATGAAAAATTTTCTCCTTATATATAATCTGAACCTCTTTTTGTTTCAGCTTGTGCCTGCTGTCTTTCATCCATGCCCCACAGTGAAAAACCTGCCTGTCTTACCGATGGCCTCCCCTTAGGCACTGGAGGATGCTGTTCGAGTGCCCCAAAGGTGCCTCTCCTCTAAGCTGAACAACCCCATCTCCCTCAGCCTGTCCTCACAGAACAAGTGCTTCATCCACCAACCATTGTGGTGGCTCTACACTGAATTCGCTCAAGTTGGTCAGTCGTTAACTAGTGCCTTTGAAATGCCTTTGGGGATCCACAGTGAGCTGACAGATATGAAATGGGACCTGTGAACAATCTTCATCCTTCTATAGCAGCAGCTAGAGGTTAGGCAGATGCATTAGGTTATCTCAAATGGTTTCAGACATCTAGGAATGGGAAATTTAATTTGGCCCTACATCTCCCTTGAATTAAGTGGAAGGAGTCCACTTACAGACAAACACATGTATACTTCTAAATGCAGGTGACAGACTGTGAGTGGATTACCACCCCAAACTCCCAAATCATACAATATTGCATGTGCAGCTTTTAACATTGGTAAACTACTGGGCATAAATATGTCATAAAAGTAGTTGTTATATGCTACTCGCTCTCAGCATTTTAGTGAACTTCTCATATTAGTTAATATTGCCTTACAATATTTTTGGTAAGGTATTTAAAAATAGGGAAACAGAGTCCTATTTCACACAAATGTGAGGCAGAGCTACAGATAGAATTCAGATTGCTTTGATCTCACTTCTAGACCTTAAAACACAGCAATATACTCCCTTCCAAATCCTACTGCATAATAAATCAACTAAGAAATAAGTTTTTACACATTGCAGGTGGAGTTATTTATGTCATAATCTACTTTTCATAGTTGAAAAGCTGATTCTGAGTTTCCAGAAAATTTTAAATCTGAAATCTGGTAAAAAATTGGTGATGTGAAGTCATCACTCAATTTCCATCTCACTTTTGTGTAAATTTCACAACTGTTACAGATAATTAAGTGGAACAGTTACTTGAAGCGTTTTCATTATTTTTAGTTAAATAATAGTTATTTATGCAGAAAAAAATAATGTTTTAATTCATATGAAAACTCAGCAACATAACCTTAGCACAATCTATGCAACCTTTGAAACACAGCATTACTAGAAATAGTAAGCTGCAAAAGTTCCTTTCTTCTCTATGCATTCATGTTTCTACTAGAAATCATCTTTTGGGGAACTTACTGCAGCTTTCACTTCCATTTAATTAATATCTTTAGCTAATATCTGGTACCAAAAATGTCTCAACATTAAATGCTATTCTTAGTCCTTAGTTCAACTCATCTCTTTATAAAGTATAGCGATTAAATCTTCTTTCTGAACTGGAGAATTTGAGACTTTCAGTTATGTTCTGTAATCTTACAGGTTTATACATGCATCTGAAAACATAGTATATGTCTATATAACTTCATTTTTGTCTTGAATAATAAAAACATAAATAACAGATATCTTTCAGTATTTTGAGCACATAGTAAGATGTGGGATTTACAAGGTACACATAAGTATTTCCAGAAACAGGACTAAAAGAAACTGGGTGTGGTTTGAAATGAAGTTCTTGAGTTCTACTAGATAGGTGTTTAGGCATCTAATATACATGGATTTAAAGCCATTTTTAAAACTGAGCAATTCATTATATGGTCTTAATCACGTACAAAGCTTCTAATCAGTGATATATAAATGCTTGGTATTTGAAAATAATTTTGTACCTTTGTCTTCCAGAAGCACGTTAGTATATTTGCATAGTTATGGAAATCGCAGTTGCAAATTGATTGCTCATTTTAAGAAAATGAACAATACAATAGTACTGTATTTGCATCATAAATCTAGGAATACATTAATCAAGAATATGCATGGCTTTTCAAGGATTTACATTAACTGCTCATCTTATAGCTTATGATATCAGATTTTAAAGCAATAAAGGCATGTATGAGGTATGCAAGTGGTTCAAGTCAACAAAATCCACCTGTGACCCTATAAATTATGTTGCTCAAACTTCAGTGATGTTCCAAGGGAAACTTGAAACAAGTTTTAAAAATAAGCTTATTTTAACTAAAATGACCACCTCTACATAATAGGTGTTACAGACTTTGTGTTCTTTTCCCATACACATCGCTCAGTGATGGTTAATGCTGGGGTGAATGCCCACACACTGTGGGCTACAGTGTAGGTGCAGTGTATTTCCCATGCCATGGTGGCTGGCTGGGTATTGCTATAGTGCACCACCACACTTAACACAGCAAGGAACTAAGGCTCTGTTACAGGTTTATAAAGGTCTGGTAGGGATGAATCCTGCTGCCTCCAGTGTCATAAATATCTCTGTTTCCACCCTTCAGATATTTAGATTTCATGCTCTGAATTTCTTGTAATAATAAGATTCCCTTCTGGAGTCATTACAGCTCTCTTACAATGTTATACACTAAAGTTTCTAACAAATATTCTAATATTGAAGTCCAGCTTTACAAGCTACATCTGGAAATACAATATACATGCATAGATGTGTGCACACACACATGAAATACCTACACAGAAGCTAACATAAGAATATATGTTTAATAATGTTAGATTATGAGAACTTCTTTTCTTCAAATGAGAATTTTATCTAACTGAACAGATTTAGGGTTAATGACATTTCATTTTCATGGCTTCACTTCAAGAGTATCGGGTGTATTACAGTACATTCCTGATGGAGTGTGTTATCTTTTCAAATTGTTGCAATTTGCACAGCACAGTGTAGCTTTTGATTGAAAACTGCATGAAGGCATTCAAGCAAAAAATTTGTCAAGTCAAATATCAAAAATAGCATTTTGTCTGCCAAAATGAATAAAAGCATATCATCAGCAATCTGCTATAGCAGAACCTTACTGAAGTTAGTAATTCATACTACAGTGAAATTAAGAACATATTTCCAAATTGTATTCATTCTAAATGTATGTATATTTATATGATAATCACTATAAAATTCAAAGGAAAAATCCCAACTCTTAATCAAAAATCTTTGTGAGGAAAAAATGTGTGAACTAATAGGTATGTGATAGTTATAAGTACGCATATGACAGTTATAAATAAGACCAGGTTTTGTCTGAATAAAACTTCCATAACCTCTTTAGAAATAAATGAATGTTAAAATCAAGCTCACATTTCACATATGTCATAATAGAAAGGTAAAGTTATAGTTTATAAGGAGGCAACGGATTTTGTCAGGTTTATGAATTTTGGTATTTATGTCTCTAATTTTCTTTGTTTTGAAATCTCTTTTTTCTTCAACTCTGAAATTCTTAGACTGAAAAGAAATAAAATTAAACGTTCTAGGACCTTTTAGCTGCTTTTCCATAAAAAGGAGTGGTAAAGGGGTGAAAATCCAAATAGGATCTGCTGTGTTTGGATAATCAACCTAAAGTATCTATATGCAAAGCATTGGAACACCCTGAGCCTCCATAATTACATTGGTGCAGTCATGAAGAGATTATCTTACAAAACATCCATTTAACACAAGAGGTACCAATACTATCACAAAGAAACCAGTTCCAATCTCATTCAGCTCTACCCTGGCTGAATTCAGACTTCAGTGGAATTAAAGCTTTACCCAGTGTTTAAGATGCTTATACTCTTCATAGCAGTCCAAGCAATGTACCTCTAACGTGTGACAAGTTCAGCACATTTCCAACAGTGAAGTCTAGTGGCTTGAATTCAAATTTTTCAGTAAAACACTGCTGCAAAAATGGTATCAGTCTGTGACATGCTGAGGATAATACTGTCTCATATGCCATTTTACCTGTGAGCTCTATCTACAGCTGAGTGAATAACAGGACATACTGCTGCTGAAGCCCAACTGCACAACTATCCCACTATCGCACTAGCCTTTGAGGAAGCAAAACTTTGCTTCCAATATTTATATGGAAAAAAAGAATCCATAGTCACACAACACTCAGTATTCAGAGAATAATACATGTAATCAGTAACAAAACCTTAATTATGGAGGAGCAAAGACTCATGGTGCATACCCAGAAGGGTCAGAAGCAAACAGCCTGGAGAGGTTCTCAAAATATTCATTTCATCTGCCTATGCTAAGACAATGCCTCTACTAAATGGAACTTCAAATAAATCACGTTGCAGTTACTAGAGTGAAGCCAGACATTCTGTATGAAAAGTATTTAATTTCTAAACATTTTTCTGATGCTTTCCTGGGTAAGTGGCAGAACAGAACAACATTTTCCTGCAATATGCTCTATTGTTTGTGTAAATCAATTTTGGTATAAGAGCCAGGGGAAATATTTTCAGCAAATTATTTATTCAGCTAAGGTAGCTCCTTTTTGTTCATGAACAAGCTGATTTTTGCAGATCTGCTTCACTTAGGTATTTGTGCAGTCTCCATTACAATAGTATCAGAGCGAGTCACAGTCTTTTAATACACGTTTATTGTTATAACACACTAGTCTGCAAAGCACTGCATTTGAAATGGTCTTAATACATTATCAGTATCACTAGTATGTAGTATCCCCAGTGGTGGACAGCAGCTCTCTTTTACTAGATGCTATACAAACACAGATCTATTTTAGGGTGAGCTGAGCCATTTGCAGCCTCCTCTTCCACCGTACTGACTACATGCTTAATTCAATTACCCAGACATAGCAACATAGTTCCATCGAGATGGTCTAAGTTATTCTACCTGGCCTCTAGCAGCCACCCCCCAAGAGTGCAGCTTCCCTCGTGTCACAACTGAACACGTTTTAGATGGTTCATATGGCAGTAAGCACCTGGGACCTGATCTCCATTGACTGTAATGAGAGTTTTAACACCTTGGTCACACATAGGCTCCTCCTACAGGTACACATGTGGCATCTTAATCATAACCCTTCTATCCTAAGTAGGTTTGGGGCACATTTCCATACACAGATGGCTAGAAAATTACTATCCTTGGTCAAAAGTTGTTTCTTCAAATTTGCTTGTTGAAGAAGCTGCTGAGTTTTTATTGTCTGGAAATTAAGGGAGTCTAAAAATGGAGACATCCTAAATCAAACCTTTAATCTGTAACTGTGTTATCTCCTATTCACATTGAGCAACTGGTTATCTAAATCACATTATTTCTATTTAAGCCAGACTAGTATGGAGGCCTTACACAAATGAGGTAAAGGTTCACTCTGTTTTCCTTCTTTCCCAATGAGCTGACATATTTTTAGACTACTGAAGACATTTTCAAATTTTATATGGCTGCATTTCAGATATATTTGAAATATCAACATCTGAATTTTTATCTAATTTAAGGCAATTAAGTAAATCAGTAAAAAGAATCATTTCTGAATGCTTAGGGAAGCTTTTTCCAAATCTGTTTTTATTAGCCCAAGCCTGCGTGACTGCTAGTAATCATAAGATAGCATAGGTCAAGTTACAGTAGTCGACAAAGTGAAAGAAATCCAGGGTCTTGGACATATTACAAGAGGCAAAAAGGGATTTGGGAAAGCCTCTAAAGTTTCAGGAGGGCAAGTCCCATTGAAATCCATGAGAACTTTCTTCCTCAATCCTTTTGAGCTTTTTCTGATTGTCTACCCAGGGCTGCAGTCAATAGACACAAATTTCTGTTCACAATTTGTGCAAAAGTGCAAGACAACCAAATGAAGGAATAAATGTGAAGACTGTGGAGAACTCATATTTGAAAATGCCATGTTAGCAAAACATCATGAAATAAGGAAAACAGAACCTGAAGTTTTTAGTAATGATTAGAATGGACAAAATAAAATGCATAGTTTTACATCTGCAAGAATCCTGAATAAAATTTAAGCTCACTTACACTTTTCCATGCTTCTATGGAGTTTATGTTTCACTTAAACTATAACTTTGTGCCACATCAACAGGAATGATCTGTCCTTTCCCACTTCAGTTTTAGATGTCGTTGTCTTGTCTTGGAGATGAATCAAATAACCAATCGTTTGCAGGACTTTAGGAAGATACAAGGTACACTTACTGCATCCTGCAGGCCAGAGGTCTTTAAAACTCATTTCCAAAAAGGGAAGAAATAGCTTGGGAAAACAGCTCTCAAGAGCCGAGAAGCGTATGTTGGTCTTAAACTGGCTCAGCCTAACTCCACTTCAGAATACATGTTCTTAAATTGTTCACAAAGAAACCAGTCTAGGAAGAGTCACTGCTTTATTCATAGCCAGCCAGTGGATTCTGGTAGAGGATTCCGTTGTGAATAGCTGAGGGTTAATAGTGTGCATCTTTCAAGATTGTAACCAGTGAAAAGAAAATAAGGACATTAGTAAGAGATAAAATAGTAGGGAAATGTAATATCTTTTGTACAAAGATTCCACTGACAACCATTAGCATTATTATCTGTGCCAACCAGGAAATGACTATCATTTTAGATACTGTTTGACAGCTCTGATTTATTCCTGGAGAACTCGACTTCATTCTCACCAATTAACATAGCAGATCCATAACCAGCCTTAGACATGCCACATCTATTCACAGGGGATTATCTATAAGCCATTTATTCCACGTCTGTCCATTCAAAGTAGCTGTATTTTCTGCAAGATTACAGCCTCTCAACATTATTCTAAAACTAGTCACCAAATACTAAAGCCATTCTCCCCTACTAAAAAACTTGTAGAAAAGAGGACGGCATCATTTTTTTCAGTAAATGTACCTTTCACCAGCTGCTAATACATTTTCTCTATAGCAAATAGTCTCAGCCGTTTTAAGGGAAGCCATCTCCCTTCTCTCGTTCTCCTTCTCTCTCCGCCTCTTCTCCCTCCACTCCCCAAAACACACACACACACACCCCAAGAGCAACACCAAAGGAATTTATGGACAGGATCACTGCAATTAACAATAATGATTTTTATTTATAGCACCTTTCACCCCAAAGAATTCTACAGTATTTTAAAAGGCCTTTTTCTATATTAATGAATTCTCTCACCTAACAAGGCCTGCTGCGACATGGTTCTTGGCAGACACATAACAGGATTCAGTGATATTATTCAACGCTTATAAGACTGAGAGTGGAGAACACAATAGTCCATCTGCTTGAAAAATCTTTAGGTAGATTTTACTTAGTTTCATTGGCATTTGGGGAAGTCATTTATAGGATCATAAGATATTCAGTGCCCACAGTCCTTTGCTGTTGCATAAGAACACCAAAACACCTTCAACAATGGTCCCATACATCCTAGTCCCTTAAAATGCCTACAGAGCAAAGGATGATACCCTACATTGCTCATTGTGTAGCAAACTTTTCCTGACAAATCATATAAAGCTGTTTAGAAAATTTGGTAACATTGTCTATGAAGTTTTCCCAGGGAAAGCCTCTCCCATTAACTTGAGTTGGTGGGTGTCACCTCTGGATCATGGGGATGATCATCTGATCATCCTCCCAGGGTAGTCCTGGGAAGAGCCAGGTCTGGGGCTCCTGATGAAGTTATTGGGGTTTCCCTGCATGTAATTGTTCCTCTGGGCTCCTTTGTGTTCATGAAGATGAGCCTTTAATCACATAATCTAACATGCAGGGATAGGGTAATTTATGTTAGTTGATCCAAGGAGCTTTGCCAGAACTAAAGTTTACTTTAGTTTTCAGTTAGTGTTATTTTTAAGTAAATTCAAATATCATTTTGAAACAGAGTCTGCATACAGTGGTTCTTTGATATGGGAAACCTAAACGCAGCCCAGGGTAATTTGCATACGCTAAGCCCCTGTGGACCCAAAACTGAGTAACTGTTTTCTTCACAGAAACCAAGGCAGGGCTGGCAAGGCTTTAACATGCATGATTATATGGCTTACTAATTATTTGGCCCTTTCTACATACCAGATCAGACTGTCATTACAAGCACAGTACAGCCCCATTTCTGCCTCACACATTACTCACATTATAATCACTATATGTACACCTATAGATGCTGTATTTTGGTGCAAAGTAGCCATTTGACTCTCCTCATACTCAAACAATTAATATTCTTGCTGTGCTACTCTTGTAATTGTGTCCAATGTATGTGCAGGAGGACTAGTTTGGTTACTGTATTCACATATCAACAGAGAGAAAAAATTTATTCCCCTGTCTGCACGTAATTATTCACAGTACATTATTAGCATGCCACTTCCAAAGTGTGTAAAGGAAGAGGTAGAAAAACACCACAATCCTGTGTCCCTTCACACCCAGAGGTGATGATAACAGACTTGACTACAGCACAAAAAAGGACAGAGGGTTGTTGAACCTGTGTAGACAGATCTCAAAGAACTATGTTTATAAAAAAGCAAGCAACTTCTCTTTATTCTTCAGGCACTTGCTTTTATGTTCCATTCTAGTTACTAAAATGCACTTCTTAAAAGACTGCAGGCATGTGTTCACATTCTAATCAGGAAAGCAATTGCAATGCCCTCATTCCAAATCAAGCATCCAAACAAGCCACCCTAACACCTTCTTCATATTCAACAAATGTCCTTATCGGAGAAACCGCTGCATTTATTTATAGATTAAATCCATTAGTGGCAAGGTAATTTCAATGAGGTGGTACTCCTAGAGCAAATGCTTACATTTTCAGTGCAGTCAGTGGGGAGCAGGCAGAGCAGAGCCCTTGAAGGCTTCCAGAGGAAAATTCATGAAGTGGTTCCCGTCTGAGACCACAATCACCAAAAAAAAAGTAATTTTTAAAATTGATATTTCCTTGGAATTTTTTCATGTGTATGCTGAACAAATCCACAGGCAAGTAGCAAGAGAGATGGGAACTAGTCAAGCTGTTTCTCCAAGAGGCTAAGTAAGAGAAAGGGAAGGAGAAAAGGAAATCACTCTTTTGTTAAATATCTATGTGCCACTCACAGCAAGGGGTGAAAGAAATGAATGATGACAGAATAATTAGAACAACCTGTTCTTACTTGAGATGCTTTAAAATTATTAGTAAATGTGTTGCTTAAAGTTAAGATAAAGTTAGGGATGAGATATAAAGTTCCAGAGCTGAATCTCAAAATGCCAGGTGTCTGATTTTTTTTAATTCTTTTTTAGAGGTAAATCAAAAGGATCTCTGTTTCAACTCCCTTTCTGTTTGGAAATAGTCATTTAGAAGGCTATATGTATCAGTCTATTGTGTTTCCATGAGATGAGCAAGGGCTGGAAAGGTGCCTTTGTTTTGGACCTGAGCTATGTGCAACCACAATGCCCCTACTGTTCCAAAGATATTTTAATTCACAGATGACAAATTCTGTAATCATTGACCTTTTATCACCATCATACATGACCATGAATCATCACCTCACTTAAAAGACTACCTTAAAATATAATCATATCCTGACTTCAACTGTTACTAGAATCTGTATTAAAAGACTTAGACCACTTAAAATCTTTCAGCTTTTAGGGTAGCACAGGCACTGCAGGTATTACAGGAAGTTACAGTGTTTAGGATTGCATTGTAGCACACTAATTGAGCTCTACAGCTACTTTTGCCTAATTATTAAAATACATAACAAATCCATTAGGAAAATACTGTGGCTTCCTGACAGAATGGTAAACATCAATTATACAACACTATATTATAAAAATGACAAAATATTATTAAACAAAATTGTTCAGTGAAAAAATTGAACCTCTGTGTTAAAGTTATGATTCCTTCAAGTCAGACTCTAGAGCAGACAAAATAGTTGCTGATGCGTTTCTGGCATAACAAAGAGATGTTGAGTTTTAGCAAGTTGGTTTCTAATAACTTCAGCAAAGTGTGAAAGTGAAATATGTTAACCTTAGTCCTTTTAAAAGTAAAATGTTATATTTAGTGATATTTAGTAACAGTAAAAGCTAATATTTTCAAAATATCAAAGAAGATTACTAACAACCAATAAAGAGTCCTGACTAAGTACATCAAAATGCTACTTTAACAGGAAGGCACTTCAATTTGTCATATGAGTAGAGGGACTACCCAGGCACACGCTTCAAAATTATTGAAGAAAATCTAAATATGTTGCATCTAAATTTTCAGTGTCATCTTGAACAGAAATTAATAAACAAATCACAGTGATTTTGCCAGGAACAAAGTTTGCTCCTAGTTCATTGATTCTCTTCAGAGTCTTAAAACCATCTTCAGCTAGTGGATTCAGGTGGTCCTAATAGGTATTGCTGAGAGGTGAAAATCACTCAGCTGACTAAAACAGATTTCCCACTGCACTCCCACTTCTTTAACAGGTGTCTCAGTGAGCAACTTTCTGTTTGCTTACTTGCCTCTCCTGCTTTTAGTGGCTAGCAGAAAGAAGGATGTCTATGTATCTGACATAAACTCTGCTGTTCATGGCCATATGTTATGATCACTTCTGTATATCTGTTGGGATCAGTGAAGGAGAGAGGACTGACAGAACAATGGGCACACTCCACCCATTCACTAGAAATCTAGGACCACAGTGGAAACTGCACATATTGACAAACCTTGGAGCACTTGCATATATCCTTCGACATGTCTGCTCACTGGCCCTGGACTACACAGGGCAGCATTCCCCAAAGCTGATGGCTGCCTCAGTTCTTGGAGCCACTATCAGGATTTCAAAGGTAGCAGCAAAACAAGGAGTACGTGTGTGGAGTCCCTGCCACAGAAGCTCAGTGAGAATGGAAAAATCTAAGAATCTGCATTTCTCTGTTGTGCAGCTGTACAAACCTCCACTCACAGTTACACTCAGAGCAGTGATGTCATGATGGAAGATGGTGAGGGAGCCAGTGTTAAAAAAAAAATAAATTGTAAAACTGTTTTTCCAGTCAGAGCATCCAAACTTGAGTCTAAATCAAAGATGTAATGGTCTGCAAAAGTGTGAATGAAACAGCAGTTGACAGCTTTTCTGATGCCAACAATTGGAGCATGTCAAAATCAGGTAGGCAGTGCTTCTTGAGATCCACCAAACTGAGGTTTCAGGTAATACGTAAGAGCCAGCATACACAGTACATAACCCAATCTTCTTGGGTAGAGTGTAAAAATACAAACTATACTTTTCTCTTCAGAAAAAGATATTAGAAAGGCTTGTATAAACTGCTATCTAAATTCTGACCCAGAGCTCTCTTAGCATTGAGTGCATGAACGTTAGATACATGATTCTGGTTTCAGGGAAAGCAAAACTGTTACTATTCCTGGGACTGAGACGTACAATAAAGGATATGTCTTTTTCCACGTGGAACATAGTTAAATTTTAGAACCCTTTGACACACGACGGCTGAAAAACACAAGCGGCCTCCCCATCATTGAATAAACTGAGAGAAGACAGCGCTATCAGCTGTTATTAAGTACAATGTTTCATAGCCAACCCTTGGTCCAAGAACATCCTACACTGCCACTGGACCAGAATCTCAGGGTCAGGGCCCCTCAGCTACTATTTATATACTTGTACAGGCATTGCTGAATATGAAAACCTGTAAAATGTTTCAGTAGAAATCAAGATTTTAAAACTACTCTGGTCTCAGGTACCACTACTTACAAAAGTTCTTCAGGAAGTATAGGTAAGAAAAATCACAAAAAATTCAGAGTACTCCTTTTAAAACCCCATGAAATAAATCTGATTTCCTGTGAGTTTCTCCTAATCTATGAGACAACTCAAACTTTTCCTGTTTTTTTTTGTTCAAAATAACCCATCAAAGACAAACACGTTAATGTTATATATTGATTGATAATACCTGTATCATCTTAATACACTTAAACATGCAAGTCTCCTTTTTTTGAGTCATCCAATACGAGTAGGGGAAATGAAAAGAAAAGAAAAAAACCCCCACACTTTATAACAACTACAGGTGCGTGAGAGAATATAGGAACATAGTGGGCTGATGACTTTTCATTGCAGTAATATGATAGTACCTCCAATGAAATTGCCTTATGAAAATGGATTAAAGAGAGTTTTGTAAACCAATTCTCCTAAGAAGAAAAGGATATTATGAAGCCAAAGGTCATTAGCTGGAAAAACATTGATATATGCATTCAAACTCTAGGCTTAAAGTGAAAAAACAGTTATCATTCTTTTCAGGCAGAAGTAAAGTTCTTTCCCTTTACATTTCTCTGAGACTTCACATAAACCTAGACAAAGGCAAAAGTTTCAATTCAAGAGCCTGGTGTGATAGGGAATTGGTGTTCAGATAGAAGGAAGGAATTTGACAGAAGAGGAAGGATTTCAGACCATTTGAGTTATTTCGATGAAATGGTTCTTCCTTAAAATTATTGCATTCATCATAAATGATAAAATTCTGCAACAATTAACATTATTTTTGAATATGCAATAAATCATTAAGAATGCTGGAGCCAACAAGTGTAGCATTGACTCACAGCTTGATTAAAAGTACAGTTACAATATTGAGATAAATAGAAAATCATAATTATAAGAGAAGTCCATCAGTAGCCTAGTCCTTGACTTCAGAGAGATTGTCTAAATACCCTGGTGTATCCCAAATGCAGAAGCGCTCCAAGATCTATGACAGTTCAATTCACTTTTTCACTTCAATACTTTATAGAGAGCAGTGGGAGTGGGAAAGTATGAGTAGTATGACAATTTCTCTAAGCCAAGTAAGGCAGAACAATTTAATTCCTCACAGCAGTCTGGAAATTGTTTTAGAAAAAATTTCCATAAAGTACTTATTTGATCAAATTCTCTATTTATGTTTGCTATATTCATTATACCACTGTGGCATAATTATATGCACCCAGACTACTTTGTTATGACAATACTGACCACTGTGCTAATAAGAGGTAGCAAACAATCTGTTTACAACAAACTGATTTTGAGCAAGTTACAGTAATTCAATGTTATAAATCATGTTGTAGTGTTCTGAATGCATAAAACCCATGTACTTCAGAAGGCAGCTTATACTTCACCTAAGATACAGCAGAGCTGTAGGTGTGTCAGTGCATCTTTTTCTGAGGGAAAGATTGCAAAACACTATAGCAGAGATAAAGGACATTACCAGAAGCTATATTGACGTAGTCTTTTCGATAAGAAACAAGTTAGTTAAATTCTGGGTGAAGAGTAAACTATGCCTGTGGTTGTCCCCTTTCACAAGAATACAGAGAGCTGCTGTCTTGCAAAAAACATTCATCTGGCTGAACAGAGAGCTTTGGCTGGAACTCAGGAAAAAAGGGAGAGAGTTTATGACCTTTGGAAGAAAGGGCAGGCAACTCAGGAGGACTACAAGGATATCATGAGGTTATGCAGGAAGAAAATTAGAAGGGCCAAAGCCCAGCTAGAACTTAATCTGGCTACTGCCAAAAAAGACAATAAAAAAATGTTTCTAAAAATATATTAGCAACAGAAGGAGGGCCAGGGAGAATCCCCATCCTTTAGTTGACACAGAGGGAAACACAGTGACAAAGGGTGAGGAAAAGGCTGAGGTACTTAACGCCTTCTTTGCCTCAGTCTTTAATAGGAAGTCCAGTTTTCTCTGGGTACCCAGTCCCATGAGCTGAAAGACAGGGATAGGGAGCAGAATGAAGCCCCCATAATCCAAGGGGAAATAGTTAGGGACCTATTACACCACTTAGACACACACAAGTCTAGGGGGCTAGATGGGATCCACCCAAGGGTACTGAGAGAGCTGGCGGAAGTGCTCACCAAGCCACTTTTAGTTATTTATCAGCAGTTCTCTCTAACCAGAGATGTCAGCAAATGTGACGCCCATCTACAAAAAGGGCTTGAAGGAGGATCCAAGGAGCTACAGGCCTGTCAGGCTGGCCTCAGTGCCAGGGAGGAGCCAATCATCTTGAATGCCATCATGCAGCACGTACAGGACAATCAGGTGATGAGGCCCAGACAGCATGGGTTCATGAAAGGCAGGTCCTGCTTGACAAACCTGATCTCCTTCTAGGACAAGGTGACCCACTCGGAGGATGAGGGAAAGGCAGTGGATGTTGCCTGCCTAGATTTTAGTAAAGCCTTTGGCACCATTTCCCACAGCATTCTCCTGGAGAAACCAGCAGCTCATGGTTTGGACCCGTGTACGCTTTGCTGGGTAAAAGACTGCCTGGATGGCCGAGCTCAGAGAGTGGTGGTGAATGGGGTTAAATCCAGCTGGCAGCTGGTCACAACTGGTGTTCCCCAGGGCTC
This sequence comes from Ibycter americanus, assembly GCA_035590275.1. Classification (NCBI taxonomy): domain Eukaryota; kingdom Metazoa; phylum Chordata; class Aves; order Falconiformes; family Falconidae; genus Ibycter; species Ibycter americanus. Next base: position 85,785,866 of record JAVJGI010000060.1, on the reverse strand, counting down.
AGTACTGGGGCCAGTTCTGTTTAATATCTTTATCAGTGACCTGGATGAGGGGATTGAGGGCACCCTCAGTAAGTGTGCAGACAACACCAAGCTGAGGGGGGGAATATTGATCTGCTTGAGGGTAGGAAGGCTCTGCAGAGGGATCTGGACAGGCTGGATTGATGGACTGAGGCCAGGTGCATGAGGTTCAACAAGGCTCAGTGCCAGATCCTGTGCTTGGGTCACAACAACCCCATGCAATGCTACAGGCTTGAGGAAGAGTGGCTGGAAAGGTCCCCAGTAGAAAAGGACCTGGGGGTGTCGGTCAACAGCTGGTGAATATGAGCCAGCAGTGTGCCCAGATGGCCAAGAAGGCCAAGAGCATCCTGGCTTGTATCAGAAATAGTGTGGCCAGCAGGACTAGGGAAATAATTGTCCCCTGTACTTGGCACTGGTGAGGCCACATCTCGAATATTCTGTTCACTTTTGGGCCCCTCACTACAAGAAAGACATTGAGGTGCTGGAGCGTGTCCAGAGAAGGGCAACGAAGTTGGTGAAGGATCTAAAGAACAAGTCTTATGAGGAGCAACTGAGGGAACTGGGGTTGTTTAGCCTGGAGAAAAGGTGGATCAGGGGAGACCTTATCACTCTCTACAACTATGTGAAAGGATATTGTAGTGAGGTGGGTGTCACTCTTTTCTCCCAAATAACAAGTGATAGGATGAGAGGAAACGGCCTCAAGTTGCACCAGGGGAGGTTTAGATTGCATATTAGGAAAAATTTCTTCACCAAAAGGGTTCTCAAGCATTGGAACCGGCTGCCCAGGGAAGTGATTGAGTCAGCATCCCTGAAGGTATTAAAAAGATGTGTAGATGTGGCACTTAGGGACATGGTTTAGTGTGGACTTGGCAATGCTAGGTTAATGGTTGCACTTGATGATCTTAAAGGTCTTTTCCAACCTAAATGATTCTATGATTCTAAAAGGTTACAGTCACTCGTCAAAGAAGACAGTCCAGCAGAGCTATTATTTTAAACTATTTAAACTATCCTAGTTCATTTTTCTTTGAAAAGGTTAGCCAGTGCTCACATGAACAGTGTGCAGGCAGATCTGAGGGCAATCAACTTTGACAGTGGAACAAGGAGCCGAGGGTAGTAACCTTTATCACCAGCAAAGCCAGATGGTTTGTCCATGCCACAAGGCTACAGAAACCTCTAGTGCTGCAGGAATGCAAACCTTCAGTGAGGACAAATTTTCAGCCGTCAGAAGGAAAAAGACCAAATACCACCACTGCTACTGACAAGCAGTAGTCATAATTCATCCTAGCATCAAAAAGGCAGATGGTTCATCTAACAAGAAAATTCAGCAGTATTTGTCATACTTAATGTTGACATTTTTTAAACTTCTCTATATTTGCAGGGCAAAGGCCAGCCAAGCTATGCATATTTCATCTGCTGGAGGATGTGATGACCTTACCATCTTGCCCTTTTTCAACCCTGACCTTTTAAGACTACAGTGAAGAGGTAATCATCATTAAAGAAGGAATAGATATTCACATGAACCATAAACTAACTTTTACTCCGATTTGTTACCTAATTTTTCTGTTTAAGGAGCAGTAAGATTTTGGTTCAGTTTTGCTCACCTAAAAAGCAGCTTTATGTTTTGCTTGGTTTTTTTATGAATTTACCAACCTGTCAATCTAGACTGTATGTCTTCAGAAGACCAAGGTTATTCCTGGAAAGTAGGAGCATTCCCTACTGTTTGTTTACCCTGGTCTGAAAGTTACAGTTGAGGAAGCTGTACAGAACACTGGAGATTTTCAGGAAGAACATGCTGACCTGATGTGATACAAAATGAACAAGGCAAGGTGATTTCCTTTTGAGTTTAATTTTTTCAGTGGTTGTATCAGTATATGGGCTTGCTAACAAAATACAAAGTAGTTGTGTGTCTCCATTGCCAAATGAATTACAACTTAGTTTTGGTGCAAGTGATCATGAAACAGCTCCGACAGCTGCTAACAGATTTAGTCTTTCCACTTCAGTTACTACTACTCCATTTTTTATTTGCAATACACAGTATGAGCTACTCATTTCCTCACTCCATTTTCCCTCTATTCTTGCAATCACCTCTCTCTCATTCAACCAATTACTTCTATTTTCCTTAATTTTTCCTTCTCTAGTTTGCTTTCCCCACTAATTTTGCTCAGCTGCTGATCACTTAACCTCCCATACCCATTCAATATGTTCTAAATAATATGGGTAAAAACTAAAATAGTCTTCAGTTTGCCTCCCCTTTTGTCTCCAACAGCACTTTCCTATAATCTGTTGGGAATTCTGGATTTCATTTCAGATAAAAGCAGCACAAAGCAAGGTTTTGTGACAGCTGTTTCCACATGTTTTTTGGTAGCTGGGGACTGGCTCTACTAGATGCACAGTGGTGTTTGCTCATGTTAATCTCAGAGTGATCTGAAACTCTCAGCATCCAAAGGCTCAGGTACTGAAATGGCAGGAGCCTTTGGAAAAAGGCAAAAACAAAATTCTGATCCCCACTGAAGTCAGTAAGAGTTTCGCTTTTTTTCTTCAACTAAAGTTCACATTAAGTCTTTATTTGCTGAGAAAGTCTCATCTACTGTATAAATAGTGACATGAAGGCAAAGCATGATTTAAACTACTGTTGACTTTTACATAACTATAGTTACTAAACTACAGAATTCAGTGAAGAGATGTCGACAGAAAATGAGCTGCTTTATTACCAAATGCTTAATGAAGGCCATACGCAGTAAGAGATTTAGCATGTTTACATTAAGAATCCTTTTAAGACTAACCTACTAACACACATTTTGACAATTTAAAAAGACTAAGCATAGTACCATGTTGTGATAGCCAGGTAGCAGAAACATTTTTAAATGCTTTCCAGAAATGAACACAATACCTATTTATGCTAGTGTAAGTCTTTTTGTCTTACTGATTGGATTCACAATAGATCCAGATTACCTTAGTTTATTTTTTTTCCATATAGCATGTTCTGAAAAATGATTCATATAATTTATTGTCTAAAAACAGAAATTCTCAAATTTATGAAGGTGATTATTCCTATAATAATTACTGAAACAAAAAACTAACTGACCGTGACTTAAGGTCATTAATAATACATTCCCTTTGTGAACCATTCATGAATCTAACTCCTTAATTTTGCTTGTCTGTTGTCCAGTCTCTTCATCTGCCAGCTGAAAGCTGCTTTGAAATAAGATATCAACCATGGAAAGTTCACGTAACAATCAATTTATTTATATTTATTTCCATATTACAAACAAGGACTCATAAAACTGAATAACATTATAGCCAATGTGAACTAGTTAATCCATGCTTAGACTACTCAGGAATGTATATAATAAGCAACTCTGTCTTTCTGTGTGTCGATTTCTCGGATAACCTTTTTTTTCACTGTTTTAGAGTACACAGTAATAATAAAAAGCATTGGGCATGATTTATTTCCAGTACTGTCATCTACATTTTAATAAGTCTCAAAATTATGGAGGAAAAAAAATGACAAAGACTTATAATAGTTAATACAAATTACAATCTATACACTTCATTTTAAACAGGTCTAAGCTGTTAACTAAGGGTAAAAAGTTTGTAATAACAAGATCTCCTTGTCTCTGAAAAGGACCAAAGCAAAGAAAGACTGGTGCTATGTGAAATATACAGGTAAAATTGACACAAAAGTACCCTCAATTCACTAAAATTGGCAATGAAAGCTGATCAAGGGCATAAAGCATACTTGTTCATACACAGACAGAAAGCTTTCTCAAAGTTTAGTGAAATCTAAAAAAAAATAATCAGCTTTAGTAAGATTAGTTTATTGATATCAAAGGTGGAAATCTCTCAATACCATTATAAAGGTTTGAGAGAGTGACTGATCCCTCTGGAGAGCGCTTTGCACCTTACTAGGTTGGACATCTAAGCCCAGTAGAGTGAATAACCCTGGGGAGATTCCAATTACATCTCCACTGACTACTGAAGGAGCTGAGGCAACAAGCATAGAGGAGACAGCTAACTCTCAGAGAGCACATTAGGAAAAACTAATGTCTCCCAGCAAAGGTTTATCTGCATTGCAGATGAGGCTACATCTGAATATAGGAAGACATATCCGCTCCAAGTTTAAGTTTACTAGTACAAGATAACAGTAATGAAAAGTTGCCACCACAGGCTTCAGCAAAAGAGGTGCCCTTGCTGGTCGATGGCCTACATCCCAGGCAAGATACCACATGATCACTATGCTGATGAGATTAAATTCAAGGCAGGGTTTTTTTCCTGTCATATAATTATACCTCTGTTTGTTCCAAAGACTTTCCTGAAGTCTAGAGGTGAGCTTTTCACCTCAGATAAGCACAAACACACTAATTTCTTCACAGATACAGTGGCAACTATTTCTCTCTTAGACATGGAAAATTACAGCCTACAGGTAATCCTGTATTTTAACACTTAGTTTTACCCATACAAGGATAAAAAAATATCAGAATAAATCAACATTACCCAGTAGCTAGGTGGAATAGATCAGGAGGGGTGCCTGACTAATTTAGTAGTGGCCTTATATAATGGACTGACTGCATCAGAGGACAAGGGAAGAGCTACGGATGTCATCTACCTGGACTACTGTAAGGCCTTTGATACAGTCCCTCACAACGTTCTTGATGCTACATTAGAGAGATATGGATTTGACAGATGGACTGTTAGATGGGTAAGGAATTAGGTTGATGGCCACATCCAAAGAGTTATAGCCAATGTCTCAGTGTCCAACTGGAAAGCAGTAATGAGTGGTGTCCTTCAAGGGTCCACAGTGGGATCAATACTGTGAAGATGTGGACATCTTCATCAATGGCATAGACAGTGGGATTCAGTGCACCCTCAGCAAGTTTGCAGATGACACCAAGCTGAGTGCTGTAGTCAATTCACTTGAGGGAAGGGATGCTATCCAAAGTGACCTTGAAAGGCTTGAGGAGTGGGCCCAGGTGAACCCCGTGAATTTCAACAAGGCCAAGTACAAGGTCCTGCACCTGGGCTGGGGTAATCCCCAGTGTCAATGTAATTGGGAGATGAATGGATTGAGAGCATTCCTACAGAGAAGTACTTGGGGATACTGATGAATGAACAATTGGACGTGAGCTAGCAAGGTATGCTTGCAGCCCAGAAAGCCAACCATATCCTGGGCTGTGTAAAAAGAAGCACGGCCAGCAGGTCAAGGGAGGTGATTCTCCCTCTCTACTCTTGTGACACCCCACTTGCAGTACTGCTTGCAGCTCTGAGGTCCCCAGTACAAGAAAAGCATGGACCTGTTAGAGCGGTTCTAGAGGAGGGCCATGAAGATGATCAGAGGGCCGGAGCACCTCTCTTATGAAGAAAGGCTGAAAGAGCTGGGGTTGTTCAGCCTGGAGAAGCGAAGACTCCAGGGACACCTTACTGCAGCCTTCCAGTATATAAAGGAGTTTATGAGAAAAACAAAGACTTTTTACCAGGGCCTGTAGGGACAGGACAAGGGGAAATGGTTTTAAACTGAGAGATGGTATGTTTAGACTAGATATTAGGAAGAAATTTTTTACAATGAGGGTGGTGAGGCACTGGAACAGGTTTCCCAGAGAAGCTGTGGATGCCCAATCCCTGGAAGTGTTCAAGGTCAAGTTGGGTGAGGCTTTGAGCAACCTGATCTAGTGAAAAATATCTCTGCTGGGGGTGGCAATGGGGTTGGACTGTGGGATCTTTGAAGGTCCTTTCCAACCCAAAACATTCTATAATTCTATGATTCCATGATAAGGAAACGTTGTAAAACATTGTTTGGACTAGCTCTGCTAGGGAAATAGAATAATATTTTTGATTAATTCCTGCTTATAATTAACATAAGGTATGAAATTAGTGAAGCAAAACTGTGTATAAAAGGGATGAAGCAGATACCTATTTAAAATTTGCTCCTGAAACAATACAGTTACAATACATTTATGTTCCCCTTGATGTATTTTGTTTCACGTTGGGAGTATATGGGATTATTCAAGTCTGCTGTAATGGGCCTGTAGATATCACTTTGATGGGTAAGAAGATGGTAACTAAGAGCTAGCTAGAGGTCTGCAGCTGGAATATAGACAAAATTCTTTGCTATATGTTTTTTCTCTGTCCTCAAGCTAAGAATCATTTTTTCTTGCAGTTTGACACAAGTAAATGATCTTGTTTCAAGAAAGTGAAGCAACCATTTGTATGTATTTCCTTTCTATCCCTCTTATGTTAAATCAGCCTGAGTTACTCTCTGCTGATTTCCTCTTCTCAGTCAGAATTTCTTATCTGTCTAATGTCTGACTGGCATGTATGTAGGTCACAGCAATTCTATTCCTTTGTTAAGCAAGCTAGCTTGAAACAAGGGAAGCCATCTCCCTGTTATGTAGCCTTAAGCAAAAATAAGCCATTCAAGCTGGAAAATTTCCTGAAGAAGGACCTAAAAAGCAGATGAGGACACTGATTATACATGCAGGAAGCAAAAACAACCAGAAAACCCCAAAAATGCTAGACAGCCATTTCCTGGAACGAGGTTGGGAAAGGATAGAAATAAAGTATCATGATTCAGAGCTCCATGTTGGGATTGGGATTTCTGACTAAAAATAATTGCTTTCTGTTTGTTTTTACTGACTCAGCAGAAAGAGAGTTCCATGTGCACTCTTTGTTTAGCATGAGGATTTCACTAAGAAATGCCACACCAGCATTTGGAGTGGTGCAAAGAAGGTAAGTTTGGAGGGTGATTTGCTGTTATCCACTGGTTCTAGGCCCTTATATCCACACTACGTATTAACCACAGAAGTTTACTCCAGTGGTTGATCCTAGATGAACACCATGCATGGGCAGAGAGCTAAGTGCTCTGTAGAGGGCCTTACCTCCACACTGGAAGCAGGGTGCTCTAGATGGTGTATGACTTCATCTCCCCTGGAGACAAACTGGTGGGTGCTTGAGATTCTACCACAAAACACAAAGTATATACAATAGAAATTGCCACACGGGCATATCACAGACTCATTTTCATACCTACCCATATCTATACCTAGATCTTTTGTTGAATTGCTGCAGGTTAAATCGCTGGTGGAAGACCTCACTCCACCAACTTCATGTCATCAAGGACATTGTTTGTATAAACAAAAATAAAATTCTGTCTGACAACCCCAGTGAAACTGTGAATCTATGATTCTATAAAAACATATTCTTATATAGCTCTGTCCTCAGTTTCTTCTTTCTGTGACTTACCTTTGCTGTTCCTTCTTGATCACCAGTGCGCTGGGTGCCACTGCCCTGGTGCCGGCGGCAGGGCTGGGGCGGCCTCTGTGAGGTGCAGCCGGGGCTGCCCTGGGCTGGACATGGCCGGTTCCAGCCGGTTCCAGCCAGCTCCACTGCTGAGCACCACTGCCACGGAGGCAGCGCCTCTCAGAAAACAAAGCTAAGGACAAAACTGCACAGCAGCAAGGAGAGCGAGGAAAAAAAAAATTGTAACAGCCTTGTGACACCGAAGTCAGAGGAGGAGGAGGGCAGGGGGAGAGGTGGCGCTCTGGGTGCCGGGGCAGAGATTCCCCTGCAGCTGTGGAGAAGGCCACAGCGGGGCAGGTATTTCCCTGCTTCCCATGGAGAGACCATGGTGGAGTAGGTACCCACACTGCAGACCATGGAGGATCCCATGCTAGAGAAGGTGGATACTTGCTGAAGGACTGCCGCCTGTGGAGACAACACATGCTAGAGCAGGGAAAAGTGTGAGAGGGAAGAAGCAACAGGGAGAAGCTGGTATAGATTGACCATAACTCCCATTCCCCACCCGCCCTGTGCCACTTAAGGCAGGGAGCAGGTCAAGGAGTCATGAACAAAGGAATGCAGTTGAGCCTGGGGGGAAAAAAGAGAGGGGAGGGAAGGTGTTTTAACTTCTGTCTTTGTTTGTCACCATGTAAACTATTTTAAATGGCAATAAATTAAATCGATTTTCCCCAAGTCTGTTTTGCTGTGAGAGTAATTGGTAAGTGATTTCATTGTCTTTATCTCGACGCACAAGCTATTCCATCTAATTTTCTCCCTCTGTCCTTTTGAAGAAGGGGAATGAGAGAGCAAGCGGGTGAGCATCTGGAAGCCAGCCAAGGTCAAACCACTACAACCAGGCAGTCTCTTAAATCGAAACAATACCTTGAGAAACCCTCTATCTAGGTAATTCAAATTATTAATCAGTCCTACACACTCCCTCATATATGACAACGTCCATCTGCTTTGATTAGTGGTTCCTATTGCTTCAAATACCTTTTTCCATAAAGAGACATCAATGACTTTTTAAATTAGTGTAAAACAAAACCAATGAAAATGACAATCTTATTTTTAAAAAGTGTGCACTGTAATACCTTGACCTTTCGTCTCTCTTCACTTACAACTTAAAACCAACATTTAGGCAGTAACTACTTCAAATAGCCTTTAGTAATCCTGTAATGTATTTTTATAGTTCTAAAAGCTTTTTCAGTAACACAATTACTCTTTTATCCAATTACTGAATTCAGAATAACAGGTAGGCATTTTCAGAGTACACTTCTCACATCCTGGATAGATTCAGTTTCTTAGAAAGCACTGTTCTTTTTCAAAATAAAGCTGCTGAAGCAGTGATGCTACTTCAGCTATAAGGAGCAGTCCCTGGAGCAAGACCTGTGACCTACTGCTCTTCAACCATAGAGGGCTTTGCTGACAACCAAATTAAAAATCAGGTGCTCTTTTGCACAAGCGCTCACTTTCTTCCTCTTCTCTTCTTCCTCTCCCATGAATCTTACCTTCTTTTATTCAAACACTTTCTTAACTCCAAGAAGAGATGTGGAGGCTGCAAGCTCTGAGAACAGATTGCAGCATGATGTTCAGAGTTGACTCCTGAAAGACAGGAGAGTACTTTTTTTGAACATTTTAGGACAAAAGATCAAATATGAGTTTTCTACTTTCTTTATGGGTATTTTGACATTGTATAAAAAAGTCATTGTATAAAAAGGTTCTACCCCACAGATCATTGATGGCTATGTTATGAACGTAAAAAGACTGAGTTTTGAACTGTGTGATTTCTGAAAGAAATCCTCATTCTCTTGATAGAGATTTAGACTCCAAATAACTGTACTTGCTGTATTTCCAGTTCTGTAAACTGCAGTGGAGCAGCTCTTGCATTTCAAAGAATGAAGAATTGGAAATACAGAAAGAATTCTCTCTGATAGGCTCCATTTTATGCAAGGCTTATATAAATATACAATTCCATGGCTTGTAGATTTATGTTATACCAATACAAAACTTTAGACTCTTTACTGATGCTTCAGCATACATTTTTCTACAGAATTACAGACATACCAAGATGTCAGACACATCAAGTACTGAAAAAGCTGCTTTGATCTCTACTGATAGAATACTTACTGCTCTGTTCCACATACCATCCTAAAGTGCAAAATCTGTAAAGCCACAGTAATGGCATTTAACACTGTAATGCAAAGTGAATTTATAAAAAAACAGCAAACCACATAGCAATGCTGCTACTACAGACTGCTGTATAGCATTCTGGAAAAGTACCACTAACATCATTCCACTTTTGAATGCCATAATTTCATGATGGAATCAAAGAAGTTCCAAAATTAATCGGCCTTTTTTCAAAGACATCAGTTTGATGCCTTTTCCAGATTCTGTTTCATAACGTTCACATTTCTAATCTCCACGTAAGAGAGCAGATGTGTACTGGGCTGGTGCTCAAATACCCTACAGAGGGACAACTGAATAAATATGTTCTTGAAAGTTAATGTATTACTCTTACGTTGTTTCTAAAGATCAAGACTTTGAGTGAGCATCTTGACAGGCAAAACAGATGGACAACTCCACAGAGTAAACATTTTCCAGAGGAATGTCCCTTGCTTTCCAGTTTACTCTACAAAGCAGCGTTCATTCAGCTAAATGACACATCTATTAAATGCCATACAAATAAGTGACAGTACAGAATTTTGGGACCATGTATGAGCAGTCAAACTACCTTTAAATACCAAAATTCGACCAAGAATTTACATTTAATACGTACAGCTTCATGCTTTGTTTTCTGAGTGAAAAATAGGGTAAATATTGCTTTGGTGATTACATTGTACATATGGGTCACATAATACCAAAATATCCAATGTCCTTTATTATTTACATGCATTGAAGTGCCTAATTATTCAGCTGTATTTATCTAGATGCATCCATATGTCTCCGTATGCAAAGAAATAAAGACAATTATATTTGTTTCAATGCGCAGCTACACTAAAAATGCTAAAAGCACCTTTTCTCTTTCACATAAATAGCATATAAATTTACTGAAAATACTTTAAATGGAGCTGGGGAGCTAAGAAAAAGCTCCAGATTCTTCCAGAAGTATAACCACTCTTTAAAAGTTGCATACATCTGAAAATGGACTAGTATTTAAATCCACCTTCATCTAGAACTGCATATAATTTTTCTATAGCAAAATGAAAGGTTTAGATCTCTGCTAGCTGGTACATATATTGTACTCTGCCAAATCCCAAATTATGATTTGTGTGAGAGCTTCTGAACCTAAAACCATTTGTGCAAGCCCTCAAAAATACAGCAAAATCTCTGCCCCAAAATCTATGGCACACATGAAAACCTATGAGATAATGAAGTGTTAATAGCCTTAATCATAGTTAATTGTACTTGGCTCAAGCAACTTGGGAGGGAGCAGTTTAAGTTGCCATCTTGTAGTAATACATATAGATCTTATTTAAATGATTGTGAATTGCTTAGAAAATTAACATACATAAACTCTAAAGATTCAGTTGAATAATAAAAATGATTGATACATTACTGGCTTATTTATGTGACTCTCTCTCTCATTGGAAAGCAAAGAAGAAACTGTTATCTAGACTACCTGAAGCAAATATGGTCAGTTGCCTTGGTCAAATATTAAGTGAAGGGTAAATTCCATAAAATTCGTTAAGTTTGTACTAATATTTTTGGTACTGAGGAATACTTTATGAACTGAATTTCAACATTCCATTTATTTGTATATTCACATACTTGGTTAGCACTGTTGGCTGAAAGGGGTGATTTAAAACGTAATATAAAATTTCTGATAATATTTCAAAAATATACAACAGTATATATTAAGCAACATTTTTCACACATGTGGAAAGACTAGGCCAATGAACAGAACACAAGATGGAAGTTTTATCATACACATGTTCAACCTAGCAGCAACTCAGCATGTCAAAGAAGTGTCATAGCACCTCTGGGCCATTTCCTTCTGATGCTTACATTGAGACAGCCCAGTGAATGGTTCATAAGTGTTAAAAATCCAGTAGGAAAATCCTGCAGGAGCATAAAGTGCTTATATTTATTCTCCTGCCTAGTACAAGATACAACAAGAAGAACTCAGGCAACTACTCCACTTCTGTCCAGTCCTGTAAAGGGCACTGAGTAGGGAATTCCTTCATTTCATGCACACACCACACTTCTGTGAATCCACGCATCTTCCAGCTAGACTGCCACAGCAGAATATCCATAGGAGTCTGCAAAGAACTTGCTCTCCTTGAGAAAATCTAATCATTTCCACACAGCTCCAAGGTAGATGCTTTCTCACAACCTAAAAGTTACCCTCTCTGCCTTACCAGGAACTGGGTACAGGGGGTAAATGCAATCAAAATATGCAAACCCTGTCAGTGATTTCCCATTGTGATGCCCTGGGTTAAAATGGTTTGTGTCATTTTGCCAGAAAATATCAAAGGCTTTAGCCTGCTCCTGCTTTCTCTCCATTTGTCAGAGGGGTGGTCCCTATGTAGTCTAATATTCCTTGCCTCAACCAGTTATTCCAGCTGGGATTTAATCAGCTGGGACAACTGGCACTGGAATGCTTCACTCCATACAGCAGCTTCAAACTCAATTTCAAACTGCTGTTGGATCTGCTCTCCAAAACAAGATGTAATCATAGATGGGGTCTCACAGTAACACGGAACATTCAATATGCATCCATGAAATCTTAAACGAAGGGAAAAGATCAATCAACCAGAAACCCTGACTGTAGTACACCACATGTATTTGTTGAAGAAAAAATAAAGTAAAATAGATCAAGCTCTTAAAAATAAAAGGGGGTGTGGGGGGGGTGCATGTATCAATTTGCCAGGTACCTTTTCCCTTCTTAAATTTTGTCTGGTCCCAATCTGCTGTACTGAGGAGAATTCTTAGACATAAGAGAATCATACTGCTGGGTTCTCCTCCCCCTCCCCCCCCCTTCCTTTTCATTTTGGTGATAAAATTCAAAAGCTAATAAAATCAGACAGATTATAGCAGCATTGATGAATGGCTACGTCTGGATTTCCTGTCTGGAGACCAGAGCAGGCAGTGTCTGAGAAAGAAGACAAGGCAGTCACTGCACAGAGAGAAAAGGAATATCCAGCAGATGGATTATGTCTGGCTGCTCCCATTATTAATACTGATCTGTATCAGGCAGTGATGAATACATAGAAGCACTCAGAAATACTAATGGTTTCACCCTTTAAGTACTAATTTCTACCCTTCTATCCTATTTAACATTAAAAATGCTCTCTGATCTTGTCATTGATGGAAATGGTTATAATGAAGAGGCAGGGCTCTTGGGAAGAAAGAATATACTAGATTTAATGAAAAATATTAAAATCAGCTTTAGAGGTAGAGAAGTCATAAACTACAATCACAGAATATCAGAGAAAACTCCCTCCCCCTAAACAATTTATATTCTTATTTAAATATAATTTTTAAACCTTAAATCTAAGGATATTTTCAGTTATCAAGACTGGAATAAATACATGGTGACGTATTAAAAAAACTAAGACAGGACATATTAGTTAACATATAGACAGTAATATAATCAATTAAACAGCATTCATACTGCACTGAAGTTTAGCTTAGTGTTATAAAATCTCTAAACCTCCATGTCCTTGGATCTTTAACTCTTTCAGAAGTCTCCCTGAAGAAGTCAAAGAATGTGCATGCAGTACCTGCCAAACAGGTCCAAAAACCCTCACTCTAAGGCCTGAAAGTGCTTTAGTATCCCCTAAATCAAACTGGAGATAAAGGCAGCTCACCAGTCTGGAGGGGGTAGCTGAAAAAGACCAACCAGTCTGTAGCAACCAGCAGTAGCACTTACCTGGGATGAAGTAGGGAAGATCATTTGGACTGGGGAGGGTCAGGTGTTGACTCTCAGACTTTGCAGTGCTTGTTGATTATTCTGACAGGAGCTATTTTGGGTATTAATCTGACCCAGGACAGCAGGATAGGCTCTGGCCTTGCTGAAAACATTTCCTTGTGAGCTGCAGCTGCTTCATGACATTCAAGCAATTTTCTCTTTTCACATAAAAAAACAGGGTGATATTTCCTCCTGAGGCACACTGGGATCTGTGTCATCTGTATTTAGGTACCAGGGTAGGCTTTTAAGATCAAGTTGCAGAAAAAGAGTTGCTAAAAGAGAATGCAAACTTGACTTGATGGCTAAGGAGCGTGGAGAAAATGTAAACAACCACAAATGTAATGTAGGTGGTATCCATCAGCAAAGATAGAAATTAAGTAACATAACTGGAAGTGACAACAAAATTTCTCACAGTGGCTCAGTCTGAGGATTGTAGGCACCAGGTTCCCAGTCACCAGGTGATTGAAATCTATGGATCTGCATTGCTATGTGCCACACCAACCATTTGGATTAACCAAGAAACTTCTCCTGGGCTTAACCTTCCTTATGAAACTTCCCCTGCAGAAGTATAAGGGAGGAAGGAAAGCAGAGGGCTTTGTCATTTGTCCTTCCTCCTCCTTTTCCTGGAAATACAGGCACGCTTTGATCTGGATCATGCAATAAAGGTAAGTGCAGCAGAGACAGCTGCTCTGGTTCCTGCCTATCCCACCAATACAGCATTCCCTGACTGCTTTTTCTGAGTCTGAGATCTTATCCTTTAGCCAAGAGTGTTTATAAACTTAGTTGTGGGCTAAGAGAGAATATAAAACTGTGGAGGTAGGTCACTAACTTTACAAACCCTGCCATCTGAAGCATTTCTTTCTTTCTAACCAGCAGACAGTTTTGTTGCAGTTTGACTCTTTGTTTAGAAAAACAGGTATGGTCTTATAAATCTGTATCTCAAATGCAGGATAGTCTTCTACACTATTTTATTCCCAAATAACCTTATGGACTATTTTATGTAGAGCAACCTTCAGGAACTCAATTACTCTTTTCAACAGTGTCACAAATTTAGTGCCCCAAGAGCCATGTAAGAAAGCCCACCCCAATCACAAAATACAACTTTTCAACACAAATTTTCCCTTATGTAAGACTTCATTCTCTTGAAATACAAATAACATTTACTTTTTCTTCACCTTGTCTGTCACTTGCCACTTTTAACCTCAGATTTCAATCACACTGGAGAAGCTGTGGTTCCATGCCTAAAACTAAGGACAAGCAATGCATAGTTTTGGTTATTTTCATTTCTCGCCAGTGACTTTGTGTGTGATACAAGGAAGATCAGTGTCTGCTTTGTTATTCTCTCATTTTCCTGTGAAGTAGAGGTACTAATACACAATTGGTTTTCGAAGTTTATTTGCAAGTTTATGTTGAACAAGCTTTTGTAAAATGCTTTGATGTTTCTAGGAAAAAAAATCCAAGTCTGTAAATGCTGGTTTTGTATATATAGATATCCAACTGAATCATTCTTTCCTTCCTTTTCTTTTACCCTTAAAAATAAGAGGTTTATTCTTGTTTTGTTAGCAAAGCTTCATTTTTACAATGAAGTCTTTATTATTACACACATGAACTCCCAAAAAAACAGATTATCATTTTAAGAAACTTTGTCTCCTTTCCTACAACCTACATAAAAACTTTTTTAATTTTTCACTGTTGAGGAAAAAAAGGCTGAATATTGTAGAACCTTTCAGTAGGCTTTCAGGATACCCAGAGCTCTTTGCAATTTCCTGGAAAAGGAATTAAATATTGCAAGCTTTTTTCTCATGTAAACCACCTTCAGTCATGCAAGATGTTCTATGCAGTTATTGGAGAAAAGCTTGATACTCTTAATACTGAGTAATACTTAACTAATAGGTTTCAGGGGAAAGTATTACTAAACACAAGATTCTGAACAAGTAAAACTATCAGATCCAAAACTTTTTATGTAACCTTTCCAGGATAAGTTATCTGAAAATGTTTTTAAATCTAGACATAAACAAGATCAAAACAATGCACACTATTAATCCCAGAGGAAAAAAAACCATAAATACTTGTTTTTATACCTCTGTTTTACTGCCTTGTGGATACTATCAAAATATCATTGCATATACAGGTTTTACCTTCAGCATTTCATCCTGATTTTAAAAGCATTATACTTTATGTATCAATAAATTTAGAACCACTACATCAGAAAATTGAGGGGTTTTTTATACACTTGAGTATGAAATTAAGTTCTTGAAATAACCTGAATAACTTGGGAAGTGAGCCATATTTTTCAAAACATAGCACAAGCCATTAGTTAACACAAGTATTTTAAAAACAGCTCTACCAATGTGGATGGAATTTGTTTTAATAGCCTTGAAAAGCCCATGATTTATGATCTCTGTCAAAAGGCATTATGCGTTTTTACAGTTCCTATTCAGATCAGCATATTTCTAATCTCATAATGTAGTATGGAAATTAGCTGCTTGGATTTCTCCATTTTGCATTCTATTTGCAGTCCAACACATTCCTTTAGGAACATGAAGATCCATATGTCTCTCCTCATTAAGTCAACAGTAAAGCAAGACATGTTTGTCTAAAGCCTTTACAGTTGTCTTCTGTTTCCAGATGCTATTGTACTATTGGTATTATACAGGGTCTGAAGAATGAGATCTCTAAACAGTTATTTCAAGTGTGTATGCCATTAAAACCAATAACTACACTAAATATTCAGAAAGGTCGAGGCAAAAACTAGATGAACTTCTGCAGGGTTTGGGAGTTTCAGTTATAAATCAACACCAAATACTTAAAGGCACTTCTTATCTGCAGCTTATCCTAATATAGCAATAACATCCTTCTTCTTGTGGCTGAAAACTAGGGTTGAAGTTCCAATTTGCTCAAGCCAATATCAAGCTTCCTGACAGCTTTATACAGAACTGTGGTTAGCAGAACACACTAATTCCAGCATTTGAGAGACATTTGATATTTAAGTATCTGTAAAGTTAGCAAACCTAGAACAGCCACCCATAAATACTCAGCAAGGAAGAATGATAACTGGTTAATCAGGGGGAGGAGTTTTATGAAGGCATTTGTAGCTCCTACAAATAGTTCCATTTTAGCAGATGTTTGCCTGCTTATCAGTTTCATGCTTGCACACAAATAGACTCACAGACAGTTTCTACAATATGGAGCTGCTTATGGTGTTAACATTGGCCTTCAATTCATCGTACCAAAGGAAGATTCGGAGAGTGCACTCTTTGTAAATTCCTTCTGCACTGCCCAGTTTCTCTCAGCTGTTTCATTACTATTTCAGCTGCTCCAATCAGATACAATTCCTGGTTTTTTGGAGGATACTGATGTTTTTTTTCACTGCTATTGCATAGTTCAGCACATCAGAGTGTTTTCTACAGGTGAGGCATGTGACCAGTGGTCATTCTCATGCTTCCTGAGAATGTTAAAAGGAACAAGTCCACCACAAGCAAGGAAATAAAGCAAAAAATTTTAAACCATAGCTCCTAAAAGTTTCTTTAAAATTCCGTAAGCTGTACTTTCAATTTTCAGACCTCTCCTCAAACAGGAATGCTTTGTCCAAGTCTGGAATGCATCTGCAATACTCTTCTCTGGAAGGCAACCACCCGTGCAGTATGTCAGGCACTCTGGTTTGACTTTGACAAGGTTAAAGAGGGGCATGAATCCAACTGGAATGAAAGCTGAAATCAGACTTGGTTGAAGTTGCCTGCTGTGAAGAATGCTGTGAGTGAAGAAAGACCACCCTCACAAGATGGTAATCACAACACAACATTAGCTAAACACAATAGTTATGCAGGGTGGTACCGCTGCTGCCATCCTAACAATGGCAAATCCAATTACTTCTATGGAGCTCTCATTAGGACTTAGGATAATAGAAACAAATGCATGCTTTCAATACACTTTCACAGAGCACAGAGTGTAGTTTAAGCCGGTTTATCAGCCTGAATAATTTGGATTCTCACTGTAGTCAGCACTGTACTAACCATTTTTCCACATGATATTTTTCATTGTGTCAGCCTTAAAGGCATACTTGTTTCTTTTTTCTGTCCTTGTTGCTACACCAATCACTCCATTTCTAGAAGATCCTCCAAAAATTAAACTCTCCCCCAATCTCAGAAGTCAGTGAAACTTGAGGACATCCACTCTATTAAAAGTGCTGATCTTAACTGTGCCGAGAACAAGAGTGGTATCCAAAACAGCAGATAAGAATCAAGCTGAAAACAGGAGGAGGTACCTAACAGCAGCATTTGTGGCTCAAACTCAGTCTCTTCTCTGCTGTGACTCACAGAAGCCATCAGCCTTTCATTATGTGGCGTTTCCAGACCTTACCCACTAATGGAAGAGGTGCATTTAGCAGCTCCATTGTCCATTTTGTTGCTTTTGGTTTTAAATACAAGTTCATACCTCACAGAAGTGACCTATAATAAAATCAGAGAACCTATATTAGCATAGCTTTCAGGATGTCTTCCTAAGTGATCTAAGTCAGGAAATGATAACACAAGGCTTTTGAGGATAATCAAACAGGCAAGCTGAGAGTCTCAAAGAAATGGAGATCAGTTGGATTTCTACATCATTAGAAGTCCCTATCACCTCAGTAAAATGGCAAATACTGTCTCCACAGACATCTAACGTGGACAGAGTAGTGAAAACAGCACAAGGGAAAACACAGACTCATCAGAAGGTCAGTTCAATCAGCAGTGAGAATAAAGGCTTCCCTGCCTTTCACCACCTAGAAGGGGAGAGCTGTAATTCTGGAGTGTAATAGTCTTCCCCCCACTCCATATCTAGTCATAAGGCTCTTCGGCTTCCTGTGGTTCACTGCAAAGACAAGGAGGTCTGACTATGGGATACTCTTGTCCCTAAAGATAAGGGACAATAAAAAGCAGCTAAATCATAAATAATATCCTCCATCCGTGGAGGATATTATTGCCAAAATACATATGGAAAACTTCTGCTCTCCCAAGAGAACACAGCAAAGGCAGCAAGGGAGAAGCAGTCCCACCTGTGAAACCTGTTTTATTACATATTAAGTTATTTTTTCACTGAATAGGCCACTGCTAAGGGAAAGTGACTTTGTCACTGGAGCACAAGGAGAAGGGAGCACAACAGGGCAAATGAACAACAGACTTCAAAATATGAGCTGTTTATGCAAAAAAGATATTGAACTTACCATATAATGTAAGCATTTCTGGAAACGGATCAGTGTTAACAGATTTTTTTTCTTTTTCCAATTTAGGATTGCTAGTTTTCAATTAGTCAACATGGATGAAGCTGGAAAAATGAGCTGTATCAAACTTTAAGAATGATATAATAATTGTAACAGTGTTTCCACCCTTCCTTCTTCCTTTGTCCTGCACAGCTTTGAGGAAATACAGTACACACACATAAACAGCTATACCTGCAAGTTGTTACAATTCATTTGTGTTGCTGCTATTCACCGGGTTCTTGTTTACAAGATAGAATTGGACAGGTTTATTCTGTTAGAATTTTATAGGCAATATAAATTTTTAAGTCTTGCCTGTGCTGTAAGTCCTGTCTTGAAAATGCAATCTTCATTAACAGGATTTTGTAGGAAGGAACATCTAAATCAATAGGGTGAACCCAAAACACCCCAGGTTTTGCACATTCATTTTTGGATAAGCAACTGGAGAGCACAGCAAAGATTTTGCATGCCAGCCTTTTTTATCTTCAAACAGATCCACAAATGGAATATTTATAGATGTGACAGCAGCCCTTTGAGTAAAGCATAAAGGGCAGAGATTACAAAAGATTGATTTCCACAGCTCGTTACTGCCATAAACCTATAACCCAAGCAGATGCACAGGGGAGAATTCTCTTCCTTAGGTCAGCTGTTTATTTCTGGCACATGCTTACAAATCTCTGGGGAGGACTAAAAGGACATCCATTTAAAAGGGCCAGTAAAGAAGTCTTGTTGCTGTAGTTTTTCTCCAGTGTTTGCCTCCATTTCATGAATCATGTGATTAACCCAGAGAACAGATCCATTTCTACCTGTAGTGTAAGCCATGTGCATACTTGTATGTGGAAGCACCACGGCAAGCCTTGCATTCAGCGTCTTCTCTACTGAATTCACGGACTATGAAAATCAGCAGAATGAGCCTAAGATGGATTTCAGGTTATTGCCCAATTCAGTTGGATGAGCAAAACAGAGGCAGGAGTTTTTCCTGTCTCATTTCCGTGAACAGTGAAAATATATAACATAAAACACCCCTAAATCTAAAATAATGTATGCTTGGACATCATTTCAATTGCTCACATCATATAAATGCTTTTATGAACCTCAGACAGTGAGGTATACAGGCTAGGGTCAACTAAATGATTGTCAACAGTGCTGGGTCTTGCTCCAACTATACATGGAGCAACTATACGGGAACACGATTATACCACCTCAAGTCCTCATTTTAATTTTTTAAGAATTTCTCATCTTGCCTATTTGAAGCAGAGCTATAAATATATTTCTAGTAAGACAACTCTCCATTCTACCAATTTTAATAGGTTCAGCTCTTCAAAAAAGTTCAATTCCTCCATTTGCCTTGTTTGTTTCTTAGAAGTCAAGAAAGCCAAGGGTAAACAAAAGCAAACTAAGCTCCTGGCTGTTCATAAGATAACTCTTCTACATTACATTACATACAATATCATTATGTGTTCAGAAACTTCTGTCAGCTGATAAAAAGATATTTCAATTCCTTTTTAAAACTGAATCCTTAACAGGCTGCTTTGTTCTTGCATTTGTTACAGTTTTCTCCAGTCTGCTCGGTTCAGGCATAGATCCCAGAACGTAGAAGGTATGGTTTTCATTCATTGTATCCTAAACATTGGAAGAAATCAATACATTCAGCTTTCCCCTTCTGAGCTAAAGCAGCAGTCCCTGATTGGTACAAGCAGTCTTCTGTCAGTCTGCTGCAGAGCCATCACTCTGCAATGCTACAAACACCTCAAACACAACGCACTCAGCAACATAAGCAATTATATTGAAAGTTAGTAGATATTCTTTCACCTCCACTTTGAATACAAATCGCAGCTTCTAATTTAGCAGCTATGCTCTTGAGACACACACACACACAGAGGGAGAGAAAAAAAAAACAACCAAAAAAACCCAACCACCAAACCATAATGGCAGCTGCTTTTGTGGCCAAAACTCTGCAGATCACATTCCTATGGAAAGCATCAATGCAGTATCAGCAGGACTCTTCTACTTCAGAGGCCAATTCTTAGTTGTGGTTTCAGAACCAAAACAGAGTACTTTACTAAAAATAATTATCTAGGCCCTACCACATTTTGGCCCATATTTCTTGTGCTAAGACAGCTCCTCATTATTACTTCTTTTTTTCTTAATAAAAAAATTGTCCACTTTGAGGGGGAGTAGGGAGAAGAAAAAGAGGAAGGGACTGTGATATCACTCTAATGTGCCCATATGTGACAGCTGTGAATTTAACTCTTCTCTTAATCTAGCAAGTAAGCACTCAACAATTGTGAACATTAAACTCTCCACAGTCACTATCTTTGCTGAAAAATTCATGACAGCTGCTACAGCTAAGCAAGATACCTTCAGTAGATGTACTTAACACAGTGTCTATGTGATTCTGATCAGAAATGTTTTTTATTTCATGTGACTAAATGTACTCAGTGTGGAGAAAAGCATTACCATTTTGATTTCCATGGCCATGTGCCTTGAAGTGTATTAACTAGATGAAATTAACTACTGACACTCCCTAAAATTTATCAACCAGTTAACATTTAGTAACATATCAATTTGTGCTTGTGGCCTAGATATTTACAGGCTTGCTAATACTCTTCTCCCCTCCCTGTTTCCCTCTGCTCCTGCCTCATCTGTCTCTGGAAACATAGCTAATAACGTGTGAAAGGGTAAAAGGAAAAAGTGCACTCAGGACAATGGGTGGCTGGTGTATTCCTAAACAATAACTGAGTCTGGAAATCCAAGATATGAATAGCAGGAAAGAGCCACTGGTTTATAAGAAAACTTGGAACATCCCACATCAATAAATAAACAGTGAGGCACTGTTCCCAAGTTTTACATCAACACTTTATTTTCTGACATTCTTTATAAAGGCAATATTATTTAAAAAATAACATTCATATTTCAAGAAGTCATTGAGATGAATAGAATTAATTTTTAAAAAAATGCTTAGAATTGTCTTTAAAAATACTTTACATTGTATTATTACTGCTACAGTTGGAATTTAAAGGCAAAACTATTGTTAATTCTGAACACTCAAGTCTAATGGAAACCTTTCAAAGATTACTGTATGCATAAGAATGTGGTAAATCAAATCGCTCAAATAATTTCTCCATGTCAGACTTCCTAAAGAACCTCTTGTACAAAGATATAATGAGTTTTAATTGCATACAGAAAATGTCTGAAATCTAACCACAGGTATAACATGTTGTGCCAGCTATTACAGACCTGCTTTTTTTTGTCCCTTGCATTTCATTTTGATCATGCTGTTAAGAATAAGCTCACACGCACAAAGAGGATAATTTTTCTTTTAAATTATTAATTAAAAGATTAATGCACACCTTCAGATTTCCCATAAGAGCAACGTTCCAATATCTGTACAGCTTTTAATGAGGTGAGCAAGAGAGATCCAATAAACTATTCTTTTCTGCGGTCATATTTTCAGTGTTAATAAGAAAATTTAGCATCCAGTGAAGCACACGCCTCAAAACCTGCTACGAAATTTCACATAGACTAGGTTGAGATATGGAAATAACCTGTTACAGAAATGCAGAGAAATGGCTAGAAATGAGGACTGCTCTGTTGGACGTCCCAAGTCTCCCAGAACAACTCCTTTACAGAGTATTCAAATCAGGAAGAGATTGCTATATACTGCTGCCACTCCACACCAATCCTGTATTTTACCATGGGATCATTGTTTCTACAGGGAAAATTAAACAAATCCAGATTATTTCAGTTGATTGGATATGGAAAATATCCTATTTATTTCAAGAGGTATTAGGCAAACCTTCCAGACCAAGAATCCCAGCTCACGGCATCTGTAATTTCGTATGTTCACCTTCAAAATGCCTAAGTGGCTCAGCTCTGCCAGTCCTGCTATGCCAGCTCAAAGGCCAATGCTAAATATGCACTTTCTCCTTGTATTTGTGGCTTCTCTTTTGAAACATATACTCATTTCACAACATCCCCAAGGCCATCTGGTATCAGGTTGACTTTCTAGGCATATCTGTCCATCCCCAAAGTATTACCTGGCTTGAGCTCAGAGGTTAGGAAAGCCAATAGAGAAAGACATAAACAAGTTTTTAGATATATTATGTTACAGTTCTTACACTGTGGTCATGACTAAATCTTTTTCTCCTCACTTCTCTAAGCCTTTTTTTTTTTTTTTTTTTCATTTTAAAAGACAAATTTTAAACTGCAGCAAAAACAAAGAAGTCATTGAACTCTCATTTTTTTCTTCATGCATTACAATTACAGGAAAAATATAATACCTCTTTGGGTCAATCTTCTGTGAAAATTCGTGGAGTATTAAATAGCCTTACTTTCAGCGTACATCATTTTAAGTTGTGTAAGCAACAGATGGGAACAAAGGGTCATTTTATCCATTCTAGTGTGTGAGTTTTTTAAGTGTTTTACTTCTAGTTGTATAACCTCTAAAACTGAGGCTTTATGTAAGAAATTACATAAAATAGCAGATAGTTAAATTCACCACGGGAAAGAAAGACAAGAAGAAATAAATATGAAATAGGATTATTTAAAACAGCATGATCTTTTGATTGCAGTCTAAATGTTGATATCTCTGTGTTTACTGTCCTAGTGTAAAGAGAGAGAGAAGTCAGGATGACAGAGTGGAGCAAGAATTCCTTGTTCTTGAACTGGGTGTTCATCACCCAGTGAGTAGGACCACTATTAATGAGCTGTGGACAGGATTTGATTTGCCCATTCCTGCCGTACAGAAAGGAAGATGACTTAATTAATGACAAATTATCACTTATCTGATAATGCATATGGCTCATTGCCACACTGAAAATTACCTTTATAGTCTTAAGTTGCTCTTACCATTTTGAAACGTGAGAAATGTTATATATTGTCAAAAAAACATAAAATCTTGGTTTTAATCTTAGTCCATCGTAGAAAGAAAAAGTAACAGGAAAAAAAAATAATCTGGTTTTGCAGGTAGATTTTTGGCTGAATTCAGATTTTCATTTAGTTTCAGCTACAGAGGCTCCCTTCTTTGTGTTATGCTATATGAAATTCCTATCCTGCCATTAAAGCAGGCTGGTAAGCTATTAATTAGAGCTATTAGCTCTAAATGTCCTTTGAATTTTGTACATTCAGTCAGGACCCATCCCAAATTGTGCTTTGATCTTTGATGCAAATGTAATAAGCATCTTCACATCCTCCTTTCAGGAACATAGTCCTGTCACTTTAACTTTATGGTTGATGCTGCCTGGGGTTAACATGGTATTGCTCCCAGATGCGATAAAGGAAGAGACCATGTTTTGCTGATAAAGAGAATTAGACTCATAGTCCCTACAAACTCTCGAATTCTAAATGTCTTATTTGGTAGTTCAAATATTATATTTTGCACTGTATTATAAAAAGAAAATTATTTTAATATTTTTTATTGTCCACAGGTAAAACGCAGTGCTTCATTCTGCCACAGAGCCCCTTTTCCTTTAAGAACAGCTGTATGGATGACTTATTTTGAAAAGATTCCTTAGAGAACATTTTGTGAGACAACAAGTGTAAATTAAAGCACAATTATAATTTATATTGAGTCCTTCTGGTCTTTTATGGTCTGACTGTTTATTAGAGCTACTATTAGCAACTCCCTGCAGAGCCTCTTTTTGTAATCAAAATGACAACTCATATCATCAGTGGTAAACATTGTTTGAAATGTAATACAACACTTTTTTGACAGAGGCGCAGGCAATTTTAAATTTACAGCCTAAACCTACACTCTCAAAATCAGTGGAAAAGCTCATCAAATTCAGAGGGCTTCTGATTAGAGGAGCCATGTAAATGAGTAAGTAAATGTTTCAAGTGGCATTTTTACAGTTGTAAGAAAATCAAATCATTCCTTTGTGGATTTGCTCTTCTGGGGTGTGTTCCTGCTTTCCAGTGCTGCTGACGTACTTTCCAATAAGTTCTTAACATAAAACACATAGGCAACCCCAAGAGCACCCCTTTTCCACCAGTAACATCCACACAGAAGACCATTCTTAGGTTTCTACTTGCTTTTCTGTGATGTTTCTAGCCTGTGATTCCAGTGCTCCTTTCTGCACGGAGGCGCTAATATTGTCACAGGTGAAATTGTTCACCCTGTCAGCTTAGATTTGCTTGAACCGTGATGGCCATGGCACTCTTTTGTGAGGTGGGAGTTCAAGATGCTTGTCTCTTTAACAGAAGTTATGAATTCAGTCCTAGGTTTTCCACTGCTGAGTAAGTGCTCTGGCCATTATGTCACTCAAAAGAGCTGGTCACTCTTTCTTTGCTATGAACTGAACTCATCATTCTCGGTGTGCAATTCATTTGCTTGATGAATCAAGCCCTTCCAAGGACTTACACATAGTTTACCCATTTCTCTTTCTGCCTCTGTGGTACAACAGATCTTGGGTGGGGACTTCATATTTCTGAACAGTGACAAGAGAGCAAGTGAACAGTCCACATGGTAACTTTAGCCCTTAGTCACTTGTGGGTGCCTACTCTCATCTCAGTCCCTAATACATTTTAGAGCAGTCTGTCTGCACAAGTGCTTCTGTTTAGTGGTTTCTGTGCAAGTGCTTCTATATGTCAGACAAGTGCAAAAGTGATTAGTCCAAAGATACTGTACATTTGACTTTTAATAAAAATGCATGCAACTAGCAAGGCATTTTCAATTCTTCTTTCTGTAACTAAGTAGCTAGATTGCATGCATCTGCAAGAATATCAATTCCTCCCCAGTGACCTGAAGAAAGTAGTTTCATAGCTCAGTAAAACACATTAAAGTGTGCATTCAAAGTGAAAACAAAAGTAAAAAAAAGAAAGGCAAAAAGTACCACTGTTATGAAATCTGTGGAGGATTCTCTTCTTTTCTCCTTTTGGAGGTCAATCCTTGCTGTTCACAATTATCTTGCTCCTTAGAAGCAATAAGCTGCAATAAATGGAATTATATTTTCCCTGAAGATAGTGCCTCAGTTCTAAGGGTGATGATTTCATGTATTTATACTGGGAGAATAATTTGAATTGTGGGAACTTTTTTTTTTTTTTAAATACACACATTTAATACAAATGATGAAACAACAGTATTCTTCTATATGGTGCTAAAAAAAAAAAGAATATACTGAAAAGCATTTATACATGTTGTCTCACAACTACATAATTCTTATACTAACCCTGTTGCCTACATCTTCACATTTTCAAGAGGTGTGAATTTGACAGATCAGATGTCAGTTCAGAAACAGTACACTAAAACTTGCAAAAGGTTGGATGCCATTCTGGCTACACCGATTAAAGACTGACACATATTTGGAACATGCCAGTTCAAGATTGAAGATGACAACAAAGGAAAGTATGAAGATATGGAAGTTGTGATTGATGGGTGGTACATTATTCTAAATTAATACTTAAACTGGGAGCTGACATAGTGGAGCAAAACAAAAAACATACTTTATCTGATACAGTGCCCCTCACAATAGCATATACTGGAAGTTCAGAGAAAAATACTACGCTATTTATATAAAACACATAAAATATCATCTTAACTCTTTATAAATACCTCCTTTATAACACAAATCATACAAGCAAATGCCATCGTGATTTTTATAGTTGATTATGTATTACCATTTACCCTGTAAGACCCAACCTGACAGCTTCAATCTCTCTGTAACATCAGCACAGTTATCCACAACTCAGAGACGGCTGTATTTCAAGGTCAAGGGTGCCAAAACCTAAATGCCTCCTTCTCCACTCTTCCTTCCATACATACCCCTTTCACTTTACCCCAGTGTCTCTAACTTCCCTCCTAGCACTTTTATTTCCCTCCTTACCTTTATTTCCCAACATCCACCCCCTTGTCTATATCCTTTCTATTTCTATATCACCTATTTTTAATTTTCCTTCTCCAGTATTTTCAGACATCAGTACCAGGCTGTCTAGCTCATGCTTGTTAAGCAGTTTCTGATGCAGGGATGGGGTGAGATGGGAGGACATGTGCACTGGCAAGAGGACTTCACACGTCAGTGACCAACTGGGCAATCTGACCACTTTTCCTTATCACCAGTTCTTCCTTGCATCCTCAGATCCTTTCCTCATGGACAAAAGAATTGTTCAGCAGGCTACAAATTGTGCAACCCTTCTCTTGGATTTCTAGCTGCTCTGTAAAAGTGCCTCAGAACAGATCCACATTGCATATCAGCAGTTGGCCATGTCTGATATGCAAAAATCAGTATGAATGTCCTTATAAGCATCTTTACAAACCTGTAATTTCTCTCCTTTACATCTTAATCCACTCACAGAAACTATAAATGCCTCTAGCCCCTTAGGACACTTCTATCTGCAATCTCCTGTGAAGCATTAAGTTGCATTCTGTCTCCAGTGCCAGTGTTGGTCCTTCTCAAACAGAATAGGTCTCCGTAAAACAGTCTAAGGTCTCTCAGCCAACTCTAAAACGGAAGAACCCCAGGCTTTCATTTAGAGAACTCACTGTGGATCATAACCCCTACATCCTGTTTCTCATGTGAGAAATATTTTCATTATTTCATATTCTGAGACACAAAAGTAGTATTAGAAGTAGGAACCAGTTTCAGATATTAAAATCCAAAGCTATAGACTCCAAACTCCATAGTTTTGATTTTTTAAGATTTTTATATTTCTTTCTCTTGTTAAAGAGTCTTTGTTTCGTCTTTTTCATTTTTTATCTTTCCTGTCACCCGTTTAATGTGGCCAAAACTTACAAAGAAAGGAATAGACATGAAAAATATATCTGCTTTGGCCTGTCTGTGCAAATGTTAATTAGAAAGTAATAAGTAATGTTTTGTATGTGTTTTTTCACTAGTACATCACAACATGGTCAGTGCTAAGGCTACATGTTTTGAAGGAGGATATAGAATATTAAAAAATCAGAACGGCATATTCTTTTTGTGATGCAAAAACTGAAATTTCCAAACACACAAGTAGTACAACCACTTATCCTGAGAAATGAAAATGAGCATGAACATGTCATGAAGTATGCTTCCATAAAAGACAGAAAATCTAATAGCTAATTTATCTGGTTTGGTAAGATCTGTTTTAACATTCCACTATTATTATCTCATGTATGAATTTTATGAGGGGAGTAAAAGAAGCAACTGTTAAGATTCACTTACACTGCAATGAGGTGCAATGTAGATGCTTCTAGTTTTAGATGTGATTGTTTGAAAACCATTTGAAGTCTAAACACAGTTTTGGAGAGAATTAGGTAAGCCATTTATTTCTTTGATGAGTACACATCACCACATTAAAACAAGTGCAGAGTGAAGTCGCTACCAATATGTAGTTCTGTCCTTTACCTGCCCTAACAGTATATTTCCTTCTCGCCTTTCATCAGCACCAGTAGTCATATGCGCATCAAGCCTCCTGATCCAGCTGTGAACTAACCTTTTTTTTCTTTTGTGCTATAATTAGTTTTCCGTTAGATCAGCAGCTTGATTCAACTAACCATAGGGTGCCAAAAGCCAATTCCAATGCAAAGGTGGAGGTGAAAATATGTAGTCAAGGATGGAGTAGGGTCCTATCACCCCTTTGGGAAGCACCGTGGCCTGAGTATTCAAACTAAACTCATAATACTGCAGGTTAGCCACAGACACACACAGGGTGCTTCTTCTGTCCATACACACCGAATATTAGGTTTGATACCCTCTCGTACAAGACAGTGTGTAACAGACATGCCTTTTGAGGAACCACCAAGCAAGGTAACAGATTTTAAAGCCACAAGGAAAATTTCTCATGGTGGCATTCTGCCTGCAAGTAAACTGTTGTAAAACCCTGTCTGCTTTAGGAAGTTGAGCTCTTTCCTGCAGAACAATCATGGGATGCCGAATGTCCCAGACTTAGCACTGAAAATGAAGAGTCAAAATCACAAGTGTAAGCCTGTATTTTGAGCACTGGAAAATGAAAGAGTTTCCTCTACTTGAAAATTTTTTTTCCAAGAAGGGGGGATAATCAAAGCAGCTCTTTAACAATATAAAACACACTACTATCATGGTTCCTATCTATACCCCACCAATCGTAATTTCAGTAAAACCCCTATACGTAAGACAATGGCTTTTACAATTCCTTTTTCAGTCATCTCCTACAATCTAATTCTTCCTGGACTGTCTTTTTTTCATTCTGTAAGTGACATTGACTGCAATTCTTCATAAACCCCTGAGAATTGGATTCCTTGCTCCTGGAATCGAATAAAATATGTGCACAGCCTGTCAGCAGGTCACATGTATCCTGCCAACCTACATCTAATAGATTTTTCACTTTTCATCAGTGGATTTCAAGACAGTATGTAGTCTGCCAAATTTACTAAAAAGCTTGCTACAGTATCGCACTTTCAAAATGTGCAATCTGTCAAAGCCACAGCTCAAAATGTCTGCTACAATGAGAGTCTTTGAAAAATCTGCTATGGTGTTGGCATTTATTCAGAAAATAATGAGTATATCAACAGAGGAGGGGAAAGAAAAAAAGTTGTTAGGGGGAGGGGGAAGAAGTGGAAAGGAAAGAAGATTAATCCTACATGTAATTTGCTAGAATCCGAAGAAACTATAGGAATTCTTTATGCAAGCGTAATCCAGTTTCATACAAATTCCTCCAGGATGACAGCATGTTAATTGATAAATAGTCTGAGTGCTACATTTAATAACACTGATGAAAAGATAATTTATCATAGATTTGACCACAACTGTACATAGCAAACCTCAATATGAATTCGAACGCTGAATACATTTAGCAAACAGTAGAAGACATCAAAACTGCTTGCACTGCTATTGAACATTCTGAGATCCTATATGTGGAGAATGTCATAAGAGATAGGTGGAGAGAGCAGGGATGCTTAATTTATTAACTGAAATATGAAGGAAACTGAAGCAATTTCAGGAGACTTGTAAGTAAAGACAAACTTCAGTTTTCAAATAGACAACAACACTAGCAACAAAATATGCAAGGACTGTGAAATGCAATTCTGAGAACTTTCCTTGTCTGTTTTCCTTCATCCTGTATTTTAGAAAATACATGTTTACATTCAAAGAACATAAAAAGAGTCAGAGAGGGGGGAAAAGACCATTTAGAAAACAAGAAAATATTTGCATATTAAAAACAAGTTCTTGTGTACCTACTCGAACAGCTGACAACACAGACAAGGTTTCCTGAATATGATGCTAAGTGGAAGGAATGCAGTAGAATTTTGAATTCAAAGCACTACAGAAGAGCTGCTTTACTCCGTGCCATGTATCTCTGAGAACAGGAGGTTACAGAAAGTTCTTTGAATATAGGAAGCAAATGCATCCTTAACACCGTATCATTAACATGTCTCAATTTAATCACTTCTAGAAGCAAGCAAAGAAATTGATAGTAAGAATATTGAACAACAAAAAACCCAAAACAATTTAAAAACCACACACAAACACCCCAAAAAAACCCACAAAAAAAAACCCCAAAAGACACCTGCACAATAAAAAACTCAAACAAAAAAACCCTCCACTTTGGAAAAAGCTTGTGCCATGTTTGCTGCAACCAAGAAAGCTACTGAGCTGATTGAAACCAATCAAGTAGGCTTACAATGGACAAGAGACAACTAGAATAGACATGGGTTCTGAACTAACTTGCATTGCCAATTTGAGTTTTGTCTATTAAAAAGTTAAATGTGTTGTCTATTCTAATAAAATCTGGATTTGTTTTGGAGGGGTTTTAAGAGCCTTAGGTCTTAATTGGGAGCCTCACTGAAAATCTTACCTGTGATATACCAAACCAACTCGAAGGAGATCTTTATTGAATTTATTATTATATTGGAATTGCTCCTAATGTAGAGAATAAAAGCACTTCAGTCCCTTTTTCATGCAAACTGAAAAAAATATTGAATCTTTGACATTATGGTTTTACGTTTAATTGTCATGTCCCTAAAAGCATTACAAAGTATCCCGAGTGAGTTTGGCAATAGAAGCCAAATTTTTGATTGCCTTTAAGAGACAACATTCAGAAGTGGCTTACCATTTTATAATAAACACTAAAAAGGTTATGGTTTTAATACCTAATATTTTGAAGCATCTTTAATTAGTCCCTCTTTCTTTCTCCCTCTCACTTCCCCTCAAACTCAACACTGATTCAACTAGAATACGTGTTACACTTCTATATCTGATTTGATGATTTTAATGGTCTGCTTGCTTGACTTTTTTTGTTTTAATGTTGATGTGTCCCTGCAGAAAGACACTCATAGCCAATAAACACAGTGGTTTTCATAATAATAATGATGAATCAGTCCATTTTTGAAAGAAAGAATAGAGTCTATAAAAGACTAAATCCACTTATTTATAGGCTAAGTGGCTGGTAGGCCAGCATGTCAAAGCAGAAATGTTTGAAAGTGCATTTTTCCCTTCTCCTTTAATACAGCATTGAGATATGCTTAGTCTTTTATTCCATATGGTTTATATTGATGACATTTTTTGAAGTCATTCCAGTGGTCGCTAGGAATGGAAGGTTATGGGTTATTTCACATGTATTGAGCTTAGAAGAATGAACTAAAATAAATGAGACAATTATGTGGAATATCTTGACAATAGTTTGTCCAAATACTTAAAGATGAACTGTAGGTTTGATCTGCATGGATTCCATTCTGGTGTAAATAAATCTTGCTAAAAGAGAATCTGTGTGCCTGTTTCTCAGAAATATTTGTATTTGTGGGAAGTTTTTAGACTAAAGATGATGTATTGACTAAAAAGGGTGACTGGTTTATATTGTTAGTAAAGAGAGAAAATTATTTGATCAAATAGATGCTGTGTCTAATGTTTATATTTATCATGGAAGATTTTATTTTTACATTTAAGCAGTAGAAATAATTCTAAAGCAAAAATATCTGTGTTTTGTTCATATAATTGCTGTGAATATACATGTTGTTGGGATGCATGGTCCTGGTTAACTGAAAACACTTGGAGATGTATTTGGCTAACAATTTGCTGCAGTTATGAATGGTCAGATTTGTGGACGGCAATGTGATATTCTCACTGTTTTGAAACATGTTTTCTGCAGACATGGCAAAACTTTGGAGAATAAATTTCAAATGGGGATAGACCTTGCTAGCTTAAAATACCTGATTAGGCCTGTGAAGGTCTGCATAATTGACATAGAGATTGTTCTTGGCTAAGAAATTCTGTAGTAAAAAATGGAGTAAACAAAACTGATTCAAAGACATTGCTAGAGAAGGAATTTCAGAATCTCTTCTTCCCCTTCACATGTATTGGCTTTGGATAGTTGTGATCTGTGGTAAAATGGGATCAAGTTTTCAGGTTTTACTAAAGGAGAAAGAGAAATGTGGATCCTAAATGTGAATACTCTGCCCACTTTTCCGACCGGGTGAACAGAAATCCGAAATTTATTTTTCCTCCTAGATCTGCATCCATTTCTGTGAATTGCATACTGTATTAAACTTAACAGTGAGTAGTCTCTGCTTCCTATTGTTTATGCACTTTTAATTTGTTTCTTAGTTTACAGTTAATGGTTTATATTTTATATAGATGTTAATGTCTTCCTCTCTCTTACCATTCTATTTCAGGGAAAGACAATAAAAGAACATATATTTTATGTCACATCGTTCACTAAATTTTAAGAGAAGGAAAAGTATTTTAATTTTAAATTGACCCTTCCTGAAACAAATCACTCCATTTTTCTTAAAATCAGTATCACGATTTTTATGTAGAAACTTTCAAGCTCTAAATGTCTGGATTGATGTTTATGCTTTCTTTTTGAGTGCACGTAATTATTTTTAAGATTTTATTTGTATTAATAATATTTACCAGGGCATATGATTATCTATTCTGAATGTTAATTGATGGCAGAGTTCAATTTTCATGTCATCACATGGGGTTTGTCAAGGACAGACAATAAGAACTTAGAGCTGAGAGACCGCAAAACATGTCTTAGCTGAGGAAACATTGTCTTCCACCACAGCAGGCTTTCTAGTGTATTAGAAAAAAGTTAGTACTGGGAAACTCCCTTCAATATTTTTAGTCATTTGAAACAGTGACGCTGTTGCTACAAATGTATATGGTACAATGTTGCTGATGTACTGTTGTTCAAGCCCCACAAGCACACACACACACACACACACCGCCCCCCCTTTTTTTTTTAAACCTGAGGGTTCAAGTCTGTGCTCCTACAAGACTTGGGAAACGTTTCTGAAAGTTCATGGAACATTTTATAGACGGGTAATGCTCTTGCAAATGAAGCTTTGATGGGCTGGGTGCTACTGTTACTCAAACAAGACTGAAAAGTCCCAAGAATGGGCTGCTTTCTGCACTTCCCTGCCACCAGGAGGAAAACAGGTGAGTCAGGAGGGAGTTTCTGTTGTCTCCAACCCCTTAAAAAGAGGAACAAGAAAAAAATACAGGAATGTCCTTGTTTCTCTGAGGAGAACAGGGAAATGAACTGAAAGGGTCCAGAACCTGGTGAAAATCAGCTCCCACAGTATCATAAAAAAATAAAAAAAATAAAAAATAAAAAAAAAATCGAATTAAGCGGTTGTTACTTCCTTCTTTCTTATTTCCTCTTTCTTACAGTTGCAGATCTGAAAAGTGAGAACGGAGAACTGTCTGGGACCTACAGATCTCCCCAGGCAAAAGCAGCAGGAAGGCCTGAGGAACGGTAGTGTCAGGCACACCCACCCCAGGGCTAGCAGAGATGCGTGGAGTAGCCCCATCCTCAACAGCACAACCACTGCTATAGGAAGAAGAGGAAGCATGCTGGGGGACCCAAAGGCAGACGTGGGGCTTGGGAAGAAACTAGTGCTGGGGAGCAGAAGACAACCTCTTGTTTCCCATTTTAAGCTGTGTGAGATAGTAACTGCACTGGAGATGGGAAGGGAGAAGTCAAAATCTCAGTGAAACAAGTAAAGCTTACATTCACTGACAAGTTTGACCTGTAAGTTGAAAGGTTCCTGATGAATCTGTTTGGATGAGGCAGCAATGAAATGTTCTTCCAGTCTACAAAATACTTGCTCTGAACGATTTACTATCTGGGTTATAACGGGGGGGGGGGGGGCGGGCAGGGGGAAGCAACCACTCAGTTCTCTATCAGCATGTCCCTTTTTTCTTTTTTTTTTTTTTTAGGAGGGGGGTGCAGGGAAGCTGCATGTTTTTAGAGGCACTCTGGGAGAGCAAATGTCAACATTGTGTGGAAGACTTATGTCCATTTAAAAACAAAGTCTATTGAATCAATTATGTGTGCACATGTAATATTCCAAATCTGGGTATGTTTCTTTTCCATGCAAAATTCAGGTTCCTGCACAATGCTTCCAATTTCAATGTGTTATGTGTTACAGTTCTGTATTCCAAAAGTCCATAGTTGCTGTTATCTGATATTTACACAATGGAGACTCTGGGCAGCCAGATAATCATAACTGGCAGCAATTTTGGGGTAAACTTTCTAAAGGTGTTTGCATTGCTGTGTACTCTTGAAGGGTTGACTTTTCCTTTTTCCCTCCCGTGAGCACTTACGTCCACGCACTGCCCTGCCTGCGGCCCAGGGCTCCATTTTAGCCCCCTTGGGGCTCCCCTCACCCGGCCCACGGCCCAGGTCCCCATCCCAGCCCCCTTGGGGCTCTCAGCCCCTGCCACAGGGATGCCGCAGCAGAGCTCATCACCAGCTCCCCACAGCCCTGCCCTGCCTGGCCATGGGCCCCACTGAGCCGGGCCCACCCGCAGGCCCGTGTTCCGGCCCAGCCTCGGCCTGTCCCTAGGGAGGTGCCTGATGGCCGGGGCTGGGGCTGCCCCCACCTTCCCTGCTCCTGGCTGAGGTGAGACAGGCCCTGGCTGCCAGGCCCTGCCCAGCTGCGTCTCCCCGGGGAGCCCTCCTGCTCCCAGTGCCTGACCCCAAGGGACCCACCAGTCTTAATGGTGCCTTGACAATGGGAATGTTTATCAACAACAACATAAAAAAAAAAATAAATTCAAATAGGCTTTTCCCTAGCTTAAACATTTCCCGGAAGGAAACCTTTTCTTCCAATTCAAAGCTCACATTCACAAGGCTTTTGTCCTCTCTGGCAATTTGCATTGAATTCAATAGCGCAAAGTGAGTCGTGGGTCAGCCAGCACACTCTGAATCATCAAAATACTTCTGTATTATTAGCAGGCATTAAAACCAACATCTTGTTTAAGTGGGAAGAATAATGTAAGTTTAAAGCATCCTCGGAACTCGGTGGTGTGTGTAGGAAGCACCGTGACGTTGTGTAACAGGAAGAGCAGACGGGGATCGACCTTGCCAGTTTTTCCTGGGGAAAATCGCCAGAGACTTGAGCTGTTAAGTCAATGTTGCATTTTAATGAAATTCCTGGCACATCTAACGCTAAAAGTCCCCTGAAGGGAAAATATTGTAAATCTGGCTGGTAGTGCTAGATGTGAGGCTCATAGGTTGGGAAGGAGGTTGCTGCCTCCCATGTTTGTTGGGAGCTGGGGAGCGACGGCGCCTCCCAGCCCGCGGGGCTGGCCCCAGGGAAGCGCGGCCGGGGGCTGCCACCTGCTCGCGGGCTGTGAGGGGGCTCTGCTGCGGCTGCTGGCACTGAGCCCTACATGGCAGCAGGGGCGCAAGGGTGCCCGATGGAACCACTGCATGGAATCTTGTGTCAGTAGGTAGTGTAGTGGCTGAAATGAACCATGAGTAGATAAGGGGAATATTCAGGCCAGGTGGCTCACGGATCTCGTGTGTTTCAATACAGGGCAATACGTGATGAACTTCATGACTGTGTGCCTAAGTGAGAAGGAAGCAGCTGACAAAATTTTTATACTGAAAAATAAAATTTTACTTCAGAGATTGCTCATAGGCATCAGTCGGTTAGGGAAAACGCTCTTTTTACTTTCCTTACAAATTTCAGAAGTTGGGTTTCAAAGATGATTTTAAAGTACTTGCACTTGGGAAATGTAGGCAAATACACTAGTACAATATCTATTACATATATTTAATAATAACGCAGTTATCACTTGAGGCTGATGCAGACTGCAACGTTAAGTACATAACGTAATGTGTGTGTATGCGTGGGCAGGCTGGGTTTGCTGTCTTGGCTCCTCACTTGGGCAGTCCAGGGAACTGAGCTGGAACTGCCACAGCCTGTTTTGGTGTATCTCCCTGACTTCATTCCTGATGCTTCTGTGAAATTCTCCTGCCTTGAAAAAAATAAAATGTTTAGATAAATTTTTTTTTTTCAGAGAGTGAGGTACAGTTAATTAGGAGTGGGCTTTCTCTGTAGTCATACTTATCCCATCACTGCCTACTGCACAGCTTGGCCTGAAGCAACAGGATGATCACTTCTCTGATATAGATAACTTGATGAAGTGCACCAGTGGTCTTATGATGAGCAGCATGTTTGACATTTCTACTTTTCATAATGTACGAAGCTGATTCAGCTTAGAAGAATTTGTTTTGATATAATAGATAAATACATATTTAAGAAATTCAGAAGAAAATTGTGAATGCATGTAGCAGGCCATAATAGTAGCTTAGAATCTTTTCTGCATGTACAGCAAGGTCATTTCTTACTGTATGTGTTGCATAGTCAATTTAAAGAGCTCTTATTTTAAGGAGGCATCTTGATATATAAGCAGATATTATACAAGACCACACTCGCCAGATATTTTATTCAGTCTCTAGAACGTAATGTCTTTTTGAAGCTGGTGTCACTGCTAGCATATATGTAGGTTATTCATTGTGAAATGATTATCTGAGTTCTTGAACGATTACCTGAGTTCAGTGTTTCTGAAGTCTCTTCTGTGGAGTAGTTGAACTTCAGATTATTGGGAATTCCCTGTACACACTAGTATTACATGCAATTACATAATTTAATACTGTGCAGTAAATTGCAACTTCAGAAAAGTTTGGAAGTGAGTTTTCCATCACAGCTGAACGAATACTGCAGAAGAACTTCCACAAATATTTCAATTGTTCAGTAATTCCACCATATCACTTTTTGTAATCACTGTAAATACTTCCTTTGAACCCCCAAAAAACATTAGGAAGATCAGTTTGTTCGTAGGCACTTACAAAACAGCCAAGTTATCTCAACTGAATTCTGAATTAATCATTCTGCTGTAAGTACCATTCTCTTAAAACTGTGCAGTCTGTGGCGGAGGCTGTTGCAACCAAAGAGTTCAAAACCTTTTCTTAATTAAAAGTGTTTTTCCTCAAGAAACTGTGTACAGTCTGTCTTTCAGAAAAAGGAGAAATAAAACAGCATTCCTAAAAGCCTTCAGTCTCTTCATTTTGGGGATGATCCTAACTTTCAAAATAACTGTCAGTTCTATAAAACTTCATAGGACTGGCTTATCTGACAAGCCAGCAGAGGAATGATTACTTTGGGTAGTGTATAAAACAGACCCCTGGACTGCAAAATCCTCAGTATCTATGAGGCTGGGAAAGGCACACTGGTAGATGTTTACATCAGTGAATTTCTCAGTATTTAAGGTAGCTGGCTGTTCTCTGCACTTTCCTTCTATGATTAGTGCAGGAAGTGAGCAAGAGGGAGTCAGCTCCAGAGGCAGTTTAGATCAAGGAATATCTTTTTTCTTTCCCCTTGGAAAAAGCCATCTTGCTCTTCCTCTTGGCTGTAAGTGAGAGCAGGTGGTTAAATTAGGTGCCTAAAATTGGAGAGTGTTCATAATCTCCATGGTATGTATGTACATCTTTGTGCATTGCATAGGTTGTAGCCTATGTCATACTACCACTTCTCTGTTGGGTTCTCTCTCTGCTATTTAACTTCCTGCAGGATTCCACTGCAAGGAAACAAAAGCACTTCTGTCCCTCCCAGATTGGGACCCAGATACAATCCCACTTCTGTTAACTCCTTATTATGGAACCGAGCCAGTTCAGCTACATTCCTCTCCTTCCAGAGTATGCAAGCAAATAGTTTTAGTAAAAGTAGGGGGTTAGTTAGCCAGCAGAAAAAAGATAAGTTTAGCGAGACGATTTTATAATCTTAAGTATATACTTTTCTCCCCTGATGTTATACATCATCAAAAGCTAATTTGGATGGGATTCATCTTCTGGGATAAAGGAAAGGAGCAGATGCAGTCCTCTGGCAAGCCCAGAATTCCTTGAGGCTTGGTGTGGGCTTTGTCTTCCAAAGAACATGCCCTAAGCCTGTTTTTCTTAGGTTTCGATTGTTTTAATATTTCTTTTTATCATTATCCACACTCCAAAATATGACTTGATTCTCAAATTGCACCTTCTTTTCCAGAGTTTTAAAGATAAAACACAGAGAGGTTGTCTTGCAAAGAACATCTACATACATGTTGGCCATCCTGCAGTGTATTGAGAAGTCCCTCTTTAGACCAGTAGAGAAACTCAAGTGAGAACAAACCATTTAAGAGTGGGAAAGGCTGTGATGGAGCACAGTTGATCATATCGGTATGGAAGCTTATGAGATCTCTAAAAACATTCCAGGCAAAACATTTTCTGTGGAAGTGGAGTTCAGACACTCTGGGACTGCTCTGTACTGTGAATCAAAGGGGATTTGATTTGTAAATGGGGATGATTAGGATACTCCCTTTGAAAGTTCCATTCTGGTCACACTTAAAACAGTTAGGTAGACATATGCTTTAAAGTTCCAGCTGCTGACCCTAAATCTGCAGGCTTTTGAACACTCCTGACTTATTGCAGTCAACAAAAAATTGCTGACATTTTTCACGTACAATAGGTGCTTGAATCTTTGCAGCTTTGACTCATTAGTGACCTATTGTACCCTTTTGACACTTGTGAGAAGAGCGTTTGAGATAACAGCATCTTAATTGCATTCGGAAGTCTCTACATTGTGCTGTGGGAGGCAACCACTTAAAGAACCGTAACATAAAACAATATACAAACTGGAACCAGGACACAGGTTGATCATCAAGGCTGCTGGTTTTGATGGTCTTCTACAGAGAAGGAGAAATGAAATTCTAAATCTTGTTAAGCTGATGAGTGATATCTCTCTCTTTCCATATACTGAAACAAATTTGCAATACTCATGCTCAAGGCACGGTTTAACAAAATTCAAAGATGCCTTCTGAAGATGCAACAGGGCAGAACCTGTAAACATTTAAATGTGATATCTAAGTTTGCCAAGACAAAATTGTATGTGAAAGAAGGACTGAAGCCCACACACTTCCTAGCTTCTTTGCAGGAGAAAGATGGGGAAAATGGACATTATAGATCACCTTTATTGGAAAATAAGAGTGTCTGCAGAACCTTCAAGAGATGTGGCTGTGATGTTGTTCCACGATGCTGACTACATTATAACTGTATATACTTTTTAATGTATTCTGGCTGCATTTCTACAGACTACAGGACAAACTTTTCAATTTATTTACTTCAAGTTACCATACTTATATTTGGAAAGAAATCACTATTCTGAAGCTTATAGAACAGAACCTCTGTTTGTGGTCATAGTCCTAAACTGTGAAGTAGTCATGCAATTTCAATACCTCTACTGGGCTCTTCCTCAACGTGGTTTACTTATGCAAACAAAAGTTATGGATGTGAATACCCTGTCCAAGATATTTGTGTGTGTGTGTGTGTATACATAAACTAAAAAAAACCTAAAGGTACTTTACATATCAAGTGGATTTTATTAATCAACACTGTCTCTTTCAGTTATGCAAATATTGTACATTTAAATCTGACCTGCTGTTGTCTACAACATAGTCAGCTATTGCAAGTGAGAAGTTAAATATTTTTAAAGAAAAACAGTTTTGCTACCTGTTACTTGTTTCAGAAATTTTTTTAGGAATCAGCCCTGGTTTTGAGGACATTAGATGCCCAGCAGCTGGAGCAGCAGGTGATCCAGGCCCTTTAAATACAATACCTACAAACACACAGGTGATTTACACAGTTGTCCACATAAATAGTTTCAAATCCTAAGTTCATGAAAGATATTGACTGTGATCAAAGGTTTTGCTTAGTTTTAATGATTACTTCCTCATTAAATTTTAAATATATTAAGTAGCCACTATCCCAAAAGACCTCTTTTGACAGTTTTGCCTTCCTTTTTACTAAGAGCTGGTACATAGGCAAAAACCTCAATTTGAAATAGGCACAACACTAATAATTGAGAAGATATACAGGCAAAGGGAAATACATACGAGCTGAAAATTAGCCTTTTGCAGTGAAATAAGAGAAGCTTCATGGAACTAAAAGGAAATGTATGCAGCACCCATACATTCAAGCAGATGGCAGCTATTTATTAGTGACTGACGGGATTGTGGTTTCAACATTAAAATTGCATCTGATTTATCCTTAAAAGCATCTACAGTAACACTAATTCCTCTGTGCAATGAAACAGACTTCTCTGCTGTGATAAGAGGGATGCCGCTGTATCCTTCTCTATATATCAATACCTTGTATATCCAGCAGTTCAGACAGCCAAGGGTTTCAGTGTGAGATTTACAATAGGAAGTTAGGCCACAGAAGCCCCAGCATATTCTAATATTGTTATGGAACATAAATGCCATGGACAGCAAGCTGTAATGTAAGGCACCTGAAGTAAGACTGTGCATTTAGAAGTATATTCATATCCAAACCTACCCCCTTAGAATTTTCAGGACAGAAGATGTATACATTCATTCTGACGTCTTGACTGATGAGAGGTTTTCAAGACAGAAAATTCTTGCTCTATATGAAGCTTTGTATAAGAGAGTTGTGTTGGCACGATAATTCAGAGCAAGTGGAATAAGCTTACTTGGAGGGATTGCTGTGTGTGGAGGTCACCCATTGAGGAAAAACAAAAAGCTAAACCATGAGTCAGCCTCAAAGGATGCTGAAAAAGAAGAGACTCCTGCAGGCTGGTTTTGCCTTTTTAGGACCTAAACAAAGCTTTTTCTAAAGGAGGCAGTATGGTTTCTTAGCCTTTTTGGTAGCAAAAGAAAAGATATGAAATAACAATAATCTGGAAAAGCAGCTGAGTTTCCCAAGGCACTGCAAAAATCAGGTAATTTTTGGCATTTACAGACATGAGCGAACTTGTTTAAAACCATACAGATATTAAGGTTGCTTTGCAGATGACCAGTTCTCAATTCCTTTGTGTAACCATGCCAATGAAATTCTCAGCTAGTTGGATTAAAGCCTCTGAAAACTGTAACTCACTGAAAGGCAGATTGTGCCTTGTTCTGAACCAGTACTTCATGTTTCCACGCCTTTGACATGTCTTTTCAGTTTCTAGTATAGCTGTTAGGCTCCTAGCAGTCATTGAGCTAAGCAGTCATTGAGCACAGGTCTGGAAACTAAAATCACCTAGTGAGGATCAAGAAACCTTTCTAAACACAAACTACAATGTGTGGGAAAAGGAAAGAGAGAAAAGAATGGAGGGAAATAGGCATCACAGCATTCAATTCTCCCCATATTGCAAAAGAAAATATGATTGCCTGCATTCCAGCACCTCCAGAAGTTATGAATGAGACATACATGGCATCAGCTACAGTTAAAAGCTCCATTTTATCCTTCATAGATTGACAAATGTTACAAAATGGGCTGTGGTCTAATGTAAGGAGCAAAAGTTACTGACTGAAGTACTGAGAAACAGCTAAAGCTCTACATGTCAATGACAGGGCAAGTGCAGGAACAAAACTGTGAACAGAACATTCACTATTTTCACTGTCCCCCAGTGCTCTCCTTACACTGGAAGATGGGAGTTTTTTGATCC
Organism: Ibycter americanus; assembly: GCA_035590275.1. Classification (NCBI taxonomy): domain Eukaryota; kingdom Metazoa; phylum Chordata; class Aves; order Falconiformes; family Falconidae; genus Ibycter; species Ibycter americanus. The sequence goes on along the minus strand of JAVJGI010000060.1, from coordinate 85,744,763 downwards.
TTCCTCCTCAGAGTTGTAACACAGATGGACTAGTATAATTTTTAGGGCAAAGAAATGCTACAATAAGACAAAAGCTAAATACAAACAAAAGATATAGTTGGTTCAAAATTTCTTCACAATCTCCTCTGTAACAGGTCAGGGAAATATAGCAGCAGAAAAAGACTATTTTTCTGGGGAAAGTATCAGTGAGATCAGTCCCTGGACCATTTAATCAATTCCTGGGAGGTGCTGAAATAAAAAAAGCACTGATATGCATTCAGCGTATTGCAGGGAACTTGGCTACTGGCAACAAGATAAAAAAATTGAACAAATACAATTGCAAAGAAGACAGAAATCAGGCTTACTGTTACTGCCAGTAAGATGACCTCCTGTTTTTTCTGAATCACTCATGGATGATTCAGAAGTTAAACTTCCTCCTGAGCATGTATGCTCAGTTGCCTTGATGGAGCATTCCCAAATCACTGCATAGAGCTACTTGCCCAAGTCCTGCTAGCCAGATTAGGACTCCTCTGCATATAAAGACGGGGTACGCACTTTTCAAATGCTCGCTGAATGCTGTTGCTCCTTCCCCATGACCACCTCACTGTTTCACCTTCCTTTCCTCCTGGGATATTCCAAGTCCCACAGACAACCCTTCTGCCTTGCTGAAGCTGCTGTTACCGCTCAGGTAGACAGAAAACTCCCTTTGATTTAAATTGCAATTCACTGCACACTGAATTGTTTCAGTAGTTGTAAAACACAAATGGTGAGCTCTTATTCACTCTAAATGTGATAGAGAATAAAGTCATCAATGCTTCACATGTTGAAGCTACATACTTTCAACAAAGCTGGCTGCAGTTGGCAATGTCACAGAAAAAAATGATTGCACGGTTGTTTTTCCCTGGCAATTTAAAGATACAAGTGAATCCACTTGTTACTTTCAACACTCCTCAAAATTCTACCAACTGTGCAAACAATATGTCTAATGGCACTAGACTAGCAGAGCCTGCTTGAAATTAGATATGTGCTCTGAATAAGAATATCATTGGAATGCCTGTAACAAAAACTCCTCTGAAACTACAACATGACGTGAAGTATGATATGTTCCCTGCTATCATGAGTGGAATCAGAGCACCTGTGAACCCAGATCCACAACAGCATCAGCTCCAAGGAACCTGAACCCAGTTCATGTTCTGCAAGAAGTCATGACCTGTGAGCTAAATCAAAACTGAACATCCAGAAACACTCATTCTGGCCTTATGATATATTATAACATAAGAGGTAATAGTTCATGCAATTAGACTTTGTATGCATAGATTAAGATGCCAGGCTGTAGAGTAACATTTACTTTGAGCAGGATTGTGACTTGGATTACATTTCTCTGCAGAAACAAAGCATGACACTTTACTGCAAGTGGAATATTTAGGGCATAAATGGAGAACCCATTTACTGTGATAAAACACAGGTGGGAACACCTTCATTCCCTGGGGCAGGGGAATCGAAGGTGTATCTCAGACCATATATATCTTGCAGCATTACAAAAAAGTATGGAAGAAAATAATGAGGAAAAGAGCTACATTAATGAGTCGAAAATGCTAATAAATGAGATCTCACCTCTCCCAAAATTAGAGGGATCCTCCTTCAGCACAACACGCATGCTGTGTGAAATTGCATAGACAATCCAACTTTCCTGGAATCTGCATCATTCCTATAAGGAAACAGAAAAGAGCAAGTCAGTTACCCATACAAATGGGGCA
>JAVJGI010000060.1:85726364-85742927 GCA_035590275.1 Ibycter americanus | reverse complement strand
TCCAACTTTCCTGGAATCTGCATCATTCCTATAAGGAAACAGAAAAGAGCAAGTCAGTTACCCATACAAATGGGGCACGACATTGCAACAGCCTAAGGCTTAAAATTCAGTCCTTTCTATATTGGAGCAGAAGCAACGCTCACCTGAAGCCCCACATCTCAAAGCATCTCTAATGAGACGGCACACACTGCCAACTGTGGCTCAGAAATCCACTTTAACCCTCATGGCTTGACAAATGTTGTCGAGTGAGTGGTGGTCTTACCATACCCCAAGTAGAAAAACTGGATCCAAAGCATTTCTCAGATGTTTTGCTTTCTCTTAAGACTGTCCTCAAAACCAAGCCTAAGATGACAATGAAGCAAGTAGCCCACCCCAACCCTGCTGTTGAAACAGTTGTTCCATAAAGAATGCAATTCACGATTTGTAAGTCCAGAAGAAGAGATCAAGGAGGACCCTAACAGTACAGACACGTTGTTCACCTGCTCTAAAAGAAACTGAGGTTCTGCCATTCCTTCCCAGCATAGCTGCTTTTGCATGGAACGATTACTGGGTAGAATTGCAGTATCAGCAGCAGGGGCTATCATCTACTGGCTGTGCTCTTTAGAAAGGAATGGCTTAATCACCCTTGAGCATCAGTGGGAATGCAACCTAATCACAAGCCATGAGAAACTGTCGTGATAAAGCCACTAAGCCCAGAGAACAACTGCAGCACTAGAAATGGAAAATAAGATGCTGTGAAGTCATGGCTGACGGCAGACATGCTAAGCAAGGCATGATTCTTATACCAGTAACAGAGATCTCTCAGTCAAAGAAAAGACTGAGAAAATCAATATACTATATCATCATTCCCTCTCTGCTGGGAGGCTCCAGGTCACTTGACAAAAGTCTCAAAGTCACAGTTAGTTAGTCTGTTAGTTAGTTACGCTTACCACAAAAAGCCAGTGCCAGGGACTGTTACACTCTGCTACTAGGTGACTACTGATCCCCAGGTGCAGCGAAAGCTGTGCCTTATTTAAAGAGCATCTGTGGAGATTTAAGAGCCCCAGTAGCACAGACAGCAATTTCAAAACTTCTGCTAAAACTCTGACATGCTTATACCTAGTCAGAGAGCCAAGAAAGCCAGGATTCATGTTGTTCTACATATGCAGCTAGGTCCTGTGGTTGGAGTGCAAATTTGGAAGAATTTAGATCCCTAGATTTTCATAAAGGAATCTGAGTTCCCTACAAAGAGGTGTCTCTGAGAAAGCACACTCTTGAATCTAGCAGTAAACCTATCTTCTCAAAGTAAAACACAAACCATGAGGTTTTATCCATAGTTCAAAATACCACGGGATGTGCTCCCAAAAGAAATGAAAGCAACTGCGACCATCCATGGTGAAAAGTTTTAGTAGGTTAGTTATAGTCTCTCTTTCCAATGAGGAATATATTTGATGATATTTGGGCTGAATTTTGAAATGCTTATCATGCTTCTTCTCATATTTGCTCATGCTGTGCATTGGACATCTGTGTGAAATAGAGAGGCAAGAAATATTTATCAGAGTGAATTCATAATATGGACATATTGTTCCACAACCTGCAAGAAGAACAAAGACATTACTCTGAAATTAAATGCACTACCCTAACCAGCAAACCACTTCAAATTAAGTCTATGAATAACTGTACTTCCAGTCGTTTCCTGCCTTTTCAGCTGTTTAAAAACAAGTAAGTATTACCTTTTATGATGCCTGCATTTTAAACTAAAATTGAGTTTTAAATATTTAAACAACAGCTAAATAACATTGATATGAGCTGATGTGGAGGAATATTCGCATTTGGGAACTGCCATCATTGTGTCAATAATAGTTTAAAACACTGGAGAATTTGTCTTGCAAGACATAAATCTTTAATCAACCTATGAACAATTTGTTATACATTAATTCATATTGAAAATGGCATTCCCATGTCAGAACCACACAAAGACAGGCCTACCACCACATGGAAACCATCTGCACACAATCCAAGTTACCGTTGTTTAGCAACAGCCTGATAAGCTAGAGGTCCACTTAAATGTGTATAAGAGCCGTTTCTTTTCATCACATCCTAGTTCTGTCAGACTGACTTTATGGCATGAAAAAAATGTAACAAGATTATGCAACACAGCTGGACAGCTCTTCCAGGCTTTCAAACAAAACACTGTGTAAAAGTTATTGTCAAACACACCTGTCCATTCCATTTGCTTATATGTCAGTGCACAATCAGTTTCTTACAAAGCTCCTACTTTGTAGAGCACCTTGAGACACAAGGCTGTTTTAGACAGCCAGGTTCTATTTCACATGAAGTTGATAAGATGATAAAAGTAAAAGGGTCTTTCCTTTAAGGAGGTTTGTAGCTATTAAAGCAGTGAACAAAGACAGTATTCGGTCTGAATTTGCTCAAGATCACATATTGGGAGATAAAGAACTGCAAGTCACATTCATGTGCAAATGCTTACATCAGTCTTTGTAGTTTTGAGCATTACTCCTGCTTTCTTTTATTTTCTCCATTATAATTACTTATCATTCAAAATAGTAAGTATTCCTGCCAATTTTACTTGATCTCTCATCAGTCTCTGATGTGGAGGTGCTGCTGATATTCCTGCAGGACCTGTTAAGGCTGAGTGAGATTACTTTAAAACAGCTTGTGCACTGCTGTTGCTACCAGAAGATTGCGATGGGCACTTGTGTCTGTTCCGTAAACGCTTTCATGAGTGCAGTCCTACATCTTTCACAATGAGGTTTTACATTTTTCACTCTAGTTCTGTCACAGGTGAACATCCTTGAAGGAACCATCAAGGAAAGTATTTGGGCATTTGTACTTGAAATAAAAGAGGAGGCAGATTTGAGGAAATAAATAAGGAGCACCTCTTCCTCATATCACATACACTAACGGTGCAGCATTAGAGTATTTGAAATATATGGCATATTTGGAGTTAAGATTATTTGGAGGATACAGGGCCTCTCCACTTCTTAGGGGCAGTTAAACTCTCGTCTCCACCTCCCGGGGAGAGTTTGAACCACTCTAAGGTATACTTGAGTGTTGTTCTTAATCTCTGCTATTGGAGTAGGTTCACTTTACATGAAACATCCATCAGGGTAAAGAGAGAAAAACAGGCAAAGCTACTAAGTTCCTATCACTCCTCCACCAAAAAGTTTAGTATTCTATGCAATGCTGAACATCATTAAGAAGAGTACTTGAGAGAAATCCACTCTGGAGTAACACATATAATAGTGGTTAGTGAACTCTGTTGTGAGATATAGGTTCAAAGCCCCTTGAATTGCAAGAGAATTGAATCTGGGTTTCTCACATCTTCAAAAATTACAGTCCAGAATGACTGGGTAGGAAAAAGTAAGAATAGAGTAGGTTTTCTGTCTGGTTGTTTAGTGAATAATGTATGACACTTCTTCACGCTTTTACCACAAATTTGCAAAAATACAGTTGTCAAAGCTTGTCTTTTTCTTTTGGACACAATGTTTTAGTGAATTTAGGATTAAATTTGCTGATAGTTTTGACAACTGGAATAGAACCCAAAAATATTTTTCCTGGTTTCATTTATAGTCTAAAAAAGAGAGCACACGAGGATTAGATAACTTAAGTTTTACTTCTACAAAAATATGTATGACAGCAAGGACACTGAACACATGCATTACAAAAGATTCTCACCTTGACTCCCTCCCCAGCTCTCCTTGCATCTCTTTCTTAATTTTCTGCTTCACACTTTGGGACCCATTTCACCCGCCATCTTTGCCAGGAAGACTTACTGCCACACTCCAGCACTCACATGTGTATCTATCCTGGCCCTAATCTACTTTACTTTGATGCCAGAGCTAAGAGTAATTTTCCAGCCCATCACAGCACTGGAGTGCAGAAGATACAGAAGTTAGGGCTCATTCCTGCTCCTCAGCTCACAGTTCTGCTATAGGGTTGAGGCAGAAGCAGCCTCGGAGTGAGTTTAAAATGCAGCATGCAGGCTCCAGAGGTGCCATACTTTCACCTCCTATAAACAGAACCTGCCCCACCTATTACCACCAATCTAAATAAACAGACTTCACAAGAAATAACTGGGTGCTGTGCAATATGCATCACTGAAGAGCAGATGCAGGAAGGAAGACTTCCAGAACATATTTTATTAATGTGTGGAGATTTCCTCTTTCATCAAGCAAACTATATACATTCTACAACTTGTTTTTCCATTGCAGAGTGCTCCTTGCAAGGCACCAATGAGAAGGGTCCTCATGGTGTGTTGAATTCAACCTTAGTATGGTGGGAGACAACAGTGTTTATCATCATGATGATCCAGATAAAATCCAGATTACTTTCCAGAATTCCTTTGCCCTCCCCAGCTAGGAGCGGGCTAGGCAGGGAAGGGTCTCACAGCCAGATCCCACTACCCTGTGCCAGTATATTGGCCAGCTGGCAAGGAGTATATAATAACTGGCTAGATGCTGCTGCCTTTCAGCTCAGGGGAAAAATCAATGAAACGGTTTCAGAAACTCTTCTGCCTTCTTACAGTTCTTGCTGCTATGTCAGCAGTGCAGGGACCATCCCCACAGAGTCACTGAATGTACTGCAGCCAAGAGATGCAGTGATGTAGCCTATTTCTTTATCAGCTATTTAGGACCAGAGTGAAGACAGGCATAGAACTGAGATTTAAAAAATCACATTTTTCTTATGCTTGTCTCTCCCAGCTGCTGGCAACCAGACAGCATTGAGGAGGAAACCACTAGATTTGAATATTTTGCAACTACAGTTGGTTTTTTACCTTTTTGTATGTGTAGCTTTCTAGGATTAACAAACACAATTCAAATCTTCATCACTTAACTACATATTAGGCACCCATAACAGACCTCAGAAGGGTTGCTCTACATGTTTTTAAGCATGCATCACTTTAAAGCTAGTTGACTGCTAGTCATCTCTCATTCTGTATAGAGGTCAGAGGTATCTGCAGCTCCTGTACTCCCAAATGCAAGATTATCTCTAAAATCTATTTTCCCATCTTACATTTCTTTTGTTCAGAGCAGTGAAAAATAGACTGCAATAAGATTTAGTACTTACTGTGAGTACTATGTACATTATGTGAAAGAAACAGATCTAGCATGGATCTGTGACTTCCATAATTCTATTTCATTGTTCTTTTCTTTGCCAAGTCCCCAAAACAACATAATTTGATTTCATATCATTGAAATTACTACAATTACACGATTAATATAAACGAATGATGTCTGAGGGAAAAAAAAAGACCAGATGAACATAAACACCAGAGGATGATTCACTCCTGGTGTAATTTCTGTGTCAGTGGAAAATGCACCAGGTATAAATTTGGCCCCGTGACGCAGAACTTCCAGGAAACATGAAGCTGTTGTAACTAGAGATCTCTGCTGACGTATGAATTGAAAAACAAAATAGAAATGAGGCAAATTCAGCATGAGCATAAAAGGAGTGAAGCCAGCTCTCTTAATTACCCAGCTGAAAGAAAATAACAGCCTGGATCAAAATAACCTAATGTACAGAAAGAAAAGGATGAAAACATGAGGAAAGAACAACAGCATCATGACAGATTTGAGAAGTGGCACGTAGTAAATAGGATGACTAAAATGGAAAAAGAAAGTGTTTTCCATGACATTCAGCACAGTAGACAAATCCTTGACTTCTGAGAAACTCAGTTCAGAGAGCGTTCAATGAACCACACCTTTCAATAAACATCCTTTATGCCCATTAATAACCAAAGTAGTACAGCTTTTGCTAATACCACACTCACACATAGAATTGTGAAGAGACCGATTTTGATCTGAAGAAATTGGGGTAAATGTGATCTGTTCCTACATAACTGGTGCTGTCATTTTCATCACTTCACAAGGGGCACAAGTACCAGTTCATCTCAGGAGATGCCCCACACTTTCAATTTAAACTCGTATTAGTGTAAAATACAGGTGGCAGAATAGGGTGCGGAAGAGCTAAGGTCAATATGCATTTTATTACAAATGAACCCATCTTATGGCATATTTTTCTTCCTAAATTTGATAACAGAATGTCAGAATCATCATTAACTCTGCTGTCCCAATCTGCCCTGGGGGAGCTATGGGAACATGTCACACCACTCTCCTTCCCTGCTTGCTCTCCCTGCCTGGGTTTGCTGCCTATGGAGGATGGGAGAAGGGGGCCACCCACGTCTTACTCTAATGTAGTTAGACACAGTCGAGACATGCACTTGATGCCCAGGACTGTCTGTAGCAATTATCCATTAATGTGCACAAATTTTACTGTGAAGAGAGGATAATTCAGGTCAGAGAACAGTGGTGAAATCTTGCTTGCAGTTATTTTTAAGAAACCGGCATATTTTATTCAAATATCCTAGGTTGTTCCTAAGACAGGTAACTTATTAATGGTGTCACCAACTATACTACAAACCCTTACGTTTCATATGAGCTGTGACAAGCCAACCTGTAGATTCTTTTTTCTGATAGTTTATTAAAGATAAGAAATGGTAACATTGAAAACTCAGGTTCACAAGTTCTCCAAGAGCAGTAAGGAGAGGTTTAGACTCACTTCCCATCATGTATTTCTTCTCCTGAGAATTAACAATCAAAGAGAGATGGGAGAATGAAGAAGGAAAATAAATCCAGATCTTCAAATGGCCTCTCTCATGCTCATGACAAGGTAACTAAGTTATGGGTTGAGAATCTACCCTTGTTAAAACATGAAACTATCCTTTCTGGTGAAAGCTGAATGCATACAAATGATCTCACCAAGCTGTATCCCTAAAAAACTACACCATGTAATCACGAGCATACCCACCGTGTGAACTTCATAAGCACAAATTAAATTTCCACTGACAGACAATCCCAAAGACACAACCTAGATGCAATCTGACTTTGCCATGTTCTCCAGGATAGGACTAAGTCTTACCATCCTTGACAAGTAAGATTTTTTCAGCTGTGTTATTTAAAATAGTGTCATCAGAAAGAAGGAGCACTTTGTTATAGCCCTGTATCAGACTAATATTTACTAGATTGCAAGTCCGGAATCTGAAATCATTAACAGCCTGCTCATGCTTATCATTTGACCTGTAAAAAATGAATCCAAATAGACATATTTGAGGAGGATTTTGACAATTATGAAGCAATGTCTTTCAAAGTACTAAAACTGCAGTTGCTGTTACTATATAGAGATTACTTTTCAAATAACAGTCTTTCTAAAAGATAAAGAAAACAGACACATACAGAAAATCCTTACTGGAATTGTTATCAAGGAAATATTTCCGTGTAAAACAATTAATAGTGATCTTGCTTGGCTTTATTGTCATGAATTTTCTGTTATGACTGAACTACAAAAGAGATTTCAGTGTTTAACAAGTAATGTTTATCTCTTGATTTTCCATTATCACATTAATATGACCTAATTTCTAAAATAATAATAAATAAGGAAAAGAAGATATTCTTGTCAGTCAATTCCAAATGGGTCATTTTTGTCCAACAGGAAAACATAGCATACGTATATTATTGGTTTGATTGATTTGTTCTCTGTCTTACGTTTTGCAAGGAAATCTTGAGGTGTAACAGGCAGGGATTTAGTAAAAGCCATTTTCTAAATAAATAAAAGTGAATTATTTCCCTGTGGCAACCACCCTGAAGAATATTACACAAAGAATCCTACATAGTTTGATGATTCTTTTTACATGATAAATGATGACCATCTGTCCAGGCAAGGATCAGTAGTATGGCTTCTCTTACAAAGTAAAGCAAGGTCAGAAGTTTATGCATTCATCTTTATGTGTCTGAGATGGCAAATAGCACCATCAATGTATTACAAGTACATCAGTTTGCATCCCCGACCCAAAGTGAAAAATTTGGTGCAGACAATGCTATTTACTACTTGAACAACATAAGCCAATTTCTATAACAATGACTTGATCCTGAAATCTATTTTCATGTAGACTCTCAACATTGCCAATGAGACACTTGTAAAAATATGAGCCATTAACTTCAGCAGAAAATAATTTAATCAGTATTGGCCTTCTGAAGACTTCTATCATGGTTATGTCTAACTAACCAACAAATAGTGATCCTTTCTCTTTAACAGTCCCTAAAAACAGCAGCTGGCAAAGAGGGGAACTGGACAGGAAAACAGTCAGGTGATTGGGTAAGAGAGAGACATACAGTGACAACTTTAGGACTAGAAGGAGTTAGAGGACTAGTACAGGCACCTATTTTTCTTTCAGAAGGGGAACAGAGATAGGAAAGGGATTCCCCATCAACCTCCCTAATCTTCCTTCCCGTATGGTTTCCCATGATTTAAGCAGAGAGGAAGAGAGGAGAGCTGGGAGAAAAGGTAAGCAGAAGAGAAAGCAGAAAACACGTTGCTAATTTCTTCCTCTGCTCCTTTCTACCTGTGACAGACAATATCACAGGAACAGTAACAAAACAATAGCAGGTACAAAGGATCAAAGCAGGCTAGAAGAACCAAGAGGGAGATGTCATGGGGATACAGGGGATCACCAGATCCCTTATTATTGCTAGGCTAACTCCTTAGCAACCCAGTCTGCACATGAACATAGACTTTACCATCACCAAAAGGTTTGGATGTGTCTCTGACACTACTAAATATTCAAGGTGAAACCTGTCCTGCCCCTTTGTAACAACTCTATACAGGTCCTTCCACATTTGAGTCCTGGCTTCCAAATTGTCAGTGCAGGACAATATCACTAGCTTCCCCACTTCTGCTTGCTCCAGGAAATCCTACAACCATAGGGATAACTTCTCTGAGTAGCCATTCTGATTTTCTCTCCTGTTTTTTTTCTTTTTTTTTTTCTTAATCTATAACTGGAAGTATTTTCTCCACAGCAAATTGACTTGCAGTTTTCTAAAATTCCTGTGTGCCTGTGGTCAGGGAAAAATGTCTTACATGATTAAAGTCAAATTCTCAACAGAAAAAAACAAAATTTGGTCTTTGCTTTTAAAAGAGATTGAGTGTTACCACCTTCTGTTTTGGATATAGGTAGTTTTATTGATAAGGGCTTGCAGTAGTGTACTTCTGTGCCACAGCTCATTCAGAGTGCAGTGGTCTGATTTACTAATGTAAATCAGCACAGCAACATTGCTGCCTCTTTGTATACTCTCTTTCCTCCCATCCTCACTCCACTCCACTCACTGTCATTGCTAGATATATTCAAGGCATTTAGTGTCTCCTTCCAGAGAAAATAATTCTCTCCACCATGTTTTATCCACATCTTCAGCTCTAATACTAAATTTCATAACTGGCCTATGCTGATCACAGCTGGAGCAGAAGGAACCTAGAGGATTTGAGGCACTATTGCTCTGGTTCTAAATAGCCCCGTCCTTGTCTCTCTGAATCACCAGATTTTTTGTCTGAGCTCTCCTTGCTTTTATTCACCACATCATATAACCAAGCATCTGTTGTCTGGGATTATAGTATAAACCTACAGCAGAAGATCAAAATGCAAGAGTCTGCCCTAGACCATTTACATCCCTGACATCTAGCAAAGGTTTCTAGAGAGCACTTACTAACTCTCTGTTAACTCTGTATCTAGATACACCTGCTATGTCACCATACAGGAGATGTGCTTCAAGAGATGGGATGCACAGCAAGCAGAAGATAATGGAGTGGTCACATCAAATTTAACAACAGAAGCACCTCCTAATTATAAAGCAATACCCCTTATTTTCAACACAATTTTATCTCTATTAAAAATAACTATCAGTCTGTGTAATCATTATATGAGTAGTGCTGCAGATGAAGGTACCCAAAGGGCTATTTTTTCTGTATCTTAACCAATTTATTTTGCCTACATCTAATATTCCTTGCATATTATCTTGCCAAGAGAAATATGGACATACTGTTCCATACAGCTATGTATGAATTGGTGACCTTGTTGAGAAGTTAGCAATATATTAGTCCCACTTTCTGTGGTTTTGTCATCTAAAGAAATTTATGCCACACTAGTCACCCCACCAAACAAAATATAACAGACAAATTGAGAGAGAAAATTCAAATAAAATGTGATGAGAGAGTAGGGATATTGATAGAAATCATACAAATATGAGGATTTTTTTTTCTTAGAAAGCAGGTGAATAAAAGGCTATGGGATTAAAAAATACAAAGAACAAGGCTGAGAGATTCATTTTCACTGTGTTGAAGCACAAAAGTAAGAGGATATTCAATCAAAATAGAATATCATCTCACATGATAGTTACTCAAACTCTGGAACTACATTACCAGTTGTCACAAGCATCAGGACAGCAGCAAGATGGAAAAGGGGATTACATGTTCAGAGGTAGCACAAGAAAATATGGAACAGAGCTAATAGCATTTCAGAGGAGATTAATCTTCGTGTTTCAGGGTGTAGCGAAAAAGTATCTTAACTTTTCTGAGGTACCTGAGCTGGCCACTTTCCTAGCAAGACGGAATGACTGATCAGGCCACCTAACTAGACTGCCATGTTAGATTAACTCCTAGACTAGGCTCCACCTGCAGAGTAGAAATGTTGAGACTGAGCTAAGCTGTCTTTTTCCTGTAAAAAGCCAGACAAAACCTACAATTGTATTCACCTTTCCACCCCAGTGTTATATCTGCCTACTATCCATACAGTGAGATTGCATTTTCCTTCCATTCAAATTATTGCAAAAGATCTGTTAAAAAGGAAAGTCAGAAGGACAAAAATAATTTGAAAGATCAAAACCACGTGTGTACATATATGGAAGGAAGGTGCCTACCTTCAGCTTCTGAAACTGGATTTTTGTCGGACTCATAACTTCTGTAGGAACCCAGGCAGAGCTACATATGCAAGATATGGGACATAAACTGCAGTGCTCTTCATCTCAGATCCATTTGGTCTGAGCAAATCAGCCATGTATTATCATCACAAAGAGCTGGAGGGACATCTAGTGGACTTGTTCACAAATAGGAAGGCCTTCGTGCTATCCTTTTACTGCACTGCTCCATATCTGAGGTGTTAATGTTGGTCTTTCCACTCAATAAGCATATGAAATGCCCGAATAGAACTAAAATCCACACCATGCAAAACAGGCAGCCAGCGATAAAACATAGTCATCAACTCTAGATCTGTAGTACAATTCTCATATCCAAACTGAGATCCAATCTACAGCTTACTGACACTATTAGATGAGAACTACATGTTTAAAATACAGATCTGAGGCATTTTAACTGTAAAGATGTATACTGCACATTGTGCCAGCCTTCCAAGAAGCATTTATGGTTTAACACCTATGAAAATTCCTTTACAGGCTGAAGGCAAGAGAAAATTATATTTTAAATATCTTCTTTAAAAGTAAGAGAGAACTGTCTTCCAACTTTAACCTGTTGGTTTCAAGAGGAGTAATGCATTTTGGAAAGCAGAATGAGATGTTTAGCAACATGTATCTTATAGAAACTTTATTCTTATCTAAGCTATGAATATTTAATTCCATTATAGCCTTGCTCAATAACATACCTGAACATTTCCAAGCTTCTTAGGAATGGAGTTACAAGTGTACTTAGATGTTTAGGGAGGTGGACAGAGCAGAGCTGGGTAATTCTCTGATTCTGTGGAGTAATCCTACTAATTTCAAGTACCTTTAAAAAAATCCAAGAGAGATTATATTTGACAGTCTAAACATTTTTGGTGCCTGAGTCCAATAGATGTATTCCAAAATATTTCATCAGCTTAAAGCCTGTGTCTTTAAGAATATCTTGAGGTAATTTGGTAATTCCCACAAATTTTAATTTGAGCCTCTTGACCTGCAATTGTGTTCAACTTTGTTCCAGATCTGGGCAATCCATTTTTCTGTTTAACTGAACTCTTAAAGTATTCTAGTTTAAGAAGCAACTGAAGGAGAATCAGGCAAAAGCCATTTCCCTCTTCTGTCCACCCAAGTGAAAAGCTGAGTCTCAGCTTTTGCCTCTCTAGTTTTCCCTCTAGATCTCTATGGCTGAAGTTATAGAAACAGAAAAGTCCTTCAAACAGTGAATTTCAGTAACATTTTCAGCTTTTCAAATTTAAAAGTTATTTCATTCAATGGTCACTTTCGATTAATGTGAAATGGGCCAATATCAAACTAGGCCAATTAAAAAAATTAGATTGGAAATAAGTTCTGTTGAAGAAGCTGAATAGCTAAAAGGAATAGGCTAACTTCTCTCAGTTATAAACTACTTTATTTACTGAGCTTTCTCCATATGCAGAGTTGTCCTAAAAACCACAGCTCTTGAAAAGCATGAAAGTTTCAGGGCAATGGAAACTAGGAATGGAGACCAGGAATAAAACAGGTAGGAGGAAAGAAGAAATCTTTATTTAAAATTAAAAAAAAAAAAATCATGTGTCTTTCTCATGATTTTTCTGGAACCTAGCAGATGACTCTGCAGTCCCTGACAGTGAAAGACCTACAGGTAGAACCTGGAACTGCCTGAAAAGCAAGCTATCATCCATTTCAGTTCTCAGATCTGTTGTCTGCTTCCATCTGCAAGTTTTGTCCAGGCAGCCTGGGAGAACTTCAGGAATGTGAGTCAAGCTGGTGGTCATTCATTTGCAACTCAACAGCTGAAATATAGTAATCCTGACACAGATGGGATACAGTAGATCCTGTTTTGTTTATGCACTTCATGCCAATCTGTGTGGCTCAGATCTGTGGCGAGTGGCTTGCTCACTATCCACACCCGTATTTCAGTCTGGAAGTCGAGACAGACACACAGAAACCCTACACTGAACAATGAAAAGCTCTACAAGTGCCTGCTTAAGCCACAGTCCCTGGTGGGAATCTTTCTTTTCCTCCAGTTCTCACAGGCTTAGCTCTAGTGTTTCCCAGGTGTTCATGATGCTGCCCAGAAGAGGAAGGGCTTTTCGCATCTAGTGATCAAAGATACTACTCTTGCCCTAGTCTGAGCATGAAACTCATGTTGCATAAGCTAACTTCCAGCTGGCTGCCCCAAATCTGTGCTGGGACATAAAGCTAGGAGACCCAAAATACTGTGATTGAAGGGCCAGACCTTGGGACAGAGTCTTACCAGACTGATCAGTTTCTAAAGGGACAGTCTGTCCTGTCATAGCAGCACATGACACAAGAAAGATCAGAAGATCTCTATCTAAATAATGGTAATTTTTCATCACATTAGTGAATATACAATGAAAAACGCTACTTTTAGAAAACAATTAGTTTCTCAAACATCTGCACTTTTCATTCCACCCTGTGACACAGAGTTCTCGGTGTTGGTTTTGTAAAAAAATCACTAGGATTTCTCTCAGAAGTTTCTGACCTTACAAGGGGAATTTTCTCCTTTTCTAGAATCATACAAAGTGATAAGTGAATAGAATCAGTGTGACAGAAGGTAGACATGCAAACAGGAAAATCACACTTGGAAATTTTACTACATTGTTGGTTGTTTCATACAGAATAAATATTTGGTAACACAACATTGATGTGCTATAGGAGTACAAATACTGAATGCATTATACACAAACAGGAGGCTGGGAGCAATCTAATCTTCAGATAATTGTGAATTCACATGTCAAAGAAGAAAACCTCCTTCAAGAAAGTACAGTTTTTCTGTTGGAATATGTTCCTTATGAAAAATGTTCATTTTGGGTTATTTTGCCATACATTAATAACATGGACATTTGTAATCCCAGCACGTGTTGCTACACATCCTAATGTACCTAATGCCCTCCACATCCCTCAATAGATTCAACTCCAGATGGGCTTTCACTTTCCTAATTGAATCCCTGAACACTCAGACAGTGTCTCTTCCTCCAGCTTTTGGAGGAATGACCTGACCCTGCTTCTACCTCTTGATTAAGTTCCTTTCTTACGTTTCTCAGTCAGGTGACATCACCTACTTTCTCTTCCGGACTGTAGCAGACAGCTGCCACAACACCGATGTTGTTCACCCACTAACCTTAACCCATAAGCTCTCAGCTGGCTCTCATGCATTCCTAGGCAAAGTTAATCTACAGTATGTAAACTCTGTACAAGAAGAAAGCAAAATCTTCCAAAGACCAGCTTTCTGAAACAGAAGTCAGCAAACGCATAAAATCCTCTTGCACCAAAACAGGAACATTGCAACTTCTGCTGCCATGTTGCCTAATATAGACCAACATTTTATAGACTACAAGGATGTAGAAAGTAGGTTTTCATAAGTAGACAGCATTTGTCCACAGCAAGCTCAGACATGCAAATCCAGACTATTGAGCAAGCCACTTGCTTTCGTCAACATTTTGACTGTTAGGTTCCTAGATTTACTTGAATCCAAACATGAAAGCAAAGGTTCTGAAATACGCCCATAAAACTGAAACCAATCTTATTTAAAAAAAAAAAAAAAAATAGAAAACTGGCCAGATTTCCATTCCTATAATTTTTTTTGGCATTTTGCCTTGAATGGACTAATAATGCCTGTCACAGAGACAAAATATCTGACAATCTTTCCTTCCACTCTGCTAGTGTTAGATTTGTCCCATTCTCACAATGTTTTCATGGACAGACATGGAAATGGGGAATAACAACAGCATTTGGCCAGAGGATTTTCTAATTAGATCATATAAAAGACATCTCCTGAAAGCTAGATGCAACCAAAAGTCAGCTCTGTGCATTTACTAGCTGTGTAGTATTTATGGAAAAGTTATGAAGACAATTAATAGTTACCCAAAAACTGAAGCTGAGGTTTTCCTTGGATAAGGGCCTTGCAATGTGCCATTTTACAGAGAGTCTGATTGTTATGTCCCAGAGCATTCATTTGGACATTCGGACTGCAGGAGCAAATTGCTGCACTCTGTATTGCTAGATGTTCTAAATCCAAGTCCAGACCTACAGTTCAAAAGATAATTTTCAATTCTGTGGCATTCAAAACACATAGTTGAAATTAATTTCTAAAAGTTTGCAGTGAACAAACCCACAAAAACTATTGAAATGGTGAAGGTGGCTTATGCCAGCCTGAAAATGACAAATAAACCTACTGCTAATCTCATTGCTGGAAGAGGCAGTCAGCAAAAACACAAGGTGATTCCCATCAGATTTACAGGCCAGTAAAAAAAAATCCCCATCTCAGCCTTGCAATCCTTTTGACTGAGTAATAATAGAAGTATTATGTCTACCAGATCCCTTCCCATCCTTATTCATATTTCCACCCAACTCAATACAATGACAAAGGAGAGAAAAAACTAAAAAAAAAACCAACTCCTACCTGTTTCAGTCTTTAGGATCCAGAGAGAAAGGGCAATCTTCTCTCCCACTACCTTTTTCTTCTTCACATTTATTTTAAAAAAAGGATGTGTTTCTCGCTTTAAAAACACTTTTCCAGGAATCACAGGATCACAATGGCTGAGGTTGGCAGAGACATCTGGAGATCATTTAGTCCAACCTTCCTGTTCAAAGCAGGGTCACCTAGACCAGGTGCCGGTGGACCATGCCTGGAGACATTTTTTAATATCTGCAAGGAAGGAAACCCACCAGCCTCCTGGGCAACCTGTGCCTGTTTTTTACCATCCTCACGGTAAATTTTACCATCCTCCTTATGTTCAAATGGGAATTCCCATACTTCAGTTTGTGCCAATTCCCTCTTGTTCTTTCACCGGGTACCACTTAGCAGAGCCTGTCTCTTGTCCTCTTTACTGTCCCCCATCAGACACTTGCACACAATGACAATATCCCCCTGGGACATCTCCCCTTGAATATCCCCCCTGAGACTCTTCTGCATCTAAACAATCCCATCTGTCTCAGCTTCTCCTTGTACGTCAGGACCGGCTCTAATCCCTTCATCATCTCAGTCGTCCTTTGCAGGACTCACTCCAGTATGACCATGTCCCCCTTGCCCCGGGGAGCCCAGGCCCGGGCAGGGCACTCCAGCTGTGGTCTCGCTAGGGCTGAGCCGGGGAGGAAGGCTCACCCTCAGCCTGCTGGTGCCACTGCCCAGCCAGCGCAGCCCAGGATGCCGCTGGCCACTTTTGCATGAAGCCGCGTTTCTGGCTGCTAATTTCTGTTGAATCCCGGGTCCTTTTTGGCAGCGCTGCCAGCCAGCCAGCCGGACGCCGGGCTGCGCAGGGGCCTGGCTGTCCCATGTGGCAGGCAAAAGTTCTGCCACCAAAGTGTTCTCCCACCGTCTGTCTAGGGCCTCGCAAATGCTGTCACGTTGCCCTCCCTCATCAGCAAGACAGACCAGTGTAGCCAGCAATCATTTGCAAGCCAGCATGGAAACTTACTCTATTTTTTTAGGAGCCAGGCCCTGCCCTGACAGACCCCCGGGCAGCCCTCACCAGGCCCGGCCCCCGCCCACGGGAGCCACCAGCCTGCGCTGCGCAGTGTGACACACGCCGCGGCCGAACGCGTAGGGCAGCTGCTATATTCCCGCCATACAGCTCCGCTTTATTTAACAAGTCACCGAAAATGGAGTTCTCTGCTGAACACTGCGAGACTTCCGAGCACTTTCTGCTCGACCTCCTCGGCGAATGGACGGTACACCTGCGAGGGACGGTGCCGCCCGTGGCACCGCCCTCCGCGCGGCGGAGCGAAGCGGAGGCGGCTTCGGTGCTAACTCGGCCCCTCTGTGCCC
>JAVJGI010000060.1:85691306-85725828 GCA_035590275.1 Ibycter americanus | reverse complement strand
CGGAGCGGTGCGGCTGGGAGAGGCGCTCCCGGAGCCCCGCCGCGCTGCGGGGACGGCCCCAGTCCTGCTCGTTCGAACGCGAAGCAGGAGCTGGGGAGGGCCGGCGGGAAAGGCGGGGAGCCTCCCGCGGGCGCGGAGGCTGGCGGTTTACTTTCCTGGGCCAGGGCAGATGAAATCCCAGAAGGGCCCTTTCAGATTGTTGCCAAATGATACTGAGCAAATCAAAGTGTGGTAATGAGTTGCAACAGTGGAGGATTGTCTTCGGGACAAAACTCTGCAAGAGTTAGTGTGTTTCAGTAAACAGAATTTCTGTGGTTTGAAAAAAGCGGGGGTGGGTTTGGTAAAGCGGGGAACTTACGAAGGGGTACATTTCCACATGGGACACAACCTCCAGGAGTGTCCTGTGTTGCGAAACTTTACTACCTATCACTTACATTAGGGGGTTTTTAATTACTTGATGTCAAAGCGAGAAGTAAATATCCATTTGGTGTCCTTTGTACATGAGGTAACACAGAGAGGGCTTGAGAACCTCATTTTAGGTCATAAACTAAATCGTGGGCACAGCACAGGCCAGAATTCAGATTCTCTGAATTCCAGTCCACCTTCCCACCCAACGCGCAACTCTAGTACCATACTCATGCAGCGAGTCACATCCTTCCACATCATACAGTTCGATGCTTCTGATTGTACTGCTCTTGCACAGCTTTAATTTCATAGCAGCTTTGGCAAGATAGCAGCCCTGAAAACATCTTGCAATGGCAGAAAAGAATCATTATCAGCTTGAGATACTAATTCTCATTTGCAATATCAACAAATCCTCACAAACAGAGATAGTACCATGGTTCCATCAAAGCCAGATGCTGCCATTTCAGAGGGGGTCAGGAATTCATTCTCTGTGTGAAAAATGAAGAGCATTGAAACATTTAGCTCAGTACCGCTGGGACTAGAATCTTTTCTCAGGCCAGGGATAAGACCCCTTCTGAAGCCAGGGTTAAATTTAAACAGAATGGCTAAAGAGGTACGGTCTCTATAAGAGATGTTCTTCCTGCTATCTCTACCTCTCTCTCCATGAAGCCTAACCTACCTCTAATCAAGCAGAAGACCGTTTTTTTCTCAGGTCAGTTTTCCGCCAAGTAAGGGAGTTAAATCAGCTCAGGGTCTGACAAGTGCAAATTGGTGCAAGATGAATAGGGAAATCATGCAACTGAGAGCAAGGGGAGACAAATGTAGGATGGAGGACCTCACTCCTTCAGCTGTGATGGCTGGCCCAAGCCATCTTAAGCCATCAACTTCACCACCAGTAGCTGAAAAACTATATACGCAACCACTCCTCCCTGAGTGAAGATTATTTTTGGAGCTTGTCACGTCCGGACTCCTTTTCTTCTGTAGGTGACCTTCGCTTAAAAGTATACCTGATGTTGTCAGAAAGAAAAAAAAAAAAGAAGAAAAAAAAAAGGAGAGAAAACAGCTTTCAGTCCTTTCACAGTGGCTTTTCTCAACAAGTTCTATTAAAAGACAAAGTTCATGTACAAATAAAACCTCCCTGTGTCCCAAGTGCATGAGATTGCCCTGACTTTAGTCACATATTCTCCCTCCAACTTGACAGCAAAACAGTGCTGATTGAACCATCATCAAAATTGCAAGCACTCACTGCTCCTGGATGACATAGCCCCGTGTTGCAATGTAACTTCCTATTTTTGCAGTTTTCCCAGTTCCTCAGAATTGTACTTGCACAGGAAGGGCAGCACATACCGCCCCTGCTTTTGATTTTACTTTTTTCTTAACAGTTTCTGAGAAATTCTTTGGGTTTCTGTCAAAACTTTCTCATGCCTCACTGGAGGACGGTAGTACACTTGGCAATGCTGTGAATCCTCATGGCAGTGACCACGACCTCCAGAAGAGCGACAGTCTTGCTCAGTGCTATGTTCTCCACACGTACCTGCTTGGGTGACATTTCCATTTGCTTCAGCAGCAGTGCCAATCAGGTACCAAGAGGAGGAGGAGGATTTGCTTCTGCATTGCAGTATGACTGCACATGGGACTAGCATTTTCAAGACACTGAGTGTTCATCAAGATCTGACATACATTTAAAAAGGCAGTATCGACCTGTCAGACGGGATCTGCAGAAACAGTGGAAATATTGGCAATGCAGGCTCAAGAGTGAAGGCAACAAGTTCAGGCACATCTTGAGCAACAGATGATGCCAGCAGAGAGGAAAGTGTGGGTCCTGGCCCTTCAGCTGCTGTGGGACCATGTCCACAGTTTATGGACACTGACTTCCCATTCACAGGTGCAATTTCTGCACTTCTGCTTGTAAAAGATAGATCTCATTGATATGACCTGAATGTGTCTTGATCTAGTTATTATCCTATTAAAATAATTGTACTGTTTTGAGCAGCGAGACTTTTTGTCCTATACTTTCACACATTAGATCCCTTGCTTGCTATAGTGGACACAATAAGCATTTATTTCATTAGGATCATGTCTTGGTTTTATTAAACATCCTTTGTATTGCAGTTATAATTTCCATGTTCTTGGCAGCATGGGCTTTGATGTGTAAATTCTTCAGATGGGTTCTTGGAATAAACAACACAGTTTTCTGAAATAGCCAAAAATATCTGTTCTGAGCAGAGCCTTGGAATACGTGTGAGAGGCTGGGAGAAGTGGGGGAGGCAGCTCAGACTGGCCTCTGGTTAGGGATTCCCAAACCATATGAGCAATTCGTGGTGCAAAAGATGTTTCAAAACATCCCCTGTGCGGGAAGGTAGAAAAAGAAATTGCTGCTGACACCAAAATGCAAAAGAGGAACTCCCAAGTTTAAATCCTTTCTGGGCTGATTATGAAGTCATCCAGGTAATTTCTAGTCACCATGTAAAATCAAAACTTTGAAAGAGGGTTCCGCTACCACTAAAATTCACGTACATGAACTAAGACGGACACAGTTTCAATTAATTCCCCATTCCTGGAACCCCAGCAAAGATGCCCCGTTACTTCTATATTGGACAGACACCACAGTAACATTACAAAACCTTTACCATGAAAAAATTACTGGCTAATAGTTTGTAGGAGGGGGGGTTATGTTTTGCATTTGCAGTGGAATAAATTGGATTGGGAAGCTGGTTCATACATCAAATCTCTTTTTGCTCTTCTTGTTGCATTTTCTTTCATCCTCTTTGTCTTATAAAATATTAATAATTTGCTGAAGTGACTTGCCCTCCATTCAGGTGTCATGTCACCCAGCACAGCTACAGGTGAGGATGGCTTCCCTTATCCCCTGGCAACTGGCTTAAAGAAAAAGAATTCCAGGCAGTTCTCCAGGAAAATCCAGACCTTCCTTTTCAGCCATGACCTGAAAAGTAAGCTTCAATAGCAGAGGTCACAGTATTCCAGATCAACAAGCACACAAGGTGATGGCTGTTGCAGTTGTCTGGGGTTAGCCAGCTTCCTACTTCCACCCTTACAGGGGAAAAACTTGGATTTAGCCTGGCACTAGTATATTCTGGGGGTGGTAGTCTGCCTTTGGGGATATTCATTACATGTATTTTATTTCTCTCCCCTGTGTTCCCTTTGTTTACATCCATTTGTACAGTGGGTTGCATATGACCGAGGGAAAATCTTTTCTTCAAAGCCTAGAGAGCTTGGTTTAATTTCCTCAGTTTAATTTAATTTCCCTACATTTCTGTATGGGAGTGCAAACCAGTGTGTGCCTGTGCTTATTTATTAGGGATCCCCAGGGGCTGAGCTTGGCCAAGAGACTGAATCGTGCCTTCCTTTCTGCCAGTCAATCACTGGCAGAAAAGTTGCATGAGTGAAGATACCGGAGCTACCATCACCCTGGGCTGCAAGACAGCAATGAGATTATGAAAAGAAAGCAGTTTTAGCAGTGAGAAGTCATTTGAGCTGTGAGTGTGTGGAACTGTGTATGGGTTCTTGGCATACCCATAGTGCTTGTACTTGGCACCGCAGCCTCTTTGCTGTGTATATTCAAGAGACAACAGTGTGAATATTTATACCTGCCTATATAGACACGTAGTGGGCATGCACTCTGGTGGTTCAAGCTTCTTGATGGGGGCACAAAGGACAGCCTGTGCCTATAACATAGCAGTTCCCTTGCTGAGGAAAACAAGGCAGATAACAGTAGGCAACACAGTCTGAAAAACTCCAGTTACTGTAGCATAAGTTACCTTGAGAAAATCCCTCAAAAGGGAAGCCCTGTGAGGGATTTTCTTCTGTGGGCAACCCCAAACTCCTCATACGCAGAAGTGAAGGAGAACAGTGATTACAGGAGTGCTTTGCTGGCTATTAAATAGAGAGGCTTCTGTAAATTAATGTGTCATCAGAGATAGAGGTTTTTTCATTCAAATGTCTTTTTTTCACTGACAGTGCTGAGATGTCTCTGATGCTCTGTTTCACTACATATGAAAAAAAAATGTAAATAGCATAACGTCAACAGAAATTGATCCATTAAAAATGCTGAAAATACATTCACAACTAAGTCCATCCTGACCATCTTGTAAGAGCTGTTTATGCAACCTACCATCCCTTTGGAGAGTTCCTAAATGGCTAGAGATTGGCATACCCTCCACCTCCATTATGGCCATAGCAACACCCAAGGAGACAGCCAAAATATATGATCCAAAAGACAAAACCTGGGATACTGTCTGGCACCTAGATTTTAGCCCACTATTCCTACATGGGGTTTGTGAGCTCTGGGGAAGAACACAGTTTAACATTTTTAGGTTAACAAAGATTCTGCAATCACTTTCAGCAGAGTGGATTTTTAAGAAATACCTTGTCCAGGTAGAGATGGTGTAGTGAGGATCTGCTAACATAGCATGATCAAATTTAGGAACAGGCTGCCTCAGTGCTGCTTATGTCTCCAGACAGTAGTTTGGGGTGGGGAGTTGCAGCATGTCACGCACTTAGATAGTCTCTTTCAGATGGGAAAGCTTATCATAAAGCCTGGTAATTCTGTCTATCAAGGTTTTGATGATGACAATTTAGGTAGCAAAGATTACTAGAGAGAGATTTTTTACATCACAGCGACCATTTAGCTTTAGGTCGATGGGTGGTGAGGTGCTTCCCTTCCCACCTCCATTCTGTGACAACAGAATGTTTAGGTTGGGTGGCATCATGGGATTCCCCTTTGATTTTGGAAAGAGCTGTAGCAATCAGAAGGAGCTGAGAGCAAGCATACAGTGATTCCTCCATTGTCCAGAAGACACCAGCAAGGCACTCTTAACTCTGAGCTCTTCCGAAGTGGAAACACTTAAGTTTCTTCTTGGTTAGTCCTGTAAATAAGTCAAACCTGCAGTAAGTACAAAAAAAAAATCCTTGTTGTTCAGAATTTATGACTGTTCACTTGTGGTGTACGAAGACATGCCTGATTAAGTTATCCACCAGACTGTTCTAATAACTGCAGCACAGAGTAACTTGATGCCAGATGCATGAGTTCAAGCGCTTGATTACCTCTTGGCATTCAGTAAACTCTAACTGCTTCTCACTTCAATGTCATTGTCTGTCATAACTTACACTGATTATCCTGAGACATGTTATAGAGATCATTCACGGGCTTTCTGGGCTGCTTCAGACTCCAGTGCTGGAGGAGTTTGCAGAGAATGTCTGTCTCTCGGGCAATACAGATGGTAAAATACGTGACAGCAATTTACCAAAGTATGATAAAATATAAAGAGCAAGTTAAAAATGTTTTGTGCCTGCCTCTGGGTCCTTTTCTGTTTCTCTCTCAAGTAAATATTGGCAAAGGCCAAAAGGCCTGTTTCTACCCATTCAAATTACCTAGAATTAGATCATTACCTCAGTCTGTGTGGTTAGGTTACATTCAGAAATGGAAATTTGTTCACTTTCCAAACAGTGCCTATTTCTTTCCAGTGACTCTAATAAGAGTGCAGACAACCAGCTCAGCGGTAGATCTCTACACCTGATCAGATGAATCTTGTCAGCCAAATTGTTGCCCCAGCAACTAGATTAGAGGCTTCTCAATCCCTACATTTTTCATTGTGAATACACATTTTCTTTTGATCACTCTACATAGTCATATTACTTCATTATGCTGGATGTATGATGGGAGGTGAAGACCTGAAAATTAATAATTTGGGTTCACTTCAGTAAACCAAAGTGGATTTTTTTGATTGTGGACTATGATAACATTTCATTTAGATTTTAAAAACAGCAGGAAAACTTCTAGATTTTTAATTAAACTTTTGTGGGAACAGCTGTTCTCTGAATAAGCACATGCTCACGTTTTTTCTTCATGTGTAACAAAAACAAGTGTTGAAATGTTGGAATTTTGCTTGGGATTGAAACTGGGTTCTGTTTAACAGCACTAAAAACATACTAAATTCAGCCAATTAGGTCACAAAGTTACATAAGGACATTACAACAAAGAAGAACCTACCATATTTAAACAGCTTTGTAGTGTTTTCCTTTCACATTTGCCGTAGCAAACCATAATCTGATTGCTATGAAGTACTGGCTACATCTGTATTAGTAAGCTGGACAGCTGGGTTGTGTCTTCTGACCGTGCAAACAAATGGGACAGCCTGACTTTCTTGCAACAGCATAGCTAGACCTTTTCCGCAAGGTGGCCTTCATAATATGTATTGCAACCAGCCCCTGGCCTCGTGTTATCCCTCAAGCAACTCCTGGCCATCATCATCTGAGAGAGTGCTACTTAATGGTCATGCACTAAAACTGGGCCAGGTAGAGAGGTAGGAAACACCAAATAGTACAAATGATAAATGCTACTTCTCAAGCCAATGCCTTGGCCCTGTTTAGCTTGCTTGCAGTTTGCTTTTAGTTTACTACTGATAAGTGAAAGACTCTAAGTAGCATAGGCTGGCTCATGCCCACACCAGTATAGGTTAGCTCCCTTCAGCGCAGATCTCCTCGTGCCCCAGTGGTAGTCTGACAGATCTAAGATACTGCTGCTATTCAGTCTGCTGATTTTAGTGCAAAGTGTTTAAAGTAATGTAAGAGGTGTTTTGCAGTCCTTCAGGATGTTCTTGTAGTGAGCAAAGTAGAGTGTGCATTGCGTGCCCAGGGATACACTCTAGCACTGTGTGGAAGTGAATGGGAGGGCAAAAAATGCCGATACGTTATGGAAAGACTCTACAGGGCAAGAGAGCCAAAGCCAGGCTAGTCCCATACATCCTACTCTTTGGGAAAAGAGCCTGGCGTGAACTGTCCCCAGAAATATGCCCAGGCTTTCTCCTGGCTGAAGCAGATAGGAGATGGCCAAACCAGAGCCATGGAATGAAACAACACTAAACAGAGTTGAATAATCAAAGTCTCTCTCCTTTGCCCTTGTGCATTTAGCAGCAGTAGTGCCTTCAGGTCGTAATAAAATGATTAACAGTGGCCCATCATCACCTTTGGGAACTCCCTGTGGACTTTAGAACTTGACTCATGGAGTCAAACCATGCTTAGCTTTCAGGTTCTTTAAAGCCAAAACTTTTAAATGTCAAAATTTCACTTTCAGTTTTAGAACAACTAGACTTGAGGGAATGTGCAATTTCTGCACAAAGGAGAACGTAAACCTTTGCTGTTCCAAACTGGAGCATTTTTGTGTATGGTTTGTGGCCAGGCTTTGAAACAACACTCTGCTGCATGGTAACACTCAAAGTGACACTATCATCTGTTTTGCAGAGATATGATTTTATTACAGTGGTTCCCAGTGAAGAGTCCCCTTTAACAAAAGATTCATAAATGTCTATTTTCAAAAGACCTTATCTGAACCATAAAATTTATCTTCAGGCATGTGCTATAAAATGAGGCTGTGGCACTCAAGCATGATTTTATATTTCTGGCAGCATCCTAGACAGTATGTTTAAATTTGAGTTGGTTTGCCCTGATTCAGTCTTTTTTTGGTAACTTAAGGGATGTCACAAATTATATCACATTTTTACAGTGTTAGATTTTTTTAACAGATTTAACAAAAACCCAAAAGAAGGCTGGTTTTATGCCTGTAATTTTTATGCACCAATAAATCTGTGAGATGGACTGGTGTTTCACAGCCAAATTCCAGCTCTGTACAAGCATGTTATTTTCATTGTCTTTGTAGAAACACTAATTACTATAACCAAGACTCTATACAAAATCTTGTAGATACAGGTTTGTAATCTACTGGGAAACACCCCAAGGAACCACTTTTTTTTAACGCACTTTTATGTTTAAAGGTTAACCTGACTGACTGGTGACTCCTCACAGAGAACTATGGTGCAGAGCAATAGCAATAAACAATGTAGTAAATGTGAGATCATTTCAGGTCTGTGTGATAGCATCTTCTGCCAATTACATGAAAAAGAGTTCTTGTTTTCATGCACAGCAGGACCTAGCTCAGTCCCCTGGGCTGGGAGGTGGTGGGGCAGGGACTCTACCTGCCAGGCCAGGCACACATAGACATTCATGTACAGCAACAAGCCTCTGTTTCCCCAGACTGCTTCAATACCCAACAGCTGCACCTTCACCCTACATCCAAAACCCCCGGTGTACCAGCAAATCACCCTCTCTGATGCATCACCCAAAATGCCTATTAGTTCTGGGTCTTCCTACTGCCAGCTCCACTCAGCACCACAGACACCACCTCCCACATACCACCAGCTGTCTCAACGCTTAGTCCCATGTGTAGTCCCTCACTGTAAATCCCTTAACTGCTGCCAGCTCTGCTGCACTCATCAGCAAAGTCACACAATGGCTAAGTACAGAGCCACAGGGCTGTAGAGCCAACGAGGCACTGTGCCATAAGGCCACCCCAGGACACCCACTAGCCATGTGTTGGCCACTGTTGCTACACTCTGTGTTTCAACCTCAAGGTCTCCTTTTCAGTCAGTGTGGCACAGCGAAGAGGGTGACAACCAGAAATACACCAGAAGAAGTTTCAGGAGGTGTGCTGACTTGATGATACAACCAAAAACAAGCTTGGGAAAGTTCATGCTAGGAATTAGGTAACACAGAAGTACTTTGGTTTCTAGGAAGAAGTGACATCGCAAAAATACTGTAAGGTAAAACAGTCACCCAAATGAGCTCGTAGGTTAGATCATCCCTGCACTACTGAAAAGGGGTTGAGTCTAGGCATTTTTTAAAAGCTAATAAAAAAGGAAAGTGGCTGACTGGGACGTAGCTCTCCTGGCATGGGAACAACCATGACAGCAAATATGAGAGGCGTATGGCTAAACACAGGCTGGAATATTTGTTCATTATATTTCATAGGTAGCAAGCATGCTGTAAATACCTTGTCTTCACCTCTTCCTCTTCCCCATAATCCCCATACATGCAAACATTTTACCAATCCCAAAAGACTGTCTCTGTAATTCAGTTTTATCACGCCCAAGTCCACATATCTTCCACGCTTATTATTCAAACTAAATCACAGTTACGAGCTAGAATGGCTTGAAATGTCTCATGTTTTCCTGCAATTCAGAGTTTTCAGAATGGAAATAGTTTTCTCTCTTTTTTTGTTTGTTTGGTTGGTTTGGTTTGTTTTTATAAAGCCAGGGCTTCCCATTTAAAAAAATTGAACAGTTTTTTGGTCTTGTCAGAAGACAAAAATTGATCATCTTTCCTTTTATCCCATGGAAGGGAAGGGAGTGAAAGTAAACAAGGAAGTGGAGACATTATGCTCCTGAGAGAGCAGAAGGAAGAATTTCCATAAATAAATCCATCATTTGGTGAGAAAATGTCAGCTGCAGGAGGCAGCTCCTTACTGGAACTAGCTACAGAGAGAGAGGTGAACACAGAGCACAGTTATAACTCGCCAAACGACCGGCTGCCTGAGGCCATCCCTTAAAAAGCCTTTGGACAGCACATGGCTGGTGTTGCCAGAAGGGAACATTCCCCAGGGTGACAGCGTGGTGATACCCACACTCTAGTCCCCAAGCCTGTGCCTGCCTATCCCTCCTCTGTAAACCCATGTTTGCCTTACAGAAGCTTTTTCAGAAAGGCATGTGTTTCCTAGCTTCATGGGCATGTCTATCTATACCACAACACCAGCATGTTGTACTTCGATCTTAAACAGCCTGGTAACTTATATGAATATGGCCTTATCCTCTATTTTTATTTACCAGTCCCCAAAGGGCTTTTCACTGCCCATATCTGAACAGAAATTGTAAAGTTTCTTCTCCTGCTGAGCTGGATCTGCTTCTGTTTGAAAAAGAAGCTCACAAGACACTTAGTCCTTCCTATTTAACCCTATATTACAAATTCCATTAAGGGGCACAGTCCTTTATGATAAGACCTACAATAAATCTTTATGGCTCAGAGGGGACTCCTGACCAGAATGACTGATTAGAAAGTACACCCCAAATGAGTTTTTAGTTAGGAAATAATTCCTATTTTCCCTTTCTATACCAAATCTGAAATGTGTGCTATATCTGCAATCAACTCTGTCATGACTCAAAAGGTGGAAAAAAATCGCTACCCTTTCCTGTTTAGCATAAATTTGTCACTGATATTTCAGATAGGTCTAATCAGACTGATGTAGTCATAGATTATTTTGCCAAAGAGTCATTACACAGTACGTTAGCCAAGGGATAACGTTTTAATGCCTAGGACTGAATAATTAGTTCAGCATACACGTGAAAGCTGAGAAGTTCACCCAAAAGAGGAAACAGCCGTTTCTTAACACCTCTGATTTGCTTACACTCCTGTGGCTTACTACTTATCAGTAGTATCAGAATGATACTACGTACCAGAAGTATTTCCATAATCCAGATCGGTGTGTCATCATCCAACAATCTGGCAGGAGCTAGCCTGCAAAAGAGCAAACATCTACAGCAAACAGAGCATAGCCAGTCTGTGACTGATCTCTTCCTCAACTTTTGTACTTAATATGCCTCATTAAAAGTGAAGATGCTGGTTCATTCCCTCAACACCCACGTGGAGAGGAGAAGTGATAAACCACACAGCTTGGACCGCGTTCATCGTGACTGTCCTCAACCTTGCAGATCTCTGAGACCCCTGGAGCTCTATGGAAAACAGAACTATTACAGTATCATCTGACTGCTGCAGCTTAAGAGTGACAACTCCACGTGTTGCTGATCCACTGGCAAACCCCAATTTTCCAATTCAAAATCCCAGCAGTGTAAAATGCAAATTGGTAACCATCAGCCTGGCCACTGGAAAGCCTTCAACCTACCTCCTACAGAAAGCAGCCTACTGGAAGGCATAGTTTCCAACAGCAAGGTATAAGCTAATTGGTGCTATAGTTAGAGCCTCTTCCTCTTCTTCCAGATGTTTCAGGTATCCAGGGAGTTGGGATACCATGTCCTTGACCTCCTCTGGAGATTCCTTATCTTGCTCGCTTCATGGGATAGCGTTAAGAAAAATAAAATCCGTAGAGAGTTTTAATGTTTTTTTAATTTAAGTTCATTAACCTTGCAATGTGAGTAGCTGCTAACTGGCTGGGAACAGGATTGGTTAGCATGGCAAAAAACCAGTGTCTTAGCCCTTCCTGACTGACCTGTGCCCTCCTTCGGTGCAGTGGATTTTTTCCAGTTCTACAACAAACCTGTCAGGACCATTCTGATGAGCAGCAGCAGTCCCTGAGCACAGAAAGATCCCCACCTGCAAAGGCCAGAGTTTGCTCGGTGTTATCTATGCAAATTCCAAGGGGTTTTCTCATCAGAAATAACCCATAACCAGGAGAAAAAGGGAAGTCACGCTTCCTCACACACCCGCATGAAACATGATTGACACTAATGGCATTTGCTGTCTTGTGGTACTTTCTCCCTTTGTCACACCTTGTTGCTCTCTAGTTCTGTCAGGGGTTCCCAGCACTAGCTGACTTGATCTTATCATGACAGCCTTACTGGAAACTGTTGTTCCTGGTGTTTATATCCTTCACCAGATTCATAATTCATAATTATTGCACCAGTTTTCAGAAGTGCTTGTCAAGTGGAAATCCCCAACTTTGAACAAACTTATACAGATTACAGTCTGTATTATAGTTGCGTAGTTTCCTTATAGGAAACTGGGGACAGGTTCTGCTTTTAGAATTAGCTGGTTTACTTTCCCTGAGTTACCCTCCTTTGAAAATGGAAAGAAGCTGTGTTGTAACTAGAAAGCGGGCAAGGATAAGCAGTTTTGTAATGGGTTGTGTGTCAGATCGTAACCTTGGCTGTTGTTGTTTCCATGCCGAGGCTCAACTCCCAGACATAGCATGCAGCCATTGGAGCCAAGGGAGTAACTTAAATACCTGGACATAGCAATAGGTTGTTCCCTGTGGTGGCGCAGCCACAATGGCACAGGGACTGATTATATGAATTCTCCCTCTGAAATCTCTGGCATAATTTTCTTGCTCAAATAGCCTGCTTCAAAGAGCACCTGGAATCGCCCCAAGGCATCCTCTTATGCAATTGGCTGAAGCTAAAAATCAAATTCTGGAATGAGAATTTACGTTGAAATGGTTGTTATTGGTGGTGAAGCCCCAGTTAAAAATCAGTCCATGAATTCAGCCTGAAGTTTAAGGACTGGAACAATATAGGGACTGGAACAATTTTCAGGAAGGCTGTCGTGGGTGATGCACTTCACTCATAAGGGCGAGGCAGCAGTATGTTTATTGGTATGAAACAGCGATTTAACAAAGTTTCATAGCAAATGCAACAGTGGTTTAACAAGATTCGATGGCAAGGTACACTTGATTATTTACTGCACAAAGGACAGGGTCAGAGAAGACTGTCAGGGGGACCCTCCGTTGAGTTATGAGGTTCAGAAAAGACCCTCTTGTGTTCTAAACTCCTTCTCAGAGGGGAGTTTAGGTGTGGCTAGATCCAGACTTAGTCTCAGATATGATCAACAGTTTATATCTAAAGGATTATATGTGCACAATTAATCCCTTATATCACTTAACTAGGATTTCAGTTTAGCATGCTATGAATCACTTACCGAGAATCTGTTGCAGCAAGGAATCTCCCAGCCTTGAGGAATAGCCTTGACAGGCGTCCCTGCTCAAGGGAAGATCCTGGCGTGCAGCCTGCTGCCGTGCGGGAATGCTCCATGGGCCCTGGGCTGTCCACTGTTTGTGGAGTAAGAGAATTTACTTATAGTTATATTTGCATACTGACTACAGAAGTTAGTTTCTTTCAAACTTGGCTTGAGTAGGATCTTGACCAGCACTGTGGTTAGGTGGGAGCTTTGTTCAAATTAGCCCTCGGCTACTGTGCTGTTACCTATCTCCCCCAAACTCATTTTGAGTGGAATGCAGCCATCATGACCAGATGCATCGATTAGGACTGCCATTGATGGTTGTCATTTGAGCAGGGTGACAGGAAATAAGGGTCAGGATGGAGGGGGAGACACCACCACAGAGGACTAGCAAAAAATAAATAAGGAAAGAGATAGTTAAAGAGATAAGAAAACATGGCTGACTTCAGCTTTTAGATTTCTGCCTGATAGTGAAGCAGTTCTGAAAGACAACTTTGCATAAAGTAAAATTCACCTGAAAGACAAACACTGATACTATGCCCCTCTTCCTACCCAATGACAAACTAAGCCTTTCCACATAAATAGTTCAAGAATGCAAATGACTGAAGTAAAACAGATAACAAATTACTGAAGTGAAATAGATAACTGATAAGAAGAAAACACAGAAACTACTTCTGAAGCCAGTTTCTCACCACAAGGAACGTGCAGAGCAAAATAAACATTTGAAAACCTCTGGCAAAATAAAGTAGGAAAAAAAGTGTGTCATCACAATTTCCCCCAATGGAAGCTAAGAGTAGAGAAGTTCTAGAAAGAGTGCAGAGGTGGAAGCCAATCCTTCATCTGCATGGCTGGATCCAAGGACATTATGAAAACACTGGGAGATAATTCTTTGTGCAATACTGAGAGAAGTATTAATATAAACTGTTGCCTCTTTAATAAGGAAAACCAAGGCAGTAAAACCAAGTCACTTTCAAAGTCAGGATTCAGAGTCAAGCAATTTCCCTCCTTAGAAATTACCTCTTTGTGTGTGCATGTGTGGTCCCTGAACACTTGGCTCTGCAATTCATACCTCAGTCATTACCTCACAGGAAGGGATAACGTGGCAGCAGATACCTCCTTTGCATTTCGTTTCAAAAGGTACTGCATTAGTCATAAGTTGCACCTTCCTCTCATGCACATTCTTCTCTTTTATATATCATTTTAGCATTTTTCTCCTTTTGTTCCCCTTGCATCTAAGTGGAATTAAGATTTTTATAGGGGGGAAAAGAAAGCATTTGCAAATTTGCATTCAATTTCCTGTTCTTGTCTTTGCAAAGTGGAAGGACCTCCCGCAGGGTCTGATGTTGCTATATTAATAAGTAAAGTTAGTCAAAAATTAAGAGTTAAAAAGCTGTGAGATAAAAATGGCAGTATTTGCAGTTCTGAATGTGGTTTCATGTTCAGATTGGGAGAATGTTTTAGAAACCCTGGAGCTGAAAAAAGCATCATGAAGAGGAAACTGCAGAGGGTGACCTACAGTAGATAGAAGTGTGTAGGCAACGGGTGTCTGAAGAGAGATGAAAAACAAAAGGGATCTGAAAAATTTACTTGGCTGCCTTGACAGAAAAAAATTAAGGAACTGTGGATTTCAAGGTTGCAAAAACTTCTACGACAATTCAGGACCATCCGCCCGTTTTTCCTCTGAAAGCTCTGTGTGGAGTAACTCTTGGGAAACCAGAGGATCCACATCTATGGGGAGTGCAGCCAGGCCCCGCAGCCACCACGGCAAAGCACCACTGCTTTTCATGAGGAAAATAATTCCTAGTAAGTGATATTGTGAAGCACCACAATATAACAGATTAATCTGTAATTAGCTTTCATTTGCTTTTACGAGCCCATATATTTTCCAGGGAAGCAGCAGGGAAGTCGCCCCCAGAGCAATCCCTCCACCCGGGGATGAAGAGCTCTCCTCTGGAAGGAGCAACAGCCCAGACAGAGCCTCACCTGGGCCTGCCCCCTGGGCCTCATCTGTTAATTGGCATTGCATGCGTATGTGTTTGCTTTATGAAATGCATGTTAGAACAGGAAGGCAGAGCATTTCATGTATCTATTATCTATCCTCTTTTCCAAATAAATGCTTCGGGGACATTTTCCTGGCACACAGTAGGCTCTCTCGGTCTGCAGGCTGGCCCGGGCCCCAGCTTTTGCAGCCTGTTTTCAGCACACGCAGCAAAGGTGTTGCACCCCCCACCTGCCCCAGAGTCACTCCCACCAAAGCTGCCGTCGGCCTTTACAGGTACCACGGCACAGCCGGCTCCTGGGCTCCGGCCGAGGGACTCCCCTTCCTTCCCCTGAGTTGCTGAGATGCAGACAAGGGCAGCTCAGAGGCACACCAGTGTTGGGGTGTTGGTCACAACAAGTTTGCATTGAGGTTCACTCTCATCAGTCCCCGGCGGGAATTTCCAGCCTTGTTTGTTCTCCTCACTGTGCCTCAAGCCTCTACTTTGCATTTATTACTGCATAGGTGGATGGGAGTCCCTCTTCCCCCTCCTATTTTCTGTCAGACCCAAAAGGTGATTTGTGCAATTCCCAAATTCTGGAGATGGGGCAGAACAAAAAGTCAATACCAGCGCTCAGACTCACGTGGCATTAGTAAATCACCTGGCTTCACATCCTACTGAATAAGCTACAGGATAGGGTAACTTCCAAACCATCATACCGTAACCTTCAGTACTCAAGTGCGTCAAGAGAGGGAGGCCTCTGTGTCGTCCTCTCTTTGTCACTTTTAAGAGGAAAGAGAGGCTGAGTTGCTGCTGAGGAGTCCCACTGGGCCTTGAAACGCAATGGCGCCCAAAGAGTTTTCCAAGTGGTCTGTCTTGAAAAGCAAAGAGACTGACAGATGTCAAACAATGAATAAACAAACGAATGAAAAAACAAACAAGCAGATAATTAAGTGTCCTGGATATTGCATGGAAAATTTTGCTGTGCAATTTCAGAAGAACCATGCAATTGTGGAAGTACATTTCAACACAGATTGAAATTCCCCCTACCAGACTCCCAAATGCAGCAAGCCTTGAGCCCAGGCCCAACAGGTAGTCTGTTCTTTCCTTGCTAGTCATTACGGTTTGAATGCTGTGTTCAGTTTTTCACAGTTAATCAAATAAATGTTAAACCTACGCAGCTGTTAAGAAACACTTGATAAAAATCACAGCTGAGAAGGTGAAGGAGAATGACTAATCTGAAGCAAGCAGTACTTTGCATAAATTAAGAAATAAATACAGGGAGACATACTATTCACTGCAGAGCACTTCACTTTGGAGCACTCCATGGCTAATTGCAAGTCAGTGCAATGCCATTCCACAGCTTTCGTTTTTCACCCCAGCTGTGCTATTAAGCAATCTATCTGAAGACAAAGTCTTCTAGTGACAAAAAACTGAAGATGAGAGAGAGGGCATGGAAAAGGTATCCAGCAATTGAAGAAGAAATACTGATATAAATTTTTACTGATGTAGAGGGAGCACATCTTGGTTTCTCAACCATTTAACATGCTTGTAAATTATCTAGGTACTGATATAAAATATTTGCCAAAGATCCTAAGGTATTCAAGCTGAATATGACAAATTACAAATGGGTTTCACAACAGTTTGCAGCTGGTGATAAAATGGTAGGTGATCTTCATTGCTGATAAATCAAGTGATGGGGTGGCAGGGAACAATCCTAACTTCACAGCTATAGTAAACATCGTTGACACCACCACCACTGTCACCACCCCTACCATGAAACCTTAACTACATGCAGAATGTATCCTGGGCTGGCTCACAGTAACATGGTAGACCTGGGAGGACAGGGGGGTGGAGAAAAGAAAAAGCTCTATAATCTATAATGAGTAGGTTGCAAGATTTCTAAAGCTACCTATCTTGCAGAAAAATATTATAGTCCATATATGATATAGTCACATACAGCCTGCTCTAGATAGAAGTGATTTGGACTGGAGAATCAGG
Organism: Ibycter americanus; assembly: GCA_035590275.1. Classification (NCBI taxonomy): domain Eukaryota; kingdom Metazoa; phylum Chordata; class Aves; order Falconiformes; family Falconidae; genus Ibycter; species Ibycter americanus. Next base: position 85,708,909 of record JAVJGI010000060.1, on the reverse strand, counting down.
AATATTTTCCCTTAAAACCAGACTATATAAAGAGCACAGAGCTATAACAGTGCATACAGTGCATGACTGCATGAGTGCCACCATATATGACAGCCTACTTACCATACAAACATCCAGGTAAGGAGTGAGCATCCTCTGGCTGGGTCTTCCCTGCAGATTGGCACAAGGGCATATTAACATGCGTAGAAGTGTTAGCAAAAACTAACACAAAGGAAGTGCCAGCAGTTGTCTTTTTCCTTCTGATTTTGCTGAGTTAAAGAAGCAAAAATGAAGCCGTTCTCTCTTCTGTCGAGTCTATGAGATGCACCATCCGCACAGAGCATAAAGGCATAAAGGTGCATTTTTTTGTAATATAATGCTAAACTCTGGTTTAGCCATGAGCACTAAGGAATGAGATCCCAGACTTCTAACAGTTTCATATTGCCAACAGTTCAGTACTTAGTAGTACTTGTTCAAAACAGGCATGTAGCTGTCAGTATTATTACGTAGGGAACAGAGAACAGGACAGAACATCACTACGCCACTGTATAAATTCATGAAGCACTCGTAGTTTGAATACTGCATACAGTTCAAGTGATTTCCATATAAATAACAATTAAATAGACCTGAATTCTTCAAACTGACAGATCAGAAGATAATGTAGGCGTCAATAAAGCATAAGGAGTGTGAGAAAATCTGTACAAAGAAACTGTTCATTGTCCCTTTCAACACAAGAGCTAGAGAACAGCTAGAGCTAGGTGAATGGCATAGTGGCTGGTGACAGATTTAAAGCAAAGACAGATACTTCACACATCACCTGCTTAAACTCTAAAGTCCCTTGCCACAAGAAATAGAAAATTTAAGAAGTTTATATGAGTTCAAAAAAAGACTTAGGGAAATTTGTGTAAGAAAAACCCGTCCAGAGATATTAAACACACCAAAAAAAATTAATTCACCAAGTTCTTAAGAAATGGGCATTGAAACTGCCCTATGCTTGTCCTGACTATCTGCAGAGGTACTTGTTGAAGACAGAGTACAAGCTTGATGAACCTTTGATTTGACTCAGTACAAAGTCTCATATGTCCTTCTACAAAGTCAGGGAAGCCTGAGGTGACTGGACAGAAATGTGAGAAGGGTAATGGTGCAGAGAAGCTCTGCTGACAATATGCGTTGAAATCCTAGCTAACTTGTCAAGATTGTCTTTGGAGTGCTCTGCTACAGGTAAGGAAGGACGGTAATTACAGGGAAAAAGATTTAACTTTTCCTGCCTCTGTCTGATTCCCTACATTGCCCAGGCAGTAATTTTTGTTTGTTCCGGCTCCTCAGCCCCAGTTTTCCAGATGCCAAACAGCTGGGCTCCAAGAACAGGAGAGAAAATGCAGTGTTGCATGGCAAAAAAGGAATGTGTGCCTCTAGCTCTGGCCCCACAATCCTCCCCCAGAATGGACTTGATTTGGAGATGGAATAAAGGAAAGCGGCTTGGCTCATCGTGTGCTATAACATGGTTGAAGGAGGAGCATCTTTGTTACAAGACACAGTCCTGGCAACTGTGAAAAAGCTGCCCACACAAAACATCAGGACTGCATCCTGCCCTGACTTTTATCAATGAGGACCGAAAGTCAAGCCATTGCGGGAACTTGCAAGATGACAGCAAAAGCATGGAAGCTCATAATATCCTAATCCAGAGCCCATCAAAATTTGCCTAGTGAGGAATAGACTTTGATTTCTTTTGCTTCTATACCATATATATCATTTGTACCCTCTGAACAAAACCTGTAATTGCCCACAGTTCAAAAGCTGTTCTGTATGTCTCATAGTCTATTCTACTTACCTGGAAATTAATCACTGGACCTCACAGGAGAATTAAGAGCTTTTGTGCTTCTGGGAAATGAAACTCAGTAGTGTGCATATATTGCCAAGCAAAAAATAGCTCAAAAGACAAATGGAATCCATATTTGACTGCAATTTACTACTAATTACTACAGATGACTTACAGATCAGAGGCGTACTTTCCTTGGGTGGGACAAAGTCTGTTTTCTTCGTGACAATACTGAGTGAGCAGTGAACGATGTTGTTTCTGGCAGGCATAGTGATTGTTGCTCTCAAGCAGTAGTTCACAGGGCAGATAATACGTAAGAGAAAGTTTCTCGCAATGTCCATTCTTCACCTCCCTTTGTCTCACACTTCACACACATGAACACATACACACACCCTTCACAAAAATTCACAGCCGTCTGATTAGACATGGGATGGGAATTGTGGTTGTGAACTATATTACAATGAACATTCTTTAAGTAACCCTCCCACTTTGCTGGAGTTTTTCAGAATTCCATAAAAATGCCTACTACATTTAAAAGCAGTTTCTTTACAGACCTTAAGATACAGAATGCTGCTACCCTGTATGCTGAGTCTTTCACAAACCTGTCTCCAGGAAAGATTTGGTTCAATGGTTCTTTATTTCTGTGAGCTGCAACCAAAAGTGGATTTAACAGAGAAAGAGAATGAAAACTGGTGAGAATCTAAACCACATTAGCCTGTAGTGTTTGGCTCATAGAATACCAGAAACATAGATGGTGGGTTATGTTCTTCAAACGCAGTCACTACTTTTCTCTTGTAATGATGACAGAGCATTGCTAAGCTGGAGTACAGTAGAGCATCCATTCAGGAATCACAGAGTTCTCTTCCATCTGAGGCAGTGACACAAAGGCAGCAATTTTTGTACAGCTATTTCCCATGATACCCAATGTCTCTGCACCAAGCTGATAATGACAAGTGACAAACAGTCCTCAGACGTACACTTACATTATCTTTGTGATCTTTTCTATGGAGTAAATCTTGGTCTGCAATATCAGCTTGTGCAGACTAGGTTGTGTATATATATTGTTCCAGGGCTCTTTCAAGAGTGGACTGGCTATATCTACACCCCACAAAGGGAGGGAGGAAACCCTGGAGCCTAATCTATGTGCATGCTTTGTCTCAGATTGGAAAAGTTAGTTTGCTCCAAGTGAAAGCCCTGGAGTGAACCACTATGTATGTAATGTGGATGATCAGAATCCTGAAATAAACTGGAACAATAAAGTTTCACCCTAGGGACAAAAAAATACTTCTTAGATGAAGAAAATAATCACAAAATATCTGAGAGTTTTTTATTCCCCAGAGACCGAGGGTCATTTCACAATGCCTCTTCAGACCCAGTTTCCTGAAAGTTGGCCCTGTATCACTTTCAAGTGCCTTATAAGACCTTTGTAGCAACTGGACCACATTTACCTCAGCATCCTGTTGGTGTTTGTCTCTCTGAAATATTCCTTTAAGTTAATTCCAGCTGGCTGTGATTGAAAGGGCTGCCTTCTCAGAGGCACTGCACCTCATGGGACACAAGTTAAAATAGGAGGACAACAGAGAAAGAGATAAACTCATTAATAATTACATTTATGCAAGAAAAGATCTCCAAAGCCATTTCTGTACTAGAGAAAGGCAGAGGAACAAAGCTCTCACTCTGAACTTCAGAATTTCTGCTCACAGAAGAAAACTCAGAAGTTTGCTTGTCAGTGAGGAACTAACACATGCTTCAGCTGTGAAGGCAGAGGTTCTTGATTTGCCCCTGGACTTTGCTGGACTTTGGGTATGCCACAGAGGCCTAAATCCCCCCCGAGGTATCCAATTCAAGAACATGTGAGCTCATTTTCATGTGGAGGCCAGATGGAGCTGCAGTGGAGCAGCTCCCAGGAATGAAAATTAGCAAACAAAATTAAAAAAACAATGCAATAAGATGGCATCTGACTGTTTTGCAGCAACAGTTGAAGGACATGAAGTTAAGCAGAAGAAAAATGTTGATTGGATTTGACTGCAGTTTTTACTGACAGGCTGGGAAGCTGGGTTGCAGCACTTCTTTTTGGAAGTGGAGATAATGTCTGGTGAGCTGGCCAGCAATAACTAGCTATTTGTTGAAGATTCTCCTGGCAGTAGAAGCAGATGAAGTCTGATCGCCTTGGAGCTTACAAATAAAAGTGATCTGTAACACACCCTTAAAGAACTAGAAATGTGCCTCCAGAAAGAAATTTGAGGGTCACAAAACACCACAGAAGTCAGCTGCTTGAAAACAGGCCAAAGGATTTGAATCAGGCTACATATTTGTGACAGTTTTCTGTTCATCATTAACTCACAGAAACTTAAAGGAACATAGGAAGGATGTCTCATCTTGAATCATAAAAAAAACTCCACAGCCTCTGAAGGAAGGGACACCACATAAGGTAGCTCATTTGGCTCAGCTCAGTTTCATACCTTAAAAAAGCCAAGAGCGAATTTGGGAAACACAGCTCAAATAACACTACAGAAAAACATCCAGAAAAAAGGCTGAAGTTTTGTTTATATAGCAAGGTGAGGACAGATACCAGATTGCTGTCTGTGCTATGACTTGGCCAGAGCAAGTTAGCCTCAATCAGAAACCACATTGGTGTTGTGGTAAAAATGATCTGTCCTGCTTTTCAGTAAATCTTACTACTTCAGGCACATTCCCACACAAATACAGTTAAGTGACTTCCAGAACCCTGATACACAGCTATCTCAGAGCACAGACAGAAAAAGCTTGGTCTAGACCATTTCTAGATGGCTAGAAATACTCTGAGATATTCAGACACCCATGGTTGTAAGGTTCATCAGTGTAACCTGGGTAGGGAATAGATAAGAAAGTGGGTAGATTAAAGAACACAGCAATGGAACAAGCAGAACATTTAAGGGTTATTATGTATCTGCAGGCATATAGAGAACCATGTCTTCAAGGGTGAGCTGGCAAAAGCCCAGTCGGAAGGCACTCAGCTGGCCAAGGTCTTGCAGATAAAAAAATCAGTAAGTAGAAACTACAAGTGTGGGAAGATATTCTGCATTTCAAGAAGAATGTGAATAGACAACAGAAGAGGAAGAGCCACCAGAGAGGGAGCTGACTGCCATGGAAGTCCAACACTACAAGATGAGATTCATTGTGATATTAACTAAATAGAGTGAAAGGTCTACTTCTAAAAATAAAGGGAAACTGAGAGTAAGGCAAAAAATTAAAGAAACAGCTGCCAAGTTCCGGTACTTTTAAGGGGGAAAATGGTAATGAAAGGACTATTAAAAATATGTGGTTGTTGTGTAACTCGTCATTTCTCCACTCATTTGAATCACATCTTTGTTTTCTCTCCCCACTGTTAGGACTGTTATCATTGAAATATAAGAAAAAAAAAAAATTACCGGCTGTTTCCACACTCCTAACTCATGCTCTGCACTTACAAGCTGAGGCATAAGTTGGCTTTCTAAGGACTCAACAAACCATGAGGCCCTATAGGTAAGAAGCCCACAGGCACACTGAAGAGGACTCCCTGTCATACAAGGAGGTTCTTGGTCTGGTTGCCTCCCACTCACCATGACATTGTGCTCCATGAAGGAGGGGACAAGATAGCATAGGACAGGGATGAAGGTGAGAAGCAACTTGGCAGGGCAGATGTATGCTGCAGAGTAGTACATGCCTGGTTACTCTCCACCCACATTCCCATTCTACCTGAAGGTTCTGTGTGAGGAGTAGATCTGAGCCAGCAATGTGGATCACACCTGGGCTGGCTGGCTTTGCCTCCCTCTTCACTCTCCTGCCTCACACTCTTTGTCCCCTCTAGTCCATCTCCCCTGCCCCACCTCCAATCATCCTTGCCTCCATTTCTGCATGTCCACTTCATCCCTTACCCTTTATGGGCTTCCCTCTGCAAGCTTCATACACAGTGTTTCCTGCTGAGTGCTTCTCCCTACGTGTGCCCATAGATGGCTCAAAGTACATTCTCCCCATCTTTTATCTAGTTGTCCTATCTCTGGTCCTTCTTTTGCCTTTCATCCTTTCTTCTTCCAGAAACATCCCATCAGAGAATTTTGCATGCAAACTACTGGCCAAGCACAAACCCATCTTCGGAATGCATATAAGCTACAAGAGCAAAGCTTGGAAAAATCTGCTTTCTGGCTAAGAGAAACTGTTTTCTTAATTCAGGAAAGATATCTCTGTGTACAGTAAAAAGCTTACAGGGGATATGAAATATAAGATAAAGTCACCATTTTTTAAGGCCAGCTGTTACAGGATATAAGCAAGGGGAACTTGCTCCTTGCAACTTTTCACAGTAAATTGAAGCAAATACATTTTGTTCTGTTTGCTAAGCACAGGTATGTGATCAGGTTGCAGTGTTACATTACAGTTCAGGCAATCTGCTATCTAAGGAACTAATAGGAGCAGCACTGGTTTTACTCCCCTGTAGCTGGGCTGCTTCCCTTCTGCTGGCTCACATATGCCTGACTTCATAGTACAGGGAGTGAAATCAGCAATAAACTAATCCTACAAAAGTAGACATTATTTCTCTCCCCATTTATCCCTCTGAAGTAGTTTATCAGAAATCCAGAAAAGAGACCGGTCAGGAACACAGCCTGCACTGGCCTAGATATGCTGTGGCTGTTACTATGGCTTAGTGAATACACAGCTGCCCATTAGGATGTGACAATTCAAGCATGTCACTCAACTATAAGTTGCTACCAAGGCAATGTATCCGCCAGTGCAGATAAAGACATCCAAAATACTCAGCAGCATCAGTCTGGTTTCCCACACCAGACCCAGTGTGGGTGTGGCAAGGGAAAATTAGTCGTTAAATGAGCGGAGGAAAACTGCTTTAATTTATGTGGTATCTTTAAATGTTAATTTCAGGTTTGTGCAATGCACTAGACACAGCTGAAAGTCTTTTGAAGAAACTACTACAAAGCATCTATCAGTGCTTTTGCTATACCTCAATGATATTCTGATATATGCTAATAGCTTAGAAGAACTGGGACAATGATGCTCTGCGATAATAGTAAGAATGTACATATGAAATGAAAACCAAATAACTGCGGGTTGTCTCCAAACAGGGTGATCGGACTGAGCCCACAATAACAAGAAAGGAATTTCCTTTAACAAAAGAATGGAGGCTCTACACAATTAGCCAAGTCTATAGGCAATCACATAGGGGATTTTTGCATTTGGCTGTTATTACAGAACGTTTACTTGTGCATTGGTTAATATTGCAACATTGTTGCATAGTTTGGGTGAGAAAAAGAAAACATTTCAGTGGTCAGCAGAGTGAAATGAATACTTTCAGAGTTGGGAAAGATTCTTACACTTTCTTCTTTCAGGATTGACCTACCAGTGTTTAAAATGTCTTGTGAAAAAGTCAAAAACCACTTTATTTTTGCAGCTATAATGTCACAAGGACAGTAGTGTCTGGTAGTTTAGTAACGCAGACCTAACTTCTCTAGAAAAGGCACCGCTTGAGTGGAACTCCTTCCAGTGCATTACATGTATAGGGTGGTCCAGTCACTGTTTGACAGAACCAGAAGAGCTTGTCTCAGTTGAAGCAGGAATTTTGCATTCAGAAGAGACAATGTTTACTTGAAGTAGTGTATTAGAAATGGGACTCTTTAAAGATCAGCTTAGGAGTCAATCAGAAAAGCTACCAGCAATTTTCTCACTACACAAATGCAGACAGGCAGACCTAAGCCAAAGCATGGAAATACTGTTAGAGATTATTTGCAAACATTGTCATAAGTAGAGATGTCTTAATGGTAAGCATTTAAGCTGTCTAGAGTCCCTCTAAAACAAGTATCCAAGCAGAATGAAATATGCTTGGGAAGTACCTGTCTCTCTGCAGTGGCCGTCATGGGAGCCTAGACTACTACCTTTGAATGAACACTTTACTTTCACACAGTTAATTTAAGTGATATCAGCTATATTCACTATTCCAGCTTTCCTGTAAAATAACACCAATGTGATCAGGACCACGGCTGGTCACATTCTCTTTGGTATTTCTGTCACTGCAGCTGACAAGAGAAGATATACTGCAAGAGATTTACTGTCTGTGCAGCTGAAACAGGATCTTATTATTGAAAGCGCCCAGCTTCAGCACAGCTGCTTTTGCTTCAGCACCTCATGTGAGCTTGTCATTGGGGGTGGTGGTTTGCCTTAGCTGTTCTTAGATTTTCAGATCCTGCCACACCTGTATAATTTTAATTCATTTTCAGTCTGAGGACATATTCAAAAAGTTGATCTTAAGACTTCGCTGCAATGAAAAGCACACTGTACAAATCAACCTTTCCTGCCGAAAAGCCTTTTCCACCAGAGGAAAGGGAAAGGAGTGATGTTATGATGGTCTCTCCATTGAAGGGCTGAATGTCTTATTTCTGGCTGCAGTCTGGAGGGTATTAATGGAAAAGCAGATGTCTGAACAGATCAGTGCTGCTATTACACAGCCAAAGCAAGTAACTAAATGCTTCAGGAAAGCTGCCTTGCTGCCGTTGCTTTTGGACCTGTAGCCCTGCTTAGAATAAGAATATATCTAATAGATGTGCAATCTACACAATGAAACTTTGATATCAACAGAGCCAAGCAGAATTTTTTCTCTCCAGGGCACCTCAAAAAACTTGTGTTTTAACACAGCAGATACATCTCTTACACCATAATTGTCTCCTGTAAATTGCTCTTTAAAAGTCTTGAAACAAAAAAACACATTCAAATGGATGGAAAATATTTTTTTTTATTGATCAGCTTCTTGTTCCAGACCCTCACTCCCCACCTGTATTCCCAATCCCACATGAGCAATTCCACATGGTTTCAGGATTTGTTATTAATCATCTTTTAGTTGACTTTATTTCCTTGTTACACAACAGGAAATACGGATGTTTGACAGGATATTCAGTGAAATAAAGGCCAAATGTTTGATAATCAGTACAGTGTGTAATATTATTCTCAACAATTGAGTATAAATACTGATATAATAGGGAAAGAAAAATACTTCAGTTCTTTCCACTGAACTGTTTCCTTCTAGGCTGGATTTCCACATGACAGTTTTAAATAGCTATCAGACCAAAGACGTGCACCTCCTCATACAAAGAGGAAAGTTATCTCCAAGTCAAATACAAATGCAAATACAGAAATCAGTTGTTAGATATATTTAAAGGAATATGGTCTCGCATGGTGAGATCATCAGAATGAAACAAAAGAAATTACAAAGAATGATAATGTAACAAAGCTGAGAAAACTTCCTCCATTCTTCATTTCTCAAAAACATTTTGTTATGGTTTAAAAACAAATGTTACAAAGAAGAAAATCTGAAATACTTGTTCTGTAGGTACACAGGGTACTAGGAAAGTACTCATTTATAGCTTATTGCATATAAAATACTAATTTAGAAGGAAAATGGGAACGTGATTCTCTAAGTCATCTAAGACATATTTTTTTTAAATACTGGGAAATGAGGAATTACAATCCAGCTTCTTTTGGACATGTTAGAATAGGCTTAATTTGCCAAGTTTTTCACTCATGAGAATAATCTCACAGTAATTAGCAGAAACTACTAACATGAAAGATGACCAGTTAGAAAAGACTTGCAAGTTACACCAAAATACAACTGGATGTTGAGAAGATACTAAGGACCTTGAAAATGTGTTGTTAAATTCAGTGCAAGGAATGCACAATCTTCATTCTAGGGAAAAAACAGAAGAGAAAAGAAGATTGGCTTTTTTCCTCTGAAGTGTAAGAGAGTTCATTGCATTCATACATCGCTGGAATTAAATAACAAATGTAACCATTTCTCTACAGCTTGTGGGCTTGACTGTCATAGTCCAAACAGCACTCACATGAACAAATGAACAAAACTAAGGTACTTTATTCTGAATGGTATCTTCTGGCAAGGGAAAAGCCAAAGACTACCTCAAAGATGGTAGCCCCTCCTCAACCACATGACTTGCATAACTTCTGCAAGGCTACATCTTTTTCCTGTCTTTGAACAAGGGCTTTTCAGAGCATCTCTACTCTCTCTAGAGTTCTAGGCTGCTTCCACTATTCTATGTTGCATCTGTAAGGGTATCCTTAAAGGAAGACCATTTTTAAGAGCTCAGGGTCTACTAAATCATACATCCATGGGCTGCATTAATTCTTGATTTGTTTACAACTTAGGAAGATGTGTATTGCAAAGGGCTGTGGGAATGAAAAGAAGCACTGCAACAGCTGAGCAGACATGTCTAATGAGTGAGAGCGCAGAGGGGACTGATCTGCCTGCAAATGTAGGGAGAAAGCAGGGGGCAGGTGCTAATAATGTGAATGCCATGCTCAGCAAATCTGAGATTGTTCCAGGGCTCTTGAAGGTTTGCAAATTGTCTCTGTTGCAAGAGGAGAGAGAGCACAGGAGCAAGAGATGTCTTCAGTGAGGACAAAGAAAGGGGAGAGATAGGAACCTGATGTTCCTGCTGGCTAGTACAAAATTCACTCAGGTATTGCTTCTGTTCCTTACAGAGGCCAATGATATGTTTTCATGATTAACAACTCTGTCAACTCTCAAAGATGTTTTAAACTACACATTGGATGGATACCTGTTTGTCATGGCCTTTGCTGCATTTCCATCACTGTACATCTGACCATGAAAACCTGAAGAAACAAGTTCAAATGTAGGTTGTCATTTTGTTTTCATTATGATTCACATATTTTTTCTCACATTAACTGATGTGGGTTATTGTTTCATTCCAAATAGGTACGTTTCTTTTTTAACTGGTGAAATAATGTCTCAAAATGTTTGGTTTAAAAAATCCAAACAAAATGTTTGGATTAAACAGAATCCAGAAAAGTAGCCAAAGGAGAAATAAAATTTAAAAAGAACACAAAGTTTTGCTTCTAAGTCAATGGTATTAAATGAAAAAATAAATAATAATAATCCCATTTCCATCCCCTGTAGAGCAAATAAGCTAAGCTATTCTAATGTCAAAGCACAACTACTGATAGAAAAATGCATTGCATTGCAGTATAATGCATCCTACATGGCGGAAAACTCTTCTTGCAGCTGGAGAGTAGCCTTCACGATGGTTAGCTACACTCATTTTTTTTATAATAGATACTGTCATCACTGGAATCTTGGTTTTAAGTAACAAAATACATGTTAATAACATCATGACTCTTTTGGACACACTGACACTGCTTGGTATCTTTAACAGTGATACTTAATGTAAATCTATTTTACAAAGATGTATGCAGTAAATATTTTCACTATTTTCATTATGCCATTATAAGATTATTTCTCATTTACTTTGACATTTTGTTTAATCCAAATTGTGGCAAATTATGGACATATCTTAGGTTTAATATTCCCTTCACATTTATGTGGATTGTTTTTCTGAACATCTTAAGTTCAACCACAACAGCATCCCAGTGCAAGAATTATCACCCTCAGTGACATCATCTTTAAGAAATTTTCATTGTCTCCTTATTTTAAAAATCTAGTGCTGGAGAAAATATCTTTGTTATAGAAAATAAGCATTTAAGAATACAAAAGTCCTTAGTAGTAATGCTATTACTGTTGCATTAAAAATCTTACATATGACAAGCAGTTGATGGCTCCTGACAAGTCATTAATAATACAGCAATTACAGCAATGAGCAGGACCCACCCAGTTCAGTGTCCCATCTCTGACACTGACTTGTACCATGTGCCTCAGAAGGAGGTTTTGGGAACACCCTCTTGGTCAGCTGACAGAGATGCAATTACCCACTCACTAATGTGGATCGCATTATTCCATAATATATAAAGTATGACAGAATCCATGAAGCAAGAGGTTAATATCCACTATACAACAAACATAGTGATCATGTATTGCAGTCTTGATATTCTTGATATGCACAGTTTCTCATATTTTTTTCTGAATCTCCACAAATTCCTGATTAGAACAAAAAATTGTGACAGCATGTTCCACATTTAAATCAAATACTGTGCTCAAAAAGTTCTTTAGTCAGTTTTCAGTGTTCCACCATTTTAATTTGACCCATTCTCTCCTACTGCAAGGTAGAGGGGATTTCCCAGACTGCCATCTCTGGAGCCTTTCATTATTTTACATGCTTTCATCATACCCTTCATATTTGTTATAAGGAAAATATGAATACGGGAAATGCATCCAGACTACATGAATCACAACACTCTGATTATTTAATTGACTCACCTTGAGTGGGCTTGTTACGAGTTTTTAAGTGGAGAAGAAACCTGAACTAACATTATGCAAGTGCTCGCACAGAGAACTACATTCAAACTACAGATTCAAGCCCCCTCCTTTTTAGTATCGTGCTTCCAAATCTGAAGCTATAGTTAACTGATACGTATTTTTAAACAGAGAAAATCTGTCATAGGAATCACTATGGTTACAGTGAAATGGGAGGAGAGGTTGCTTTTTTGGGCAGGTCTGGGGAGGTGGTTTTGGAAATGCTCAGATTGAGCCTTCTCTCACCTTGACTCATCTTAGACTTTTTAGTTCCAAACTAGTCGATCCACTCCTGCGCCCTTCACCATAAACTTCACAGCCTTAGTTCACTCTGAACTTACTAACTTCTGCAATGCCTTACTTTCAGGGCCTGAAGTTTTCAGAATATTCTGACTCCATGAGCATATCTGAGTGTATCTCAAATCATAATAAAATCCTCACTGTACTTCTGCAGCGGAGGGAAGCACTACTGTCCCATTTGCAGAGGTGGAGAGTTAACAGCAGGGCTGTGCTGCAATCAGTACAAATGACAGCACTGCGTGCCTACTTGCCAAGGACTGTTTTAAACTAGTTACCTCATGTACTGACAGCAAGGTAAATAAAGGTGTGCCATGCAGAACTTGGCACAGGATGGAAAATTCACCCAGGAAGCAGAGAAAACAGCCAGCCACACAAGTTGCCCTTGCACTAGCTAATTAAAAGCTAGTTGAGGTATGTGAGTCCATTGTCTATAAGGGAAGCTGAGCGTATCTAGCTCACATGCAGACATCTACATTCAGGTGAATCCCACTTCAGTTTCCCAGTGAAAACACACTTCACCTGCAATGCTGTCTTCCAGAGAGTCAAGACCTAATTCTTCTTTTGTTATCATTCATACTTACCACAGTGAATATCACAGATCTGCAGTGGAACTGAGTAATCTACATCTGTCCTCCAGCCCTTTCAAAAGAAAGAATTGAGGCTTATTCTCCTTTCAGCAGAACTGTTACTAAAAACTTGTGTTGACAAAATGAGATTGCTTTATTAGTTTACTCAAGTGACTGCATTTTTTCATCTGTTTTTAAATAAATGCATGTGAAGATGGCTGGTCTAGTATATATTTAGTGAGTTGCAATCAGTTTTAGGTTTCTAAATAATAAAGCTAATCTGATTTGTTTTTGGAGGGTGGAGAACTGTATTCTGACAGATAATGTTTTATTTACAAAATAAATGATTTACGCAGGAAAGCATCCATTTTACCACCAAATCTGATTTTTCACTACAGAACGAAGAACAACCCTCATTACCCAGAGGCTCTTGCCAATCTCACTTTCATCTTGCCCCTTTCCCCCTAGCAGCAGAAAGTGAAGCTGACAAGGGCCTTCCAGGGCAGCTGCTGGAGCCTTACAGCTCCAGCTGTCAGTCTCTGTTGTCTCAGTGTCCTCTGAAAACATTAACTCCAGAGAGGAATAAACCTATCAGCTCCATGCTCATTTTCTATTAATGTTGTCTTAATAAAGTTCAGCTACAGAAATAGTGTGCAAAAATGTCAGAAATAATTTGCTCAGCTCTGCTTTCAGGAGTACTAATTCTAGCACACTGTGCACTTACTATGGTGTTTGCTATATGCTTAACCTTTTCCAGCTAATGTCAATTTTTGAAAAATTCATCTATGACTCAGTTGGATCTTTTGGTATCTTGGAACTTTTTATTACAAAGGAATATATAAAGAGAGGATAAGCAATTTCCTGATGATATCCCTTTATCTGCCACTGACAAAGGAGCAAGATCATGGAGAGCAACTTCTCTGTTAATTAATGTCATATCAACAAGAGGTGGTGGAGGCACATCAAGCTATAAATAATGCTCTTTGCCAACTCCGTTCACAGAGTAATCAGATTTGGCTGGAGGAAGAAAGCAGCGAGATGCCTGCTGGGGTTTTTTTTGTTGTTGTTTTTTGGGGGTTTTTGACGATTTGTTTATTTTGTACAGAGTACCTGGCAAAATCAAGACACATACCTGAATGCAAATTGTTGACCCACACATTTCCCGTGACATAGTAATTGATACAGAATCTCCCTAATGAAAAGAAAAAAATGATATCTATTCTTTTCCACACCCTGGAACAAAGAAAATGTATTGTGTCTCTCCAGCTCTCTGGTTGGTTTGCCAATAATGCTACAGGTTCTACTGTGTCAGAAAATTAATAAAATATATATTTGTTATAAAAGGTTATTTATTTTCAGAGATATCCTTGGACCTCAATGACCATAAGCAGCTGGTGTATTTTTGCCAAGCACAATCTGGGCAGCACAGGAAGAGGGCTAATATTCCTGCATTTTATGAAGCATCATAAGGCAGGACACTCCCTGCCATGGCTGCTCACACTGTGTTAGCCAATGATCATCTTCACTTCTTTTCCCTGGTGTCCATGAGTTGAAGCAATGACCCTTTCTTTATAGTTCTGGATTTCCCATCACATTGTACACTGAGAACAAGTTCAGCCTTAGGGTAAAATTGTCCTGTATGACTGTTCTGACACTTGACGTTTGATCGTTTATGGTTTGTCCTCAAAATAATGTTAGTTACTCCATTAATAGCTATGAATCCTACACCACTTTCTTTAGTGTGGCAAACTCCTAAAATAATTTGGGGGAAATTAGATGAATGTGTTCTTTTTCAAGCACAACTGAACAGGGATTACTAGGTAGAGAACGAACATTGTTTTCTGGGAACACAGAGCTGTCTTGATGTAAACTTTTTGTATATTGCTCATGGTGTTGAGACAGGAACTGTATGTAATTCATGTGGCCTCCCATTCTGTCACAGCAGCAGAGGACGTAACAGCTTTGTACCAGAGAGAAGAAAACAGCATTTTTAAATGCATCAGTGCCCTTCATGAAACACACACTTCAATACCTAGCTGTGATGTATTGATGCTCCACCATTACCCTTCTCACTTAGCATTTCACACAGACTGTCTTTGAAACCAGAAAGTCTAAACTCCACAGGTTTCATGTGAAACAAGCCAGTTGAAGGGAAGTACCACTGTAAGTGTTCACTGAACATAGTGTTGACAACTCTTCTACCACACAGATCTCCATCTTTGCCAGTTATACATTTTCCCAGATACCTTACCCCATTATGGCAGACCCTTGACAGCACCACCAATGCCCTCTGTAGTTTGCACTGATTAGGATAGCTGTTTTTTCCCGGCCTTTCCCCATGATTACTCAGCTCTGGGGTCTCCTGCAGTTATCGTGTTCCACTTAAGCATGTCCTCAGATAGTGGCAAAGAAAGAAGTGCAGCTGGAATATATTCTAGAAAGAGGACAGGTGTAGGAGCTACAACATGATTGTGTGTTCTGAAGCACATGCCCCTACAGCAGAGTGAAGTCAATGGGCAGAGTCAAGAGTAACAGTAGAAATCACATCTGGATTTCTCAATTTTCTCAAAGTCTACTGTATGACATCTCACATACCTGGTCAGCTGCACAGACAGCAGGAGCTCACTTTGCAAGGTCCTGCATGTGGGTCGGGGCAATCACAAGCACAAATACAGGCTGGGCAGAGAATGGACTGAGAGCAGCCCTGAGGAGAAGGACTTGGGGGTGTTGGTGGATGAGAAGCTCAACAGGGCCTATCAATGTGCACTTGCAGCCCAGAAAGCCAACCGTATCCTGGGCTGCATCAAAAGAAGCGTAGCCAGCAGGTTGAGGGAGGTGATTCTCCCCCTCTACTCCACTGTCGTGAGACCCCGCCTGGAGTACTGCCTTCAGCTCTGGGGCCCCCAGCATAAGAGGGACAGGGACTTGTTGGACTGAATCCAGAGGAGGGCCATAAAGATGATCAGGCTGAGAGAGCTGGGGTTGTTCAGCCTGGAGAAGAGAAGGCTCCAGGGAGACCTTATAGCAGCCTTCCAGTACCCAAAGGGGGCCTGCAAGAAAGCTGGAGGGGGACTTTTGACAAGGGCGGGTAGTGATATGGCAAGGGGTAATGGCTTTAAGCTCAAATAGGATAGATTTAGATTTGATATAAGGAAGAAATTTTTCCTTATGAGTGTGGTGAGGCACTGGAACAGGTTGCCCAGAGAAGTTGTGGATGCATCCCTGGAAGTGTTCAAGGCCAGGTTGGATGGGGCTTTGAGCAACCTGGTCTAGTGGAAGGTGTCCCTGTCCATGGCTGAGGGGTTGGAACAAGATGATTTTTAAGGTCCCTTCCAACCCAAATAATTCTACGATTCTATGATTGATTTAGGGGTGGATGAAAGACAGGAGCTGGCTGCTGAACCATCAGGATGCCTTTCAGCATGGTGGTCCTACTAGCTCCTGGGACCTATTCTGCTAATATTCTCCTATTTGAAAAATAATGCTATGGCCACTCTTCAGCTCTTTGACCCCACTTTCCAGGTGTACCTCTTAGTAGATCACAGGTCAAGCCAACAAGGTAACTGGTAGGCAGGGTTGAAGGGCAAGGGCAAGCCACAGTGCTGTTCTGAAAATGTATGAGATATAGGCTAAGTTGCAAAAGAAGAATGAAGCTCCCATTTCATGATGAGCTGCTGCCTGAACCAGAAATCTCACCCTCCCCTAACCATTTCCCTCTCTCCCCTCGCTTTGCTGGAAGAAGCATTTGTTTAGTCACACAGTCAGCTGGCTCAAAAAGCTAATCTGGCTGAAAACTTACCTATTTTGTGTGTTGAATTTGTTTTGGCAGCTGTGAGATTTAGAGTGGTTCAAGATCACCATGGATTTATGCCTCAAGTCTTACATTTCATGATGTGACATCTGCCAGGTCAGCTGTATCAGTGACCCATATATGAAATACTAACAGTATTTAATTCATTATGTACATAATACAAATACTACACCACAAAAATTATGTTAAAAGAATATTAAGGTTCCGTGCAATAGTCCCTGCCTTTGATGTGACTCACTTGACTTCAGGATCTTTATTTCTTGCTTCAGTGTGAGATCAGAATTAGAACTACATGCTTTAAAATGTTCCAGTAATTGTTCCAATATGTACATGCACGGGTTTATTAATGCTTTCAAGCTGCAGATAAATGGCATAACAAATGAATGCAGTTAGATGTGTTTCAAAGTTTTACAGTGTTTAAAACATAATATATACAAACCACAGAGATTGAATGGTGTATCCCAAGAGATTCACATGAGGCCAGCTGCGTTCTGTTACACACAAGCACTGAGAATTGTGCCTTGGTTTGGGATGTGAAGAAAACTTGTATTTGTTCTGCAGCTGCAACAGTTCTCATTTTCCAAGCTGATATTAGGGAAAAAGACATATTTTTATGTGTACAAGGAGAAATATATTATATTCTAAATTGCTATATCTAAAATAAAAGCCTTTTTAATTAGTTAAATTTGCCATCAAATGATATGCAAGTAATTATTTTGATTCCCACAAGTTACTCTTTATACTGATAAACACTTGATCTACTAGGGATACATAGAAGTAACAAGCTGTCAAATCTTTTTGCCATAATTTACAAGCTACAGTGTTGTGAAAATTTCTCACTTGCATACTGGAGGAGGCTTATATCTAGTGACTGATTTAAATATCTTTCAC
>JAVJGI010000060.1:85659170-85691296 GCA_035590275.1 Ibycter americanus | reverse complement strand
TTAATATTTTGTAATTTAAAAAATATGTGTACCTGGAAATTCTCCATGAGCAAATGGACATTTAATCCAAGAGCCTTGCTTGGTTGTAAACTGAAAGCAGAGAAATCTGTTAGGAAAACTGAATTGTCAATTTCAATCTATGGCTACAGATTCAACTAGAAATTATCAGTGCATTCCGGAAAGTTGCAGAAGGTCAATGCACAGCTTTCCTGCTCTATGATATCTTCCAACCCTTGATTTAAATTAGTTTCCCCAATTCTTCAGGTATTTATACACATGCTTAATTCACAGAAACATGTAATTCCATTGACTTAAAAGTAATCTAAAAGAAAACATATGCCTATATTAACTATGTGGCAATTTTTTCTCAACTAAAATAATAAGAGGTACTCCAGTAAATGTAACGTATCATCATTTTTATTATCAAATATTTAATACAGAAGACTTTATACGTTGTTTAGTGCATGCTTCAGAGTTTGCATTGGCCTAAAACATTTTTCCCTGCTTTTCTTAAGCAGAGAAAAGGGCACAATCTGACCTCTGTCCTATCATTGCTGCTTCACTTCCAAAGAGCCTCCTTTTAATCTAATCTTTCACATTTCCCTCATTCTCACTTCCCATTCATCAGAGCTATGAAATAAGCTATGAGATAAAAATATTGATCCTAAAGAATGTTAGTAACTCATGTGTTTTAGAGCTGACAGAAAGAGGGGAGTTAACAGATGTTTTCCAAAGAAATCCCTTTACCTTCATGCAAAGTCTTGGGTGAGTGTCCACACGAGAATATTTAACCTGCTTGAAAAGAGAGCACTCATTAGTTAGTTTCATTAACTAGTTTCACAGCATCAATTAATCAATATTCTCCTGGTTTGATTACTGAGAAAGGAACTGGTTTCTTTACTTTATAAACATCCCAGGAAGTTAATCACATAAAATAGTAAAACCAGAAACAACCACTACTTTGGATTACTGAATAATTTGCTTCTGTTTAACTGTAACATGTAGCATTTTTTATAGTCAGTCTGACCCATTAGAGCTAAATTAATTGATTCTACGGTGGCTCATGTGCAAAATTCTGATTACACAGTCATCTTGTTTCAGTCCCTTATTTACCACTCATCAACAACTCAGCAGAACATGTAAACATACACTCAAAAATGTTGTTCCACCTTCAATTCATAAATTTTTCAATTTTCCACATCCCTTTTCCAGAAAAAGACTTAAACATAGACTGAATTTTAGACATCCACTTAAGCGACCTACAGAATGTTGCTTTCTTGATTAACAACTATTTACCCACCAAGGGCTTCACCATAAAAAGCCTTGTCTCATATAAACAATCACTACCTACATAAGTGATCTTACTTAAATAAACATCATTTCTCAAGTGACTAAGCACAACACCTGGCATCGTGGTCAAACACCTCTTTCCTGTAACTTTTCTGAGAAGAACATAATGGATGTCCTTGGGTATGTCTACAATAGGGTCCCAGAAGATAGTTCTGTAAGTCGGCTCAGATATGGAGACAGCATTGCCATCGACAGAGAAAGTTGAGAGCCTAATTGCAGGGAAGTATTCTTTTGGGCCTAAGTCAGTACATGTGCATGGTATTAGAGTGTGTGGCACTGTGTGGCTTTATTGGGGGAGCTGGCACTATCTGAGGAATGTCTGCAGTAGCCTCCAGCACACTATAGAGATGGTTTTGGAGGTTACAGTACAATAAATGGACAAAATTCAATATCAAACCTTTTTGGATTAATTAGAAAAAAAGGGAAAATTAATTCTGTCAGTGAATACTAATATTCAGCCATTCAATGCAATGAGTAGATTCAGGAAAACGCTCATTGTCTGTAATAAACTAACCTTGGACTGTGTTCTGGGTAATAGATACGACCAATACCAGCCAAACCTCATTTTAGGCTTTTTTTCCTTTTTTTTTTCTCTCCTGCAAGCAATGATTTGTACTCGTCAGCAGATGATGAATCCCACAAGGACCACTCACATGTGTAAGATTAAATATATTTGTTTTTGCAAGATCAAAGCTTTGTTGAAACTCAAAAAATGGTGAATCTGAACAATCGCTAAACACTTGGCCAAGAGCTCCTAATCAAAAAAGCATTCAACAATCTTGAGTCAGCCCCCCAGGAATCACGTCATCAGAATAATACTTGTAAAGTTTCAAAAATTGAGAATTTTTATTTTATTTGCCTTTTCAGTTGTTACCTCTGGTTTACTGGCTTCTCTCCACTATCAGGAAAGCCTGAAACCTACTTTTCAAGACGAAAGCCAGAATTCTAACCAACTTCATAGATCCAGTGCATTCAGCATTGGGAGACTTCAGACTGAAGTATTAAGCAGTTCAAGATACAAGCAGTGAAAACCCTTTTCAACTTTAGCACTAAGTGCTGGAAGAACTGAGGAACCCAACAGTCCACAATTTCAACACCCACAATTTCAATGCATTGGACCAGGTTGAGGAAGGCACTTCAGAGAGATTTTTATAGAGTAAAAAACAATTGTGCCCTACCAAAGTACCATCATGTCTCCAGTAAGATTTAAAGACATTTAGTTTCATCTCACTTAGACTTTAGGTGTCTAAACATCATATAACCAAATCTGATCTAATCACAATAAACTTTTGTGATAGTCAGTGAAAAGAAAGAGGTACCTCCAAAGAGAAATCCCTTCATCTTTCTCATACACCTATCTTCAGACGAGAAGAGTTGTCCTCTCAATATGTCTGTTTCGCTTACTTTAAAGGGAATCTGACTTGAATAGTGTAGACTTGAACACCTACCTTTTAGACAACAAAGGCAGGGCAGATGAATCATGCTTTTACTATAAATGAAAAGCAGACCATATTTACCCCAAAAACTTTAGCAAACATTACTAGCTTCGCAGTCATCTCCACTTCTTATTTCTTAATAGTGAGTCAGTGAGCATTTTGAATAAATCATGTGGTTAGTGTGGAAGAACAGACTGTGATTATGAATAGTTTTAAGTATAAGAGAAGAGGAGAGGAATTTGCAACTGCTCCTATTCCAAAGCCTAGCTCTTCACATTATGCCTTTGGTGATGGCCTTCAGTCTTGCAGTTTGACTAAATCTGCATAGCTCTTACTTTCTCAGAATTTTTGGAAGAGTTTTGTATATCTTCACAGTGGTCATCAGACTTCATTAACCTGCATAGGTTAACCATGACAAGCACAGGACAGGCTGGCTCCCAAGCTAGGGTTTGTGTCGCTGGGTTATAAACGATGTTATCCCATAGCGCCTTCGTATCTGTGCACAAAGAGTGGAAAAGTTATTCAAGATGTCTAAAAATGAATCAAAACTGTTCATAAATCTGGTACCTATACATGTGCTTAAAACCAAAAGCATTGCTTTTCCATTTCCTTGTCATTTTCACTAATCAGATCTGCTGTGTTTCACGCTGTAGCACTGTAAAACTTGAATTCATCCCACCAAAGTGTTGGCGTTTACCAGAGGTACTCAAACTGAGAGCTTAGTCTTACCAGTCTCCCACTACAGTGACAGGTAGGCATCACCAGGGCTCTTAAGTAGGCTGCATAAGCTCCTAGAAGCACATTCTCTGGTCATCAGTCACAGGAGGGAGTGTAACACAAGTAAATTCCTAACCAAAGACCTTCACTGTGTATGGTAAACTGGAATTAATCCATACATTAATGATTAGAGGTCATGGTATTGGAGACAGTTTTCTGTGTGTCTTCTGTAGGACTTACATGTACACAACATATGTAAGAAGATAAATTCAAGCTTTTAGCTGAATATCAAGCGCTCCAATAGTAAACAAACCTATGCAAGTAATTCACAGTAAATATTTTTTCTACAGCATTTATATAAATCTTCTTTGTATGTATACTAGGAACACCATAATTTCAGAGCTAGTCAACATTATTTGGGGATATCTTAAATAGGCACTTTTATAAAATAAAAGCTGTCTTATTTATCTGATTGGTCAAATTAGTCACTTCCTATGACTTTCTCTGCCATTTAGCTGCATAGCACATGAATGAGTGAATTTCCAGTATGAATTTCAAACTATTTCAGCTCTTAAAGAAGTAATTTGGAAAGTTTTAAATTTGTCCAATTGTCAGAAGTAGGAGAAAAATGTATTTCTGAAACGATTTGTGAAGCAAAAACTTGAAAGTGTGGCCAGTTGTATGTTCAAGAGAAGTGAACAATACCTGTGACTAGAAAATGTAGCAAAGTGAAGCACAATCTACATCAGGGTGGAAACACCAGGCGTCCAAATTCAATTCCCACCAAGTATAACAATTCCTATTGGTACTGCTTCTCTCAGAAATGTCCTGAAATAAAACCTTTGGATATTTTCTAATAGAAACTTTCCAGATCTTTTAATTCTGCCAAGCCTCTTGCCGTCTTCACTTTGTGTCCCAATGCGTATACATCAAAATACTGGAACTTTCTATGAAGTGAAAATTTTTAGGCCATTTTAAAAGAACTGCTGGAAATTTTGATTCTTTTTTAAAAATGCTGTTTTTAATAAATGGACATTACTATAAAGCTAATGTTTAGAAAATATTTAACTTGACTGCAAAGTCCTGAGCCCCAACAGTTCTGACAGTTTTCACAGCTACGTTTTAAATGTTGTAACAGTCTGTAATAATGTAGCTATAATGTAAGTGTAATCCTAATACTTAAGAGAATAGCACCACAGTTAAGACTTGTCAGGTTTGTTTCCAGGCCTGCTCATTGACTTATTACCTGAGTTTCCTTCTGTTTTATTCCTTTGTGGCATCTACTTATTTACATGATAATAAAGATGCTCATTCATCTTCAGTCTCATATAATTACATTACTTAGTAACCAACAGACATTCTTTTTTCCTTTTCTTCTCTTAGTTACATTAAACCATAACAGTTATTACATAGAGAAGCTTCTTTCTGATACACAACTGTTAATTACCTCCTACCACAGAACTAACTCTATAATCCCAACTTTATTACATCAATGATAAATGAGCCAAAAAAACCCAACCTACTTTAGATATTCCAGCACACAGAGCTGTCAGCCAGGAAAAAGAACGATTTAAAAAGAAAATAATGTGCCTTAAAAGCTGGAACTCCTTATATACTTAAACAGCTGGGTGCTAAGAGTCTGAAAAATTGCTTGAGATTCCTGCAAAGAGGATAGCTGAGTAAACAAAAAGGATAACTGTAAAACAGTATTTCCCATATTCACTTCCTTACCAAATCTGTAAGTTAAGTTTTCAATTGTAATTGTCCATTGGAACTTCCTAAATGGACAGAAATAAGCTTTAAGAGGCTCAGTGTGCCAAAGCACATGCTACCCTTCCTCTGACTGCATAAAGCCTTGTAACCTATGCTCCAGCTATCCCCATACTTCTGATTCAGTGGCATCAGAGGGGGGAATGACTGCAGTAGGAGGGGAAGAAAAAGAAGCAAATAGAGAAGGAAGGAAGGAATCATGGGATTATGAGCCCAATTTCCTGCACTTGCAAAGCATAACCATGCCAAGCACAGGAAATACATAGAGATAGGAGAAAAATTGGAAGAAAACAACCTGTGCCCCATGAGACCCAGCCTGAAGCTGAACAGTTACTAAGAATAGAGGACTTCATACTGCAGATGACCAACAGGCTTTGCTTTGATGACCTTGAAGCCAGACCTGACTAAATGACATAGACATAGCTACAGACAGAGCTGGAGCATTCCTATAAGTGCTCTCTATTGCATAAATAGAGAAAAAAAAAATCCCTTTCTTTTTTAGCTGTTATCTCAGACCAAACTCTGACTTTGCTGGAACATTTTGTGTCAATAATTTCCCACTAAGTATGGGAGCTCCCATATGCAGTTAACTGTCTTGTTTTTCAACTCCCTGCTCCTTCAAGTTGGGTGTCAAGCACCTTCTCCTTGAAGCCCTATTCTCACATCAGCATTTCAAAGCTGACCTCAGTGGCTTTGCTTCCATGTGGCCAGTTTGTGTATGACTTAAGCAAATGTGGGAAATGACTAGAAAGTTACTTAGTGTTTATATTGGCATAAACTTGGAGAACAATTTGGTCTGAAAGTAAGTTACTTCAGCTACCCACAGTATAACAAACCAATATGACAATTTCCTTGAAGTTTTGCAATGCATGTTTTTCACCTTAGATTAATTTCAAATGGTGACATACTACTGGAGCTGCTGAAAATCACTCATAGAAAGGGTAATCACACAGTACTTGCCATTTTCAAAGGGGCAAAGTTGTATCCTCCTTGCGTCTGGAATTGCCAGCCAACCCTACAAACCAAAAAGTGGCCATTAGCTAAAGATTCTCAAACACACCAGTTTTTAACATTACAGACAGAATGTAACAGAAAACCTTTCCACCAAAGATAAAGACACTTTGTTTATTAGAAAGCTTTGGAAGTGGGTTTTTTAAATGATGTTTTGCACTAGATATCTATTTTATTGTGCATCATTAGAGGGACTGGAGCTGATGAACTAAGGTGATCCCTTCTAACACTATATTCCTACTGAGTCATATATTTAGACCAGTTTCATTTAGAAAGTCTTCTAGTTTGATTTTCATTAAGTTTCTTACAGTGTAATTACTTTCTAGGGGTATCAAAAGACATTCAAGAATGACAACATTGGATCTCCTGGACTTTGTAGTGCTAAAGGATATATCCTTAAAATCTGAGGACTAACACTTAAACCAATCTGCAAGTATATGTGCATGGCTGTTACTATACCTTAATTATTTAGATTCATGTGCAAATGTTTCTACTACAGTTCCCATCTGTTTGTTCAACGATCATATTGTGGAATTCTCTGTGCATACACTGAGTGGAATAACATCTTTCCAGTTACCTCATATCTTTCAGAGTGGAATAAAAATAATTCTTAGGCTTGGAAGAAATCTTGTGGTTCAACTTGCATATTGAGGTATGTGATTTTAGGTGCCTACAGTTTACACATCTCAGTGTAACTAAAGTGCCCAAATTACTATTATAGTAGCCATATGAAGATCTAGCCAATGCAGCCAGTGCAGTCTGCAGTGCTATCCAGCACATCCCAAAACAGCCATCTACATTTGGTCAGCTGAATAACCGACTGCATTAACTAGATCTCCACTGACTCTTAAGAGTTTGGACATCTAATTAAAATGTAGGTATCTACATCTGGACATCTATATTTAGGTATCTTAATCCACAAGGTAAATTCTACCTCAAAATTCACTGAGAAACTAGGTTCACATAGTATCTTTATATCTTACCAAGATCACTTTAAATTGGTTTGGTGACTTTTTATTCCTTTTTATGTAGGATATTCCAGAATCTCACTTCTCAGATTATCAGAAAAAAATCTGTAGCTATCCTGAAGATATTAATGGAATTAAGTTTATACCCCTTTCATTCTTGTGGCAAGAATAGCTTTAGATTAAAAAATCTGGTCTTTTTCCTTACAAGTGACCCTTCTAATCTGTACTTAACAAATGTTTTCTCTTTGCATGTGTTTTACCAGGGTACTGAAAACATGTTATTTGAATATTCTGTATAAGACAGTTTCTCCATTCCTCAACCATCTTAGATTTTTTATGTACACCTTCCATTTGAATTAATCTTTCTTGAATATGGATACAGGAATTGCCTACAGTATTTCAAAGAAGGCCTTGCCCATACTTTCCTGTAAGCTTGCAATAATCCAACCCAATAGACCTTTGTTAAAGTTTACGTCATTTAAGCATGTTTAATCATCCAGATGGTTTTTCCTCCACTGTTATTTCTAAATGAGAACTCTCATCTTACAGCAATAACTCTTTTTATTAGAGTGAGTGCATGAACTTGCACTTCATACATTACACTGCATGCTCCTTTAATTATTTCACATACGAAGATCTCTAGTCTCTTACAACTATCCTGACCCTCTTCCATTTTGATTACACCTCTCAACTGTATCATCAGCAAATCTCATTAACACACTCCTACCTTTTGTGTCCGTGTCATGGATGAAAACATTTATATAAGAACTGCTCTAAGTGTGGTCCTTAAATAACCTTCCTGCTAGCACAGTCCCATTCAACAATACTCAAGTTAGCCCTCCAGCTAGGTATTATTTACCATACAAATCTTGTTCTCACTCCTAGCTTCCTGAATTCCTCTTTTAGTTTCTCATGCAATACTGTATCAACTGCTATGCTGAAATTCAGTCAGATTAAATTTGCTGTCTTTTCATTGCTCATAAAAAATCAAATTAATCTTACACAATACCTTCCATAAATTAATGTAAATTGTATCCCATTTTCTTCTTATCTCCATGTTTTAATTAGTGTTTCCTAAAAAATCTCTTCTACATTTGCATAATCATAAGGTCAGACAAGCCTTAGTCAAAAACTCAGGTCTAGAGCCTTTTTCTACAGATTTTCCCACCTTCCTTAGCACAAATCCCAGATAAAATTTCTTTCATCAGAAACACAAGTATATACCAAATTCCAGACTGTGTTACCTCAATGCAAAGACAAGGGAGTAGCTGAGAATATTTCAGAGAAACTGATTTTAAAGATTCCTTCCCTTTGATCTGAAATGAAAAAGATGGTCATGAATCCAGGACAGTAAATTACTTCTAATGAAGATAAATAAAGATATAGGACATTTCCTATAACTGTGACCTCAAATGAGCATTTCCACCTACAAGTCACTCCCCACCAGTTCAACAAACTGCTTTGAGCTTCAACTCACCACAGCAAATGCCCCTACATCTTCACAGGTAAACCATTTGCGGCACAGGCGAACATAATAATCTTGATCCCGAAGAAAGTTGGATACATTCACTGATATAATTTTCCTTGCCCTGTCTACATTATAATCAAACTTTCCAGCTAAAAAAGAAAATTCAAGCATGAAATTATCAGATCTGTTTCTTTATTACTTTATTATTTCTATTTGCTATTTCTTTATAAAAGATACAGATTGTATTTCATAACTTCATGGAGATTAAATTCAACATCCATAGATTCTTACCTAGGATGTTTGAATTAATTATTTTTATATGCCAATATTCTTAAAGGTATTCTTATTTTATGATATATAATAATTTTCATGAGAATAAATTTCAGTATTATTCAGGTTTAAATTAGCACTGGCAATACTGAGAGGCCAGGACACCTACCAATTGTACCTCACCCTTACTACTTGAAATCTTATGTAGTTCATGTACAAATACTTGAAATATACACACTAATACTACAACAAAAGCTGATTATCCCAAGGTTACAATGCCATTACATAGAGAATATGTGCAACTATGTTAGACAAATACAATATGCGGAGGGATATTTTTAATTTTTTTGTATTCATGGGTATGCCAAAATCAAGATGGCAGTTCAGCAAATTATTTTCAATCTATAAGGTCTATCTATAGACAAAATATAAAAGCAGCAATCTGAAGTGCATGAAAAGAACACAAACCTATTTCCAAAAGTGTAAGTATTAAACAGGTTGTCCATATCTTTACCTGCTATCTAGCATTTCCAAGTCAATATAAGGAAACACATTTTCCATGGCATTACCTATCAACTACATAGCAATTATCAGCAGTGGCAGTTGTAAATAATTTTTTGCCCTGCTTATTCAGCTAAGAAAACATATTGTATAGGTCACCAGATGTATCTCACAGCTTTAAGTTGTATAGGAGATCAGCTCACCCAAACAAGCTGGAATATATTTTCCCACATCACTGTTCCTGCAATCTGCAAAACAGAAGCCAGAGTTTTCTTCAGTACTGCTTCATTTATATCACTGTGTAAACAAACTGCCAAATTATCCAATAACTTCCCAACAGGAAACCTATTTTATACCCCTTTTTAAAGGCAGATTTACATCCACTTCTAGATAAACAACAAAAAAGTATCCTTACCATACATAGAGACTATATCACAACTTGCCTTAAGGAGCTGTCTCGCCAGTATGGGGTTTCTGCTGGAAAACCTCATCAGCAGTTTAAAGTGACAATCTAGGATATAACACTGCATTTCTTTACCTAGTACCTAACAATAATTGTAGTAGTAGTAGTAGTAGTAATAATAATAATAATTTCAGTTATTCTTTCATTGAAAGCTACTTCTGTTGTTCAACAGGTTTATTCCTCTGTTATAAACTGTGTATTTTTACTATTCTGAATCTACTCTAGGCTTAGAGAGAAACATCTTATTTAGTTCCCAGAATTAGAGGTCAGGCACCACTTTCAGAACTAATATCTTTGTATCTCCAAAATTTAAATATTAATTTAAGAACACTAAATCAGTTTATAATGTGCTGCCTACTGGTTTCACCTCTCCTTGCTTAACTCAGTATTAGAGCAGCATTTTGCTCTCCTTTCCCCACACAGTTCTTATCCCCAGAGAAATATTTCCTATTTTTATTTGTTTACTACTTACCCTTGCAAAGTGTCTTAAAAAGGGGCTTTATAAAACGTTATTTCCCCACATACACCCCTTTATTCAAAAAGTACATATCTACTTCAACACTGAATTGGGTTTTATGAAGAAAATGAAAGGCTTTTTAAATATAAAAAGGCTTTCCTTCTACAAAAGCCTAAAACAGTCACAACATCTCATACTGTGTGCAAAGGATGATTCTGTACCAAGGGGCAAGGGCAAGAGCCACGTGCCCGCACGCTCTGGAAATGGGAAGACAGGACAGTCCTGGGCACTGGATCGAATAAGGGGTCTCAGTTAACTTTTTGCACCACCATTTGGTGCATTTGTCTCCACTAGCCACACTGTGGTTGGACTTGGTTGGACCACAGTGTTGAATCTATTTTTACATGCATATGGTAGGTACCTTACCCCAAAACAATGGAAAAAATGCTACCTTATCTTATCCAGTTACATGAAAACAGACAACAGAACAGCTAGCTAATGAAAATAAAAAGAAATTTCTTTACAATTTCCTGTTAAGCTTTCCTCAGCCTCTGAAACCACCTGTGGCCTAACTGTGAAGAGAAGCAGAGGCTCCATCTTATGCACAGAGAGCACACAGGACTGAACCTGCAGGCAGAGAAAGAGCACATGCCAATCACAAGGCGGCCAGTTAGGACAAATGCATACTGTAGTTCAGTTTTTTATATTCTTTTAGATATAAACTCTGGTCTCTGTTTTTTATAGCAAGTCAGACATTTATGTGCACAAAACAAATCATCAAAATGTAGAATAAGACTGGTCCTGGCATACCTGATCTACCACCAGTTAGATCAGTGCATCCCAGAATGTGATTTGGCTTTGCATTTGGTGGTTTTTAGTTTGGCTTGTTTTTTCCTTTGAAAAGATGTTTCTTGAAAAACATCTGGTTTAAGATGTTTTCCTACCTTCAACATAGTATTCCTGACTCAGCTTGACTTCACAGTAATTTGGTACTGTTTTCATGGTCACATAGATGTGTTGTGCTACATTGACTTCAATGCAATTGAATTGTACCTGCACCTGTTTAAAACATTTATAAAATCAAGTTTGTGCGTGATGTCCAGAATACATGAAAAACCCTGGTTATCAGAGTTAAGCAAGCACTATTCTTTGTTCAGATTTATTTATATTTACAAGGAGCGTTAAGCAGTCTCAGATACTGTAGCATTAAGAATGTAAAAGAAGCAGATCCACTTAATGAAAGGTTTCGAAGTGTTATCATTACTTCTAATCCATGATGTTGCTATCTTCTTCACTTCCAGAAATCCACATTTCTAGAAGCTATCAAATAATCCTAAAAGCATAGAAATACAATACCCAATGTGTATTGAACTTCAAAATCAACAGGTTTTTCATACTACCAAAAGTCCCGGTTTGTAGGCATTTTACAAGCACAAACACTTGTAGAATAGGAAAAAAATGTCTGTTTAAAAATTTAATGGCACCTTCAGCAAATTTATTCATTCCAGTAACAGCCTGCGAAAGAGAAAGCAATTTAGGAGACAAAAGTTGAGGTCCTGTTATAGCAGGTCATTCCCTCACTGATAACAGTAACTATTAAATTCCATATCAGTTTTCATGTTGGATATACTCCTATTTGGTACAAGGCGTTGGGAAGGTAAAAGACACGTCACCATTCTAGTCACTGAACTGAACCTAATAAAATTCCATTACATGTGTTTGTTGAGTCTTGCCTATAAACTTACCTTACTCTAAAAGCTACCAGTTGTTCATTGCTGGCCGTGCATTGCCTGTAGGGATGTTTGAACATCAAGTCATACAGAGCATAATCTGCAATTGCGGATTGGGAGAACTTTGTTTCACATGTGCAATCAATATAACATTTACAAAGCACATGAAGTAACACATTTTGTATGGAAATAATAACAGTTATCCACCAGTAATTGAAAGCAAAAATTCATGTCTTTTAAACTGTTGGTCAAGGATGGGTTTTGTTTTGTTTTTTTCCCCAGTTGCAAATTTTAATAACAAATACTTCTGAGTTTAGTTTAGTAAAAAATTGTACTCTGCTGTTGCAATTATTACCATAAGTTTAGGACAGATGTGCACAAGTGCTTAGGCACTTGGCTGTCTTCTAGATGTGTAAATTCCATTGACATGGTTGGACTTAAATAAATGGTATGTATGCACTTAAAATCCCTGAGGCATTGTGCCTCCTAGCAGTTGGAGTTACAAAAGTTTCCCACAATTTGGCAGGCACAGAAAAAAAGCTAGCAAGGCTGATATGAAAATTAGGCTTTGCAGAGGCAGCTTCTTTTGCAAAAAGGTAAGTGGAAGAAGTACAAAAACAGTGGAGATTTTAATTTATGTGCTATAAAAGGACATTTTGTTATGGAGTTTCATTTGAAAATGCTGAAGCATACATTTCATTGCAGTTTTCCACAAAGTCAATATGAAAGACATATAAAAAGTATTTTTGTCAAAGACTCATAAACATTTAAATGAAAAACAACCCAAAAAAAGGAGTCTACCTTCTTTCCATTAAGCATCATGCTTTTTTTCCTAGCAAATCTCACATTTGTGCACTGAGATTGCTGTGTGTCCAGTGAAAGAGAACATATTTCCAGCCCACGGATATTCTCTGAAATGAGTTAGGAATAAATATCAAAAATCTAATTTGAGCATCTTTAAGAAAAACAAGAAATAAATTAAAATATACTGTATCATAAGCTTTCCTTCTAAGTGAAAGGCACATGTATTTTGCCTCTGTTAAAAAAGAGGCATTATATATAACACACACATGGGGGTAGGAGAAAGGATTTAGTACAGATTGCTATAAATTCAAGCTTTAATTATGCAAATTTAAAAAATAAATTAACTCTGAGTGAAGCACACCAGGAAATATCTAAATGGTAACACACTAAGCACATGAATGGCAAGGTGTTAGTAAAACCAGACTATGACAAAAAAGGTTTGAGTGCTTTCATTTTGGTTTAGTGCAGAATTGTAACTTCAGATGCATAAACTGTTTCTCCTTCTGTTGGGGCAGTCACTCATGTCTGAGTCACCAGGGCAGACAGAATTTGGACAGAATTTTTGTCTGTGTGTGTGTGTGTGCGTGTGTGCGTGCACATGCATGCACACGTGTCAGAGCAAGAAAAAAAGGGCAGCAGTATGCTTGGGGCATTGGTAGAGGACAAGTTAAATGTATTATGCTGGAAGTAAAAATCCAGTTGTCTTGAATTCATTACCGCAGCTCTGATTCCCTTGAGAAGGGCCGTGGCTTTATCCTGGTTTGTAGTAAAATGGTTTCACAAAAAAATTTCTTTCTGATATAATTACATGAAAACAGCTTGGACACAAATATTGCAATATGGAACAAAATTTGGCTGAACAGCTATAAGCAAAAAGTAAACAGAAATGATTCAGTAGCAAATCTGCTTCCTACCATCCAGACTCAGAGTTCCTTTAACGTTTAAATGAAGAGAGCATAGGCTTCCTTGGACACATTTCATCACTGTTGAGATCTTCATGCTTTTCAGTACCATAGACGATAAAGATGCAGGGGCATCATGGCAGAAGCTGTTAAAAATGCCACCTGCAAATGCAAATACAAAGACAGAGAAATCTCATTGTGTACAGGATATCTAGGGGAGAGAAAGCACCAAAGGTAACAATTCAGCTCCACTGAAATCAGTAGGAAAGTCACTACTGACTTCAGCAAAACCAGTACTTTACCTAACTCTTTCACATGGCCAACATAGCCAGTTGGCTTCACTAGCAATGCAGGGGGGTGGAAAGAACTACATTGCAGATGGGTTTTGATAATAGATTTCCTGGCTTAGGTAAGTCTTAACCCACAAGAGGAAGCAATCACACTTTAACAATTAAGGCTAGCAGAGCAAACCTAGACCAACAGTGTTTTTAAATAATCAGGTCTGCTAGATCATGGCTAGACTAATAGTTCATTTAAACTCTTTTTCAAAACCATTACCTGTATATTGTGAGCACTCTCATAGTATTTTATTTTTAGGATTGGCCAATGGTCTCAACTCCTGATAAAATAACACTTTCACACAAGAGGGCACCATTGCATTCCTAGTCATGGAAAAGTCCCTCAGGATTTCCTTCTGCTTTACACCAGAATAGCAAAAGCAGAATAAATACTATCCAGGCCTTCTTTAAAGTGTAAACAGTAGGCACAGAACACAGCTACTACGTCTCTATGTCTCATCTTATTTTCCTACGTAAATTTAGTCATCCCAAAGCCTTAGGACATCAGTTTGCACAGCTGCCTTCTGTAGGCTAATGTAAAAGAAAAAAAAAACAGTCTTAAGGCCCCAAATCTCACCAGTTAGCCATATTTCAACTCTTTCTACTTCTCAGACAGCCCTGCACAGAAATCAGTTATTTATGAATTTATGCTGGTACAGTGGATTTAATCCCCAATGCATTCCTTGGGCTTCTCCACCTTACATACATTGTTTGTAGTCCCAAAAATTAAGAGTCCAAGAAACTATCAGAATAAATAGCAAGGGAATTGGGTTTTGTCCCTTGGCTTTGTGGTATACAATGCAGCACACCTCATTTTATCCGTAACTACATCACAGCAATTTCTGTGAAATATTTCTTACCC
This sequence comes from Ibycter americanus, assembly GCA_035590275.1. Classification (NCBI taxonomy): domain Eukaryota; kingdom Metazoa; phylum Chordata; class Aves; order Falconiformes; family Falconidae; genus Ibycter; species Ibycter americanus. The sequence goes on along the minus strand of JAVJGI010000060.1, from coordinate 85,676,249 downwards.
TTCTCACTTTGGTACACAGTATGAAAGTTAAAAGACACCCAAGTAAAACAAAGTATTCTACTGCACATTCTCCTCCCCCTGGGGAGAGGCTAGAAAAACAAAAAAACATTTGACTCTTATTAGTCATACTGCTTAACATACTCCTCGAAGGAGTTCAACTACTATCGCAAAGAAAATAGAATGAAACAGCAGTGCCACAATACTGTGCTTGCCATAAAATACAGGATAACACTCTTAACTCAAATCGTCGGGAAAGGGTGCATCCCTCAATGTCTAGCCAAGAATTGTTGTGAAGCGTGGATGCCCACTGACTCACACGGAAGACATACCCACAGTTCTCACAGAAGAAAGGTAGGATGTGGAGGAGGAGGAAGGGCAAAGCTTACCCTTACTTACCCCTTCATTGAAGTGCTCTAAATTTAAAGACTGAAAGTGTGTTAACCTGTACAGGACCTCTTTCTATATTATGACATCCTCACTTTCACAGTGTCCAGTTGCAGCTGAAGCGCATTGTCAAGGATCAGATACGGATACATGCAGGACATGAAGATAGGCTGACATAAATGTGGTACCTTGGCTTGAATCTGTCAGGCCTTAAGGTGACCTCACACTTGGTGTCAGAAGAAATAAGTCCTGCATGATACATATCAAAAGTCAGAAAAGACAAATGTTTCACACCTGAATCTCCACTCCATTATCCTGTGTTTGTGCCATGAAGCGTCTTTTGGAAGCAGCAGGATATGCTGATATGAACCAAGTGGAAAAGAATGGAAAACAAGGACACTTAACCTCAACTGACAGCAGAGTCAACTGTCAATTATCCAAGGTAACATTGGCAATGAGAGAAGACAATTTGTGCAAACCAAAGAAAAACCACAGATCATTCAAAATATACAAATTAGCCTTTAAGAGCAGTGGAGTACGTTGACTTCTGAAGAATTTGTAAACATGTTTCCACAGAGATGAGGCAGCTTTAAGAAGTACAGTGCACAGCAGCCAGATGTGAACATTGTATTCTATGTTCCAAGAATGGGTGGTGTAATAAACCTGAAGGTATCTCAGGATGGAGAGTTATTGTACAACACCCAGTCAATCCACCCACAGTTAATTGGGAGGTTATTATATTGCAGAACTGCCTGCTAATTATTACTAATAATGTAATAAGTGATTTGTTTTAGCTCTGTCTCTTTGCTCAAAAATATATTTTCTTGACTGCATCGTATGACATACAGTTGTGGATACCAAATGGTATCCAGGAGCAACTGTTTCTGCTTAATTCCTTGGTTGTTGGTGTAAATTTCTTGATCCAGACCTATAATCTTGGCCGTTCCTATGTCTGTGTAGAAATCATTTAAGGGAAGAGCCGTGTGTGCGTGCGTGCGCGCACGTGTGTGTGTACACACATACATTGTCAAAGCTGACAGTTCTTTTCAAAGTATTCTGTTTGGGTAAATTTGACTGTATCATCTGACCCTACTTACTTTTAGGAGAGACTGTCATGACTTACTTGAATTTGGTCCTTAGTTATTACTGCCTGAGGTATGGTGCTATCAGATGTCACAGGCTTGGAATCATCTCAGGAGAATCCTAAGTCATACCCAGGTGCATTACTGACATTGGATCAGTACCAGGCAGTGGCACACACACACACACACACAGTTTCAGGGACTACTGTCTGTCCATAAGCAGGGACACTGTCCTTCTTGATCACAGTTTCTTCCTTCAAAATGAGAACAAATAAGTAATACACTAGATAAAATGAAATTACTCCTCCACTTTGGGTTTTTTCCATTAATTTTATGATATACTTTGAGAATTGCAAAAGATGTTTCAAAACTCATTAATAATAATTTAAAGGGATCATATCATGCATGAGGATATTAGCTTTGGATCACAATAAATATATAATACATGGAAAAGCTGACAGAAAATAATTTTCATTCTGTAAGTCATCACAGTATGAGACTCATTTCTGACTAATTCTTTAGTAAACTCTCACCTTATCATCTTTTAATCCCCCCCTTAGATAGCTTCCTCTGGAACACACTCCTCTTTCCTTTTCTCACGAGTTGTTTGATCTACACCCCAGAAGACATGAAGATACATCTTGCTACACAAACCATCTGCCGAGTAAATCTTGCCTAAATTTTATGTTTATGAATTACAACTGTAATTAGCCCTACATGAGAGAAGGATTGTTGCTGTAATAAAAGATTCCTTAATTATGGACACATATAAGCCCAGGCATAAAGAAGTCAAGGCTTATTATTCAGCATGTAGACACTTTCCTTGTATCTTTGCCATCAGCTCAACCACAGCAGATTATTTTTTTATCTGATCATACAGCAATCAACCTAGAACTGTCATGACAGCAAAGCACACCTTATGTACACTTGGATAATAGAAGCCAGAGCTGAGCAATGAATACGCAATAGAAATGATTAGATGGATAACTTGAAGCCTCAGGCAAAAAGATGAAATTGAAGAACAGCAAAAAAAAAAAGCAGGGAAAACCCATTAATAAGAGGTCCAGGCCAACACCCAATAGAAAATCCTAACTGTTTTTTTGTCTATTTCTTCCCTACAAGAACTGTAAGAATCTGAACTACTTAGGATATTGACAGTGCTAAATCTATGAGCATAACTAAAGCACACTAAAATTGCTGCACTGGAGCATCATTCCATGACTATAAATTACAGTAGCATTTCAAACCTATTTGCATATGATTTACCACAGTATCTGCTGCATCTGTGCATTAGGGTGATTCAACCAAATTTACAAACTAGATATGCTCTCCTAAGATAACCACACAGCGCACTTTAGTTAATAAATACCAAAACTGGCCAGTTAAAAGTACTTACAGCAATTATGAAATTGATTAAATTTCAGACTGACCACCTCTCTTTCACAACAGATTTCAATGCACAGTAAATTACAAGGGTTTCACAGTCGTACATGAAATAGCCAAACACATTTTCTGAGAATGCAATGCTCTTAAAATCGTTGATATATTGATATCAATGTCTGGATATATTACAGTGAATTTCAAATACCACTGTAGCCCTTATGTACTACTAATAGCCTAGAAGAGCAGGAGGGAGAAGGCAGAGTCAAAGCTACGTTTGCCAAATACTACGGAGCTGATAGTTGCAAATTTTAGGAAATAAACTCATCTTTTTGTTGCAGCTAAAAGCAATGACTACTGCAAAGGTGCTCTATTATACAGTTAAGGTCTTTTAAGGTAATTTTCCCTCAAATAATAAACAATAATAAGAATGACTGTAGAAAAGGAAGCATGGAAATAAGTATACACCCACTGTTGCACAAGTGAATTAAGATGAAAACTAAAAAATGTTTTTTCATCATCCCTATAAGGCTGAGTCATCCTAGATGTTACTTGTATTAAAGATAGCTGATAAGTCATTTTCAGGCAACATTGAAAACCTACAATCAGCTTCATGTACATCATCTTGAAAGATAAGGATCTTTAGTTTACAAACTCTTCAGTGCCCAAAGTCTACATCCAGCTAAGAGCTAAACATTTAGTTTAAGCTTATGTGCATCATCTAAACACCTCTGGCAGTCAACAGAAAAGGAGAACCTCTCTCATCTCCCTCCCAGCATATAAATCACCTTGTCCTAAGATGGCTGGAATGAATCACCACCTCGTGGTACCTGTAGTAAGTCTCCACTATCTAGATTTGCATTTGTGTAATACCCAGCACAGATTTCAATTCATAACTAAGTCCTTCTCTTTGAGACCAGGGTTGAAGGGTTTGGTTTCCTCGGCCTGTGCTGCCCAAGGGCATGAAGGCATGCTTCAGCTAGGCAAAGCAAAGGTCAACATCCCTGTTTTTTCTTCTACCTTCCACACAGTTTGTGTAACTAGCAGCTCAGCTGCCTAATCCTAAAAAGATTCATTCACAATCCTTGACCGAGGCACCAATGGTTCACTCTGCACACCGGCAGAAGACCTGGAAGACTAGGGACTTTTAATTGCACCCCTTCCACAGCTATGTTCTTTCTCTCCACTTCAACACATGTCCCATAAATGCCATGCTTTCAGAGTAAGACTCATGGCAGCTGATGTTTGGCTCACGCCCCATGAGATAGCATCAGCATCTCACATGCCTGTGGCTCAGCATCGCAGCTTCTCCTTGTCTGTGGACTCTGCCACACAGATCCAGGAAAGGCACCATGGAGAAAAGCAGTCCTCAGAGCTGGGCCTCCAGCTAAGACTGTCCTCTCAGAGGGGACTGCCTGCAACGCAGCTGCCTCATACTTCCCTGTCAAGTGACTGTGTGCACTGGAGGAGTGATTGATGGAGGCTTCAGAGTTCAGGTAATTTAAGAGCCTGTATTATTACTGTAGGCAATAATAATAAGTAGGAGCAATAAAAACAGGTGAAATGACTAAGCAAATTCTCCCAGTGACCAACTGTGGCAAGGAAAATCACAAACCAAAAGTGCATAGCCATTATTAACGTATTATTTATCAAAGTCTACGAATTTCCAATGTTTTGTACAAGGAAACTGGTGGCAAATACCCTGTCATGAGAGTGAACTAATGTCACCAGGAAAGTGGATTTATCATCTGCAATAAATTATCTTTATCCTTCAAAAATATGCGTAGTAAAAATGTGAATTATGTATACTCACTGGAAGGTTTGCTTTTACAATGAATCCCCTGCAAACAGAAACAAAAATATTATAAAAGCTGAGGTTACAAAAAAAAAAATTGCTTAATCATTGTACACAAATAAACATACTTTAAACAAATAAACATATTCACAGTCCACAACAAAATTATTTGCAAGTTTAAAAATAAGGTTTTCAATAACAGTGAAAATGCACATCACTACTGCATATGAGAGCCTGATATATATAGGGACACAAGATCAGCATTATCCTTATTTTCATTATTTCAACTGAGGTGTAATTTTTGTAACAAGTATAACAGTTCCATCAAATACAGACATCATGTTATCAGGTACTGCCATTCACACTGACCAAAAGCTTATTTATTGTTTTGCCAAACTTTACAATGGACTGCTTCATACTAGAGCAAAGAAACCAAGCAATTTCTTAATGGAAGAGATCTAGAACACTATTGAATATTATATGATTTTTAGAAGATCATACTAGGTCAATGGAAGGAAGTATTACAGTAATTGCAAATGAAGTTTAGAAATAAGACTTGGCTTTCTATTTCTGAGAACTATCTGGCTCAGAATCCTGAAAATGAAATTACTTAGGCACAATACTTACCGTGTTCAAGCATGAAAGTGCTTTTGTAAGAGGCAAAGTGAACCTGACACTGAGATTTCAACAAGTTTCCAGCTATCTTTCAAAATGACTACATCCATTTTCCCAGTAAAATAAACACTTAACCACATGCTAAAATTCTTTAAGAGTATAAAAATTACAAATCTTATTTTGACTACTACGTATGACTTCTAAAGAAAGGCTATTACTTAGCCAGCAAATACTGTTTTCTGCTGTTCTGGGATTCATGTTTCTGACATAGCACTTATACCAGTATTCCTTTGTATAGAGTATATATGTTCCCCTCAGCTTTCCTTTAAAATCAGTGTCTCATTCACACAGACACTTTTGTCACACCCACAAAAGAAGCAGGCACACCTTGTCTCCTCTGTTCTCAAATGGACTGGCAGCTCTCAGTCCTTTTAAAACATTTTAGGATCTTGCCAATAAGCCAGCAGTCTGCGAGTTTTAGAGCCAGCAAAAGTCTCTCGGTGTACATTTGGAAGTTCTCAAGTAGCAAATACCTATAGCTTGGTCTTCCATGAGGCTTGTGTCCACAGGTATTTCTGTCCTCCTCATAAATACAGCTGTAAAGCAAATTCATATTATTTCTGCAGGTGAGCAATGACAGCATGTTAGCTACCCCGTGGCAGCTGCCCACAGTACCTGAGAAGGGCGTTTTCTGTCTTTCAGCTGCCCACAGTACCTGAGAAGGGCGTTTTCTGTCTTTCATTGCTGCCTTTAAGTTTTTAGCTAGATAAGCTTGCTAAATAAGTCCTTTAGAAAACCAGTGACCAGTATCTAACCTGTACTAGTTCTCATTTCTTTGTCCTTCTGACACTTTTATTTTTAATAATCACTTCTGGAGGTAAGTTGTCATCTTTTACGACTGGCAGTTTTTCACTACGACTCATAAAAGTACAGATGCATAAAAGGTGGTATTTTAAACTACTTTTTATAGCAAGACAGAGATTGCCATATACTTTCATAGACTGAAGATTATAAAAATTATTTGTGACATTGTTAAAGATACTACTTTGGCTGCTTCTACACAATACTACAACACTCAAAGAAGTAGGGCCTGTTGCAGTAGGACAAGGGGTAATGCTTTTAAACTAAGAGAGTGTAGATTTAGACTGGACATAAGGAAGACATTTTTTCAATGAGGGTGGTGAGACACTGGAAGAGGTTGCCCAGAGAGGTGGTAGATGCCCCATTCCTGGAAACATTCAAGGTCAGTTTGGAGGGGGCTCTGAGCAACCTGATCTAGTTGAAGATGCCCCTGCTCACTGCAGGGGCATTGGACTAGATGACCTTTACGGGTCCCTTCCAACCCAAACCATTCTATGATTCTATAAAGGAAATCAAACTTCTTTACATAAATGTTCTAAAACTGGAGTACTTCTATTTCAGTGGTTTTATAAATTCCTCAAATCCCCCTGAAGGACTGAAAAATGTAAGTGATATGACCTCATTTGTGCTGTAATGTGTTCATATAAATATTTGTCATTTATGAATTTTTTCTGCCCTCCTAAAAAAAAAAAGCATCATTGGTAGTTTGCTGATTCTCCCAATGCACATTCATCGATAGAAAGACTATAACTTTCTGAATAATTCAGTGCAACACTAAACAAATAAAATTTGAACATGCCAGCTCGTATAAAACTACTGGAATTTTAACTGCTGTTTCAAAACCATAATTTTGAATTACTTCTAATCAAACACTGCAGGACTGTGCAGAAGGACAATTTGAATTCAGTCTCTTTTCTTGAGGTTCTCCATGGCCTTAGGGAGTGGAATAGACAAATATACAAAATGACTGCAAAAAATCTAGTGAGTGAGTTAGAGAGCTAGTTTTCTTGGTGAGAAAACCTAACTGTTGGATCAACTAATTGCTGAGCCACTGCTTACTGGAAGAAATTAATCTCCCATAAAGTTGATAATTTAGCAATTTACTTCTGTAATTTTAACTTCCCATTTTGCAGCCAGACTATTGAAAATATTTGGGTTAGGTGGCTTGAGAGAATTCCCAACTGCCAGTCAAAATTTCTCAGAACATGATCTTTAAACTAACTTCTCTAACCGTTCTTCCACAAAACTCACAGGATACAGCCTTTTACTCAAAGGCCAGTGCTTTGGAGCCCCTGTTATGACACCTGAAAAATGCAAATCGTCTGTAAATAGATTATCTTAAGTTACAAATATGAAGAAAAAAACCTCACCCACTTCTGTGGGGCTGTGGGATGATGCAGAAATCCTCCTATATCTTCTAGTCTATCCCAATTAATTATTGTTTTTCACTATTGCTCAGATGAATCCTATCATCTGAGCACTTCCCAGCACCATCTTGCATTTATTTTTTCATCTTCTCCACAGGAAAAAATAAACATATCCATCAGTGATTTTTGTTCTGGTAAGGAGATGTTTTGTCATTCTTTGGCACTTGGTTTTGTTCTGGGTGAGGAGTTGTTGGGAAGGTTTACATAAATAATCAAACATTTGCACAAACACTTGCCAGTTACAGCAAGCATTTGGTCACAGCTCAATTCCCTATTTTTAATAACTGTTTCTTTTTATTGTACAATACCAAGGGGGGGTAAGGGTGGCATATTCTTTTATAATCACTTTGCAGAATAGTCAAAAGAGACCATTTGTCTGAAAGAAGAACTCAAATAAATTAACCAAGTTCCTCTCCCACTTTCTATATCTTTTGTTTTCAGGACTTTTCAGCTATGAATACAATAGAAGAACATAACACACTAAAACCAGAATGGAAATTTTCTTCCCCTTTCACAAATGCCGTGGGTGTCTTTTATGCAAAAATAAGATCCTGAACATGACAGTACATTTTGGTCTTATACAGAGAGCATCTTTGATTCATATCTGCTTTGGCAAAGAGCCTAAGCAAAATATACTTACACAATGCACAAACAGTTAGGGATTTTCCTATTTCTCTAGGGTTTTCCCCATTTGTGGTATTACTCAACTGTAGCTAGAGGTTATCTGAATAGACACCACCAATGTGCAGCATTCTGAATAAAAGGTGTGGTGCCAACTTTTTAGCTAGCACAGCAACTTCTCTTCAATCTAAGCTAATTGTAGTATCACATTGCTTTGTTTAAAGACTGTAGAGAAGAAAGTGAGATCAGCAGAGGCAGACTTGGATTTGTGGGCACAGAGAGTATTTTCATGAATTAAAATTGCCAAGGAAAAGGAACAAAGATTAGACCTGCTTCCCATTTCCTCTCATATCTCCAGGCACTGAATCCAGCACAGAATTGTAGAAATTCTTCCCTGACTGTTCTCTCATGCAGGAAAGAGTCTGAGGCAAATTTGGTTCCACAGTCTATCTGTTAGCTTGTTCACAGAAGAGGTGGTGGCAGCACTTCGACAACTCTGTGAGCAATAGTAATATGTCTGAAAATGCCTTAAAATGTATTCTTTAACTGGGACCAGGTTGTCAGACACTTAACATTCAGTCATTAAGGTGCCTATGTTAAAGTCAGTGAATGCAGAGTGAACAGTTTTTCGCCTTTTTGAGAGCTCCTCAGTGGCAGAGTTGTTACCTACATTTCTACTTTAGGTTCAATCGTCAGAGAGGGCAGAGAAAAAGGAACGTGACCATATTCTGATGTTTCCATCTGTTCCAGCAGTTTCTGTTCTTTGACCACCATTAAAAGTAAGCATGGGACTTTATGTGTTTTTACAACGTGCGGGAAGTGTGGTCTTGCAATAACTGATGCTGAAATTGTAGTCAAAAGGCTGATAAAGATGATGAATTTAACTATGTACTTCTTAATTTCTAGTTGAGAGGGGATGCTCTGCACAAATCCAGCTTATTCTGCACACAATTAGAAAGGATGTTCCACATCACTGGGTCTAGTCCCCTGAAAACCACAGGTACCACATCATCTAATCTCTTTCAAAAACTGGTGAAGCTTAATGTTAAAATCAGTCAGACTTGCACTGATCCAATAGCCAAGGCTGTTCCATAAGCCCTGTTCTTTGCCAGCACCAAAACTTTGAATTTCTAATGTAAGCACAATAATAGTTACCTTGTATTGACTTCTGATTGTGCCCATTATCTTTTCACTTAAATAAAATCATAGAATATCTCAAGTTGGAAGGGACCCACAAGGATCATCAAGTACAACTCCCTGCTCCTCACAGGACTACCTATAACTAAACCATATGACTAAGAGCATCGTCCAGATGCTCCTTGAACTCTGACAGGCTTGGTTCTGTAACCACTTCCCTGGGAAGCCTGTTCCAGTGACTGACCACCCTCCCAGTGAAGAATATTTTCCTAATGGGTGCTTTCCATCCTGTAATACACTTTCCATTTATCTACAACCAGTAATACACCTTTTCTCAGCTTTTTTGCAAGAGTATAGAAGCCAAACTCTTTTATTCGTCTCTATTAAAATAAGATTTCCTTCTTACCATCACCCTTTTCTGCAGCTATTTCTACTTTAATGTATCTGTCCAAATGGAGTGACCAGAACCACACACAGTTCTGAACACAGTTTCCCATTAGGATTTATTTGGTGCCTTGTAAATATTTGGTGCCTTGGTAATATTCTTTTTCTCAATTGTGAGCACCACAACTATGTCATATCAGTAGTTATCCTCCAATACAGAGAGGGAGCTACTTACCCCCTTCTACGCAAACAATCCAGCAGCAGCCTTCCCTTCTCCATCTGCTCACCTCATTCAGTTCATGGAGGGAAGAGCCTACAGATGCTATGCCATAAGAGTCGTAAATGATTCTCATGGCCTCTAGTGAAAAACCTGACAATGCTAATGTGATTGCCTCCATGAAGAAAAAGATCTTTGAGCAATGGACAGCCACACTCAAAGTGATGTGGATCTATACAATTTGAACTTTGGATGGAAACAGACAGGATTCAGAGCTGTAACATAAGCTCCTCAAACTATCAACAAATGACTGCAATTTCCTTCATAGAGACCTTCAGCCCCAGACAATATCTAGGGAGAACTTCACAAATGGAAAAAACTGAGTACGCTTTAGCTTTTTCCAGAGCTATTTTCACAGGCAAGATAGAAAACAGCTTTGCACTTCACATGTTCTTGATGCTGGTGGAGATTGGAACATCAATGGACTTTTCTCATTCTAGTCCTATAAAGGTTACCACTGTATTTATCTTATGAAATATAAGGAAACAGAATTATTTACAGTAAGAGGAAGCACAGGGATAACATAATGATTCCTGTCCCACTAAAAAAAGTCTTAACTATATCATGGTCAAGTATTTATACAAAAAAGCATGTTATTGGAAATGAGTGAAAAGGAAAAATAATAGGCCTATGGAACACACTTGGCAATTGAATAAAATTGTAGTTGTATTTACTGAGAACCAGAGGAATTACACTGATTAATACACATAATATGAAAATTTAGAACTGTTAAAAATTCATAGATAGTAGTGCTGATAGCATCCCCAAAAGACCTTTTCTCAAAAGGAGCATCTGTATTTGTTTTGATGTCATGTGTAATTAAATTCATTGCCAAGGTAAAACTATCTTACTGATGATCCTTTTTAATTTTTGGCAGACCACAAGGTTGTTCTTCAACTTTTACTGACAACGTGGTGATCAGATACATGTGAACAGTGTACAATGGGATCAGTTAAGTAATCATAAAAGGAAACATTTGGACTGGTATCCATGCAGAAAAGGAACAGGCACCTGAACTTATGGAAAAGCATTATTTTGGACTATTTTGAACTACTGTTTCTACAATAGCACCTGGATGTTACTCGATTTTTTTACACAATGCTAAAAACAAAACATCTGAGTCGTGCCTACGCATTATGCAGCTGAGTCTCTCTGCATGTGTCCCAAGCTGAACAAAAACCATTCCAGCACATTAGTGCAGTGCTGAACCTGAAAGGATAAGTACTCCTGAGAAGTGGGATATTAAGCTCAGGGTCAGTATAGCGCTAACAAGGTCACACACTTTTTGGATGAGATCTGGCTTGTGTCCATCCAACAGAGCAAGATAATGTCTGCCTGTGTTAACATGATGTTGTTCTCTCAACTAAATAGTGAACTGACAATGAAAAAACAGGGAAGGGATTACCAGGTTTATTGGAGATTATTGGACAGTCTTCAGTAAGGCTTCACAGTGATCTAAAGCATAGCCTTTTACCAATTTTTGTTTCCTGCACCATTTGCCACTTCACATGTATATGCAAATGTACAGACCCTGTCCTCCACAACCTGCTCTTTGTCACAAGGCCAACACTTCCATTACAGTCTAGCAGTACTTCAGTAACGCAGGAGCGCATGATTAACACAAGACCCTCAGGCCCTTTAGATTTTTGCCCTTCTGTTTACCTGCTAGTATTCAGGTATAACAGAGAGTTCTGTCTTCAAGTCAGTATGCATATCTTTCTGCACTGTACTGATGTAGAGGAATCCTGTTCCCGTATTTTAACTGGACTGTCCCGTATTTTAGCTGGACTGCATGTGGCATATAATGTCTTCTGACCATTACTGTGGCTGCATGGCTGTATCCCTTTTACAGAGCAGAACAAGTGAAAGAGTTGGCAGCACAGTAACTATAATTCTGGGAACTGTTTGCAGTGACATGCATTTATCCTGTAAGTGAATGTCCTGTCAAAACAATATTGCTATGAGGTCTCACAACTGGGAAGAATACGCCCCCCTTGTATTTTTTTTAAGTGAATTGTATGTAAAAATAATGTTGTGATACAAAAAGGACCTACACAGAAATCACTTGCTTTTAAATTTATTGGACCAAGGGGAGCTATGACAGTCAGAAATAAAAGCTGCCTGTTCTATTGTATGCTTCAACTCCAGGACTAGAAACAGAATTTGCTTGAAGCAACAATATGCTCTAGCTTCTTTTTTTTAGAAATAAAAAACAAAACAAAAAAAATTGTCAATCATTTTCATGTCATGTTTCATAAAATATTCATACAAGTTGTTAACCAAACAGAATTACATACAATAGACAAAGTAAAATTAAAATGCACTTTGAATGCCATAACCTCAGCTGGTGTAAATCAGCACCATCCCACACATAGAGTGTCAAAAATTTCAGACCACTCAGCTACTTGAGAGGACAACTAATCTACCAAATCAGCACTTTTAATCTAACAATGAGACGGGGACATTCTAACACAGCATTAATGGTTATTTCAATGAATGACTGGAGATCTCATACAGAGGATGATAAAATGGAATCAAAGAAATTTAGGGTGGAAGAGGTCTCTGGAGGTCACCAAGTCCAGCCTCCTGCTAGAAGCAGTACTATCACCAATACCACTTCAAGTCAGCATTACTTTGGCCATTTCTTGAAAAACTGGAGGACATAAGATTCCACAAAACTCTCCAGACAACCATGGATTGTCCATGCTTTGAGGTTGGGATGGTGTAACAATCTCTGTAACACAGAAGAGACTACAAGAAAAACTTAGTCAAGATCCCTCAGCAGCACTGACAGCACTGAGACTTACAGCCTCAGAGGTGACTGGAACCAGCAGGCAATGAGATTGCCACAGGAAAGGTAAAAGAAAAAAAGAAAAGCAAGTATTGAAGTGAAAATTATGAGAAGAGACCCTCCAGGATAGAATTACTCTTCCTGCTGCTGCTGGAGGCAGTGATTAATTCTTTTGGAAATACTTATTTTTCTTTTGGCCTGAAGATCTGTTTCTATTCTAGTTACTGTCGTCTTATACATCCTAACACTACTGCTCAGCAAAGAGGGAATATATTGCAGGTCTGGCTTTCCAGTGCTCTGGCATACACAGCTAAGTCTTCAATGTTTTGCTCTAGGCAACTACTCACTTTGCTCAAGTTTAGGGTCAGTCCCAGGAGCAGAACAGTCTCTGCCGTACACTGTGACCTTTATAATAAATGCCATACTGCTCACATTCACAAATTGTGTAGGACTACAGCTGAGTGAAACTCTTTCCAATTATTTGAATGAACTTTGAATCACATCCAAGTGGGAAAAAACTTTTTGCCTGTTGTGGTGGGTTGACCCTGGCTGGACGCCAGGTGCCCACCAAAGCCGCTCTATCACTCCCCTCCTCAACTGGGCAGGGGAAGGAAAATGTAACAATAGGTTCACCAGTCAAGATAAGGACAGGGAGATCACCACCAATTACCATCATGGGTAAAACAGACTCAACTTGGAGAAATTAATTTAATTTATTACCAATTAAATCAGAGCAAGATAATGAAAAAATAAAAACTAAATCTTAAAACACCTTCCCCCCATCCCTCGCTTCATCCCAGGCTCAACTTTACTCCTGATTTATCTACCTCCTCCCGCCATGTGGCATAGGGGGATGGGGAAATGGGGTTGTGGTCACTTCATCACACATTGTCTCTGCTGTTCCTTCCTCCTCACAGGAAGGACTCCTCACATTGTTCCCCTGTTCCAGCATGAGGTCCTTCCCACAGGAGACAGTTCTCCATGAACTTCTCCCACAAGTCCTTCCCATGGGCTGCAGTTCTTCACAAACACTGCAGCGTGGGTCCCTTCCATGGCATGCTGTCCTTCAGTAACAGGCTGCTCTAGCGTGAGTCCCCCCCAAGGGGTCACAAATCCTGCCAGCAAACTTGTTCCAGTGTGGGTTCCTCTCTCCACAGGTCCTGCCAGGAGCTTGCTCCAGCATGGGCTTCCCACTGGGTCACAGGCTCCTTCAGGCATCCCCCTGGTCCGGTATGGGGTCCTCTACAGGTTGCAGGCAGATATCTGCTCCACTGTTAACATCCATGGGCTGCAGGGGGGTAGCCTGCCTCACCATAGTCTTCAACACTGGCTGCAAGGGAATCTCTGCTCCGGTACCTGGAGCACCTCCTCCCCCTCCTCCTTCGATGACCTTGGGTCTGCAGAGTTGTTTCTCCCACATATTCGCACTCCCCTCTTCTGGCTGCAGTTGCTGTTGCACAGCAACTTTTTCCCCTTCTTAAACATGTTATCACTGAGGTGCCACCACCACCATCAACGGGCCATGGCCAATGGTGGATCTGTCTTGGAGCTGACTCACATTGACTCCATCAGACATAGGGGAAATTTTTAGCAGCTTCTCACAGAAGACCCCAACTACCAAAACCTTACCACACAAACCCAATACACCTATATGAACTTCAGCTTTGGCCATGAGAAAAGGGTCACATCATTTCCAAGTAAGGCACTTTCTCTGTATGGATTCTGCATTACTTCTGGTACTAAAATTAAGCCAAAGTTTGCAGTCATTTGCAAAGTAAGATTAAGTCAGCCAAATCTAAAAGAGGATTTAGGTACCTGAAACATGATTTAGGCAAACTGTGGTAATCTCAGCCAAACAACATGATCCATGATACCCTACTAATTGCCACCTAACACTAGAGGCACCTAAGCTTATTAGGCATCTTCATTTCTGATCTGAAACCTTCCTGGATGCATGTAGTTTGGTGTTTAGTTCATGACCAGAATGAAGCTGTAATGACATCTAGCTCATGCCAAAGGTCTTTGGGATAGCATACACGCACTTGTAAGACACCCACATCGCCCAGCGTAGCAGGTGGCTGGAGAATATTTAATAGTAACAGATGTTAAACTAACAAAGCTCAAGCTTACCTTCTTTCAAACTGGAAATATTAGAAGAGGAAAGCAGAATATGGGCATATTCCAGCTTTTATACTCCATCTTTCAAGTCCTTAGCCAAGGGACCACCAGGTTCAACATCCTCCTTAATGTGAAGCAGTTCTAACCCTAAATTGTCCATTTCCCATGCTGCCCAGTAAATGAGAGGGTTTCCCAGGCCTACTGTCAAAACAGTGATACCGTATAGAGAGGAAATGAAAGTACAGTGGTCTGAGAGAAGGGCAGGCAAGATGCAGTGTAATTTTTAAAGCTAAGTGCTTTCAACATTCAAATGGGAGATCTGTTTCCTACTTCAGAGGCCACTTAGATTTTATTTTAAGCAGTCATCAGAAAAAAAACAAACCAGAAACTGAAACTTTGGAAGAATGGCTCTCCACAGCTACTCTGAAGAGAGAACATCAAACTGGCTCATAACTCAGGTGCCTGGACTCTAGAGAGTGGAGATCAGACTAACCTGATGCTTAACTTTTTCCCTTGCCTAACTTGAGGCACCACCATGCTGAGTATGCAGGTTTCTCACACTGCCCTGACAAGTTGCTAATGCTTTCTCATGATCTCCATTTAATCTGTATTTAATAACCTGGAACAATAGGAAAAGAGAAGGGTCATAGAATGGGTGAATGTTGCACGGAAACTATCCAGAAACATTGGGGATGGAGGGGCTTCAAAAGAAAAATGAATTTGCTAATCCCAACCCTGCCAGCATGGATCACAAAGTCATAACAAAATTTAGAACAGCAAAATGCACTTGACAATAATTTCTTATAACAGTTCCAAGACTTTGGAGGCTATATGTCAGGGCTGAGACACCCTTCAAAGCCATGGAGAGAAATGCAGGAGCACATGTTTGTTTTTTGTAGCCGTCATAAAAATGGTGTTTCTCCCTCTTCTTAGACAGAGAAAAATTTCAAACCTAAATAAACTTGAAATTAGCCCTGATTATAGCTCTTCCTGCTGAGAAATATTCTTAAATGTTGACTTTGGTTTTATTCTAGCCTAAGCTTGTTCTGTTGTTGTGTAAGAATGTAAGGCCATACAAATGATCCCTCAGACCATGCTAGAAGCAGTGGTAGAGTAGTCTCGGATGGCAGTCCTGAGGGGCCACTGCATTCCTTCCTGGTACCACAGTATCAGTTAAGGAACTGCTTCCATTAAAGACTTAATGATGTTAAGTCTTAAAGATGCCTGGCTATCTCTAATTATGCTTGTTTGAGTTACAGAAACACTCTTGCCACAGCAAAACGAGGAAAATCTTCTTAGTACATGTACATGAAAAACTTTTTTGCACAGCTGTATAGTTGAAAATTTTTGACAGAGAGGATTATTTCCTAACTATTCATATTTGTATTATTATGGCAGCCAAAAGTCTTAATCCTACATCAGAAATCTTACACCAGAATCCATCCATACATGCCTTTCCGCTCCTATCAAGAGAGAATCCCTGCATACATGCTTTTCCTCTCCTCTCAAGAGCAACAAAAGCCAAAAACACCTTTCTCTGAAAGAACTAGCAGTGTGAAAAATCAAAAAACATTCAAAATTTGCAATGTAGAAAAGCCCTACTGAAAGCATCTATACTGTGCATTCCAGCTGAAACATTTGCATTTTGAGATAACTGATAATAGAAGCTAGTTATGAATAAATTTGGAAATGCTAAGGAAGAATAAATCATATAAAATGCAAAATAAAAAATAATTATTCCAAAAGTCATCACATAGTCTATTTCTCTTTATACTATTCACTCATAATTTGCAGGGGGGTGAAGGGGGGGAGGAAAAAAAAACCCAACAAACTATGGAATGATCATATAGTTTGACCTTATCTTGGGTATCTTCCACATACTGTAGTTGCTAAAGTTAGCACAGTCCAATTAAAGGAGGCAGAGGTCCAAAAGTAAGGCTTCCAAACAGGCAGGATTCTACCAACTTTACAACAGCAGCATTGTTTCACCTGACTCTCCTGATCATGCTGTTGTCCCTAGAGGCAGCAATAATTCCTGGGCACAGCCTCAGCTTAATAAACCCATCACTGTTCAGTACTTTCATATGTTGCTTCACCCTATGTCTCATTTTTAATGATAGCCCTTACTCACTGAAAACCACCTATGCCACACATTCGCCTAAAAAGTATATGTGTATTTTTACCCCTAAGTGGAAGAGAAAATAAGC
>JAVJGI010000060.1:85641732-85659154 GCA_035590275.1 Ibycter americanus | reverse complement strand
ATGGTAACACAGATATGACCATGCTCCAAAAATTATTCTATCATATATAAATATAATATACTGAAAAGGGGGCGGGGGGGAGGGGAATATAAAAACACATACCACTGGCCAAAACTAAGCATGAAGCATGATACTATAATGAAAATCACAAAAATAAATTTAAAAAATCACAAACCACAAATGGGGAAAAATTATAATACAAAGAGATCAAAATTTGAAAAGTAAATGGAGAAAACTGTCATTGCAGTCATGGAAGAAGGAACAGCAGGTCAGGGAGATGAGGAAGTGGGAAAAAGATCAAGGAAGTTTGCATATGTAGGGATGAAAGGGAAAAACAAAACTGGAGACAGTGAAATGTATTAACTGCAATAAATTCTATTTCCTCAAAGTTTTTCCAAGAAAAGACAATGAACACACATCTAGTACTGTACAATGTTGTTTATGTGATTCATCTTTCTGAAAATATGCAGGCATGAAGGGGCAACTCAAGGACAGCCAGCTTTTCAGAAATGATTGAAATTTACCACACTTATTCAAAGCAACTAAGTTGAAATATTTTCTTGCAAGAGAAAGAGCCACAGATACTTTTCAAAGTAAAACTAAAACCCTCTTCATTTCTGTACAGACACTTCCTGAATAAGATGGTATGTCCCATACAGTTTTCACAGTGAATCCCATATTTTGCATGCTGAAAGGGCAGGATATACAATACAGCAAGACAGATCTTTGGCTCTGTTGACTGTTCCAAAGGAATAAGTTAAATAAGACTTGAAAGACCACCTTTAGATCCCACAAAAGAGAAAACAATGAATGTAAATAGAGATGATAGGGTTAGAAAAGAACTCAAGATGCCATCTACTCTACATTTCTGCCTTAGGAAGAATAACCTTTATCTGAGACATATATAAGAGATATTTTCTTAGCATGTAGGGAGATCTCTATAAGCTCTGCTGGCAACCTATTCCAGTGCTCAGCATCACTAGTTACTGTGACTTTCCAGTTTATTCTTGACCTCAGAAAATTCTGGCAGTTGTGAAGGCAGGGTCAGGGCTGTGATGCATCTATATCATATCTGAGTATACATGAATTTACCGGTTCTGCAATCATTCCTAGCCAAGTAGTTCAGAGCTGGTCTGGAACTTACTCAGCAACACGCTGCTGTTCAGAGTATATTTTCTGTTTTGTGTTTTTAAGATGGCAAATAATTTCCTGGTTTTCAAAAAACAGCCAATAAATGTTAACAACAAAAAAAATTACAAGGAAAAATATTTTCCTGAGAATATGAAAACTACTGTGAAAACATCTGTGCCAGATGGATGACGCTAAAGCAAGGCATAGAACTTCAAATGTGGATTCCTGGTTTGAACAGCCTGGTAGCCACAGCACAGCACATGGAAATTCATGGCTCCCAGAAATCAAACGATTTTTGGTTGGATATAGGAGGAAACTCCGTTCTTAGGTCCAAATTACCTACCTATCTGGGAGTGAGGCCTAGCTTCTCAATGCTGAGCCAAAAAGCCAGGAGAGCATCCAAAGCTATGCTTAGAAAGAAGTCTTTTAAAACTTCTTATTGGTCCTTCTTATTTCTGATTGTCCCTGGTTCTCTCACATGCACAGGCATTCTGGCAAGAGAGGAAAAATGGGACAGTATAAACAAACATGGCAAAGCAACAAATACAGCATTGCCAGCTCCAGCAAATGTACAAATTAAGCTAATCCTAGACCTTACTGCACAAATTCCAGCTAGGTCACACCACATGGTCTCATTAAAGTTATTATTGCTCCTAAAAAATTTGTCCTGCCTAGATTTGATCAAATTACAAGTAGCTTTCCAATTGCAAATCAATCAGTCAGACAGCAATATTCTGCAGCTGTAGAAAGCACCTGTTCCCAAAGCTCAGTATTCACCATTGAGTTTTGGGTCCAAATGGAGCTGAAGGATATATTCCCTCCCTAGAGATCTGTGAGCTGAAGTTCACTGCCAAAAGTCAGCTGCTCCCATCTCCTGCTCAGCTTGCTTATATATCCCTTGGCTTTTTTAATATCTTCCTCCTGCTACAGGTACTGATTGCACATACTTATGTCGATATGTCACAGTGGTGAAGCTTCTAGTACTGTCTTGTGTTTCAGTTTCAGGACGCCTTGTCAGGTCGTGTATCAATATCGGTTAATCTTCTGCCCCCAGCCTTCATGACTGTCTGTAGTGCCTCCATTCTTGCTACTCCAGTGGCTTATCTCTTTCCAGACCTTGTAACCTTTTTCCAGAGTCCTTGAGGAAGAAAAAAGTGAGAAAGAAAAAACCCAAGAGCTACTGTTGCATTTTTTTCAAGTTCTGAATTGCAGAGCTTTCTCCATCTCCACCTCTCCCGAAGTAAGTGCTGGTAGATGCTCTGATAATGAGGTACACTGGAAAGCTTTGAAAGTCCCCACTTGTATCTGTCACTGAGTTTTTTGTTCTCAGGAGGTGAGGAAATGGGATGGTACCCAATCAGTTGCATAGGATACAGCAGGAAACATGGAAGCTAAGTGTCATTGCCAAGCTATTTTGACCTTAAGAGCAAATGTTAAACACAGTCCAAGAGATAAGTCACCTAAACTTGCTAAACTGCAGCTTTCCTGGCTACCTGCACAGAAGGCAAGCAGGGATATCTAAGCAAATGGGTTAATATCACTCTGATACAGTGACTCAATATGAATGAGCCTCTTAAGTATGACTGCTTTGACTAACGAGTACTTAACACTTAATTATAGTATTGAAAGCACTTAATTAAAACACATAATTAACACACATCACACAGGAAGGTCAGCACTATTTTGTACTTGTGAAAACTGGAGAAAGGAAATCACTTGAATAGGGCCACACAAATGAGTCAATGACAGGCAGGGATGAGAAACTCAGGCTTTCTATCTAGGGCATGCTCTTGTGGATTGTACTGCATCTCAGCAAATACTAGCAGAGGACATGTTTTATATTTTTATGCATCTCTTCCAGTCATCAAGTATATCAATGCATACACAAAAAAAGTCTGGTGAATCATCTTCCTATGCTGGGACTTCACACTGTATCTCTCTCACTCATTCTGAGGAAGCCAGTTCTCTGATCAGTCTCTGTAGACATGTTAGACATTCCATGTCTAAAATTAGTTTTTCAAACAGATTTTAGAGAACAACCGAATTATGTCACCTAGATTATCATGTTTGTTTTTTAGAGGCTTGGGATCACTTTTAAAATATTAATTGCTTACCTTAGTAATGAACAAAGAATGCCAATTTATTTCAGCTGAGTTAGTGGCCTAAGGGCTGTATTATATCACTGGTTTTTGCAGTGTGTAGTATTCAGCAAGAATGGACTGATCCATGGCATAAATACCCAGTAAAGAAACACCACATACTTTGACTATAAACAGCATGAACAGGCAGCAGCTATATCAAGAATTTGCTGCCTATAACCTTTATAATTACAAGGAAATCCCAGATTCAGTTTAGGGTTTCCTTCTCTATCCATGGACTTTGGAAATGTTACTACATTTAATGGCAGACAATGCAAATAACTATTTCATAGTTTTCTGGAGAGTTTTTTTTAAATATAGTGCTCTCGATCTTTACAAGCTGCTGAGTCAAATTTGGCCTAAGCCTTTCTTTGTGTACAGCCTGCAAACAATGTGGATTGTAAAATGAGTAGGGCACAAACCCAATTTCAATTGCAGGCTGGGATTCCCCTATGCTTTTACAGGGAAACTTGATTGATAACTGTGTTTGCTACTGGGTGAGGCATGGAGACCAAGCCCATTGTATTTAACCTTTGAATATCAGAATATCATGTGGGCTCTAAAGTCAAGCCACTAAAATAAGGAAGGAGAAATAAATCATAATACATAATCAAAGCTTTGTTGTTCCTTTGCCACCACTCAACCCCCAGTTGTATATTTTCATGCTGTTTAAATTTTCATGTAATACTTGCATAAACATCTGATGTTCTTTTGGTTTTTCCTTTCCTGTACTGAAAAGAAGTATAGTTTGTGGTATAGTAATGAAACCTGGATATTGCCTTATATAAGGCAATGCAAGGATACCTTGCTGAATATTCATAGCAAATTAAGAATGATTCATGAAGTTGTAATAGGATCCAAAATCTAAACAATTCATGGTGAAGGGGTTTTAAGTCACATATGTCAAACAGTTATGTCACTATTTCCCTCTTAAGTACAACCAATGCTTTATTCTGATAAGGAGTACCCAAGGAGATCAAACCTGCTTACAAATATTCAAGGGACAGAGCCACCCTATAATCTAGTCTGCTGGTCAAACTCAACAGTTTCAGTTATTAAACCTGCTCACAACTTTCTGACAATACCCACAGTTTGAAAAATGCAGAAAAATGCAAATCAATTGCTTTTCACTCCCCTAATGCTTTACGAAGAACGACACAACCTCAGAGCTGACCCTGCAGAAGAGAAATCCACTATACAAACTTATGGGAAAACTTCATAAAGAAAAACCCAATTATCTATAATACTCGTAGCAACAGCAGCTACAGAAAACTTATGATAGTTTTAAAATTACATTATCTCAGCATCACATTAAGCAAATTGCTACAAAAAATACCATTGATTCTCTGCTTTGTGATCTGATGTGCTATAGCAGAAGGCAGCACACATATTGCACATACTCAGAGACAAATTGTAACCCCTTGTTAGGGCCCCTGTAAAGACCATTGAGTTATAAATTATGGAGAAGATAAACTGCTCCCTTTTAAAGTAACTCAAAACAAATTGTGGTCGGTTATGTAGGGAAATTGAAGTTACTTCCAAAGGAAAAGGAAGAAGGGTTTTTTTCTAACAAGCTAGTCATGAGACTTTAAAGTTCATGTAGCTAAAATGCTTTGCACTGGATTGAAAATGCTATGCTGGCAGTAATTTGCCCTGTTGAGATCATTATTGTTCCCAGTGAAAAAACATTTTTGTCTTAAAAAGTCATTAATGCATTCAAGATTCTACTGAATACAATTAGCAGAAACATTACATAGAGAACATGAACTGAACCCTGTCTTTAACATCACAATTGATTGATTGATTCCATTATACTGGAAACAATGTATTTCCCCTATAAATTAAAAAAATACACCCTTCTCAGTTATTCAACTTTCAATATTGGAAAAATTGTACGAGAAACTCTTGAAGGCAAAGAAAGGGATCCAATCTACCAAACCTCAGGGTTGTGTCTGTATCTTAAGCATCTAGTGAATCAGTCTTCTCAACATACATACCTAAGATATGACAGAGAAAGATGCCCTTTAAAGTCCCCAGAGGTAAATCCTAACCCCTAGACTGAATCCCACCAAAAAAAAGTTGCTATTGTTTTTCACATGGTGACTGCAATACTCATATACACTCTTTGGAGGGATAAATTAGAATGGTAAATTATTTCTATTTTAAACTCTCATTGTAGCAAACCAAGAAGCATAAAATATTTAAAATACATGCATGTTTGCATTCATAAACTTAAGTACATAAAAATTCTTGACAAGTGCTCAGGTACATCTAGAGATTAATCTCTTATGACTATATTTTATTATTCTAAAAACATTATCTATGTGAATAAAGACTACAGAATTTGAATGTGGGAATATTAAACTTTAAATATAGAGGGAGAGGTTTCCCTCAATCTAGTATTTTATAAGCACCTTTTCCTGATATTTTCGAGGATACACATCTAAAATATAGAATAAATTGCTGTAACATGTACTAACTTAATATCTGAGTAGTACCACCGCATTTAGACAATATTTACTATGTCTCATTGCCTGTCCTAAACACTGACATCTTCAAGCAGAAGTCTGTACAGCCAGCCATGTTCTTTCATGCCATCAATTCCACTTTTCTGTTGAAAGTACATAGTTATCATCCTCTACTAAAACTGAAAGTCAGATTCACTATTATTTTATCCTTTTTTTTAAATCTTTCTATTTACTCTATTCTTGCAGTTTCAAAATGCCAACAGAAGCAGAATATCTCCATACTGCCCCTTTGTGGGGATATTTGGAAACACACAAAATTCAAAGCTTTTAAAGAGATGGTATGGTTCACACTCCACTTTTATTCACATACATAAGCCATTAAATTTAATACTGCAGTTACATTCATCCCACAAAATGAAAAACAGGGTTTACTCTTTCTCAAGCTTAATTCATTTCTTCACAGGAAATTCAGTGTTTTGGATATTCCTAATATAATCAGCAATTTCTGAAACTTCCCATTCCTCCATCCCTCATCTCTTTGGCACCATTGCTGTTGTAAAAACTGACTTTCCAAAGTAATTAATATGAATTAAATAATTTTTTCAAATACAAAAGACAGATTAAAAAAGTACTAACAACAGTAGTTGGAAATAGCATAAGATGCATTTTCTTACTCCCTTCCTAACAGTCATCTTTGTTACATTGGATACTTAACTCAGAATGACAGGAATTTAAAGTGAATGTTCAGGACAGCTGACATATTCTTCCATTTTTGCTTTCTTGCTTTTCTTACAATTATTTTGACAGCATACAACTACTATATTAATAGATAGTAAACAGGAACAAGTAAGAGATTACCTGAGAACATGAAAGTCCACATTCTTCAATCCTGGGAATAATGTGACAATCAGAATTCCAAAAAAGTATTATTAGAAGAATCTGAACATGAATACTTATCATCCTAAATTGAAACAAAAAAAGCAAAACCTCAGAAGAAACCTTCTACTCTGACAATTCTCTCTCTCATGCCAAAACTTTAATATGAATTTTAGTCCCTCCCACAGCACCTCTGAGCTCCTCCCTCTAAAACTTTCCAAGGACAGAAAATTGCTAGTTCTGGGAAATATAAAGCATGTTCAACTCATTTCTTATGTTCCATAGTGAAAAAATAGGAAACATGAATTTCTGTCAATCACAGTAAAAACCTTTTCCTTCTGGATTTCATCATGTCAGCTCTAGATCAGTTTTAGCAGATTTCCTTCCTGTAAATTCTATGTATAAATGGGAATTTTGTTTCTAGAGTGATGTACCAGGCAGGTTCACTGGAATCCAAATGCATGTCTACTTATTTTCCTGGTTTTCTAACGCATTGAATAAAAAGAACAACAGCTTTGCTGAGGTGGGTAGTCTTGTAAGACTGATTTCTTGTTTTCATCAGCAAGAAAACCAGATTATTTCATCCTGGAAATCTGTGCCTTGAACTTATTTCTCTTATTTAATTGTACCAACAGAAGCCTCTTGTTCTATAGCCTATCTCCAGTCTTTGGATTTTCAACACACTCAGGAAGTATACATGCTTTGCCAAAAAAGCTCACCCCCACCAGCTGTGAAAGCACTGTACCAGTGAGTCACAATACGCTAGTACCTGTTAGCACAACAAAATGCCCAGGAATGCCTTCTTGGGTGCTACCTTGCATAGTCCCACTACCCATCACAAGGAACAAGTATTCCAAAACACACACTCTCTGGTTCATATGGAGGCTATATGTGGTGTGTTATGCCCACAGGTGAAATAGGGAGTTACTCCTGCATAGAGGGGGCTTGCTCCCAATGAAGAGAGATATCTTTCAGTACGACAGTGCCAGAACCCAAGCCCTCAGTGCTCTTGCAAAACCTTTTACATCTGTTAAAGTAGGGAATACACAATTAACACCATCTGCTGGGATCTGGCTTTACCAATATTTTTTTTAATGAACAGGTAAAAGGCAGTGTCTACTCTATCAAAGGATCAACTATACTTACATTTTAGGTATTTTCATGTTAGTCCAGTTTGTCAGTTTTACAGTAAGACTTTATTTTCTGAAGATAAAGAGCAGTGGCAATCACAGTACTGAACAAATTGTTATTTAATATTTTGGTTAAAAAATAACAATTATTTTTTTTCATCTATGCATAAAAATAGACCAGATTAAAGACCTGTTCAGTCCACTTTCCTGTGCCTAACAGGATCAGTAGCAGACACTTAGGAAAAATAAGAATGAAGTTAAATATGCTACTTCCATGGTTGATTTTAACCTATATGCTGCTGAATTCAAATGACCTGGATCCTATGGATTTCCTGAACTGAAAGCCATGTGCACATCACTGTTTTCAATAGCTATTTCTGGACCTTTCTTACATGCATTTATACAACAACTCTGCATCTATTCATCCTTTTGGTTTTCAAAACTTTTTGTGGCAATGAGTTACACAATTAAACTATGTTTATTTGCATTGGTTTGATTTTAAAACTGCTTTCAAATAGTTTAGTTGGGTTCTCCCCTTGTTCTTGCTTTAGAAAAAACAGAGAATATCCATTCTCATGTCGCCTTTGCCAAAATAGTCACAATTTTATTGATTTCTAACATACCTCCCCTATTTTTTCTAAGATTAAGAATATGCCTCTTCATTTTTACCATACTCTTTTGTAAGACAGGTGGTCCCGCACACAATATTCAGGAGTGAGCAGATCAAGGATCTTTTACATAACAGCGTAGTGATGTTGACAGAATCAGAAGCATGATGTCCCTCTACCAAAAAGCCATTTTGACTCTCATTCAGTGTATCATTTACCAGTATGCCTACTGCAAGCAAGCCAGTTCAGCACACACCACAGTTAGTAGTTTTGCAACTTCAATTTCAATTGCAGTTTATGGGACCCTGTAGAATACTGTTTGATTACTGTTTCAGGTATTAGTCTTATTCTTTTACATTACTTGTTTTAAACTTAGACCTGAGACAATTCCTTCAACTCACTCTTCAGTAGGTTCCCTGTAATGGGCTCCACTGCAAGCAAGCAAGCACTTCATTTTTTTACTGTCATTAGATTCCTTGAGCAAAAAGTGTCCTTTCATATCTCCATTACTAGTCAGCTCCATAGACTTTTCGATTATTCGTTAGCTCCATAGAATTTTTAGGAGGCCTCCTTCTCATCTTTCATTAAAAAAAGGATGGTATTGACCTTTCTTAAAAATACTGTGTTGGGAGCTGCAAAAAGATGTCTTCTTACAGGTGACATTTTGGGGGGATATCTTATATATGTACTGTTCTTAGTTTTCCCTACATTACTTTTAAAGCCCCTTGTGCCTGGAAAGATTCTACCCTTCCAACTGCTCCTTTTAATCTCCTTTTGGAGACTCATGCATTTTATATAGTTTCTGTACTATTTATACATTAGCATAGCACATTTTTTTGGATGTTAAAGTTGTGTCACTATTGAAGTGGCTGCTTGGAAAGGGACCAAGAGTTCTTTCTCTTCCTATGGGGTCTGTGATTACTTGCTCCAAGCAACAGTCATTTGTAGTGTTTACAAATTTAGTTTCTGCATCAAGCCCTGAGGTAACACTCCTCCAATTTCCATAGAAATGACTGATGTCACTAACTTACTAAGTTCTCTCTTACTGTTTCTGGTATTTCTTAGCACACCTCTGTCACCTTCCAAATAAAGTGGTTCCTAGCACTGCTCTAACAGTATACTCTTTCTATGCAGGAACAGTTTTTCAGTCCAGACAGTTTCTGTAATACCCGTTCTTAAGTTCAGCAGGCAACAATCTTGTTGTTATTTACTTTATTTGACAGTAAGCTTTTTAAAAATCATGTCTAAACTAGCACAATCTACCATTTCTACCTAATTTGTATCCTGGAATTACAGTGTTCATCCATTGTTTTTATTATGTCCGGTTACAGACCCCCCCATTAAGCTAACATTCCCACTAAAAGCTGGGAAGTATAACAGACCCATGTTGTGTTTTTTGAAAACTTATTTATGTAGATGCATCTATGCATGTGAAATATACACGGGCACTAGCTCTTAGGCTCCCTGCTCAAATGTGACTCTAATTCTTGATTATAATTCTTGAAAATAACTTATTGATAACAGATTTCTTTTATTCTTTGTTCCTCACTACACCTTACCTATATTTTAATCAACATTTGTCTTGGGTTTGACATTTTTATTACTTCATCCCTGAAGAACAGATGACCTCAAATTATATACTATCCTGTTTTTACCAATGTTCCCTCCAGAATGAAGTATCTTAAAAAAAATATCTTAATAGGAAATGCCTCCTTTTGCACTTCGGTAATATAGATACTTCATGACCTAAAGCTTTATTAGAGCACTAATGAAGGATAAAGAAAAGCCAAAATCTAAGCATTTTCAGTCCAAGAAGGTTTGAGTCCAAATCTTGCAAATTTCAGGATGGTAGCCTGGCTGCTCAGGTTTTTTTTAATAAAATGCAGAGGTAGACCATAGAGTACAGAGTAAAATCCAGTATTTCCCATTCTCCATTTTCTCTTGGATCAAGCCTGATCTCCGGACCACAAACCCAGGTCCGTTCTTCTTAATTGATCTCTGGCTTCACAAATTTTGCATGCTTGGCTACACACTTGGCCCTTTTCAAGAGAGACCACTAATAAAATTCCACCATTCCTCAAGTGTGTTCAAGGAGCACTACAGGGAAATAAAAGTGAGGACAGGTGTATCACCAGACACACTTAAGCAGCCAGACATGGATTTTGTGACTTTTGTAGGAGTTTAGGCACAGAACTCCACACAGATTTCCACCTTGGCTACTTATTTACTGAGTTTGCTGAGATGAACATGTCAATGCCTAGGCTGGAAGGCATATTCCTGTCACATCCATACTGGAGAAGCCCCAGCCTTCTTTGGAGCACAATAGCCACATTCACACTCCATTTTGCAAGAGTATCCTGTGGTACAGTACTACATACTTTTCATGTCTCACCAACACAGGCACGCATATCTTATCATTGTTATTATTATTATTACAGCTGTCTTGAGATGAAGGGCCATGGCCAGCACAGTCCCATGGCTCCTTTTTTAACTTAGTGTGCAGCTGTACCACCCACACCAAGCAACAGACATCTTGCCTCAGGGCCACTCACATCAACCACAAGATAGCTGAGTGCTTATAACTTAGCAGCTTCTTGTCATGTTGGGCAAGCTCTGGAGTGGATCCACGTGGAGTGCTATTGTCATCACAACCAAATATTCACAATGATTCAGAACTACTTGGGAGCTGCACTTTTCCAGGAGTGTGCTTACATCTGCCCAGAGTGAGCCTGTGCAGCCAGGGCAGGTACTCAGTGGAGGGTATCAGCAGGGCACATAATTCCCACAAAGCCACAAGACAGGTTGGTGAAACTGCTCAGGGCTCCTGTATCCAGCATGTTACTCCTTCATTATTCAAAAACAATCGCTCCTTATTTCATCTACACAACCCAAGGGGACCTTCACTCTCTTCCTCCACCCCATCCCTTTCTTACAAGAGTGACAAGCATTCAGCAACTACGGCAAACATTACAGCAGGCAGTACCTTAGAAGCATTGCCTACAACCTCTAGAAGCAGTAAAAAAGACACCCAGAATCCAGGTAGAGGCTGGAAACGTCATTCACGCACAAGTCTGCATTACGTGGTGAGGGGAATGACAGTATTTCTCCCTTATAAAAACATATCCACTACAAGCTAATCCTTGGCTACTTTTAAAAACAAAACAAAATATAACATTACTCAAGAATTACCTTTATCTGTGTCTACATCTCTCGTTGATTATTTCTTCAGCCTCCTGTGGTATTCTACAGCTGGCATTTAAAGAACCCACTTGAAGGAGAATACAGAAGCTGTTGTATTCTAGAAGTCCTCCAAAATAAATCACATTATTGTAAGTTCTGTTTCACTAAATCTAATCAATCTGTTAATAATTGTAAAGGAATTTCACTGCCTCCTTGCCCTCTGGAAATTAAACACTGGTAAATCACTCCTTTGAGTAACCCTCAACCTAGTATAGAAAAAGATAGTTCGGGCAGTGGAGTGGCACCAGCCTCCTTACTCCAAGGCACTTCTCTGAACTATATCAAGCTCTAAAACTAAAACCCTGTCAAGTTCCGCTTCCTTATGTCATCAAACTTTCATTTATTTGAAATACATTTTAAGAGACAGAATGCTATTCACATGCCACTTAAAAAACTTACACATTCACTTTAAAAGTTCTATATGTGTGGGCTTCCACATTAGAAGATGGTAAATCTGTATGCATACTTTCTGAACTGTTGCACAATCTCTTTGGTTTTATACTTGACAACAAACCTACTGATGAAAAGGAGGAAATTAGACTCTGGCGAAGTCCATTGAAACAACCCATGATTCTGAGTGGAAGTAAAAAAAGGGAGGATTTTTTTTTAGAGACTGCATACATCTCCTAAGATCATCCTATGCACTGTAGCCATTTTTCACTTCAACAACAGTGAAAATTTAGCAGCAACAGATTTCTCCTAAGCCTTT
Source organism: Ibycter americanus (assembly GCA_035590275.1). Taxonomy (NCBI): domain Eukaryota; kingdom Metazoa; phylum Chordata; class Aves; order Falconiformes; family Falconidae; genus Ibycter; species Ibycter americanus. The sequence goes on along the minus strand of JAVJGI010000060.1, from coordinate 85,646,854 downwards.
TAGTGGTGCAAAATCAGCACTGGTGACTCTGGCCAAGGCTTTATAAAACTTCAGCTGCTTTACCAATCCAGTCGACTGATCGATGGAGCTTTGGAGAAGCCTAAAGCAAAAGTATGTACTCTGTAAATCAGGTGTTCAGTGCAGTACATGCCCTTTCAAACTCTTTGACCTTATAACTGCTCTGTGTACTGCTTACTCATAGTCAAGCATCATCAATCTTCCACATGGTATCAGCAAGATAAGACTATTTTAAATTAGCTATTCAGTTATAAAACCAAAATACTTCTTTTCCCTGCAATGCCAATTATTTGCTATGATTGAAGTATCTGTCATGCAAGCCATACCCTTCAGCGGCAGGGAATCTCTTACCCTGAAAATTTAAAAAAGGCAGGCATTGTCTTCAGAGGATGAAGGTGTTTTCAGCTTTAGTACACGTCAGCAGCACAGCTTTTAGAAAAGTAAGAAAAAATATATGCATGCACTTTACAAATAAGCGATAGGCTAAGGCCCACTAGCTGATCCATCTCAAAGGCATTGTAAAAATTACAACAGGCATGGAACTTTTGCAACTCAATAAAAGAAGCTCGCTTTGAAAAGCTAGAAAAATTCATTCCTTTCTGTCATGCAATACAAAGAAAAAGCTGTCTCTTTAAGGCCAAACTCTTTAGTTATGCAAATTACGCTGAAACCTAGAATTAGACAGCTGAATGACTAAGGAATCTACCTCACCTTTCTGAAAGATTCTGAGGGTAAATAAGGTATTTTGAGGATTAACATTTTTGTTTTCTCCAATACCATGATAAGAGCATTACTCTGGATTTACCAGCATATCTAAACCACTAGATTTTGCTTGTATGTATCTTCCTGCAGGAGTGAAGATACACAGTGAAACAGCAAAAAGTGTCCAACTATATTTGATCTTGCAAGGTGTTGAGTTTTCTGAACCCAGCTCAACACAGTATTTTAGCATTTGTTTTAAAGCTAATGGTCTAATTACTTCAACAGAGCTACACATGTTTTATATGGCACACACCGAGGCACTTTAGTAGACATGGGCAATGTTCAGTACCTTCCTGCATTGTTGTAGGTACATAAAAATATTCCTGGTTAAACAGTCAAAGGATGAAAAGACTTACCCTTAAAAATTTCACTTTTCTTATTCCATGCAAATACCCTAAGAGTGGGGAAAGAGGATAGGAGGATTTGCTTGAGCATACCGGTGTAAATTTCTCAAATTTAAAGACTCCAATCTTTAAAGAAATAATAATAATAATACACGTACACATATATACATATTTGCTCTGACTTCACCATCATGTCATAGTACCCAGAACAAGACAGAATATGCAACACTGACGCACACAAGAACTGCAATGTGTATTTTTATTAAGCATGCAATTCCACTAAAAGGATCCCATTTCATGCTCTGGTGATATGATACAATCATACAGATTAGCAAATTCTAGCTGCTTGCTGCTGTGAAAGAAAGGCATAGCATAGTCCTGCTACCTACTTCCTTCAGTCTCAGCCTTGCTTATCAGACTACCTGCCAACATCGTTAAATGTGTTGATGTATCAGAAAACTAATCCAACCCAATAAACTGAACAGCTTCCTTTGGGTCAGCTAGCAAGTTAGCTCAAATACACAAGAGCCTACAGGACAAGCCAGGAATGCATGGCTGGAACCAAGCATGGGAGAAGTAAGGAAGGATGTGAACTGTTTCTTCTATAAGAGAGCCTGATTCCCATACAATAATTAAAACTGGCAACTGCAAGATTTTCCAGCATAATAGGCATTCTTAAGAGACAAAGCAGTTTATTAGAAGATACTTCCTACCTTATTCTACTACTTAATACGTTCCTAATCCAAATGATCCTTTTGCTTATGCAGTCAACCAGTTTTAATTCAGAAAAGGATCTAGTTAATTTAGCTAAGTATTTAAGATCTACTGTCTTCTAAATGTTAACATGAATGCTTTTATTATTCAGTAGTAAATCACTTGTAGAATGGACTCCTTCCAGCTAACTTTAAGATTATGTAAGAGCTAAGGATTCACATTATGTCTGAACCAAAATTACAGCTTATTTCTCCTCTCTCCTTCCTTCCTGGCTCTTTCCCTTTCATACTCAGTCACACAATTTCACTCTCCTCTCTGCCATTCCACAGACTCTGGCACTCATTTAATCAAAAATGAATGAATTAAATTATTCCAAGAAGAAAAGAAAAAAAAAAAATCTATTTGCTGCATTAGCGAGTTAAACAAGCCTACTCTGAAATAAAATTAGTACCTTAATTGACTCAAGCACTGATGCAGGGCAGGGAATGTATGCTGGGGAAGGGGAGGATGTCAAGAATACAGCTTTAAATTTCAGTCCAGCAGTTAACTTGGTCCAAACCACATCATGAAAATACAGCATCAGTATGTAACCAATCTTCTTTGACTCCCTCCCTAGTAAACAGAGGAAGATAAATCTGAAGACTTCTGAAGGTCCTTTTCTCCCATTTCACCACCTAGAGACAGAGCCTAATTTCCAAACCTGGGTACTGAAATGGAAGTAGCCCAACAAGTCTGACAATATAACCAAAAGCCATAATGCAGCACTGAGGCAAGTCCTAGAGCTGGAAGGCCTCAGTCTCCTGCTGCCTAACTGCCACTTACACAGTGCAGGAGAATCAGTTCAAGTACTTTGCACAAATAGCAATTTGGCTGAATGTTGGAATGCTTTCTCAAAAAAAAACAGGTCCTAAGCCAAGAAAAGGTTTAAAGCAAAACAAAATCTAACCCCTAGAATTCCATTATTTATAGCCGCTTTCTTTCTCTTGTTCTTACTCCTCTGCCATTGTTACTAAACTGTTATTGAGATATTAAAATTGCACATTACTTCTCAAGCCCCTAGATTATTGTCTTCTATCTGAAGCCATCAATAGAGCTAACTTTGAATTTTGAAGCCAAAGACAAATCCAAATAAGCCACTTGAAATCTCACCATACATATTAACATACTTTGCTTTGTGCAAAAACATGTAATCTAATATTTAGATTTTAAATTGGGAATCTAATTTAGGAACATTTGAGACATCTCTGCAATATTTACATTCATGTCCAAATACAAAAAGTTAATATAAATATTTGAAAAAAAACCCTTGCGCTTTTGACAATTACAGCTATAAATACCAATAAGCAGATAACTTACTTCCTATCTCTGCCCTCTTTCCAGAGGTTAATTACGAATACGTCATGAGCTTAGCAAAACATGAAGCTCCACATGGACCTTATTAATAATTTTAAGTGCACGGGCTCCATACTGATGTAAAGATCTGACTGCTGACTGGATTCCTGCACAGTAAAACTGAATCTATTGATATTTCTCTTAGGACTTTTAACTTCTTATCTCACTTACTGGTCACCAAGTTTAGATAGAAATTGGACCTTTTTCTATGAAACCTAGCAGCACCAGTAATTACCATCAGTAACGTGGAGACCATGTGATTTCAGCAATCTACTTCAGCTGTGAAGGAGCCAGGTTTTCCATAATAATTCAACACGTGGTTATAATGCAAGTATGGCAGTTTCTAGCATCCTTTCTTAGAGTCAAAACCAGAGACATCTTCATTTCTTACCATCCTAGACTGACATAAAAAGAGAATTTGTATTACCATCATACAGGTTTAAACCCCTGGAAATTACTAAGTATATCAATACTAGACTGGTAATAGTTTTACACATTACTTCTGTATAAAGACACAGAAAGAATGAACTACTGCAATCACTTAGTCAGAACAACATATTTTTTCCATGGAATATTAATGTGTCTATAACATACCTTAAGAGGTCTGGTATATGGGGCACTCTGGAGTGCAGAGCAGTCAGTGCTGGCAGAAGACATGTTCACCTTGGCCTATGCAGGATGCCCAGATTATTCACATATAGGTACACACTTATAAAGACAGCCCAAATCTAGGCCACACACAAATCCCACCTCCCTTTGACCCATACAACATGACAGCACTCTCTAAAAAAATATCCCAAGGCACTCGTCAAGCCATCATAAGTCTCATAGTACTCTCACAAAGCCAGTCATGGGAAGTGGTAAACATCTGGGCTAAGTGTAGGCCCAAACATAGCTGAAAGATTCAAACCATCTCTCCTCCCTACTCCTCAGAAGTTCTTAAGCTCACTCAAAACCTGCACCTGAGCAGCTTTTTATGCTTACATATTGTGACTATGAAACAAGCTCAATCTAATTTTTAAAATGTAATATAGCCCTCTGTACTGTCTGTACATTGTCTGTATTGCCAGAGGAACTCTTGGTTCTGCCTGCTCTCCAGGCACAATAAATCTTCACTTTAGAAAATATACAAAGAACTTCCACTTCCCATTGTGGACAATCGGGAGACTGTCACTGGCTTCTGCAAGTATATAAGATTAGGCACAAGCCACAGATACTGCTTTGCACAGAACAAGTAACAAAAAAATCTTCTCTAAACGAGGCAGGTGTTTAAAGCAACACTCATTACCACTGACCTTCCCAGACACCTTTCCAAGCAGGTGAAGATAGCATGCTGTGTCTAGCCCACCACTGTTTTGCTTCCCAGCAGCTATGGTAGGATGGTGATGAGCTAAACTACTTTATCTCCTGCTCCTTCTGTCACTTGTACCTTCTGTTTTCCATACAGTACCACTTGGAATTTCTCAGCAGCCCCACATCATCAAGTCCTTTCAATTAGAAATGCCAAACAAGCAAACTATACTTAATCAATTTTGCTGATCACTGCTACGATTTTCTCTGAACGGATTTTCTTGTCCACATCACAAGGGTTTATGAGGTACTCTACCATTCTTCTCAGGATCTTCACAACTACAATACAGACCACCCCTAACATCACGCAAAGCCACTTGTACAAGGAAGCCTTTTCTCCACTCTTTTTTTCTTTAACTTATATGAATTACTGGGTACAATCCACACATGCTGAAGACTTTCTTTGCCTAAAATTAGAATCATACAATCATAGAATGGTTTGGGTTGGAAGGGACCTTTAAGGATCATCTAGTTCCAAATTAGATTGCTGAAAGCCCCATGCATTACTGGGGGGGGGGGGGGGGAGAAAAAATATTTAAAAA
>JAVJGI010000060.1:85610177-85641722 GCA_035590275.1 Ibycter americanus | reverse complement strand
CCGCCCCCCCCCCCCCCCCCCCCCCCCCCCCCCCCCCCCCCCCCCCCCGGGGGTGGAGAAACAATATTTACAAATTATTAAAGAAAAATATTTTAGAACACTATTAACGTTGTTAATAAAATTACTGAAGAAAAAGCTACAAGCTTGAGTGTTCAAAAAGAAAACCTCTTAAAAAAAAAAAGAGAAAAAGAAGGAAAAAAAGAATATCCACAATTTTCCAATCGTTTTGTAGAAAATATATACTTTTAAGAACTTAAAGCTCAGAGATATTGGAGTTATTAGCAAATATGCTATTTTTGCAGTTAAATGAATTGCCAAACATATTTACCTTAATTGCCTTTTAGAAATCTTACCGAATTGTATTTTTCTGGTTTGGGGGTAGAATGTACTTCTTGTCTATTTCTATGGTTTAGCCCTACAGCAGAAAAGAAGCAAAAGCAACTATAATCCAAGCAGCAATAACCAAAAGCAGTATTGGAAAATTTTCTTTCCATTCCATGCTAAAGACTACATCTATCTATTTATTCAGCTTTACTACTTACATTAATACTGGCATACTGAAAGGCTTAGAGATCTGGAATTTTTCAGATTTGATACAAAACTCTGAACTCTGAGGCTGCTGACTACTGTTAGGTAGGGAAAAGCATAAAACCTGTGATGAATTACTTTTATAAGATCTGACTTTGTTTAGATTAAATTGTCTAAATATCAAAACAATTATTACATTTCTCAAATTCAGATGTATATACTGATTTTGTTATCACCACATAATCCCACAACTACATAATAAAATTAATAACATTGGAAAGTAAATAAAGCAACACTGCAAAAATACAACACAATGTCCTGAGTTACCATGGGCTTATATAAACCAACTTTGTTTCCTAATGAAGATAAAAATTAGACGACCTGGAAAGAGAAAAGCATTGAAAAGCAACGAACTACAATTCATATAATCTACCCTTTTTTTCACCAGACCACAGCTACGAGTGCAACTAACTACTTGAAATACTTTGTTCCTTCTATTTTAGCAATAAAAAGATATTAATTTTATCTGACTTGGTTTTCTGTTATGCCCACAATCATGGCTGCTGAAGGGAATAACACTAATGAGTGATTCGGAACTTATCCTCACCTAAGAGCTGCAGTGCATTTAGGATTCACACCATTAGAAAGAACACAGGCTGAAGCCCCTTATCCTGCTCACTTGTTCTCATATGTGTGAAAACTCCACCTGCCAATGAGCCTTGGTGGCACAAAGTAAGATTTAAATACAAAGCTCTCTGCAGTGCAAGCAATCACAACAAGTGACAATAAACAGATCCAATTGCCTCTGTGGAGAACAGCGTTATATCCAGTTGCATGAAAAGCTCTCAGGTCTCCACTCCACTGTATATTAAAACCAATTCAGCCATGCTACGAATTGAAAATGCATTGCCAAAATATTCTTGGATTATTTACCACAAGGTCTACTTCACTCTAGCGATAATAATTATTATTTTTTTGGCTTTAGTTTGTTGGGCAGGGAGGGCATTCTCTCATACTCCATAACATCTCCACAAGAACAATTATGGCTCACTTATAAAGTCTCAGTGCATCGTTATTAGTAAAGACTGGATTTTAGAGAGAAATAGATACTCTGTGATTAGATACTAGATCTATGGATCAGATTAGGAATAGAATAGATATTGAAGTATTAGTCCATGATACACACAGAAAATGGAGGTTAACACACAAGAGACATCAGCTAGTTCTAGAACAGAAAGTAACCCTTAACCATCTGGAATGACTGAAATAAAAACTCCTTTCCAACCATTAAAATTTCAGCTGAGGTCAGCAGGGTAGGATTTCATGTTTTAGACTGCATTAACACCAGGACCAAACAAGAAATACAAGTAAATTGAGTCACAGATGGAAAGAAAGCTGCTTCTCACCATGTTCTCCTTTCTCACCAAATCAAGGAAAAGCCTTTCCCTGAAAAGCGTGGACCAGCAAATGGCAGTGATACAGAGAAGTCTGGAAAGACTGACAGAGTGGCAACTATCAACAAAGTGATGCTACATAGCCCTCAAAAAATGGGAAGTCTGGGATAGGGTTTGAAAATGTTGTAAGCAGCAACAATGCTGGGTTAAGATAACACCGTATCTGCTGCCCTGTGCTGTAGCATCTCAATCCTTCAGCTGAACTGAGGGTGTGAAGTTAGACTGCAAACTGAACCAGGAAACCAATGCAGCTTTAAAACACCTTCAGAACAAAGAGTGATTTTGTGTGATTTGGGTTTTTTAGGCAGATCAGTTTGAAGCATCACAGGTGTCTGGTGGAACTCAGTGTAGTAGCAGACAGTATGGAGTAGGTTTAAGTTTTAATGCTTTTTTCCTTCCCATTTCATTCTTGAACTTCTGTGTTTATATAATGCAGATAAAATCATTCCATTTTAAAGTATTTTTTTATATAAATCAGATGTTGGAAAGAACATAACAATAAATACAAAACCTGTTAAGATAAACTATATCGAAATAAATTAGACTCTTTCCATAGACTTCAATGGAAATGGGTAAATGAGCAGCAGAACACGATGAATAATTTAAACCAGGACTGCTGGCAAACAGTACATATCCTCAGAACTGAGCCTAAGTGAATCAAGGCCTCTGTCTAGAAAAACAAGTCCCAGAGTAGTTGATACTAATCCTGGTTATTTCTTAAATGGCAAGTCTGTGAACCACAAAGAATCAGTCACGATCCCTGCACTGTCAATAGGGGTCAGCAGGAAAGACAGGCTACACGCTACACAGATGGTGTAGAGGTACAGAGGTAGGAGACGTGGAGGTAGGAGGCACTCCATCAGCATCTCCCCACTAGTGGCACTTCTGAAAACAAGCAATGTTGGGGCAACCTCTAGCAACTCTGCCCCTGCAGAAGTACTTGGCCTCCTGTAGCTGCTGGAAAGCAGAGCTGGTAATGCAGGAACACATTTCCAAGTTCTTTCTGTATGCCCAAAGTCTGGCAGCACACAGCACAAAACCACGTCATACCAAAATGGCAAATCAACCTACGCACAGTGTCTTAACACTCTTATTTTCCTTTTTCAGAACATACAGGTGGTAAGAATCCCTAAAAACTCTGGCTATCTGGATTTCAGCCTCCACGGTTAACAATAAACAGAGAAAAGAGCAGGGTCTGTTGAAACCTGAACACTCTGCCCTTTTGAGGAAATGGCCACTACCAAGCATCTATATAAAAGGTGTTCCTCGGATTAGGAATCTGCTGATTTTGGCTGCGATAAAGTTAATTTTCTTCATAGTAGCTAGTCTGGGGCTATGCTTTGGATTTGTGATCAAAAGAGTGTTGATAATACAGCGATGTTTTTTCCGCCCCTCTCCCCACCCCACCAGCGAGTGGACTGGGGGCACACAAGTTGTTGGGAGGGGACACAGCTGGCACAGCTGGCCACAGCTGACCAAAGGGATATTCCAGACCATGGGACATCACGCTTAGCATATAAAGCTGGGGGAAGAAGAAGGAAGGGGGAGGCCATTCAGAGTGATGGCGTTTGTCTTCCCAAGTAATCGTTACACATGATGGAGCCCTGATGTCCTGGAGATGGCTGAACACCTGCCTGCCGATGGGAAGTGGTGAACGAATTCCTTGTTTTGCTTTGTTTGCGGGTGTGGCTTTTACTTTACCTATTAAACTGCCTCTCAACCCACGACTTCTCACTTTTACCCTTCTGATTCTCTCCCCCATCCCGCTGCAGAGGGGAGTGAGCAAGTGGCTGCGTGGTGCTTAGTTGATGGCTGGGGCTAAACCACGACAAGGAGCTACATCATATTTTAAAAACTGAGTCAGCTAGGGAAAAAATAATTATAAAAAAAATTAGTATCAGTTTTATATTTTTTTCTCCAGAAATGGCTTACCTTTACAGGACAGAAAAGAATAACCTGTCCACTAAAGAGGTGTTAACTTCTGAATGAATGAAATAGAAAGGTTAAGTAGGAAATAAATGTTAAAAAAATTGCTCTGAAAACTCCAGTAAGCATTACATAAGGATATTTTATACCTGTAGACCTCTCCTGTCTTGAAAAAGGAAGTATGAAATACAGGTTTTGCTTATATTTGATGATCATAACTTCATATTAACAAAACACTAATTAGAAAGTAATTGGCCAATACCAACTGTTTTCCATGGGCATTTCTTTCCTCATTGCTTAAAGCTAAGAGACAGTTTTCCTTTCACATGAATCTGACTCACTGCAACACATTCAGCTCTATCATTATTTTCCTCCTCAGCTGTTTTCACTAAAAATATAGGGGCAGAAAAACAGTTTACTGTGAAATATCTGATATTAGCATTAGACAGGTAACACCAGATAAGGAGGGCGGGGGAATAATCCAAAACTCATCTTTTGCAGATACTTTATCTAAGATACTATTCATAAAATTGGTGATACTAACATTTTCTTCTGTCAGTTGCTCCCTGAGGCACTTCCCACTCAGCAACAAACAAAAGTACTTCTAACTTTTGAAAAAACAGGAAATCATTACAAAATCACATCAGTTGCCAGGGAAGCCTGACTACTCCAGTTTATGAAACTAATTTAGATTTTATTATTTTGATCTCATGGATTCTCTTCAGAAACACAAGACCCAGATCACAAAACATGCAAATTTTTTTTTCAGAAACTCCTTTAACTCCCAACTATAATTGACAGTGATCTACACACAAACCAACTGATTACATGGTCAGTCTAAAGTTGTAGTTCCTGGTACAGATCATGTACAAGTCTACTTTTTCAAACAGGGAATGGAGAAGAGAAGGGACATATGACCAAGGCAAAATACAGGCAAGGAATGTGATGAGGAGGGACAAAGGAAGTACTAACAACAGACAAATACTCTGCTGATCTACCTCCAATGAAGTAGAAGTCTGATTCTACCTCCAGTTGGTATGAAGTCATATCTAAGACCTTAAAGAGAGCCACTATGAGTTTGCAGTGTGCTACGCTGGCTAACTAAATCAGCAGGAAACTGTTCAGTTTTTTAATCGATAGATTTTCTGCCAGTTTCATCCGATACTAGCCACGGCTAGCACAAGGGAAGAAGCCAGAAGAGACAATCCCTCTCAGCATTGAGTTAGATCAGCTCATTGGTCTTGTAAAAATCTCCCCTTTCAGCTGCTGGAGATGAATGTTAGGAAAAGATCTAAGAAACTCCTATCAACCCAAAATTATCCATGCAGAACATACATGTACACATAAAAACATGTATGCACAGTCCATTTGACACAGAGACACTCCTGGATACAGAGGTCTGTTGTGGGGTTGGCAGTGTACCACTTCTTCCAGATCTCTCATTCCAGTTAGGCACCTAAGGTACTTTAAGCACAAGCTCACAGCAGGAGCTTAGGTCCAACAAAACCACATACTGCTTTTCTAACCATAAGTAGGTACATGTCTTAACAGAAAAACAGTAGATAGAAACACCAAAGGTGAGACTTGATAAATTGGATCCTTAACTGCAGTTTTCCTCCTCACCTGTCTATTCTTATAAGGCAGGTTACTACTAAAACCAACAAAAAAATATATACCAATAGTCAACTGTGTGTTCTTGTCCCCGGTGGGATGCTACAAGAAATTTGCCTGCAGAAGCAGAGAGCATTAAAAAAATGCTCTTAAAACTGCAGTTTTCCCCTTCTGCTTTCCTAGTTTTTCCTAGCTAAATCGGTAGCTGAGGATGGATTCATGCACCAGGTACACACAATTTTATTTTTTCAGTAGATGCTGCAGCCAGATTTGTTTGTTTATTTTACCTAGGGCTATTGGTTTGGGGTTTTTTTCTTTTAAGCTAGGACCCTAACTCCTGTATAAGCTAAGCAGTAGCCCATGGAATTAATTGTACTGAACCCCAGCAAGGCAGGGAAGGGCAGTCTCCGTTTCCAAGCAGAAACCTTTGTAGCACGGAACATACACTCACCAAGCTGTGAGAGAGGAATGATTTTTGTCCCTTGAACAGGCTTCCCAGCTGTGCTGTGGAAACACATCACCTACTAGCACACCCTAATTAAAGCTACAAGCAATCAAGATTTACTGTCAAGCACCAATACACAAAATCACTTGGCAAAGAAGGGCTGATGGGGTGTTGCTTGAATTACAAAAGCATTCACCCACAGAGTGAGATTTACAGTGAAGCCTTCTCTGCCTGAGAAAGGCTTTTCATGTCAGCAGCCAGCCCTACATTAATTATGATTTTAAAAGCCTACCCCTCACCTCCTGTAATTTTCTTTCTTGCATGGGTTAAGAAAATTCAACCTCCAGAGCATTATCTATGGTGGGGCTCCTAGTTTACTATGTGTGCAGGGAAAAGTCCCGGCATCTGGCAGATTGTGTAGTCTCTGCTGTGCTGAACAGTACAGGAAGGGAGCCATGGCAAGGCAGGGAGCCCAGGGGTGTTCATCTTCACTGGAAAGTAGAATCTATGGCTGGTAGCTCTGTGACGACCTCTTATTTTATTCCCATATGTTCCTTGCCCTTGTTAATCTAAGATGTCCAAAAAACCTCAGAAACAGAAATATATCTCAACCATTACTCAGGGTCAATCCAAATTCTAACTTAATCAGCCTATTTAGTTTTCCTCTTTCTTTTTGATGAACGCTATTTTCTTCACCTCTTATTAAAATACTTTAGTTCCCCCAAAGAAAGGTAAATAAAAGGTTCTTACTGTTTGGAGGAGAGCACCTCAAATCATTTGACTCAAAAGGAGCCTAAAGTCCCCCAGCACCTTGTTAGTGTGTTTTGTGGAAAGGAAATTCCTTCAGATGCGCAACTTCCCATCCATTTGTTTTCAAACCAAGGTTAGTAACAGACGTAGTATCTAATTATATCTAACCTCTGCATAACCAAAGCCAAACATCATTTGACAGAAAAGATACAGATGATCTCTTGAAGATACAGATTCAGTTAAATGAAGGCCAGCATGTTACCACATAAAAGAAAGCAAACCATTAAGATACATTCACACTATTCTACATATGACAATCTTTTCACTTTACAGTGATTCATGAAGAACTTCTACACTATTTACAGTTTTTGTCCAGTTTCAATCCATGCGTGAAATTTAGAAAGTTGTTTGGATGTTTATTTTTAGGTAGAACTGTCACTATTTCTTTGCAGCTTTCACAAAATAGTGTACAATCAGAAACTAACTTTTTCTATTTATAAAAATGGTAGAATTTTAGCAGATACATTGTTATTTGTCTGCCTTGTTGAGAGAATGTTCGCACAAGTACCACCACTAGAGGCATGAGATCTGGCAATATTTCAGAAACAGCAGCTGCATCCTCTGGTTGTTGATGTATTAGTCTGGGCCAAAAAAACACACACTATTTTAAGTGAACAGAGGTTGCTGTGTAACATGCTCTTAAGAAGAGATGCTCTGAACTTGAAAGAGTATTCTTTATGTATTAAAATGCCATAACAATTGTTAGCTTTCCCAAAACATGCTAGCATACCTGAAGGGCTCTGCACTGTACATACCTTTCTCTCTCTCTGTTTCCTCAGCAAAGAGGTAAGCTTTGCAGCACGCTCTGAACAAATGATTTGTATTATTTCAGAGATAAAAAAGAATTACTTCAAAATCTAGAACCTCTCAAAAAACATAAATAAAACAATAAAACTAGAAAAACAATAAACAACCCACCACCTTGTCAGTAGCTATCTCCGTAGCTTATAAAAAGCTTATTAACATGGAAATTCTTATAGTGTTCAAAATCTATGTGATCATAACACATAATTCAGCTAGAAGGAAAAGGCAATCTGTATGGGGGATATCCCTTGTTTAAGGGCTGCCAGGTTATGTTAGTTTTAGCATAGTTAGGAAAATTAAAAAATGAAAAGTAATATACCTAAAAATACATCTGCATACGTGAAAAAACTCTCTTAATATCAGTAGTATCTCCTGTTACTAGGCTGATTGCTTCTGTTTGTTATTTATTTGCTTTGACTAGTAGATTTTGTGCCTGGGCACTCAGAAAAAGCCCCTTCCCCTTTTAACAGTCCAGAAAAGGAAGCTTAATGGGAAAGAATAGTCTGTTTTCATCTCTCCAATTAGAATGTCAACCCACATCCTTGAGTTTCCACATAATAAAGATTTTTATTTATATAAAAGCAATGAGATGCAAAACAACTTCACAACTCCTACAAAAGTGAAGTATAAGCAAAAATATCAATTATAACTTGTACTCGTAACTTTACAAAAGCATTTATCAGTTACACTGACTGCATAACTGCAGTTGTAACAATCTCTTGCAAAAACATGAAGCCTACTACATATTGTCATATTTTACTTTGCCATCAGCATAAATCCATGTGACTCATTACCTTTTTTTCTAAAGGTATCTTCTAAAGCAACTCTAGAACACAGACACCAACAGAAAAGATGGACATGTTAAAAACATTATCAATAAATTTCAAAATTATTAGAAAGGCACATTATTTACTGTGTTATTCCTTGGCTCCTACTGCTGTAGCTATATTGCTCTTTATAAACTTAAAAGTTTTTAAGTCTCAATTCCAACAGCTGATTTACTGTATTGGCTGCATTTGCAGAGTCCAAACTACTGAGCCATCTGCACCACAACTGCTTTCCAGGCTTTGTCTTTGTCAAAATCCTTTAAGGTATTATTGGAAACCTAAAAGTAAACAAATTTCAGACAAATGGAAACATGAAACAATGCTTTGGTTAAAAACTGAAGTTCAAGCAAATAAATATCTGACAGAAGCTAGGAGAATGTGAACATCAATAGTTACAGTCAGAGCTATTAATATATTCTACACACCGTAAATTGTATAGTTCTGTATATTGAAGAGTTTACATTTATAATATAAAATATAATAGCATAAATTATATAATTACTTGAGACATTTGGGTCAAAGAAACTTGGCCAAATGCCTACTTTAAACGTGTTACTTCGGACATTTTTTTCAAGATTTTTGCCAAGATGCGACTGAAGGCCTTAGCCCCTTATCTCTAAACCCAAATCAGAAGCAGGCCCCTGAAGTGTAACTGCACATATGTAGATAAATCTTAGTTCAAGCAAACTAAGGTCTTGCCTAAGAACAGACTTCTGAGAAGCCAAAGGGACCTACAACTTCACCTGTAACATTATTCTTGTGTTTAAATACTAAAAGTTAAGCAAAAAAGTGTTGCTTTTCCGGACAAAGTGCTCCTTTTAGCATTTAATTCACACCCAATTTTTCAGTGACTCACAAACTAGGAACACTTACGTAAATAATCCCCAAAATAATTCTGTTTAGCCATGCCATGACCTATGTTCCAAAATGTGACTTGCAGCATTGGAAGTGCTGCTGTGCTTCATCTTTTATACAGAATGTAATTCTCAGGACACAGATCCCGAAAATCAGGAACCTAGGCTGAATGCCCTTAACAGTCTGAGGGAACATAAATCCCCAGCTTCCACTTTCCATTACCAGCTGTATAATGATTTGACTGAATTTCAGTCCCTGCTCCCAATGCTTTTTCTGAAGTGCTGTTTCAACACAGATGCTCTTTCTAGAGCAGGGACTGAATCCAGCACTATCTCCTTCTAGTGCTGGGTCATGCAGTAAGCATCCAGCTAACGTGAGTTACTCTCTCCTAGCCTTTAAGGATTCAGCACTTTGCCCTGTACAGCAGAGGTGAGGAAAGCCTACAGGCTACAGTGGTGTGCTAGGAGATGGATGTAGTTAACCTACACAGGCCGAAGAAAGCTGGGTTCCCCCAGTCCCTGACATAGCCTTCTAGCCCAGAATGACTATATAGAAAGTGGTAACAATAATACTGGCACCACCATACTCTAAATTAAAGAGTATGTGCCAAACCTGTATCTGAAAGGATAGCTTGAACATGTAAGTGCAGGAAGGAAGTATCAATTCTGATCTTTCTCACCGACTTTGATAGTGTAGTTAGAACATGGAGAGACCTGGAATTCCAGGCATGCTCCTCTGCACATTACTTCATACTGTCCAGCACAGGTAGCCACTCACTCAGGTTGCCTATTGTTGTTCCCACACTCCAAGTTCTTAACTCTTCCCATTCAAAGTTTAGAGAACTTAAAGAGATCTGACTCAGCTTAGTAAATTCACTCCCCCACAGCAGGCCTTGGAAAAGTACAACTGTATCCAGTATTCTCATTCCATAGTCCAAAACTTCTGCTCGCATCAGAAGGGTTAAATCCATTCCTTTCTGGAATGGCTATGTCATTACCAGAACATAGTCATGCAAGGATCATCACCTCTTCTGTAACTTCATTCTGACATATACATAATGGTTATGGATCTGCATCCTGTGGAGTAGGACTATGATTTTATCTTAGTACAATGACGAACCTCATCTGTAATTGGAAGCCCGTAATACAAATAAGAACAAAAGCTGGCTTTAACCTTACAACTGTTCTTCTCTAACAGGACTTGTCACATTTACAGGTACTGCATCCATCACGCCCCAGTTATCATTTAATCAGCAAAATATTATCTATTTATTACAAATCAAAATTCACCAGTGCATTAACATCCTCACAGTTTTACAGAGCGGTTTTTAATTGTGATCTGAATTAACATGAAACGTTACCAAAAAGTCTTTTTAAATACAGATATTTAGATTTTGTAATGGGTATAAATACCTACCTCTGTTGTTCGGTAGTCCTGTTTTTTAACCTGTGATGCTGTCCATGACGAATCATGTAGTTTCATTTTTGCCTTGTAATTTACACACTGTATTACAGTTCCAATAGTAAGGCATGCCTGAATTAGCAGCATCAACATCAGAAGCAAAAGGAGCACATCGTAAGATTGCTGAAAACAGACATGAACATATCAACTACTTGAATAAAATATTTTCTGCCATTCCCACCTCCATATTCTTGAGATTTGTATCTAGATTTCACTTTTTAACTCAAATTATAATTTACAGTTTATTTCAGCATGAATCCAAGTAAAATTTGAGTGCCTGAGTTTGCTCAAAGTAGAACAGATCGATAATTTTTAACAAAATGTTAATTTGCCAAATGATCTTTTCCTCTAGCAGAATTGAGGAAACCATCCTCTAAAATATAGAGCCTCACTGCTGGTCTTGATCTGAGCAACGTCACAGCTATGCCTGGGCCTGGCCCTTTGCCTTGCTGGCTCAGGCCTTGCCCTGCTGACCTGAATTCCTGGCTGACCTGAATTCCTGGATCTGCCTTGCTACTATGGACTTGTCTGGTAATCACTGAACTATTTGCTGAACCTGGTTACCATGGCCAGACCTGCCTTGCTTTTCTTTTTTTGAGTACTGCAGGACTGTGCTCCTTGGCAATGAGGTCACTGCCCTTGTCTGCCTTGCTGTCACCTTCCACTCCTCTGTTCACCCTTCTTTGCAGAGCAGCCCACCATTGCTGCATCCAGACACAAAGTAGCCTAAGAACGTAAGAAATGCTCTGCAGGGTCACACCAGTTCCCTAGACAGTCCAGTCTTCTGTTTCCAACACGTGCAACAGGAGAAGCTACTTAAAAGAAACATGTAAGCCATGGCTACTTCCTGAGGTCCAACAACACAGTATGCTCCTCTAGTATCAGAACAGGACCACATACTCAAAAGCTGGTTTTCTAGTCCCTAAGATGTCAGTTTAATAACCATTTTCCCTCTCTTCTTCTAAAATTACAAGACCATTTAAGGACTAGGGGGCACTAAGAGTCATGACCTTTATTGACACTATTTTAATCCCCATAAATGGTTCTTTGAACATGATCCCAGACTGCTAAACACATTGATGGTAAAGCCCTAGAAAGCTGTTCAGCAATGCACTGGTAACACTTCATATTGAAATGCTTTGAGATCTGTAAACTTTTTTTTGTTTTCTGCCACAATCCAGGCTTGCTTTGAATGAATCCACGTGTAAGCTTACAATCTCAACTGTTGGCAGACATCCTAAGAAACAGAAAAATGTATTCTTCAAGTAAACCTAGAACTTTTAATTTATATACTACAAATTTATAAAAACCTCAAGGAGTCCAGCTTACTATGTCTTATTTTTACTGCTTCTTTACGATAATATCCCATTTTTAAAAAACTTTAATTCCAGGGTAGCAATAGATTTAACATACTTAAAATTATATCATTAGTTAAATATTAGTTTTTGAATAATTTCTGTAAGATTTTATTCAATCTTTATAATGCAGTACCTTGTCTTCTTATACTTCCTAATTCATTCTTGTTTTGCTACTGTAATAGATAGATGTTAATTTTTCTATTGCATAAAAATACATACTTTAACAGCAGGTGGATAATTTTTAAAGATGTCAACAACTTGCATGATACTGAAGGATAAGTATGCAGAAGCCGTGAACAACAACGGAGAGGTAACGCTGCTAATGGCAATCAGGACCTCAACCTAAAAAATAAGATAATGCATGTTAAATAAGAATAAAAACAAATTAATACTTTGGTTTGTGAGCTGCATCTCCTTGAAGCAAGCATAACAGAAGTGTGTAAAAGTGTGCGAGATTAAACATATGAGACAAATATTTAAGATCCATCCACACTGCATGGAGATACAGCAGCAAGCTTTGAATAAAACAAGCTTCCAAGCCAAAACACTGTTGTTTTGTAATTCATTTTCCATTTAATATGGATGATGGGGCGTTTGTTTGATTTTAAAAGTGCCTTTCATATGCAGATAGAGGAAGCAATACCCAACTTAGAGAGCCAGTACAGAAGCATCATTTATTCTTCAGTTTGTATGAAATAATGAGAATTCACAGCAGATATTGCAGACTTACAACCCAAAATAACTATGCAAATAAATTTGAGTACTTTGAGGCAAATTTATTGCCGTACAATAGCAGCCTTATTTTCATTCAAATATCATCCCTACAGGATCGAATTCTGACTTCAGTTGTGGTCACACATCTTTACTGACTTAAATATGGTTGCATGACTATTACTTAGAACAGATGTTTTAAGGAGGCTTAACTATACATCTGGCACAGTCAAGGAATAAATACGCTCTGCTGAATACTCTCAGTCCTTGTCAGTAGTCATGCGGATGAGGAATTTGTTCAAAATAGGATCTAGGTCCAGTGCAGCCTGCACACCTAATTTTCTTCTTTCAGAAACCACAGCTCGTAATGAAAGGAGAATGGAACAGAAAGGACCTCAGCTCAGGAGCATGAAATTAGTTCTGGGCATGTCATATGAGGTATGTTGTTTTCCTATAGTAATATCCATTTGCAAGGAACCAGTACAAAAAGAAACAGACAAAAAAAACCCCCAACAAACAGTCCTTTGAATACTTTTCTAGAATTGGTGGAATTAAGTTCCCAAAGGACCTACTGCATTTCTTTTTAGGAATACCAGCTTACACTCATGCTACACATTTCTGTCACATTTTGTAGAAATAACTAAAAACAAGTGAATGAATATGAGTAGTGCCCACTATCACAGGTCAGCTTTCTTAGCATTATTCCACTCTAATGACGAAATCCAAGAATTTTACACACTTACCAGACATTTACTTGGATATTCAGCAGCTACATGACTTGCAATAGCACTTGGAAAGCACTAAACAAAAAAGCATAACAAAATAAATATTTACCTACTTTAAAAATTACAAAAATTACAGTTGAGTAATAGTGATTCCCACTAGGCACAGGTCATTCTAAATTTCCTGAAAAGGCAAAACTGTATAGACTTACTATGACAGTATTAGAAATCTATTAGTTATATGGAAATAAAACTAATCTTCTTGTAACTTGCATTTAATGAGTATCATGTGTTAAATCTACACATACTGAAATACGATTATTCTCAAAATTTGACAATTCTACATAAAAACCTAATGAACCCCACTGAACTTTGCAAACTCTGAATGCTGAAAAACTTGTTTATGATCTTTTTCCACTTCACGCTGAGGGATTTTCCAGACATAGGAGCCACAGGTAAACCTAATGTTCATTGTCTTCTTTCTCAACTGGTTGAATTCATGGCCAGCAGGTAGCACAGCACCCTTTATGAATCCACTGCTCCTGGGTACAGGCAGTTACTAGTGACAAGGGTTACCAATCACAGTCTCAGGCTTTTAAGACAGTTATGGCTGACAGGCTAAAGATGTTTCTGAGGATTCTACCATGCTGAAACTAAACGTTTTATTTTGCAGTCTGAAACATTCTAAAACCTAGGACTTACTTGACAAAGCACTTCACTTCTAACACCCTTGTTATTTCCATTTTACAAAACCGAAGACTGAAAACGTATCAGAACATTTTATAAGAACCAAAGTATTGTAAATCAAAATAGAACATGCATATTGCATAAATATATTAATTATATTGAAGTGCTAATTCATTTGCTAAACAGCCATTGCCAGTTAGTAGTAGGGCCAAAAAAATATTCCAGTAGGGAGGGGAAAAATGAAAAAGTTAAAGAAAAAAAACCCTAAGACATTGTTTTAGAAGAGGACCTTCATTTTGCACTACTTACAGCAACTAAGATCCAAAAGAATGTTACTGAAAGGTATGGACCTGAGACTAGAACATCCATATTCAAAGCAATTATTCCACCAAATACTGATGAAATTCCAATAATCACCTCAATTACCTAAAACAAGGAAGATCACACAAATTATTAACAGTGCATTTGAACACCAAATTTCCTATTTGCATATAAAAAGGAACTCACTGGAAGGAAAAAAATGCATTTATGCTATGAGCTATACATGAAGTCTAGGTTTTTCAGATCTAAAATATGGCAAAACTCAAGCTGGTTAAGTGAAAACAAGATCAGCTTCATTATATGTATTTATGCTCTCATTTATTAGCTCCAGTGATCAGCAGTTCAGTTTACACTATTTATCCTTAAGTTACTGAGTAGTCTCCTTCCTATTACATATGGCAGTTACCATTTATCTTGCAATACTCTAAAACGAAACACTTTAAGATATATCTCTCTTTCCTGTCTTTATCCTTTCGGCTTTTACCTACACTGATCTCCTGGCTTTAAAGAAGCTTAGCACTTGAAAAGTGAAAGAACAAATTAATTTAATGAAAGAAACAACACTTTTCTTACTGAGTATGACTTCAGAATTCGAGTAGGAAAGCTGACATTGCTCAAAACGATGGTACTGTCATATGCAGTATTCTAGAGGGGAATAAAAAAAGCATGATGAAAAAAACACACAAGGCAATACATTTCTTTCTAATATCCTGTACAACCTGTTACAGATCCTAACAGTGGCTGCAACGTCTGGTTGGCCCATCAGAGCTGACAGTGACACGCTACAGTGTTCGCCAGTGTCAGACCACATCAATCACATTAAACACAAATGATGTGGTCCACCGTTCAACAATGAAATATGGTCATCTTGTCTCCCCTTTCCACCTTCAAAATACATACTTTTTTCCTGAGCCTTCAGATTTTACTGATGTGGACAAACAGTAACTGAAGGAGGACAGTACACTATACGGCTTTATCTAGCAAGCAATACTTCCAATGGAACACAAAATGTTACAGCATGTTTGCTTCATTATTACCTGAAAGAAGTACTGTTGTAGAAAAATGAGGGTGGGATTTGGAAGAGCACTTGCAACTAAAAAAAATTTTTTCTATAACCCCAAATCCTGAAACCAATATTCATTGTCCAGATACCACCAAATCGGCATACAGAACAAATACTTTCTCCACCTCAGGCTTCAAGATTGCATTGCCTGCATACATACAAGTCACAGTATTCTAACGTATCAAACATCATTAAGTTTTGCAGAACAAAACAGAAATAAAACACTTGCCATGCCTGTCCGTAAGATATTCAAACAACCCTGTGCTGCATAATTGCAACTGGTCATTATACAGAGGGCCCATTGCACTCTAAAAGATGCAAGAGGCTACCACTGTTTAGTATGGTACTTTTATTTATCATTCAAATCTAGTTCTATTATGTAATATGAACTTATATACTGGCGTTGCCAGTAACTTGTCAATGTATGTAATACAGGAAAAATCAAGTATTTTTTAACACCAAAAAAAAGAAAAAAACATTTTTAATCCTTAAGGGTACCTACTTTCTTTCTTGCGCAGCAGTCTTCAGTAGACCTAGCTGAAATTATGACAGTAGTTGCCATGAAGATTTCCAGCAGAATAAGCAGAATCAAGTTGAAATTTATCTGTCAGTAAAATCCCAGACATAAATGGGTTACATCTTCCATATTAAAAATAAAGGGGGGGCGGATCTAGCAGAATCCAGCAGGCTGTCTATTTTCTGTGACATTTAGACATATCTATTAATTAGATACCTTGTTAACTGTTTTCTTGGTACTTGATGAATTTCTAGGACAACACTTAGCTGTCTACATAATACTCAGAATGCCTAATTAAAAAAAAATAATTTATTTCATTTATGGGAATAGTCTGCCTGAAGATTTTATCACTGTCTTCCAGAACAGATTTAATGACAAGGGCATGATTGCTAGGTATGTTTGCATTTTGCAGGACCTTCCATGTGAAACCAGAACACTGCAGCAAATCATGGAAAATTCACAGGAGCAGAAAGAGGACAAACAAGAGCAAGCCTGACTAGCCCAAGGGCAAAGGCAATCCACTGGTGGGGCAGGGGGGAAGGAGGGCCACAGCCTCTCAACCCCTATGCTGAAATCCAAATGGTATGATACAATATCTAATGCTGAGTGAAAACACAATCCATAAAACTGGGCCAAAAATCCTAACTCTTGTGCTCTACCTAATGCTAGTAGAGCACTGATGAACACTTCATAGTTTCGTAACTCTTGCAGGTCTAACAGACAACATGATTGTGTAAAAACGGAAGCTGCCACTCCTCCTGCCATTGCTCATTTTCAAGAGACAAATAAGTGAATGTAATACTCATCATTTCTCTTTGGTTCCTTATTATTACATGAAGAGGTAGATAGCTACTCTACATGAGCTGAATCATTTTCCAGAGGCACACAAGTTCGGCAGAGTGGATCTCCCTCTCTTGTCTTCAAAAGCAACATGTTTTTCCACTGGCAGACCAAGAAAACATTTGGAAAACATCCGGTCAGGCCGCTGGGCAAAGTACCAAAAGTTTAGGGAGAAATTACTCCTTTCAGAACCTGTACAATTATAGCAAACCATTGTTCACGGACTTAGAATTATATTGTTCCCTCATGTCAGACCTGCTTTGTAGATAATCAAATCTGTTTTTCTCTGAGATGTATCTTGCAGCACAGGTTTTTTGAAAAAGATCATGTGGCAGATTTGAGAGTCTTTTTTGGGCACTGAAATTCATCCATCTCAGGAAATCATAATTGGAACTATGTGCCTTGCAGTACATAACAGACTGTACAGTTGTACTAGAGCCACAAACAGCAATAAATGTCATAGTGGTAAGCTTCTCGGGAAAGTGCTAGCATGAAGAATAAAGACATTATTTGGCAAAAGAAGAGGTGTCAAACAGGCAGCCTGCAGAACAATTTAATACAGCCTGTAAATTCCCATGATTTGGATGTGTTTTGACACACAGTGCTGGTACTGACGTGGGCTGGCAAGGCCACACTACACATTGTAATGACAAGTAGATGTACAAGTTTGAGTCCAGAAGCACTGTAACTACATTGATGGACTCATTTAGTGCTAGGTATAAGAAGTAAATAACAGTAATTGTAAAAGTAACAGTAAATAAATTAATTTTTTTTAATTTAACTTTTATCTTTCCAGTATGTTTTTTCTGATATGACATGTCTGGAATATCAGATAGAGCCTTCCACTCAAAATTAATTCAATACCTCTAGATCAAAGTAAAAATATCTCATCTCCAGTTCTGATGTTTAGATGGGTTTGTTATTTTTATTTTTTAAACAGAAATACAGCTAAAGCTATTAGTAACTACCTTTTTGTACTATCTGTGACAATGGGAAATTTAATGTTAGATTTCTCCCTGCAATTGCCACTGTACATAAAATCTATCACCAGATGCAGAGAACCAAGTAAGCTGTGTCCTTTGTCCTCTTCCATGACTAAGGAATGTGCAAGTACAACTAGGTAGAAAGTAGTAGATTAGCACAACCTTAATCCAATTTTCTCTGAACCTGCACCAGGTATTAAAAACATGATTCACTGAAATGGTATGAAAGGGTTGAATTAATTTCCAGATTAAATAATCTGAAGTTCAATATAGTTGCTTAAATCCATGATTTGAGATATCCGACAGATGTTTCAAGACATCTGCACAGGTCTGGCAAATAATGACAGAGGACCTAAAGGATACTGATGCCCTCTTGGACCAGCAGCACAAGCAGGGCAGGACAAGCCAGCACATACCTAATGGATACACACTCTTATGGTTAGGCAACGAAATCAAGCACTGACACTCCAGTATCTGTGTGCACCCACATTGCCTATGCTTCCACTACTGCCAGTGGAGATCTACTCTATACAGACAAGAGAGGGAACCCCAAAAGCTACTGGGCCAACCAGTCACTAGAGGCAGGGTTCAATTATATTGGCTGCTGGTGCCACTTGAAATACTCAAGCATATTGAATGTGCCTACATGAATGGGTTGTATGATACAGGACTGATGGGAGACTCTTACTCACCTAGAGTAGAAGCAGCAGTCAAGAAGAGTACCTCACAGCACTTTTAAAATAAGAGATGTATAAGTTCAGGACAGGGAATCTTGCCTTAGCCATCTATGCTGAGGCAAACAAGATTGTATTGCAGGGTCCCAGTAACTGGATCATCTAAACTATAATGGAGGTACAGACACTCAACTTGCCAGGAGACAAGACATGTATATAATCAATATGGAGTTAATCTAAATCCTGTTCAAGATCTGAACACTTTCAGTTGTGGTGGCCAGCATGCACAAGGTTCCGCTCATTTCTGTCCATCAGGCTTCTTACTCCCAGAGCTGGGAAGGAACAGAGTGGCAACAGAGTGGCAGCAGTGGCAGTTTGCATCTTTTACACGTTGTATCCTTCATGTTGATAGCATACTAACTACAGAACTGCACCCTGCTGGAGTGGCGTCACACATAGTCTAGGACATGGCTTGTATCTTGTATTCCGTTTATCTATCCAAATTAATTTTGTGGAGTTATCCATCAACATGAGTAACACTAATGAGAATTACCCAGGTCCTTTATAAAGGCATGGAGGTTTTAAATGTGAATTGTCTTAATTGGATAAACTTATCCTTTTTATGAGTCTTACTGCTTTTAAACTACTGGCAGTGATTTCACATCAGACCTAGTATTATTTTCTTGTGCAGTTTCCCATGGGGAGGAAAAATAAATATGATGGTGAAAGAACAGTTAAAGAGATGGTATTCTACATTTTCTTTGTACCACATGGGTAATGGAAAACAGCTGGCAGCAAGCTGACAGTGAGACTGTCCCACTGAAACCACTGTCCTTCAAAGAGGAGAGCAAGTCAGCACCATGAATAACTCTTAAGACAGAAGGGTTCAAGAAAGCTTCAGAGTCAGCTTTGCACACACAGTTATCCTGACTTACCTTTATTCAGTGATCAATGACATAGTATGGACATGTAATAGGCAAGCAAAAAGAATTAAAACCACATAACTAAGGATGTCTTGTGGATATGATTGTAGCTAACTAACATTTGGCAAAGAGAGAATTTGCCTTGTTATAAATTTAATGTTTTTGTCACTTATACTTTCCCAGACTGGTATAATCTCTCTTTTCAAATGGTTTGATCTGCCTTGAAAATACAAAGTCTATTAATATTTTATAACAGAAAATGCAAATTTTTATGCAATCTAAAAACTACTCACTTCACAAGTATGCTGCAAGTGAAGTGAAGTTTTTACACATAGGGCCAGCTCAAAGCTTCTCAAGAGCATAAGCGAAACTGATTTTGTCACGCGGGGCTCATGACAAAATAACTATTTATTGTGGTGGCAAAATGAGTCCCTTGGGCCAAACTTTCCTGGGCAAACATAGCCCTCCACTGTCTCGACAGCACTGTGATCCTGTCTACCAGGGGAAAGGAAGGCAAAGCCTCTGGTAGTCTCCAATCACACTTCTCTGCTGTTTTCATTCAGAATACTTGCACTGGTTTTTAATATTTGAACTCTCTACCAAGAAAGGAAGGGAAAAGTCTGTACTCCCATGTCTTGTATGTAATTCATTCAGCTCTAACTGTCTAAGTCACCTGAGGGGGCAAATGCATGCAGGAACTGCTACACTAGCAAAAAGCTAGCAAAGGCTGTGCAAAGAATTTACTGGTATAAACTCTCCCAAGATAAACACAGAACCCAGGGGGTCTTGATACTGTCCCATCAAACAGAGCAAAACTGACCACATCTAAAGCCAGTACTACTTTAATTCAAGTGATCTGACTGTCCAGAGTGTTAAATCTCCACAGCTCTGAGTGACTACAGTACTCCATCTTTCTGAAAATCAGGCCAGCTGCACAGAAATGTGAAGCTAGACTTCATTACCTAATTTAAAAAGCAGGTTTGTAAGTATTGGCCTAATATACTGCACTTTCCAAGCAGAAGTAAACATAGTTAATTTAGAAGTTCAACATCTGTGAAATACAGAGCTCACCAGATGTTACCAAAATAGTACAGGTAACTCCAAAGCAAATTATCTCTGCACTATTTTTCTATTAGAAAAATTTTGTCACTAATTCAGATCTGCTATATTATTACAGGGAGTCATTATTACTGCTGAGCTCTTAGTATCGCAATAGCTGATATGATAGTTGGAAAAGCACTGAACCATAACATGACAGAAGTCATTAACCTTCATACAAAATGTATGACAGAGTTGTACTGAGCACTGTTATTCTGTGATAGTCTATTATGAATATTCATCAATGGTAACAATAATACCTATTGGTATGTTGTTTACTAATACATGTAATTTTCTTATGTAGTATATAGGTCTCAGAACATTTTACCACAGAAAAAAAAAACAAAACCAAAACCACCCTATAGTTCTACTGTTTGGCTTAGACTACCAAAGACAGATGTTAAAAGGTTGTGACTCAAAACCAATGAACTTTTCCCAGCATGAAATATGTGTGCTTCAAATGACATAACTGCTGCGTTTTCTTTGTTGATGATGTATGAGAAAAATGTTCATCAAAAGTTTCTTTCCTGGTGGCCTCAAGCAACACCAGCCATTAAAGAAGATCCAGGAAAGGATTATATTTAAGCTCATGATGAAATTTCCTAGAAGAGGCACTGTTTGGGACACCTTCTCATTTCAGTACAATTTAACCCTAAAAATTGGTTAATCTACAGATGAGCTACTAACTCATTTTCAATTCTCTCTTCTGATGCTGCTCTTTCAAAAAAAAAAAACAAAACAAAAAACTAACAAAACTTGCTACAGTCAACAGAAAAATAAACAGTCAGTTGATGAAACTGGATCACATTTGAAGATCTAATGCATGTTTTTGAACTTCGAATACAAGAAGAAAGTCATTTCCATATTAATCTCTAAGTTAGCTGTACCATGCATCTTTTAGCCATATAAGTTTTCATCTCCGATGTCAATTTTCCAGCGTTGTCTTACTCAGAAAAGTAGGAGTCCTCACAGATGAAGTAGGAATACTGGGATATTGACAACAATGTAATTACATGTGATCACCACCCACCTCACCCCTTTATTTTTTTAACAAAGATAAATGTAGCATAATTAGTGTCTCGGTAACTTACATTTATAGCTGATGGATTGAGGACAAGTTTGCATCCAAACCAAATTAAACACGTTGTTGTAACAGCAAATGTAGAGACAAACAGAATCTGAAAATTGGGTATCTGAAAAACAGTTTCAGAATGGATTTCTCTCTCATGATAACCACAGAGGGGGAAAGAAAAAAGATATAACTGCCAATAAAATCTTATACTTACCACATTAATTTTATTCCTTGCTATAGCAAAGCTCACAACTGCTGAAGGAATACACTGGGGAAATCAAGAGAGAAGGACTAATGGGATATTCAGCACAAAAAAATTGACATATATATATTTCTATACATGTAATTTATTTGGTCTAAATTCATATTTCAGTTAACTTAGACAAACAGAAGATCAGAAACTCTGAGAGAAGTCTGTCACTCTTGTACAAGCTCATTAATTACAATTGGTATCTGAGGATTACAAAAGGTTTTAAATATGCCTTCCATATCCCTCGGTTTTGACTAGCTACCCAGCACAAGTGATGAGTAAAAGAGAGAAAGAAAGTCTTTCATGCTTTTGTTAGTTTAAATTAACTCTAGAAGGCCTGAGATCCTTAAGCAGGACAAGACAAACACTACTGCCAAAGTGGGCCTCCACATTCTTTCAAAGAGACAAAGTCATGGTTGTGTAAGCTAAAATTTGGCCAGTCTCAATACAGTTCTGAAGAACTCCGTAAAAACTGATCTGTTGAGTCAAATTACACGTTAAGAATTGTGCCTGGGATCTTCACTGTGTTCACCGGGAACTGTGTTTCTATACTTCAGGGCAGAGCTAAATGATAAAATCATGCATAAGTGGAAAGTTTCACAAAGTAATTTCTCTATCCCTTAGCTGTTCCCCACCACAACAGACATGGTACATGTACGGATCCAACTGTTTTACACAAATACATAATGTTACAACATACTAATAAGCAAAATAAAAATATACTCAACTAAAATTATTTTAAACGTTTCCATGTTAAATAATGAATCATGTAACAAATGCTGCAGTTCTTTACTAATCATCTTTTCAAACATCTGAACGCTGATGACTTAACAATGGAACCACTATAACTGGATTACTAACGACATTTAAAATTCTTGGCAGCACTCCCTTAACACCTAAATGACCTGTATTTAACATAATTAAAACATCCGTTTATGTCCTGGATACCCTAGAGTCTCTAGAACACTACATGACTATGATTATGCAACTGAATCCTACTACTAGTCAAGATGGTTAAAACAGTCTAGAAAGCAATTCAGCTCGTGCTAAAATAGACATATAGTGGTCAGTTGGCTATACAGCTCTCTAGGCTCTTCCAACTGTATTGACTCCATTATCTGTAGTAGCAGCTCTAACACCTTGCTCACATACAGACTCCCAAAAGCACACATCTTTACCCATAGCAAGCCATTCAAACCCAGTGTGATAACCTGTGGCATCTGCAAGATCTCTGGAAATTCTCAATAAATACAAAGTTAAAAGAGACAAGATTTGGGGCAGAAAAAGAGACATCTCAGTAATTAACACTAATGTTGCAGAGAATAACACATCAGTGAAGATATTAAACTTAAAAAACTGCTTCAACTTTATTCTAACACCTCTACCAGAAACAAGTGACGACAAATCCACAGAACAACTCCTGGGACTTGTTTAAAGTAAAGCATTAGTCTTGCACCTAACTTAAAACAAATAGGCAAGTCATGAGAATAATGATAGAATGGAATCCTGCCATGAACAAAGCAAGTACATCAGACTCATCTTATGCACATAGATCTAAAACGTAGATCAAGCATACACAATACAGTTTGGAAAAAAAAAAAAAAAAGACTCCCTAAAAATACACTAAAAAAAGACTGGACTTTGGAAAACACCAGATACCTTTAATGCATAATTTACTAATAAAATAACAATATTCAAGAGAACTTAAGTCTGCTTCAGCACCTGGAGATTACGGCAAAATAAACTGAAAAACTAATACTTTGAAATACAATCTGAAATACATTGTGATAGCATTTAGCCAGGAAATTCCCCAAATGCATAACAATGCAATTTTTCTTAAAATCAAGCACAGAAAAACTGTTCATGCAGATAATTACCGCATGCCAGTGGTGAGCTGGTTAACAAAAATGGTAGCACAAACCAGTTGTCTTTATGACAACTGTTATTCCCTTAGCAATGGGATGAAAACCCATTTAATGACCTGCTAAATATAATTAAATCTTCCATGAAGAAAGTTAGTAGTAGAAAGACAAAATAAAAGACAATAAACCCACAAAAATTATTTATGATTGATTTTGCTGTCAAACAGCCACAGAAAATAACTAAGAATGCTTACTGAACCTGCTGCACAACGTAAATAATCCATTTCAGACGGAAAAATATTTCCCAGATATAGTGAAAATCCAGAAGTAATAAGGAGGCAAGTCTACAAAGCAACAAATAAGATAAATAAATACAAATAAAACTATTTTTTTAAAAGCAATTAGCCAGATAGAAATCAGTCATTCCTTTCAAATTAAGCTACTGATGAACACTTACTAATGCAATCTTTGTGGGAATAATTTTGAAGAAAAATTTCAAAACATGCTGAGTTCTGAAGATGCTTTGCTGGTTACCAAGACTTAATACTGAACAATATAATCATGTTTGAATCAAGCATTGTGCCCTGACTTAGCAAATACCTAATAAAATGCTCAAAAGGTAATTGCAGTGTTTGGTGGTAAAAATGTTTCAGAAACATCAACTAAGCCTCTACTTTGCATTCTCTGCTTGGCTCCTCCAACATTCATTACGCATATGGGCAGGTGGGCAATTACCAACTAGAACACAGTAACAAAAATAGTATTAGGATACATTAATGAAGATTCTTCCACCTTCCACATTCCTGCCTCCCTCCAAACTTTCTTCCTGCTTTGGTTCAGTGGCACACTCATAACGTTCAATTCCTTCTGTTCCCTTGCTAACTATTCCGTTTATTTCATAATTATCAGTTACAGTCTCAGCAATGAATTATTAGTGTATTCTACTAACATTTTTTGGTTTTGCTTGTCATTCCTCTGAGTAGGCATTTCTTTGAAGGGGCAGGGGAAGATGAGAGACAGAATGGCTCTTTTGTTCTAACTCGGCATTTTTGTCATGTTACAAAGTTATGGGGGTCTTTGAAAAGTCCTTGCCAAAAAATGACAGAAAATAAGGACAGAGAATTCTGGCAGACTGGAAGAACAGCACTTATAGAACACAACTTGAAATTGTGCTTGAAGCATATTGAATTGTGCTCGCACAAGAACAGCTCAACTAGCAGACACTTTGAAGTCACTCTACCACTCTACAGTTTGCAACTGCTCTCTGAAGTAGGTGGTTCTGTTCACTATGACTTCTGTTGCTCAGCATACAGACTTTCCTTTCTGGACACTGTCTTTCAAAAGAGTTGAGAGAGATTAACCACTAGTATACTTAGGAGAAAAATCTAATTAGAATTTATTGGACTAGTTTATTAATAAAATTGCATTTTTATTTACTCATAAAATTCATACTTCTTGATAATACAACTTCAGCAAATGATCATTAAACATTAGTATCTCCAATCATTCACAACAACTCAGTAAAAAGGAAAAATGTAGTTACAGACAATTGTCCTTTTTGACAATTAAATCTGAGAAAATTTAACGCAAAGAAAGCCAGCTCTTCTTTTGCTCTCTCTTTATGAAACAGTGCATCTGAAAGGAAATCCAAATTTCACAGATTGCCATAAAGGAAAAAATGTTCAGCTGTTTCCATGAAAATAGGGCAATACTTTCATTCACTGTGCAAAACCAAGTAATTACCGTATTAACAGTGAAAGATTTTTAGCTCTTTGTAAAATTACTCTTCAAAACACATGAGCTGACAGAAAAAGAAAAGATCAAATTCTAATTGCTATAATTAAGTTTAATTAGCTTGGCTCAGAACATGAAGAAGCATATGTACATGCAAGATCAGTGTCCTATGATGCTAGCAGTGACACAAAAGTTCAAATCACTGTGACGTTCATTTAAGAAACACAAGTATATAACTCCCTACGTGAATCACCACATGAATATTCTATCAAATAAATACATGACTATTGAACCCTGAAAGGTGAATGCGGCAATTAAGTACCATATATATTTTTAATGCCAAAATGCTATCATGGCAAGTAAAGTACTTTTAACAGTTAGAAATATCTTAAAAGAATGCATATGGTCAGGATACTTTACACCCTTTACCAAAATGCACTGCTTATACATACATATGGGTTGATATTTACCACTATCACACTTATTGTCTATGCTATATGATTAAAGATAAAAATCAGCCTTCAAATAGCATCTTTGATTAGTGCAGAATTATCCAAAGAATACCATTAGTCAATTAAGTGTTACATTCTAAATTTGCTAAATATGTTCCTTCCTGTACAAATATTTACATCCAATACTATCAGTGATGAAATTCTGAGTCCCTGAACAATGTGAAACAGAACAGATTATTGGGCACTAAGATCTCACCTACATTTTTAAATTCTTTACCATTTAAAGTACTTACTCCCATCAGCAAAGAAAAGATCCATGTTCTGTAACTAAAGCAAGGATGCAGCCTTTTTGATAGCTGAAGGTCACTGGATTTGATATCTGGTATATAATTTCCATTCTCCTGTTTTCCCCGCTCCAAAGTTGGCATCCTGTCATAGCTAAATTCTTCTCTGTAACCTTCTTCCCTGGTCATAACACTTCACAAAGGCAATTAAGTAATAATAATAATCATGGAAACACAAATGATGAAGAAAGACCAAAAATATAATTTAGTTCCTTCACATGCTCAGATCAGTGCTCAACTAGGTTTTTGTCTATTTAAGACAAAATATATAAGAGCAGTATTTAGTAATGAGCTGTATTTACATTTCAAAATAGGTAAGCATTCTAACAACTTACTTGCATACAATAAGTAAATTACACCGTATAGCCACAGTTCATAATAATACAATATACATGCAAGCAAAATGAAAGTTTGTGTATGTATGATACCTCAATAGACTTCTATTTCAAGATCTAAAAACCATTTTTGGAGGTGTTTAGTTTGAGGGTAACTCTACAACCAAAGCAGAAGTCTTTCTTTTCTTTTAACTCTAAGATAGAGAAGATATTTAAACATGTTTAGATATTAACTTCCATTTGATTTTAACACTTCTTATCAGGTATCTAAAACGACACACTTCACTACGAGTCTGATGAACGGATATACACAGAATAACTCAGCTACAGCAAACTCTTTCTAATTTACCCAGTATCAACCATTTCCTGGGTTCACTTAGCCCTTTTTTCTTCATCTCACTACTTGCCAATCTGTTCAAATACCTTGAGGAGTATCTTATATTAGAATTAAGTTACTGCAGATTTTTCAACAGTTAAAAACCTTCATGCTTACCTTCAACTGAAAAGTTAACTGTCAGTTTAAAACAGTCTTGTGAAGACAGCTGCCCGTACACTTTGTGATATTCTCACCGTTCACTGAGTCATGCCGTCTTTGAAAAGTTCTCCCTTACACTTTGGCTTTCAACAACATCTATTCAGATATGGAACAAAAGCACAGCAAAAACTTCAGTTAAGCCAGGGAACAGGGAAATGCCTCCTGAATTTTAATTAACAGAACACACTAGAAAATGACTGTACTACATTCTCATAGGGCTGCTTCCAAATCAGACCAACAAATTAAAAAAGTTTCAAGTCTCTTTTTTACTGCAGTACTACCCCTTACTTGCCATCTTAAATAGAAATTTCCTCACAATTTACCAGTTTTAGTTATTATAATAGCCAGTGATAACGATATCCAACAATCTAGTTCTTGTTTCAAAATAGCAAAAGCTACTTATAATGCAGTATTCTCCTAAAATAAACTACACAAAAATTCAAGTATTCAAGTACCTCAACAAGCTGCAAGGTTAGAAAGTTAGAGGTTAGAAATATATCACGAACATTATCTTCACTGTAGAACTCTTCACTATCTTTTTCTGCTAACCCTAGTTATCTAGAGTGTTCAGATAAACCCTGCACACTTCAATCAGGCTGACCTGCATACTTACAGAACACCGTGATGACTAAACTACATATTTAAATCTAGCAAGCAGCAGTGACACGCAATGGCCAGTGTACGTTGGATCCAGTCCTCCTGCTTATTAGGCAATAAAAAAAAAAGAATGCTTTTATCTTGGAAGATGTTGGCACCTTGACAGCTACAGCAATGACAGGGTCTTTTGTCTAAAGTTTAAACACTGTTGTAACCAAGACACAATTAAATCTTCAGTATTCTGAAGGGTATCGCCTTTAAAGTATACCAGAAAAACTTTAGAATAGCACTACTGCTCAATTTGTATGGGCTGTAGATTTTGCTCTTCTTATAATATCAGCCAATACTGAAAGAATATTAAAATGTTGCAGTTGTTTTAATAGACTGAAACATGGAAATTAATACACCATACACACACTAGACATAGCTGTAAACTGTTAGGGTGAAAAAGAGACCGTGTAACCAAGCAAAACTGTCTGAAGTAATTAAGCCCTTGTGTTTCTCTGTTCACAGAAGAAACACTATGCAAGTATTTCCATTATCTGTCACTTTTCAGAGATATGGTTTAATGGAAAATGGGTAATATGTTCCATGTTTTGCAATGAATGCTATGTACTGGTTTGCTCTCACACAAATTACCATAGAAATAAAACAGGATCATATTTTATGCCTTCTGACCAATTTAGGGAGATCAACTTACTTCTTACACGAAATCGGTGAGATATTCAGGTATTTACTTGACATAATCTCTTTGAATAAAAAGGTTTTATTAAGTCCTGCACCACTGAACAGAGCAGGGCTCAAACCCTAGAAATTTTTGTTCACAATTCCAAGTGTTTCAGTCTGTTTTCAGTATTGTACCTGAAAGTTCCTTCTCTCGAGCATCGCACTACAGTGGTTTCTCGGGTTATGGTGAATTTCCTTCTGCCTCCTTTCCTGTGCACTTCTCAGTATTTTCTATTTTCCTCTTTGCACAGAGGTTCACGACACAATTAATGTATCCTCTTCATTTGGCATCACTGTCAACAAAAAATACTTAAACTTCACAGTGCAGTTTGTACTCTAAAAATTTTGTGGTGCGCTTATTTTAGGTTCCTTCATTTCATGTTCCTGATTCCATAAAACGTCTTGGGTCGTTTTTGTGTATACACAACCTCAAGGCAAGATCTGGTAGCCAGAGCCCAAGTCACAGGCCAAGACCTTAAAATGCTAGGTAAGGTACGAAGGTGCTGTACAAAGAGATTCCTCCTAATTCTAAAGAGTGCATAGGAAACCTACACAAAGACTGCTGAAAATATAACAATGCCAACAGAACATTACAGACTTCTGAAAAGGATTTATAAATGAAGCGTTTTTATGCTTGGTTAGGCCAAAAGCTGTCAAGGTATGACAATCAAATCAAATCAAATCAAATCAAATCAAATCAAATCATGACAGCCTATGAAGAATTGCTTACTTCCACCATTGAAATGACCTCTGAACTTGTTCAGTTTGTTCAACTGAAGCAGCTATAGCAAATACTAGGTCACTTCCCAGGGCTGTGCCATGCGAGCATCCTCCACAACAACCACAAAAGATAAAAAATAGATTGACAATTATAACTCATCTCCCAAGGGACAATATGATAACAAGGTACATAAACTTGTCATAGTCCTACTTTTCTATCAGTAATTAATAAAAAAGCATTCTGTCCTGGACCAGTTTACTTAGCACTGAATCCAGGCTGACGCCCATGTTCCCAAATCTAAACACAAAAATATACAGTACCTGAAGCTTTGGTGAAATTTATGTTTCAGCTGACCAACCCTTCCTTTTGCTGATTATTTTTTATTAGCTACACTACCTATGCATTCTTTCACAATATTTAATTACACTATTTTAGCTCATTACCTGTATTCCTTGTTCAATATTTTCAGCTCTTTTAAAATCAGCTCTTTGAAATACTTTGTTTCTCTGGAGCTGATTCCTTAATCCTTGTTTCCCAGCTCATATCCTGGGATGTGTACTGAACCAAGAGCAATATGCAGGCCCAATAGCTTCAAAGAGCTCCCCTAGTACAATATACACTTCTTTGGATTTAGTTCTTCATCTTAAGAGTTTAAACAGGTTTGATCAGTATATATACTACCCATTGTATGCTATTAAAATACAAAATACTTCTAGTTTCATGGATGTTACAAACACATCATATCAGCATTTTAAATGACATCCAGATTGAATACCAGTCTTTTCTGCCTAGGCCATTTTTTTGCAATAAGACTCCTGAGAAGCACAGCCTGGGAAGCCTCTTATAAACCACAGGATCTTCAGCCAGGAATTTATGCATGTATAACTAATCCCCTCCTCCAAAAAAACAAATTACTTCACCTCTCACGTTTTTGCCAACCACCACTCCTCTGCCTGCACGCCACAGTAATCTCAGTGAAAGAAAATGGTAGTTAAAATGCTTTAAATCAATGTATCTAAAGGGGAGGCTGTCACCTCCTCAGCACTTTTCTAAAAAGATCAGTGACTGCAGACACTCATATACGCTTCTCTTCCCAGTAGCATCACCTCAGTTACTTCAGAGCAAGACACTGGAACCTGTGCGTAATTCCTGGCAACCAGAATTTCTTCTGGTCTAGAAACTGTGTAGAACCCTATAAAAGTGTTAAACAACCTGCAATGCACCCCTAGCCCTTCTTTGCCTAAATAATGGTGAGCTAACCATACAAGTAGAAAATGAAAGGTTGCCAAAGTGGTACTCTGGTCTCAGAATCTAATCACAGACTATGCTGCCTCTCTACAACAGCCATAGTTTCTCAGAGAAGCATATACTGCTCTGCCCAACTTCCTGAAAACATCTGTGTTATGCAGTGATTCCCCTTGAAATTACTGGGATGCTGAACACATCAACCCAAAAACTATGCTTTATTTGTTTGGGGTTTTTTTATTATTATTTATTTATTTATTTATTTATTATTTGTTAAACAATTGAAAGAGGGCTTATACAAGACAC
The DNA here is from genome assembly GCA_035590275.1 of Ibycter americanus. NCBI lineage: Eukaryota > Metazoa > Chordata > Aves > Falconiformes > Falconidae > Ibycter > Ibycter americanus. The sequence continues at coordinate 85,610,925 of JAVJGI010000060.1, read as the reverse complement.
CAAAAGTGCACTGCGAGAAGAGAAATGGTAAAAAAATCAATGATGGAAATGGTATGCAAGTCAGCAAAATTTTATTTCCTCTAGAGCCACAATAGCTCCCCTATTGAGCCAAAAATACTTTTTTTTTTTTCTTTTAACCAAGTTTATAATGTTCTAGAGCTTATTCTATCATTTTGAAACTGGCTGCTACTCAGATTATAGCAATTCAACACCATGCAATGTGCACACGTATGCTCTCCCATGCGCTCCGTTTCACCACCCTGGGTGGGCCCCGCGCCGGCCGCGGGCTGCGGGTGCCACACCGGCACAGGGCCCCCAGCCCCGGTGAGACGCCAGCCCGCCCGCGGGTTCTGCCCGCTCAGGACTCCTGGCTTACAGAAACCCCTAAAACCTGTCATGCCCTACAACCACAATTCCAAACAGCACCACCAGCAAGCAGCAGGCTGCACACGCCCCTCTGCTTCAAGCTTTCCGTGTTAACCACACAGCACATCATCTCTAACGCCGCCTCAGCCCCTGCCACCACGAGGCCGCGCTGAGGGAGGCCCCCTCACCCTCCCTCCTGCCAACAGCCCCACCACTCACCCCCGGCAGGCGAGGGGCCTGTGCCGCCTGCCATGGCAAGACAGCGCGCCCTCGAACGGGCCAGCGGGGGTGACACTCCCCGCCCCTGCCCGGCTCCAAGGGACATGGCCCCCCCCGTGCCGGGGGCCGAGGCGCCGCGGAGGGCGGCCTCCTGGCGGCGGGC
>JAVJGI010000060.1:85549040-85609998 GCA_035590275.1 Ibycter americanus | reverse complement strand
CGGGCTCTTTCACGTGACCAAGAGCGAGCAGCGTGATTGGCCGGCGGCGCCGCGGGGGCTTGAAGCGCGGCTGTAGGAGCGGGTGCCCGGGGTGGGGGCGGTTGGTGGGGGGCGGCCGGCGCTCGGGGATGCTCAGCCTCTTTTCTAAGGTGCTCTCCTACTTCTGGAGACGTGCAGATGACGAGGAAGGAGAAGGAGAAGGTGAAAGATGGGCAGCCTCAGGTAGGTGTTCCTGGGCCCGTTGTGGGATTGCAGTGCCTGACGCAGGGCCTGTGTGCGGCTTCGGAGCCTTGAAGGCGTTGGTGGTCTTGTCCCTTACATGAGTGGCTCTGAGTGAAGAGCTGTTTCATTATGAAAAGAAATTGGGGAAAGATGATAAATTTTTGACTACAGAGCATGCGGGAGTGTTCCTAGCAGTAACTTTTTTGCTGTGTTCCCTCAGTAGGACAGGTTACTGCTGTTGCTTAGAGCATGGAGTGAGGTGTAAGAGGAGTCTTGTGGTGGTGAGTGATGGATGGTTTGGGTTTCTCCTTGTACTACTGTCTTAACAAATAAATCTTCACCTTTCTTGAGCTGTAGAATGGAGATGATGGTGTAGCTTTGATGTCTTGAGGCTCTGAAATGGTGTACATATAAGATGCTTTTAGTAGCATTATTCAACATAGCAAAAAGTGCCTTTTCATGTTTATGAATACAGAAAGAAAAAAAGGATTTCTTACTGTATTAATAGTCTTGATTATAAGTGTAGCTAATAATATGTTAGAAATCTAAACTAGCATACTTCAGTCCAGCTTTAAGGTGGAAATAGTAGTGCAGTGCTGTTCAGTGATAGTTTGTGTGATACGTAAGCAGATACTACTTCTAATCCAAAAGACTTTAAACTCCTAGGTCAACAGAGAAACAGCACTACATCTCAGTTCAGAAGTGTATTAACTATAATATTATGTAAACAAATTTGAAGAATTAATTGGTATATCTTGTTTACTTTTTTCCTGCTTTTTTGGTATTGAATTCTTAAATGTGTTGGATTCCCCATGCAAACAATGCTGAGAGCTTTCTTTTGCTATAGAAAATACTGAAAGTAGTTGTTGGCCCCAAGCTTTTGGGAGAAGCTGTTTAGCTTGCAGGTATTATTGTATCTCAAGTTTTTCAAGGTGTTTATATATATATGTATATACATACATATATATATACACACACACACATGTATATATATATTCAGGTGCTGAATTCTGCACCTGAAATGGGGTGATCCTGGCCTGGCTGAACAGAGAGCTTTGGCTGGAACTTGGGGGCGGGGGAAGAGTTTATGACCTTTGGGAGAAGGGACAGGCAACTCAGAAGGACAAGGATGTCATGAGGTTATGCAGGGAGAAAATTGGAAGGGCCAAAGCCCAACTAGAACTTAATCTGGCTACTGCCATAAAAAACCAATTAAAAACGTTTCTATAAATGCATTAGCTAGCAATAAAAGGAGGGCTAAGGAGTATCTCCATCCTTTATTGGATGCAGAAGGAAATGTATTGACAAAGGCTTAAGTACTTAATGCCTTCTTTGCCTCAGTCTTTAACAGGAAGACCGGCTGTTCTCTGGGTACCCAGCCCCCCTAAGCTGGAAGACAGGGATGGGGAGCAGAATGAAGCCCCCATAATCTCAGGGGAGATGGTCAGCAACCTGCCACACCACTTATACACACGCAAGTCTATGAGGCCAGGTGGGATCCACCCAGGGGTACTAAGAGAGCTGGCAGAAGTCCTCACCAAGCCACTTTCAACCATTTATCAGCAGTCATGGCTAGCTGGGGAGGTCCCAGTTGTCTGGAGGTTAGCAAATGTGACACCCATCTATGAGAAGGGCCAGGAGTATCCAGGGAGCTATAGGGCTGTCAGTCTGACCTTGGTGCTGGGGAAGATTATGGAGCAGATCATCCTGAGTGCCATCACGTGGCGTGTACAGGACAACCAGGTGATGAGGTCCAGTCAGCATGGGTTCATGAAAGATTCCATATTGGGAAAAATTTCTTCACTGAAAGGGTTGTCAAGCATTGGAGCAGGGAATTGTCAAGCTGCCCAGGGAAGTGAATGAGTCACTGTCCCTGGAGGTATTAAAAAGACATGTAGATGTGGCACTTGCCAGTGTTAGGTTAATGTTTTGACTCAATAATCTTAAAGGTCTTTTCCAACATAAATGATTCTGTGATTCTATGTTTATATGTACAAACTGGGGGACGAGAGGCTGGACAGCAGCCCTGCAAAAGAGATCTGTGGGTTTGGTTTGATGGCATGTTGAATATAAGTCAACAGTGTGCCCTGGAAGCCAAAAGGGCCAACCACGCCCTGGGGTGCGTCATAGCTAGCCTGTCCCACTCTGCACTGGTGCAGTCCCACCTCGAATACTGTGTGCAGTTTTTGGTGTCTCAATGTAAGAAGGACATCAAACTATTAGAGTATGTCCAGAGGAGGGTTACCAAGATGGTGAAAGATCTCGAGGGCAGGACTTAGAAGGAGCAGCTGAGATCACTTGTCTTGTTCACCTTGGAGAAGAGAAGGCTGAGAAGTGACTTCATCACAGTCTGCAGCTTCCTCAAGGGGAGGAGCGGAGGGGGAGGTGCTGATCTCCTCTCTCTGGGGACCAGCAACAGGACACAAGGAAATAGAATGAAGCTGCCTCAGGGGAAGTTCAGATTGGACATTAGGAAAAGATTCTTTACTGGGAGGGTGGTCAGTGACTGGAACAGGCTCCTCAGGGAAGTGGTGGTGGCACCAAGCCTGTCAGAGTTTAAGGAGCATCTGGACAATGCTCCTAGTCATATGGTTTAGTTTTAGGTAGGCCTGCGAGGAGCAGGGAGTTGGCCTTGATGATCCTTATGGGTCCTCAAAATATTCTGGGGTTTTTTTCATGCAGCTTAAAGAATGTTGGTTTTACAGTGTAGTCTGTATTTAACTAGCTTTCTTAATTGGTTGAAAGCATAACCTGCCATAAGACTTCAAGATTTAAATGTGAAACTAATTAGTTGGCAACTGTTGGTTTAATTGAAGAAGAGAATGACTTTTTGGTAGAAGGGGTAGCACTTTTATTAGCATTCATTACTAGTTGCATAGTCCTGTAGACAAGTGATTTGTTTTTATGTCAACACTTTTCCTCTGGATGCAGGTGACGAAGAATTAAAAACTGTACAAGGAGTAGTGACAAGATTTTGCCATGATTATGGGATGATAGATGACATGATAATCTTCACAAAGGATGCTGTTACAAAAAATATGCCACTCCTGGTTGGACAGGAAGTTACTGCCACTGTTGAAGAGGATAAAACATCAGGTGGCTTGAAGGCCATCAGGGTAAGAGGTGAAGACAAACAGTAGTCTCATTTTCTCTTGCGTCTTGAGACTTTCTTTTGGAAGTTACTTTAGTTTTAGCCTGCCAGATTCTACAAAATGGGAGAAACTGCCGGCTCTTCATCTAGTGGGGATAAGTTGTTTTGGTTTTTTACTATTATTTTATTCCATTTCCTTTAAAATATTGTTCCTTTAATACTGATTCTCTGAATATAGGTCTAGATGTAGTGAATATGAAATTATTGGTTTAAAGAAATTCTGATGCAATTATCTCCTCATACCTAGTTCAGATCTCTGTATTAACTTTTTTGAGTTTCAAAGTCAATTTTCTGTTATTGTTATATGAATAGTTAAGAACATAAAACCAGAAGCTGCAAGTTTACTTTCTTTGCCCAGAAGTGCATAAGAACATAAGTTTCAAAACTTCTGTTGTAAAAAATCAGCAACTTAATGTCATGGAGAGTTATAAAAATGGAGATTTCAGTACCTTTCTTGCTTAACACTTCATTTCTAAACCTACTTCAAGGTTGATTATACATTGTCACAACTTTAAACTACTGTAATTTTTTTTAATCGTATAGGCTCAACTCTCAGGTGCCTGTGATAATCTAGCTAAGAAGCTGAGTCAAGTGGCCCTTCTCCATTTAGTTATATAAATATGACTGGCGCTTCAAAGACTGACAGCAGTGCAGAAACAGTTGATAACTGGGTACAGAACCCATGTTCTTGGCTTGTATCGGCTTGGCTTAGCTGCCTTATTCTTTAAGTACAGCACTACAGCAGTGTACTTCATCTGATAAACTCACCCTGACCAAAAGTCTGAGCCAAAGCTTAAGCTGCTTGTACAGGGCAAATCACAGTGTAACTAGTTTAAAAGTTAACTTTAGATTTTTTGTAAATGGATGTAACTTCCCTCAGCAGTTTTCGTTCTAGGGTGATGCTTCAGCATCTGAAATGGGATCCATGTGATTAGGACAAAGCAGTTAACCTTCAAACTGTTTTTTCTTGCTTTGTAATACATGTGTTCTTTGTGCAAATTGTGCCTTCAAGAAGTGCACCATAGAAAGGTAGTAATAGCATTTAACAAGTGTGTCTTAATATTTTTGAAAAGTGTGGCTATAAGAGGGCTGTCTTCCATCTGTGCATGAATGCTGCTCTGTAAGAGAAAGCTTGCACTGTATAAAGTCTTACGTCACTGTATTATTTTTTCATGTTATATATTAAGAAGATACTTTTTATTCGGAGTTTCTGATCTTCATGTAGAAGTGAAAGCTCTACAGTGAACTTTTGTTTTCTTTCCAGTTGTGGGTTTTTTACTTACTCCCTTATCTGTGTTATTCTAGTTTTCCACTCAGTTTCTTTATTCTGGTTGTGAATTTGTAAACATTTGGTTTTCTGAAATAAGTTGTTAATTTAACAATCGGACTTCTACACTTACACTACAGTTCATGAAAAAACTTGGCCATGGGCATTTCGTTCATTGTATTGGTTTAATTACTGCAGACATACCTTGCACCCTTTCTTCATGCTTGCCTACATCCTTATCCTCATAAGCCTCACAGAAGAAGAATTTGATATCTCTTTTTTTTTCTCCTGCTTTATTGCACAGTGTAGTTTCTCTACGTAACACTTGGAATCAGCAGTTCTTGCTTAATGGTAATAAGTGCTTCTGTCCAGTGGCATGGCATTGTTACTGGCCCCAGCAGACCTTGTAGAGAGCAGGGAACCTCTGAAGAACGAGTGTTTGAACTGCAGAGTAGAGACCCCTGAACCCATGATGGTGGTGGCTCTTTGGGAGCAAGGAAGAGAACTCACGGTTCTAGGAATTCTAGTAATTAAGAGCAGAGGTGGCATATCCTTGCCCCAACATAGCTGGGAGGAAAAAGTGGTTTGTATACATTGATAGTTTGTAGCTTGTGTTCTGCAAAGGGCTGTTTAAGCTAGTAAACTTATGTCTGAGGTGGTGATATGGAGAATCTTTAAGAAGCAGCTCTTTGGGGTGTTTTTTTATTCAAATTATTAAAGGATGGCTGAGGGGCAGTCTGAAATACATTTAGTGTTTATAAATAACTTGAAACCTTTTTTTTTTGCTTTCTGAGAAAGTAATGTTCTAGTTCCACTTGTGTACAATCACATTGCTGGGGGGGGGGTGTTGTCCTCTTGTCAATATGAAGAAAATTCTTAAGTAGACCTAAAGCAAGGGAAGCATGAGAAAGATTGACAAATCAACATGTAGTTATGGTAGTGTTGTAGCACACGGCAGAATTCTTAAAAGAGAAGCAACGTATTGTTTACTACTCATGTTTTTTCTGTACAAAAATGAACAGCTACAGTGAGCATAGAATTGTCTAATAAGAAGCTTGACTTCCATAAGCAGTTGAAATTCTGGTATTTATTGTAGGAATATACGTTTAGGATATAATTTGAAGTATCAGCTGTTTGAATGTTGGGGGGTTTTGTATTATAGGTCGATGCCGTCCAGAATGTGTGGGGAGATTCCAATGCTACTTGTGATGCTTCTGAACTAAATATGAAAGTATTAATTGGCAATATTACCTCTGTCTCTAAGGATGGTGGCTATATTAATAAGAATACTTCTTTTGCAATGAAAGATGTCTGTGAAGGTAAGGGCTTTCTTGTTCATTCTTCCTTAATATTTTTTTTATATGTGCAATAGAAATATCTTCTGATAAACTTGCAGTCAATGTCCCAAATTCTGATAGAGTGTGTGTAGTGAAACAAACAGGTATTTGGGTGAAGAAAGCTACCTGTTTGTTTTCACTGAGCATAACTTGCATGCAGTCATGTAAGCATAAATTATATGTAAGCAAGTGTATTTTTCCACCAGCATCTCTTACATAGTTTGTCATAACCTGTTGGAAGAGGAACTACAAAAAAGTTTGAACTCTGTGGATCTCAGTAATGCATTGTTCTGGATGGTCATTTTATTTAACTATAAACTAGTTCTGTATGGGAGTAATGCAGATGTTATCAGTAGCAATTAAACTTGAGAAATGCTCTGTTTTACATAGGTTTCAAACCTTTTGAAGGTGACTGGGTGGAAGCAAAATATTTTATTAACCCGACAACATGGAACAGTGAAGCAGTTGCTGTAAAGCCTTTGAGATATAAGCAAGTAGACAAGGTAAGTGTTCTGCGTGTTGGTTTTTGGCAAGAGTAATCTTGTGTGAAGTAGGGTTTTGAAGGTGGTTTTAAGTTGGTAATATTGGTAGATCTCTATAATGCATCTTTAAAAGATAAAACATATAAACTCAGGCATTTATAGGATTATTTCTAAAATTACAAAGCTTTTTGAAAAAGCAAATGTTTTGGTTAGAACAGGAAGAGCAACTTACTACTGGCTATCAATTGATTGGGATGCTTACTGTTGGTTTAGTTACATTGATTATGATGAGGATGTGTGGATTTTCAGACTTTTTTTGAGAAGTAATGGTTGGAATTTAAATTATTTCATTTAGCCAAGTTTGGCTTAAAACAACCATTTTCCTTTTTTTTGTTATTTTACTGAAAATATTTGTTCTCTCTACTAATACATAGATTAGGTTTATGGTTATTGTATTTGCATTAATTGTACATATTAAATAATATTTGCATGTCAAACATAAATGTCTTCTCTTGTGACTGCTAGTATTGAAGTCTAAGATAAGTTGATAAGTCACAGAACGGGTATCATGATTAAATCAAATGTACATATTATAGTATGCACTTGAGTAGAACCTGATGCTTATCTGAAGTATTTGTGTTTCTTTGCACTTTTAAATTTAAAAACAAGCACAGTGGTTCTAGGTTAGAGCTGTATGTTATGTTATGTATGTATATTACAAATAACTGAAACTTCAGAATTCATCTCTGTTAATGCTAGAATGACTGTTGCAGGAAAAAGCTATGCAATACTAGTATGCCTATTAGCTTAAGCAGGTAACGTGAAGTAACACTGAATAACAAACTTTTACAGGTTCGCATTTCCAGCATCTGTGGAAGAAATGGTACAGTAGATGACAGTATATTTTTCACTTTGGATTCATTGAGACTTCCTGATGGCTATTGGCCTTGTAGACATGATCTAGTGAACACAGTTGTGGTGGAGAGCAATCAGTCCTGTTATATTTGGAGAGCTCTCTGTTTGGTACCAGTCAGCCGGGATCGGTAATATTCATTCTTTCATTCTCTTTTCACTTAACAACTAGAGATGAATTGTAATTATGCAGCTTAAATTTTGTTGCATCTATTAAGCAAGAAACACTGTGAATTCTTCACTGGTTGACTAGAAGGCGTGATAGATCATTGGGAAGGTCAGCCTGATATGATTTGGCGCTTGCTTTTTCTTCCTGTCCAGAAGGTGGAGACATCTGTGCTTACTAGAGAAGCAAAACTAGTAGCCACTGAGCTCAAGGATATTGCTCGGCAAGGAAGGAATTTTGCCTGGTTTTGTTAGAAAAATGCCAAGCTCATACTCTGACCTTGTTTTTCCTCTAATCTATGTTCGTCTAGCAAGGACCTTACTGTTTGAAAACCATTCTTAGCAAAACTGACGTGAAATCGATGTTTAATCCATTTTGCTTATGTTGTAGTGATTCTTCAGATGTCTGTCCTAAATGGTATAGTTTAATGATCTGAATAATAGAGATTCATTGGCCTTGCAAATACCAAACGGAGGGAGAGGTTCTGCAGGTACTTCAGATGGCATATGTGATGTGAGGAGGATCTGGCCAGATTGCAGTAAAGGTTGGAAAAAGTAGATGATCCGTGCGGAGAAGCAGCGGCAAAATTTTGTGAAATAATCAACTACGCAAGTGTAGAATAGGCAACAGCTAGTCAGTAGCAGTTCTGCAGCAAAGATAGCTTGACTTATGAGTTTCTGTCTTGTGAAAAACACAAATACTGCCCAAATGTGTATAAATAGGGCTATTTCCTGTAAAATCTTTCACTCCCAGTGCTAACAAGGACTTGGTAATCTGATTCTGTGGGCCAAAAATAAGCTGCTGACCAATTGGAAAGTCCAAATGAGAGCAAAACCAACATTTTGATACCTCTCATTCATAGTCTTTGGGAGAACTTGCCTTGTTCAGTCTCTAGGAAATATAGCTAAGGGCGGTACATATGTTTTCAGAGAGCTATGGAGAATGGGATAAGCTGTTTTCACTGGAAATAACAGATATAGTAGGTTTAAATTGTACCTGGATGAAGCTTCATCACTTGGCACAATAGTACAACTCACTGATATCTTTCAGGTGGACATATTTTTAATGATGGACTTTATACAGAAAATTATTACTAAACCCAAGTTACCAAAGTAGACCTATAAGGTTGATTTCTCAGTTTTAGTGTATTTCCTATCATATCAAAAAATTGAGGCAGCTTAAGCTGCAGTGGGAGACATCTAGTGGGCTTTGCCAGTAAACTGATGTAGCTAATACAGAACAGATGCAGTCATTTTCTGCTTCATTGGATAACTAAGGATCACTTAGGGTGTGTAAATATTGGTGAGATTATTAAAGTATTTCGAAGTTATTTTTCTGCCGTTTTATCTAACTGAATAGTTTTAGTTGTAGCATAGAAACAATTGTTTAAATGATTTCTTCAGGTAGCTGACACTGTGAGGTTAGAGTGGTGGTCACTGTCTCAGAGTGAAGAGCATGTGACTTTGGTTTCATAGGCATTTTGCATAAGTAGTAGGTGTGACAGTTTTGAAGGGTGCTTTTTGTTTTTCAGCCTTTTTTAAACTGCTTCTTCAGTTTGCTACTTTCAGATTGTAGCAGTAAGCAGAAAACATAAGTGCTTGGAGTACATGTTAAACATTTCCAATCTAGTTATTTTATCTCTAAAACCCCAGTGCTAATCAGGGCTCTTGCTAAGAAGCTACTCTTTGTTGTGTCTTGGTTAAGCTCCCAAAGAGATCCACAACCGCTTCAGTCACCATTTGCTTCAGCTCTTCAGTAAAGATTAGCTAGCTTTGTAATCATTTTAGTCATGTATCCAAAGTTTTATGCTGGTTTATTTTGCTGTTGACAAGAGGCTTGTTGTTTTTAATTTGCTGCTTAAATTAGTAAAGGTAATTGATTGTCTTGGAACTATAAGTAGCTGAGAAACTGAACCTTCTCACCTGCTTCTTCCTAAATAGCTTGACTATGCTTTGGTATAGTCATTCTTAAGCTTGTACTGAATCAAAGATATTTACTGAATCTTACCTGTGTTTCAAAATTGCTAGTGAAAATTGTTTTTACAGACCGTCTAACTCTAATGGAGTCAATCTGGATGAGCCTTATGAAGACTTAATAAGAGACAAAGGAGGGTTGGAAGTATCAAGAATGACTAATTTTGGAACTCTGAAGCAGGGGGAATCTAAAAGAATGATTCTTTGGATAGAGTAAGCCTTTCTGATTGTTCTAAGCTTGCTTTCTTATAATTACTCCATAGTCTGTAAACCTGTCTTTCCTACACAAGCCCCTCATTGTCGAGCCTTGTGGTTCATGGTCTTCAAGTGACCCCCAAATACTATGGAATTACAGAGAACTGCATATAAAATTTAATGTCTGTAGGATAGTCTTTTTATTGAGCATCTATCTTAAAGGTAGTGGTTTGAGACTCCCCAGCCCTATGTCTCTTTTCAGTCCTAATAAAATCCTTTCTGGAATGAGGATTAAAGGAAATGCTTTTACTTGTAAGTGTGATTAATTTAAACTGCAGATACACTGTCATCTTCAAAATCTTAGAACAAGAGGACTGTGGCATGCTCATGTATTAAATGTTTTTTGGGTTTTTTTCACATTTGGGCATAGAGGCTCAAATGAAGTCACACCTGAATACCCTCTATTCGTTGCTATGTCTCTTTCCTAAGAGTTAGTTACCCAATGATAAATTTTAAGTTACCACAGCTTTTTTATACATAGTATTTCTGTATGCTTTGTATGGTGGTTGATAATGACCTAGTACATTTAGCAGATGTTCTAGTCCTCATGCAGTGCAACTTCTTTCTGATAGTGGTTATGAAATAATGCTGAACTAACCTGCTACAGACAGTTGTATTTGACTTCAAGTAGAATTAAGCTTCCCAAGAATATTAACTATGCATTTTATTACGTGCTTAATTACATAACTACTTCTAGGAATAAAGGGAGTGTACCACAGTCCTTAATCAGCTGCAGGTTGGCTGGATGGGTGAAAGACAAGCAATTCAGTTTTCAAATTCCTCAAAAAAGTGAGAACAGTCCAGAAGCACATCTGTCATCTTTTCCAATAAACCAAGAAGACCTCTCAAAAGCTGCAATTAATTCATGTAATGACAATGGAGGAAAAACATACAAGTCATTGAATAATACATCCATTACAAAGCATAGAGTTATTGCAGGTACAGTAAAATGTTAACATTTGAATTCTGAGTGTTATCTCCTCAAAAGACCTGTAAGTTTGTTTGAGAAGACTTGCCTATGCTAGCGATAGCAGTTGTGGTAACAGAACTTATTATAATCTGTTTACTGCAGAAGGAATCAATTCTCAGGATACAAATTTATCAAGAATGAAAGAGAACTTTTCCTTGGTGAAAAATGAAAATCTACATAATGCAGAAAATGAGCAAAGAGAAGATGTGAAACAACCAATAAAGCATGTCAATATTACTGGAGAAATCAGCATACCACCAGGTGGAAAAACATTCATAGTGATCATATGCACAGCTGTGTGAGTATTTCTTTGTATTGGTTCCGAGCAATACAATGGAAACAAGTCATAAAAATTAACTTAATAGTTCCCTTATTCTGGGCACAGTTCTACAGTTCGTTCTTTTTTCTTTTTGTGTAGGCTAAAGTAAACGAGTATATATTGGACTTTGAAAGTAGTTAGCATTTTGATGCTTGATTCTGATTTTTGTTTAAAGAACATGGTAGTAGTAAATGAAGAAATAGAGCGGGAGTAGATAACTTCTCTAAAAAAAAACACAGTAAGGTGAAGAAAATGCCTACAGCTGATTACATTCTTTTCAGGAAACCTATTGCTCCATGAGCACTAGAGCTAATGTAGATTTCCTGGGAATTTTTATGTTATATCTGATAGGTTTCTTCCAGTCTTGGTATCCTGACATCATGTTATATTGCTACGTGCCTTGATCTCAATCTTCCCTGTCCTGTGATGTTAAATGCAGGTTATGTATGCTTAAATAAACCTTTTTTACTTGAAGGTGTAAGTTACAGCGCAATTGGTTTGCAGATCTTAGAAAACCCTTGAAAAACAAAAGTACTTTGCTGTACAAAATATTTCATGGATTTAGTTAAGAACAAAAAGTGGCTTTGTGTGAGCTCTTTCAGAATTCAAGTCGGAATGTCATGCTGGAAAGCTTACTTCCATGTTCTTTTCAGTTACTTCCCACTGTAGCTCTACAAACGTTATGTACCACAACCACTGATTCTTGTGATCATAATTTAAAAGCTGGACAGGGGAAAACAAGATCAAATGGTTTCATTCATCAAAGTAACAATGCATTAACTTTCACACTAATTCTGTTACCATTTTAAATAGGGAGGCAAGGGGTAGAAATTTTCTTAGGAGGATGATTTGGCTGCAGATTGAAAGGTAAGTGACAGTCATGGCTTGCCTTTGTGGAGAAAGACATGTAGAAAGAACAATTTATATTTCACTGTAGATCTGTAAGTGCCTCAAAATCTGAGAATCTTCTAATAATACAGAGCAATCCACACAGAACTCCATGGGACACTGCAGCATGAAGGTAACAAGTGCTTGCTGGCCACTTAAGAGACCATAGAGACTGAAAATTCAGACCATGAATCTGGACAGTTTAGTGTCTGCACTGAGTTCATGTATCAGAGCAAACCAGGCTATAGCTTTAATCTGAGTAGATAGTGTTAGTTGGCATGAAAAAGTGTTACTCCTGCCAAAGAGAAAGTAAGCTGGAATCCTTCTGGGATGCGTTTGTTTCAGGCACATAGTAACAGTGTTGGATTACGTAGTTAGTGCTGAGGAGAGAATTGGGCTCTGAGTAGCGCTGGGATGAGTTTCTTTAAGGGGTTTTAGAGCAGATGGCGTACGTTAGATCTTTTGTCTTAAGTTCTGTAGAAACCAGTCTGAAGAAACTGTTCCCTCTGATTATTTTTTTTTTCCTTGTCAGTCCCCAAGCACAGCTTACACATATAAAGTGCATTTTTCAGAAATAAAGGCTCTTTCCTCCTTTCTCCACTTGATGTGCTTACAGTTAGGATTCCATTCTGAGTATTCTTAAGCAAGGTAGAGCAAAGCTGTTGCTGCAGACAGTGAAGGGCTGTGCTTCAGGTTCCTCTGGAAATGTTTGGCTCATCTTTTTCAGTGAGAGTAATTCAAAGATGTTCCTTGTGACAGAAGTATTAATTCTGTGCCTCGTATGCTGAGGGGAGGGATTTTGCTCTTTATCCAAGCTTTTGATGAAATTAGGGTTTTGAGATTTTTACACTTTTTTTTTTTTTTAAATTTATGATACCTTGATTGAACCAGGGTGGGGAGTAAGTGTGAGGAATTACTTTAATTTAGCAGTTTGCATGTTACTGAAATAAGAACCTACAATTTTATTTTAAGAAATACTTAATGACTGGGGAAAATAAAGTGTGAACGTGATGGTTTTAAGAATATAACTTTTGCTTTGAAGAAATCCTGGGTACAGCAAGGAACTCCTTTTGCTTGGTTTTTCTGATTTTACTGTTGGACGCTATGTTGAAGCCACTGTAACAAGTGAAGAAGAATTACTAATAGCACCTGTGGAACCATTTTCTCCAAGAAAGCCTAAAACTATTCCAGAACTTCAGCCAAGGAAGACAACAGTGGTTGCCCCTAAATGCAGAAGGTACTGAGAATTAGAGCCAAAAAATAACACCTAATACTGATGTATTTGGTATTGCTATATCTGTTCTGTAATGCTGACAAAGGTAATATGAAACTGAGTCTGTACATGTTTATACATATATGTTGTAAACAAGATAATTGTAGACCTAACTGATAGAAGAGGTTGTTTTGGTAATGAACTGCTTCATTTCTTTGTAGGATTCTCAAATGGGAGCTCTTTCTACTATATAATGTGGTGATAAACACTGTTGCATAGTAATCCACAAGTAACAGTTGTGTTATTGAGAAAAAAAGATGGAAACTTGGAAGTAGTTTTCCAAGAAAGTTAGCTTTTTAACTTCTCAAGCAACTTTAATATTTATATCTGATAAATATTTCCCATCTTTCATTCAGAACTTCTTTTGCAAATATGCTTCCATTATACTTACAGTATTCGCTTAGTTACAAAAATATCCCTAAACAGAAAAAGTGGGCACACAGTGTTTTCAAGTAATCTGTAACTGGAACACTTATCTTTCTTCCCAGTACAGCAAAATTCTTGTTGTTTAACCCCAGCTGGCAACTACCAAAAAAAGAGGACACGTCTCAGTTGTTACTTTGAAGGAATCATTGGGTTTGTCGTGTGTGTGTGTGTTGGTTGTATAGCCTTGATGATGTGGCATGTTAATTATCTGTTTTTCACATATGTAATTTGAGAAAGCTAAATGATATGTCCTACTTATTTTTGTTTGTTTGTTTTAGAAATCGTAGAAAACAGTTGCCAAGCTTTCTCCCACATTATACCGTACCAGATGAGTTAAGGAAATGTGTGGAGCAGAAATTAGACGTACTGACCTTTCAGCCTCTCCTAGCAGAGGTATGCAAGTGTACGTTTATATAAGAAAATATATTCTATGTAAGTGTGTTTGTTCAAGCTGGCCTTAATTTAGCAAAGATGTGTAGCCCATAGTGTAATAGAAGATGATGTAGTACTGTTACCAAGTAGACTTGAGACATCTGTATGCTGTAACTTCTGTGTGTTTCAGTATGTCGCAGAATCCAAGCTTACAAGAGCACAAAAGGCTAAATATGGCAAACCAAAAAGGGAGTAGAAGTGTGGTGGGAGTGGGAGAAATATTACAGAAGCTGAACAAAGATTCTTTTTCACTGTCACTTTTTAGGCATCATTGGAAAGGGGTTTTTGCTGTTTCAGAGCAGTAATCTAGCAGTTGTTTCATAGCAAATAAAAGCAGAAATTCTTAAGTTATTGCAATAACAGAGGATTCTTCTCTGGTTGCTTAAAACTTTTTTTTTTTTAATCCTGAAATTTAATTCACTACAGCTTGTTCAAATTCTCCCTTCAAGTATAGCAATTCCAGAATACATTTAAAAAAAAAAAAAAAAAAGCCCTGAAGTCTAACAAGAATATTACAGTGATTCCTTCTCCAAAACTTTGTCCTGAATTCTGGTAGAACATTGCTGCAACCCACTTTTTTCCCCTAGCTTTTTAAGGACTTATAAACTGGGGATGGTACTTAGCCTTTTACATTTTTGAAAAATTATATTGTCTGCTTTCTAAACAGCTCACACACAAGCTGAGATCACAGCATTAAGATAGCAGGTTAGTGATCCTCTCTCAAAAAGAAGACAAAACTCTGCAGTGTATGAAATAATTTTATACTGGAAGTCTGCCATTAATGGTGACCTCTTTAACCACACACCTTAAGTTCTCTCTGATACTGGTGACTGTTTGAAGTCTGTTCCAGAAAGCACTGCTCATTCACCTTGTATTTCAATAAGATACCAAATAGAAAGTATTCTGTGCTATCACTTAGTATTTAGAAGTTTTGGAGAATACCACTTCAGTGAGATGTAGTAACCTCTGAAGAGGAAGTTCAGCTTCTTTCAGCTTGCCATAAGCTGTATAATCATCAACCAGGGTCAAGACTGACATGACTCTTCACCTGTCTCTGTCCAGTGTATTTAGATTTTATGCTCTTTGGGGTTTCTAAGCATAGAAATAAGCATAGAAATTGTAGACCGCCTGCTGAATTCAGATGTTGAAGTTGCCATTGTAGTAGGGAGAGACTTGATTAACTCTAGCTGACTGGCTATTGTATCTGAGCTCCAGGGATTATACTAATTCTGTTTTGACTGCGGGGGAAGTTTAAAATATTAGCTAGTGTATAGACAGATGTATTTAAGTGCCTCAATTGGCAAACCCAGCTGCTGTGCAGTCTGTCTTAAGAGGTGTTTCGTATTGTGTTAAGAATAGTGGGTTCCATATCTTAGTGTAGAAGTTACAACAATAATGTATATTGTTTTGGTTTTGTTTTCAGGGTCTTAATCTAGATAATTATAAAGCAAACTTTTCTACTCTCTTGTGGCTTGAAGAGATCCATGCAGAAATGGAGATAAAAGACTTTAACATGAGTGGGGTTACTTTGAAAAGGAACGGGAACTTGTTAGTGTTGGAAGTGCCAGGAGTGGAAGAGGGCAGACCTCACTTGATTCCAGGTAGTAGTTAATGTGAGATAAAGCCAAATAGCAGGTTGATCAATATTTTCAGTGCAACACGAACTCCATTGCTTATTAATTTGTTTAAAGAAGTCTGTCACATATTTGAACACAAGTTATTAATCTAGTCTACTAGACAGGTGAACTGTACTGTTAGCATGGGTCTTACAGTGGCTGCTGTGTGAAGCAGCATTGCATGTGTCTGTTCTTACGTATGTTCCAATACCTTTTAGGATTTTTATGTACAAAAATTGGTGGGGCTTTCAGGAAAAATAAACTGTAATGTAGTAATAACTTAAAAGACAATTAGGTGTATCAAAAGCAAAAGCTGGGACAGTAGTTTAAATTCAGAATCGCAAATAATACAATATACAAAATACTGTTTTCAGGAGATGTTGTCTGATGTCAGTATCAGGTACCTTTTTAAAACATAATATACAACTGCATTTCAGAAGAGGTACTTACAGATACAGCAACTTTGCTGAAGTTGGTTAACATCTTGCATCCTGCAAATTCCTTGTTTAGCCATGCAAAAGAGGAAGAAATTAAGTGCTGCAGCAAGAATTTTACTACTCCTTGTAACAGTATGTTGTCTTTTTACTTTGTTTACAATTAGGTGATAAGGTGATACTGAAAAGTCAGATCTACTCTGAGCATATAATAGAGTACATTGCTTATATTACTGAGGTAAGTAAGGTGTATCTCCTGTTGAAAATACTGTGGTCAACAGGTTACAGAGGGGAAGCTGGCAATTCGTAGAGTTGCAGACTAGTGTAACCTGTGTTTTGGGAAGCTAGATTTGTATTATCTACGTTCAGAGTGATGATTTTGTATTTTATTGTATTTTTTAAAGACTTTGGTTTCTCTGTTCTTTCTAGATTATAATCTTTAGCTGCTCTGAAAGCACTCATAACTTAATCTAGATATGCAATATGTTGATAGGTAAATCTGGGTGTTCTTTTGGGAGGTGATGGCATGTTCAGTGCTTTCAGATGTGCTTCTTTGAAGGTTTAGTACTTTAAACACATCAATATACTGACTTCTTTTATTTTTGCAACAGATATGTAATGAAGATGTTACTCTTAAATGTAATGCAGACTTTGAACAGGCTTACAACTTGGAACCCATGGATGTGGAATTTGTTCATTGCAGGTATTTTCATACGTTTCCAAAAAGCTGCACTTACTGATTCCTCTATTGAAGTGACTTCTAAAATATATATGACTGTCAGTTGGTTGTTGTGGTGGATGCAGATAGGAGGAGGACATAATTAAGATCTTGACAATTCTTTTACCTCTTTCCCTCAATGTACCTTTGCCACTACAGTCATTGGTAAAAAAACTGCATCTGTAGTCATGATGTACAAAGAATTCTTGTCTTTAGCCTCTCTAAGTGATTGCAGCAGTACCAGGCAGTGAAATGAGGAGGGATGAGGTGTGGTGGTTGTTTCTCCTTCTTGTTTTTTTAAGAAAAAAACATACCAATATATAAAAAAAAAAAAAAAATCACTGATGTTAACCATCCATCCTTTTATACTTTTGTTTTATTTGTGGGATGTTTGCTATCTGTACAGAGTAGCTTAATCTTCTTTGTGAAATCAGCTTTGCAGAGAACTTCCTTGAAAGACATCTAAGTCTGGAACACCAGCCCACCTTTGTCTTACTGATGAGCTAAAGAATATATGTATCAATATTGTTTATAGCAAAGCTGTTGGTTGGTATTTCTGCAGCATATTTCTTGATAGAGGCTGCTTTAAAAAAAAAAAAAAAAAAAACACAACTCCTATTTTCTTATGCACTGGTGCATAGTAATAAATACTGCCAAATAAACTTGCTTTAATCTACAAGTTTATATTCTGATAACAGGATTACTAGTAGGCGATGCCAGCTGGCAGTTGAGCAAGCTATCTACCTAGGTGAAAAAGGTACGCTTCAGTTAACTTTAAGCTGTCTAGAGGAGTTTGTTTGTGGGGAGTTGCATGGCTTATATTGCTTTCACATAAGGGCATACTGAGAAGAATGCATTGTAGTTTGTTCTTAGAGGAGTTTTCTGTAATATTTAAAAAAACAAACAAACCTCTCTGAGTCTAGAGTAAGTGTCATCAAATAATTTCATCTGTGGACCATCACAAACTTCCGTGAACTGTTTGAGCCTGTAAGAACTATAGGAATCATACTGTTACAGTAATAGCAAGTGAAATGACATTGTTTTGTGTTACCTTGGAATTTATTAAAAAGCACTCATTTCCTGTTTTATGGTTGAGTAGAACAGTCCAAATGAACTTCACACAGCTCTTTACCACTTTCACATTAGTTCTGATAAACCATTTTTGGCAACTCAGAGCAAGCTGATGTATCAGTAATGTTAATCAGTGAAAAGTGCAAAGTGTTCGTGTGGCTTTCAAATTTCTCTTTCTCTTCCTTCTCTAAACTTGAAGTGTTATTTCCGGAAAGGCTTGTCTTACAATTGCCACAAGCTATCAAGACCCAGAACACTACTGAGTATTGTGTTGTTGATGATGGCCTTGAACAATGTTCCCAGCAGGAAAGTAAGGTATCTATTCTGAAATGGTCCTTAAAATGCTGAATGTCATTCAGATACTAACTGTACAGCTATTGTTAGAAAGGAATTACATAATGGAGTACCAAAGAATGAATCTGAGTTGTATTCTGCTGCTTTCTGATGACAGAAGGTTTTGTTTGCTGCCTGTGGATCGGATTTTATGATAAGTGATACTGTTAAGCTAACGCACCAGTCTCAAAATAAAAGTGCTTATAAAAAAACCTGTATGATTGTAATTGGAATTGTCAGATTTGCCTTAGAGCAGTTATCATAGCTACTGTAGAGTAGATACTTAAGCCCTGTCACTGTGGCAGGAAATAATTTTGTTATAGAAGGTAATGATCCTGTTTTGGGTAGATTTACCCAGGCTTCTTTACTGCTAATTAAATTATATGAAGAAAATATAGAAATGTTTCTCAGAAAGGACTTCAGAAAGTTGCCAAGTCCTCCTTCCTATTTGAAGTAGGACTGTCACCAACACTAAATCAAGACAGCTTGGAGATGGGTGGGAGGTGTTTCTTTATTTTGGTGTAGAGGTTCCACAGCCTCTGCCTAACCTGCGCTTCACCACCTTTCCACTCAAGATTCTTTCCTAATTCCCAGTATGAATCTTCCACCTGCAATTTGTGGATGTGATCCCTTGTTATATATCATATGTGACTACAAAGAAGAGTTTGTCTCTCTTTTTTTTTCTTTTTTTTTGTTAACTCTGAATTAAGCCATCTTGGGCTATTAGACTGCTTCTTCATCTTCTCATGGCTGAACTAAAAATCCCAATTTCTCTCAGCTTCTCCAGTTCATAACAAGAACATTATATTGGCTGGTATACGGTTCTAGCATCTACAGTAACCCAGGATCCTGGAAAAGGCCTGAGGATTACTACTCAACCAGTGTGTTCTCAGCCTGTCGTGGTTCACAGTTATTCAGTCCCAGGTGTGGAGCTTTCCACTTCTCCTTAGTCAATTTCATGATTGTTCTGTTGGCTATGTTGCCAAGTTTCTCAGCCCATCTGAAGTGAAGATGCACTGTCAGGCATTTAAGGTATGACTCCTAATTTTGTGTTGCCTGCAGATTTGTCAAGGGTGTTATTTGGTCTCATCCTAGTCACTGGTGAAGTTACTGAATAGTATTGGTCCCAACAACAACCCTGGGGTTCTTAGCTTTATACCAGCTTCCAGCTGAGTATCAAACTATTGATTAATACTCTAAGCCCAGTAGTTCAGTCAATTTTCAACTCATCTGTCTGTTGATTTCAGGCTATACATAAGAACGATGTTGTAAGTAAACCATTTCAAAAGCCTTCCTGAGGTTAGGGAGTATTACAATGACTGCTTTTCTTTTGTCCGTAATAGTCTGTCCACACAATAGTGTCCTCTTCATAGAGGAAAATCAGGTTGGTCATGAAAGATCTGCCTCGTGGTTTAGCCATCTTGACTCTTCTTGGTCACCCTTTTTTCCAATCATGTGAAGGATGTGCAATCCAGAAGGATGTGCTCCATGATATTCTCAGGAACTGGAGTGAGGCCGAAGAGCTATACCCAGGTCTCCCTTGTCCATCTTAAGTTGGAGAAATATTAGGTTTTTCCTGCTGTCAGAGACATTCCTTGGCTTGTCCTGATTATTTTTTTTTTTATTGTAGATAATGGGCAGCAGTGTCCACGATCATATTAGCGTGGTGAATCACATCTACCCTATCCAGTGTTTCTAAGCAGTTTGTAGCATGGTCCTCCCCTTCTGTTGTTCGTCCCTTTCCTTTGTGTACTGTTAGTTTGCACAAGGGTCTGGAGGCCTGCATGTGAGGCAGAAAGGATGTTGAGTTCTTTCCCATATCCATCTTCTCTTACCCATCTGTGAGCCTCCATGATCCTTGAACTGTCGTGTCTTCCATCACAACATTTGCAAAATCCCTTCTTATTACTCTGTTCTTGCCACATTTTAGCTTCAGCAGTGCTTTGATCTCTTTGACCTTCCTGATTTTTGTCAACTGTCCAAGCAGTGTTTTTACATTTTGCATGTCCTTATTTCTGCTTGTAATAAGCTTTTTATAAATTCATCAAGAAGCTACAAGCTTAGCTAAGTAGGCCTTCTATTGAAATGCCTGATGATCTTGTGCAACAGGATGGTTTGTTTATGATCTCTCAATACGCAACTTTTAGTTCTCTCAAGCACCTTTTTCCCCACATGGTAGCTTCCCAGAGGATTTTGCCTGATGATTTCTTAGGGTGACTGAGGTTTACTTTAGAAGGGCCAGAGCTGTGACTCCACTGCTCTACCTTCTTAGCCTTCCTCTAATCTTGCAGTCTCTGCAACAAAAGCTGGTATATGGACGCGTGCTCTTTCCTGTATATGAGCAGCAAGTCTAGTACAGTGTTATTTCTGATCAGCGTGTTCTGATCAGTGATCACTTATGTTAGGAAGCTGTTGCCAACTCAGTCTAGAAATTCTAAATCCTTCCTGGGTGAATTATAAGTAGGTGTGGGAATGATTGAAATCTACAGGAAAGCTGCACAACCTGTTATCAGGACACTGATGCCAATTGTTTGTGTCATCCATGTTGTGTTCGTTCTGGCGGAGGTTTGTTACAGACCACCAGACAATATTGTTGTTGTTCCATCCTCCTGTGGTAACAACTCAGACACATCTCTGTTTTTGCAATTAATAATGTACAGTCAAGGAGCTCCTGCGCATAGACCCAGAGCTGTGCTGGTGAGAGCAGCTGCACAGCTAGTCATTGTTCTGCAAGATGTCTGCTTCTGTTGGGACCTTTCTGTTTGACTAGAAGGACAGAGAACGTAACCTGGACCCCTCATGCTTACCTAGAGCTCCTATTGATCTATTCAAGGTGTCATGAGTACCCACATGGGTGAGCAGCAAAGGGAGTAGTCAGAAGAACTAGATGAGCCTTGTAGTCTTTCCATGACATCATGGCTCTGGGGAAGCAGCAAAAATCTCTGGATGACACCTCTGTCCTGTACAAGGAGTACTCAACCTCTAACACTCATCACTTCACTGGATTAGGATCGGTATTAAGATGATTGAGGCATCTGGTCCAGAACCTTGCAAACACCACATTCCTTACAAACAGTTTTCTCCCGTGCTGCAATCTGAAAGAGGCATCATCTTGCTTAATGGTGTGGAATGTGAAGATTAGCTTTTGTGGAAGGACACAAGTTACTCAGTGATGGCTTCAAAATCCCCATCTGAGCTTGCAAAGTATTTGTGAAATAAATGATTAATGTTAACATAAGCCAAACTTTTAGAAATGTTAAATTTAACATGGGAATTCCTAGCACCTTTCTTTACTGCTCTGTATTTACAGTAGATATTCTATTTAATAGGATAATGCTATTTATTGGGGAAAATTAAAAACTAGCAACTTCAAAAGTGTTAGTGAAGATAGATGCATTTATAACCTGAAGATGACAGGCAACTATCTTCGCTTGCTGTTTTCAGGTCAAAAAGCTGCAGAACAAACAGACAAAATGCATGGCATCAAGGGAGATGAATGTAACAGATGTGATGAGAGTAGCTGCGCAAACAAGCCAACTTGGTATACTTTCTATACTTTATATTCAAGTATTACCGTTCAGGATTGTGATCACTTCAGTAAACCAGGGCTGAGTAAGATACCTTTTAGACATCCTCATGCTCTGTCTCTTACAGACACATTCTAGAACAGTACTAGCAGGAAGTTTCACTGGAGTTGTTCTGTGGATAACTTAAACATCTCCATTTCATGGAATCGTAGAATGGTTTGTGTTGGAGGGGACCTTAAAGACCATCTAGTTCCATCCCCATGCCATAGCCAGGGACACCTTCCGCTAGATAGCTCAAAGCCCCATCCAACCTGGCCTTGGAAACTTCCAAGGCAGGGCAGCAAACATCTAGTGATGTATTTTGTACTCAATAAATCATTTCCCACTCATTTAGTTGAAAATTTTTGGCACGTTCAAAGTTTCCAATTTGTTACTGGTATGCTGTGTCTCATTCTTGAGATAGCTACTTTGGCAGAGTAGCTAAAACCTTAGAAGAGAAAGCCCTATCATTCCTGTGCTTTTTCTGGAAAGTGTGACTTTAAATATTAGTGTACTTAATTGCCAAAGAGGGTGATTTTATCACTTTGTGGCAATAGGATGCCTAAAGAAATACGGAATGGATTACCTAGAGTGCACTTCTGTGCAAGGGTTAATAAGATTTTGCTGTGGAAAGCTAAAGCTAGACTAATTCAGACAGGATTAAGAAAAAAATTCAGTAGTTGTGACTGATCATCCAGTACTGGTGCTATCCATGAAGTACCAGTTGCTGAGAGTTACTGAAATTTTGCTATTTTAGGATAAATAAAAAAGTGAGATTCATGCTAAAATTAGTGACGTTACAGATTGTTGGGTTACATAATTGTAGTCCTTTTCTGGCATTCACTTTAATAAAAGATCCAATACACTTCTGAAATATTAATGGCTTATTTTCTACGTGCTGTTCTATGAAATCAGAACTTTTGAGAAAGTTGTTAGTTGTTACCACATAAGAAAAATGAAAAATTTTTTAAGCATAATGTGGAGTTCTAATATATGCTTATCTTTAATATAGTTGGTGAAACTGTGACACTTCAACAGAGAGCTGGTGAATTTTTCAATCCTATGCTGAATGCACAACAGAAACTGGCAGTGAAAAGGATACTGAGTGGTGAATGTCGTCCAACACCTTATGTTCTCTTTGGTCCACCAGGAACTGGAAAAACATTAACAGTAATTGAAGCTATTTTACAGGTAATAGTGGATGACAACTCAGTCACCTCTAATCTTCTCAGTGTTGGAACACTTACAGTAATTCTGTAAGTACTGTCATATTCTTTTGCCAAGGAGTTTTCAAAATACTCTTTTTAAGATCATTTTCTGTAGCTCTGTGAAAGAGGAGAGAGCTTGATAAGGATTTAACAGAATTCCTCAATGGCTTATTTTCAAGTCTTCTTGTCTTTTAGTGAACAATATCTAACCTGTGCCTCCAGTAGTGCATAATATATTCATGAAGCACAGGTATACACTAATCTGATAACCATGAATTAATTCTGCTGTCAGTGCATTCAGTTTGAGAGTACTTAGTCATGACTGTCAAGACTAGTGTTCTTGGACTGCAAAAGGATGGGGGAATATAATGTGTATGCAGAACTCTTCTGGGTTCTGTATTCAGTGAAATAAGATAGGTATGTTTGAGTTATTGCTACTTCTCTGAATAAGTGTGTTTTTTAATGTCCATCTTCTTTAATGTAGATACATTATACTCTACCAGATAGTCGAATTTTGGTTTGTGCACCGTCAAATGCTGCAACAGATCTGATTTGCTTGCGGCTGCATCAAAGCAATCTGTTAAAACCAGGAGCTATGGTCCGAGTTAATGCTAGCTTCAGGTCAGAAGAGGTAAATATTATAGATATCTGCCATTTAATATTTCCATTTTAATGTTTTGATCTGAAAATACTGATTTAGTAATGTAACTGTCAATGATTGTTAGGCTGGTTAGGCTTGTTTAGGATCCAAAGTATGAACATATTACTCCAGCTTTTCCAGAAGATTAACTGGAAAATGTTGATCTTAGTTCTTAATTTGGTTGTACAACTGTAGAATCTTAACCTCTTTCTTGCTGTGCTTAACCCCACAAGCAGCACGTACATATTTGTGCGATTTTTAATGTGGTAAGATGCCTTGACTTGCAAAGCAATCCTAAAATCTGTTGCTGAAGTCAAGCCTTTGTCTCCAAAGTAAGACTACGTATGCAGAAAAGTAAGGAAGTAGGATTGTCATCTTTATACACGTGTTTTTTACATATATATAAAAAAATACGTACATGTATATGTATGTATATGAAACATCTATATGTTCAGTTTTGATCCTTCCAATAAAGAAAACAGACCTCTTGAGTATGTACTACTTTGTTTAGACAAATTAATGAAGAAATCATTTTGGTTTATGAATGGGTTTAAATCTAAGCGTTTTGCTCGGCTTCTAAAATGGTTTCCAGTGGACTTTTTTATTCAAATTTAAACACTTAGTTTTAGAGTGGCATTTTGTTTTACAAAATACCTTTTTGTTTCTGCAGCAAATTGATGACACGGTGAAATCTTACTGCAAAGATGGTGATGATATTCGGAAAGCATTGTGGTTCAGGATAATAATTACTACATGCAGCAGTGCAGGAATGTTTTATCAAACAGAAATACGGTAGAGTACTATGGATAGGAACATCACTGAGATAGTTGGATGTTATGAAACCCAGAGCTTTTAGATACCTTCTGTGCTGTAACTTGAGCTGTTTCAATACAGTTTATTGCATATGCCTCTATTTTGAAATTGTCTTCCCAGCAAACCACTTGGTTTTAGTAGTGTTTCAGCAGAGACTTTCTCCATGGTAAATTTAAGAATTATCTTGAATAATGTTAAAAATTTTTGACACAATAACTTCTCCTCCATTACCAGTGAAAGCCTTGGAAATTATATTGCTGTTGACAATCGTTCTGGCTCAAAATTATTGTCACACTAAAAATTGTTTGGTATTTGGTTTTTACCAAGTCACCTTTACTAACTGTAAACAACCACCATGTCAAGTGCTGTTAACTAAAGATTCCTTTGATTTTGATTTTAACTTTCTAAAAGGACACTCTGAAGCCTAACTGGCTTGAGTTGTTTGGTTGAGAAACAAAGTCTGGGAATTGTCTTTTGCTATACTAAGTGCATTGTTCTGATTAAACAAATGAAGGAAACCTGAGAACAAGGAAGGCTTTTCTGAGTGTTTTAACTTTTGTGTAAACAATGCTTTAATTAAGATAACCAGTGGTTGTATATATCTGAGTATGTAAACAAAATCAAAGATGACAAATTAAAGTTACTGGGTTGTTCTTTCTGTATTCCGTATTGAAAATACCCATCTTTGCTCTGTGTGTGTGGAGTTACCTGGCACACTTGACAAGAAAGTTAACAGAATTGCTGAGGTCAACCACAGGGTGGCAGAATGAACTAATCTGAAAACAGCCCTGTTTTGGGTTCATGTTATTTAATTCCAGGCTCGGACACTTCACTCATGTGATTCTGGATGAGGCAGGGCAAGCAAGTGAACCAGAGAGCCTGATTCCTATTGGGTTGGTTTCAGAAGCTAATGGACAGGTAGTTCTCTTAGCATCATTTACTGAAAGGAAAAAAATTTTGGTTTACTGTTTATATTTTTGTGAATTATATAGAATGCAATCAGCTGTTTCCTGGTAACAACTATGGAATTCTGAGTACTTTTAATAAATCTTATTCATGCACAATATCCATTTCCCACACCTAAACAAGTTGCTTTACATCTAAAGCAAGTCTGCGTTGGTAGGACAGGATTCAGTGTGTGGAAGGTGTCAAAATAAAAACATGCTTTCTTAGTGTAAGACTACAATGTACTTGTGTCCTGGGCCTAACACTGCTTTGCAAACAGATGAGAAGTTTGGAGGAAAGCAGAATACTTGATATAAATTGATCTCTGAATTCTGAAGTGTGTATGTTGTTATTGAAAGTACATTTTTTTTTAATAACCATTTTAATACAAGATGGATTTTTTTTTTTTAAATTGTATATACAGATAGTTCTTGTTGGAGATCCAAAGCAGTTAGGGCCAGTAATAAAATCTGAACTTGCACTGACTTTTGGATTAAGTATGTCCTTGCTGGAAAGACTGACATCAAGAGAACTATATTTGAGAGATGAGGATGCTTTTAGTGCCTGTGGAGCATATAATCCTTTGTTGGTGAGTAAAAGTGCAATTTTATTTAATTTCTTTCATCTAAATCAAAAAATGAGAGACTGTGGTTTCTGCTGTTTCCTTAGTGCCTTTTTGTTCCCTGATGCTTAGTAATAAGTCTAGCTCGAGCGTTAGTTCTCTAGGAAAGCTTGATTATTTTTAATATATACTCTGAATAGCAAGGATACTGAGCCCTCCAGCATGTTAAAACCCTTCTTTGAAGGGGTTCTCTGTTCTTAGGCAGAGTAAGTCAAATATGGTGCACAAAGCAGAATTCTAAATAATGGCTTAAAATTCCCTTCCATCTCCATTATCCACACTTACCATAACTTCGTAACTTCATTTTCCACAAATGAACAAGTACAACTTCTACTTTTAACATAAAAAGACAAACAAAGCCTCCTTTGTAAACATAAAGATTAGGTTTGCAAACATAATATTTCCAGAAGGGAAAAAATAAATCGTTCCTGTTTGGTTATCACCTCTTCCTCTGAAGGATAACTTCCCAAAACTCTTGTATGGTGAAGTACCTAAAGTCTATGTTAAGTGGCAGAGGTAGTGTAGTACATAAATGAGCACAGATGTTTCAGCTGCTTTAAATTATTGTCTGAATCTGGAGTGTAGGGCTAAAGTTAAGCTTACTAAGATGCCTTCCCCTTCTCGTGATAATATACTTTGAAGAATTAAAGTGAGAGCAAGAGATGGCTGGATGACCATGTAAGCAGAGGAGGGAGGAAATCTGATGGCAGGCTTAAGGGGGAAGGTGGGGGTGTTGGGCTCTAGGCTTTAGGTTAGGTTCAGCCTACTGAAAAGCCTGTCATGCTTCCTCCCAAAATCTGTTATGGCAAACTTTCATTATTGTGTTCCTGATAAAATGCTTAAGGAGGATTGGTGTAATGAGAGAGAAGGAAGTGTGAGGGCTTTAAGGATACCATTGGACTTCAGTATCATATGTTAGTCTTTTTACAGGGCATAGCTAGTTACTACTGACTGGAATGCTTCCTTAAAGCTGTTCTTTCATTTAAAGACAAATACATTACTGGTTTCTAAGGCCACCTTCTGTCAGCTGTCCTGATGCTTTCTTGCTGCCTGTCAAGACTTCCTCAAAAGAACAAGTTACATCCATGGAAACCCTGTGAAAAGAATCTGACTCTCTTAAAAAAAGAGACTATGTCTATAGATCAAATGTTTTAAGGAACTGGAGAACGACCAATTCAACCGTCATGTACATTCAGTTCTTCTTTCTTCTTTTTTTTTTTCCTTTGGAGGGGAAAGAGGTGGTCCTTCAAAAAATTGCTCTTACTTAGTTTTATTTAATTATTTTTATTTACTTAGAGATGATAACACCTGCAGGTTTTGCCTTTAATACAGTTCTTCAGCAGCTTTAGAAAAGCTAAATGCTAGAGGATAGTAAGGTAGTATCTGCTTGGGAGCTGTGTACTGTGGAGTCTGATGAATAATTACTTGTTTCAGTTATGGATTTTGGGTTTTGTCTTTGCAGATCACAAAACTCGTAAAGAACTACAGGTCACATTCTGCATTGCTTGCCTTGCCATCTAAATTGTTTTATCATAAGGAGCTAGAAGTTTGCGCAGACACTTCAGTAGTAAATTCTTTGTTACACTGGGGGAGATTACCCAGGAAAGGATTTCCATTAATTTTTCATGGAATAAGGGTATGTAAAATGTTCATGTAGTGGAAGCATGAATAAGGAGGCCTGAAGAAATTTTCTGGTGTTGTAGATGAGTTTTCTTTAGAATGAATTCTACAAAGGATATGAAAATAAACTTTCTTTTGTGAGTAATGTGACTTCCTGGCCATCCGGTTTTAGAAATAACTACTGAAGTCAAATGTTCACTAAGAACTAAGCAGCAGCTGCCCATTGAATTTTGATACAAACTTAAATTTGTAGCAGATTGACCAAGATGGATCTGCAGTCAGCTGCCTTTAGATTGCTTTTGATGAGTTTGCTACATTAGAATGAATACAAGCCTCTAAAACTAAAGGATTATTAAGGCTTAAGTAGGTAGGGGGGAAAATAGTGCTTTGGAAGAAGTTAGTAAAGTCATAATATCCACTGCTTGAAGAGGCTTGAACTCTTCTGCCTTGCACAAAAGCAAGATACCACCTTGCTAATACACGTTACTCTGAGTTGAGATTTAACTTCTTTGTTGCACATTTAATGTACTGTTGTCATAAACACTTCTTCAGCTTAAATAACACTATATAAAATGTTAGGTGATACTTGTTAACTGGAAAGGGTGTATGGCAAAGAAGAGAAATTGTATATAACGTTACGTCACTTTATTTTGCATTTAGGATGTGTAAGAATAATCTGTTAATAAATACATAGTGACTTCTGTACTTGGTCTTCATCATCTCATTTCCTTTCCCCTAATACAGGGCAGTGAAACACGTGAAGGTCACAGTCTTTCATGGTTTAATCCAACAGAAGCAGTTAAAGTAATGCAGTACTGTTGCCACCTTGCTAAAAGTGAAAACGCTGCAGTGTCAGTGACTGATATTGGAGTGATTACACCATATCGTAAACAGGTATAACTGGTGTCTAAGAACTTTAACGTTGCTGTGTTTCATCTTGTGGTTTTACATCGTGGCTGTGGTTTGTTAGACCAGGGAGGCATATCTCAAAACTTCACTATTTTTGTGTCATATTACACTGTGTATTATCAGTCATTGATGATGTTTCCATTGAAATCTAAACCTACAGAAAGACCATTGTAATGGCATTCTACTTTTTCAGTTTTAAAAATCAGGAAATGATTAAGGAGAGATCTGCTTGCAGATTTGGAGTCAGAAGCAGATTTTTCAGCTGTTAGGAGTGAAGAGTGCAAGTCAAGAATTTATTATCCAACAGCTGAAACAGCAGTCTGATGCTGTTACTCTCTGCACTGAGGAGTGGAACAAGAGAAATGTAGTGAAGTAGGTGACATGTCACCTTGTTAAGGCTTTGAGGCAACTAGAGGAATTGGGACTTTTAGCTGTCCTGCAGTCAGACTTGAAGTTTGTGCTGCTATTTAAACCTGTAAAGAATGTTGAATGTCAACTTCAAATGCTGTGCTTTATTTTTAAAACTACTTGTGTTTGCGTCTGTTCAGTATGTGATGTATGCTTTCATTTAAAAAAAAAAAAAGGATTAAATCTCCTTTCATTTCCAGAGGATACTCTGGACAGTGTGCATATTGTTTTTCGTAGTGTTCACATCTCAGTATTCATGGCCTTGCGTGTGTAGGTTGGGTGAAACACTGTGAGGTGTGTGGAAAAGACCAACCCCTTTTGAAGAAATCTCACTTGCAAGTTAGAATTCTGCCTGTACTGATCCTACTGATCAGATGTAAGCACCTACCCATGTCTACAGTTACTATTTATCTTTCAAATACTTATATATAGTATTGAAGTGACTGAACCTCTTACACGCCCTAAAACATTTCGTATGATTATGTCCTTCATCTACCTATGATGCAAGACATCAAATAGTAGCATCTGCTTCAAGAAAGTCACCTTGTATTGCAGGAACACCGGTTAGAAGGTAGTCGTTGACTGTAATCCTCAGCTTAGCCAGGCATGATTTCTTGGTAAATTTCTTGGAGCACTTAAGGTATAGTCTCCAAGCAGCTTTTAGCAGATGGGAGTATACTGACCCTGCACATATCAGTGTTCCAGTGCACAAGACTCCTTGTTCTCTTTCTCTTTTTGGGAGGGTACTTCACATCACATCTCACCTCTGTCTTTCACTCTGCATGATGCAACGGGCAAGCAAAGCTGGAATCTCTGTGCAGCCTTCTTAGGGGGCTGGGGGAAGCTGCTTGCCCTATCGCATCTGGGGCAAGCACAGTTTTGGATAGAATGCACAATGAATGAAGAGAGTTTATGGATCTAAGTTGTTCTTCTCATTAAAATCTGGATTCTAAAAAAACTGTTGATTTCTGTTTAAACAGTAGTGAGCACCTTCTAAGCTATGTAATAAGTGTGATACTTCTCAGGAAAAGTTACTGTTTTATTTCAAACCCTTACTAGTAGCTGGTGGCTAGGTTTGGTGTAGGTATTCCCTGTGACATCTCTGTGTTAAATCACTTATTTGTATATGTAGTATGTTTTCAGTTTTAGTTAATCCACTCTCAAATGTAAATATAAATTCCTTCAAACACTTTTTTTGTTTTGATAGGTTGAAAAAATTAAATTTCTTCTGAGAAGTGTTGATATGACAGACATTAAAGTTGGCACAGTAGAAGAGTTTCAAGGGCAGGAGTACATGGTTATCATCTTATCAACAGTATGTATATTTGTTGTGGTCCTCTGGAGAGTTTTTGTATGTGTCTGGTTCTGTATTTCCGTTTTGATACAGAGCTTTTAAAAATTAAAAGTAAAAATTTAAAAGCTATGTTTTTGTCTCTTTCACAGTATTTGAAAACAGAGCTTATTTTTAAGTGCATAGAAACAGTACAGATACAAATTTTGAGGTAAACATTAAACCTTTGTACGTACTTCTGCTGAGTTTATTTTAGTTTCATGCGAATAACGTACCTTTCACTTAAGTGTGCATAGGGAGAATGGAAACTGGATCCATTATAAATATTAGAAAGACAACTGTGTAAATCACAGTATTAAAAAGTAATTGCTATTTGACTTATAAAAGCTGAATTAGGTTCCTACATTATTTTTCACCATCACTTTGAGAATTATCACTTAATGGTATACAGCTGACTTCCCAGACACTAATGCTGACTGTGCCTAGAAGCTGAATACCCTTTATCACAATTTATTTATTTTGCATTGGTGGGAGAGCACTTCATATTCTTTCATGATTGTCTTGATGGTGCACTTTTAAGTGTGATACTGATTGTATTATAGGAATGTCGGTAAAGGTCTTTTCTAGGTGCTGGCTTTTTGAATCTGAAGTTATCACAAGCCTTGAAAAAAGGGTCTGGGGGGAGAAAAAATCCATGCTGTTTCTGCCTCAGCAGTACACTAGTAACAGGCCATCATTTTAACAATGCATCACCTTCTTGATTCAGAGTTCATTCTGGTTGACTACATTTATGTAAATATAACAGTATAGGGGCATAAACTGCATCACTAGCGTTCTCTAGATGACCATGAAAATGCAGAGGTATTTAGTTTCACTCTTTGCAATAAATGGGTCTTTCAGAAAAGTGCTGGCAAAAGGAAGCATTCAGGAAATGTGGGAAGATGCATGTGTTTGGGAAGATGATTTTCGTGGCTTTGTGTTGAGCCCACCCCCTCCATATGACAAAGGGAGAAAGAGAGGATTGTGTCACAGAGTACTGGGAGGGAGTTGCAGTTGTTATTTGTAAGCTGGAAGCCCTTGTCTCTCACCTTATTTTGCAGACTTGATGACCAGTATTCTTCAGCTGACGTCTGTTTTCTCTGAAAGATCTTAGTGCATGTTATCTGCAGATGACAGACAAAGATGTAGTCATAGTTTTCAGGTAGTTGACTAGAGCGTGGAAATTCTGTCTGTAGCTGCTGAGACAGCAGGCACTGGAAGACTCTGAAGTTGAGCTGAGGTTAGGTGCGGGCGTATGCCAGTTCCCGCTCTCTAAATGCTAGATATTGCTCCAGTGCATGCACATACCCTGGCATTTGAATTCACATGAAAAAACCCTAAGGGAAAAACTACAGCAGTTTCTTTATGTCCTGCTTTTCTATCCTTTGTCTTCTCAGACATGTAAGATTGTTGCCTGGGGCTCTTGACAAGAGAATGTGTTTCTAAGGAGAAATCAACATGGAGTTGAGAAGTGTAAGCAGCAGCTGATAAGTCAGCTGATAGCTACTGAGGCTTTTTGCAGATGGCTTCTTGCTACCAGAATATGTGATACCAATCCTTTATGTTCTGAGAAGATATCCATCAAATGCGCACTGTTGTAGGCATGCTGAGCTCCTGGACAGAAGTAAAAAATCTGTGCTGAATCAGTGAAAAAGCCTTTTGCTAAAGCTTCTCAGCTGTCTAACTTAATACTTTGAACATCAGCAAGTGATACTAGTTCAGTGTACCTGATTGTATTTGAGTGTTTAGACTTTCTTTTGGTGGTCATTAAGGGCCCTAGAGAGCTACGCTACGGCTATCTATTTCTACAGTGTGGAATTCAGTTCAGAATACAAAAAAAGTCTGCATATGCTTGCATTTTTCCAAATGGTAATGTGGTTTTGGTGCAGTAAGTCTCTAAAGTAAAATACTTAACTGTTTGGAACGTGGTGTTCCTGAGGTGTTTGTGATTCAGGATTCCTCAGGGCTGTTCAAGAATGTACAGTACAGACAGAACCTGTGTAAGTCTGAGTAATGGCATATAAGACAAACTGATCAAAGAAGGAAGTATAGACCAGGAATGTGTAACTGAAGATATGACCAGTACTGGACTACTTTTAACAGGACTACATAGGATTTCTTGGAGAGAGGAGGATAAAAGAGCTGTGTAAACAACCAAAGCACTGGAAAGCAGGGTGAATGAGGCAGTGGAGAAAGAGTTGGGTTTTGGTTGTTCTTTTGTGGCTTGAGGGAAGAGTTTGTGGGACTTTCTTGCTTGTTTTTTTCCTGAGGGCAGTCATACTATGCTTACTTTTCATTCTGCATCATACCATAGCTTTTCAATTCAGCATTATATTTTTATTAAAGTAGTGCTAGGTATGTACTATGCTCCTATTTACAAGGACTCATTATTTAGGTCATGAAAATTTTCTTTTATCAAAGATGTGTTCAAATACAGATGAAATACGTGAAAAATTAATGAGCAATAGTTACAGCATACTAGTTGCTTTGACTTAGCTTAGAAAAAGCAGTCAAAGCACACTGAGACTGCTGAAGAAGGCTTGCAGAAAACACACACTGAATTGTCGTTCAGCTGTAGGAATTGGAATACCAGGAGCTCTAGCATTTCTCCTGCTGAAAAGATAAAATTGCTAGTTTTTAGGAAGCAGTTTTGGTATCTTGTGTTTCAAATTACAGTGGATACTCCCGATGCTAAAATAAAACTAGTATACAATTCTCTTGAAATTTCTGAAGTTGTCTTAGCACCCTTAGACCTTCTGTGGGAGAGCCAATGGTGGGAAATAGCTAGCTGAAACTAGGCAAATACTATGTTAAAATTACGCTATGGCTAGGTAAGTTGCTTTCTTATTATTCTATTTCTAAAATTATCCATAATTAATTTTAGGTGCGATCTCATGAAGGCGTGTTTGGTGATGACAAACACTGCTTGGGCTTTCTCTCTAACCCTAAGAGATTTAATGTAGCAATTACTAGATCAAAAGCTTTGCTGATTGTTGTGGGAAATCCTCATGTTCTTGTGAAAGTAAGTTTTGGTTTTATATCTTTGAATTGCATGCAGTATTTGCCACAGTAAATGAATGATTGGGTGGGGGCGGTAATCCAATGTGAGGGAAGGAACATCAGATTATGTTAAGAATTGGTGTGCAGTACTCAGTCTGCACTTGCGAATATCTGAACTTTATAGGTTCCTGTAAGTATGGACAGTGCAGGCACCCACACAGTAGACTTCCAAGCACAAAGGAAATTGTAATGCTGAACTGTGCATATGGGCTTCTACCTCCTTTTTCTCTCTACAAGAGGTAAAACCTTAATGCTGAAGTTCTCCAGCAGCCTTCAAGTCCAGTAAGTGTATTCTGAGTAACCTTATGGTATCAGAATCTTCACAGAATGCATTTGCTTCACTTTTTGAATGGAAGGTTGTAGAAGTGATTGTTCCTAGTTAATATAACAGCCTGCCAGGGAGGCGGTCTCCTGAACCCTTGCATGGTTCTTCCATAGGAATAAGGTGAGCTTATAATATCTGATGTTACGTCTGACTTTCTGGATAAGAACGAAAGCAGTATTCCAGAAATAGTCTGAATGGAAAGTTTAGTCTCCCCACAGCTATGTGCAACAAGTATAACTTACAGTAGCTATAGGTATCTTTCTCTCATGTTACACCATTTGCAGAGTTCTTTTTCTAGAAAAGGTCCTATTAAATCTCCTGCATTCATGTGCCTTACTAATTTGTTCGAAAATTCACTTCACAGAGCAGCACGATTTAAATTAAACATTAATCTTCTCTTGTAGGATCCCTGTTTTTGTGCGCTGTTAGAATACAGTTTAATGAATAGAGTTTATATAGGTTGTGACCTGCCTTCGGAGCTGGAATGCCTGCAGAAGTGAGTGTCTGGTCTTCACTTTAACCTTGCTAGGTATGGATTGGTTTACAATATTTTTAAAGTTAGTATCATTTGAGAGATTGATAAATGCAACAACCTGTGATATCATAGTAGGAGTTGATTTTGCATTAAGTACTGTAAACATAATAACATGTAATGTAACTGTATTTTCTCCCACCCCATAAGAAGAGTCTGAGCTTTAAATATTAAGTAAGAGCTGTTGTTGACTTTGGTATTTTATGTCTCCCCGAATGATGCATTACATGTTTGATGGCCATAAGGTTTTGGGGGTGTGGGGGAGTGCAGGGGAAATATTTAAGGTGACTTTACTGTAATTAAAGAAATGCTTGAGGATTACTTTAAACATGTTCTTTCTAGTAACATATAATACATTGTTAAACAGGTATTATCTACTAGATGAAATTCCTTTTTAATCAGAATTGTTGTTCAGGGAAAGGTAAGCAAAATTTTTTTTAATTGACAGGTGTGACTAGTTTCTCAGCGTTGAAGATGCATGCAGTCCTCATCTGTTGTAAAACTAAGGATACTTAACAGAGATTTGGTCCTAAGCAAATCTAGCACCGTTTGTTCTCAGGGAAGGTCACATGTTCTGAAATGGTTGGAAGCTTCTCCAAACAAGATTTAATACTTTTTTTAAGAAGTGAACAAGTTGAAATGTAACAGTATAAAACAGTAGTGGCAACATACTTGTTTTTCTGTTTAAAATGTATGTGATGTTATGCCTCTGCATAGAACAGTATGCCTGAAATCCTCCAAGCTTCAGAAGAAAATTACTGATGAACTCTTATGTTAGATTTTCCATATTCTATAATTTTTTCAGCTTCTCAATTTTCTCAGACTTGTGTAGTGCCTCCTAAAACTGGACTGTCTCAAGAACATACGTGTTTCTTGTAATTTTGTTATGGGAGTGTTACAGTAATATATCCATGATGTGAACTGGAGTGATACACTAGTATCTCCATTTGACTGATGTTGAGTATCTTAAGCCAAGCATGCTTAAAAACCCTACTTGCAGTTTTTAAGGCCTTTGTATACA
The DNA here is from genome assembly GCA_035590275.1 of Ibycter americanus. Lineage (NCBI taxonomy): Eukaryota > Metazoa > Chordata > Aves > Falconiformes > Falconidae > Ibycter > Ibycter americanus. Next base: position 85,574,754 of record JAVJGI010000060.1, on the reverse strand, counting down.
CAGCTGAGATCACACAGGATTTTCTTGGTTTCACAGCTTATTTGCTGTGGTAGATGTCAGAACACCTCCTCAAATGGTGGGTTTAAAAAAAAAAAAAGAAAAATGAAAACCATGTTTTGCATTTCCACAAATACACTGTAAAATAAAGTATCTTGGTTTATTTTGACAAAACTAAAAATAACTGATGTGTTAGCAGTATTCCTGCTATCAGCTTCATTGGGCACAGTGCTGTCCCCTTAAACACTTCGGTGTTTTCTTGTCCTTTCCTTGGTGATAAAGTGTTGTGTGGCAAGATTAAGGAATAGTTGGACAACTAGACACTGTGTTTAGGAACTGCTAGTACAACAAGATGGCTTTCTGTAACAGACGAGTATTTTGGATAGGACTATAGCCTACAGAGAAGCAAAGGGAGGGGAGAAAAGATAGCAAGCTTTTGTTTGCTTGTTTACAGTCCACTCATATCACTTCCATTCCTGGTATGCACTGTACTTCTTTCCTCTGCAATGCATAATATGTAGATATGGCAACTTGTAAGGTAGCAAACATGGTAAAATATCAAAGCCAGATGCTATGTAAGGATATGCTGTGCTGTGACAGGTAGTTTGGAGAACCCAGAATCACCAATCACCTCTCACCCAAACAACACTGTATGAATGTACCTCGTCTGAGTCACAGCTGTATTTGAGCAGCACTCTAGACTATTCAACCCAGCCTCTTGGGCATGGTATTACGCAGCTTAAATTGCTTTCACTCTTGACAGGCCAGAATAGATGGTTTGTGTTTTGCAGCATGATGCTGAAAATACAAGCCTTGATAATGCCATGCCAATATTCTGCATCAAACTCAGGAAGCTGTTCAACTAGTTGTTGCATATTGGAAGGCCACTTGCTTCAGAATTGTGTTATGATGTACCACATCTCACAAACCACTGTTTAGACCTACCACTGCTTAGACTTACTGCCAGCCTTGGTTTTTGTCAGTATGTTCATGCTGTCTTCAGAGAACAGTGAAGAGACTGTATTGGAGTTGGATGATGCTTACTTTATTGCAAGACACAATCCAGAACTTCTGATTAGTATTTCAATGACCTCTGCATAGCAAAGTAGCAGAGGATTGATTTATATTTTGATACTTAATAGCTAGAAGTTACAATCTTTTAACTGTAATAGTTTGCATGTTAACATCATTTCCTACAAAAGATTAAAAACCTACTTGATTTATTTTTTAACATGGTGTTTTTATTACTCATCAAAAGTCAAATGATAAATGTCTGTTATCATACCTGATGTTTATTCTTCTAGAAGAGCTCTTAGTTTAAAGGGCAAGTACATATTTTTTAGGTAAGAAAAAAAATTTTCATCCAACAACTACATTTTGCCAGTGGAGAAACTCATATACTCAACTCTACACTGAGCAGAGTTCACTGATAACTACTCTTACTGTAACTCATATCATCCACAACTAAAATGGGGAAACCTTTTCCCTGAGTTACTAATAGCCTCTGACTAGCTTCCAGAGAAGTGCTTGTGCCTCATTGCGGTGGCTGCATAAAGCAAGTGTGCGCTCTCTTTATGGTTAAGAATGGGGAGAAGGGGAATTTCTGTTTCTGCTTCTATTGTTACGTAGTTTAAAATGCCTTTTTTTCCCCTAACCCTTTTATCCCACCTTGTGTGGTGCTGCTTATTAATGACTGAGAAGCTGTACTCTGTGATATTAACCAACTTTGTCTTCCTCCTCTTGCAATGTTTCTTATCTCTTTGTGCCTACCCAGCTGCTACTGAAAATCTGGTTTGAAGAGAGACCTACCCATCAGAATTGTACAGGATTAAACAGTGTTTGCAACTTCAGAACAGTTTCTTCTGGCAGCTTGATGTGCAGGCAGAGCTGTTGTTGCAGAGGTGTTAGCTTCAATATTCTAGTCGTCTCTTTCATGAAGACATACGGCTGGAATGAGGAAAAGGGGGGAAAAAACAGTCTGAGTTCTTGCTGTTGGTTAAAATTACCTTTCATTTTTATTGTGACAAAAATTCACATAGATTTCTTTGGGAATATGTGAAAAGAGGATCAGCCACTGCATGCAAAAGTAGCAATGACGGAGTCAGTTTAGAGTTAGTCTCTTCTAGAGACAGTGGAACTAAGTCTTCTTTTGCATGAAAACCATGTTCCATTATTCAGTTTTGGTTACAGGAACAGTCTTCCCGAACAAAACAAAAAAACCAAAACCCACAACTCTGTCATGGCTGTTTCTGATTTATTAATTCCTTGTTTCGCTAAGAAATTGCAAAAGCCATACAGAGTGCTTCCACCGCATCTTGAGGAGCATTTCAGAGGTGCACCAAGTCGGAAAGTACAGAAGCACTATTACAAATTTCTCTTTCCCTGTTTCCCTCCAAATACTTTATTAGACATTGCAGGCTTGAGAAAAGGAAGAGACTGAGAAAGCAGTAGCCTGTAAAGCAGACAATTCCTGACCCATTTAACATAAGCAGTTAAGAGTTAAAATTTTAAAAATACCTTTGAAAGGCCAGTTAAGCCACCAAAAAAATCTAGAGGTTTCATTGCCAGAATCAAAGCATGTAGTACTCAACTCTACACTGAGCAGGTTCTTGTTTTCTTAGTATGTTTCAAACAGTAGCAAAGGTCTGAGAAGTATGTTCTGTGTTGTAGCCATCTCAACCTTACAGGGGTCCCAAGAGCAGAATTCTGTGCTGTGGCAGCAAGAGTTCCCTCAATGGATGGTCTTTCCTTTTTGAAAGAAGTACCTTGTAGGTGGCTGCATTTAGATCACAAGTAAAAGAAGTATGCACTTCTAATAGTATTTTAGAATATGAAGGCTTCAGCAGAGTGGCAATCTTCATATTGCTTACTATAGTCTTCCACTGACTATTTTTAATGTTTCTAAGTTCCCCTTAAACTGCTGCTGTTCATCTGTCCACGTTGGTGCAGTGTAGGTCAAGTCACACCAAACACCTGGTTGATGCAGGAGTTGCTAACTGCACTTTATGTAATAAAAGTTACATCCCTACCAACTATGTAGTAACATTTTGAGGATCAAACTGTGGGGCTCTGACATGAGCCTAATCATTCAAGTTATACCAGCTTAGTAGTCCAAGCCACATGCATGGCTGGATGCTGCCCGGTGCCACACTGATCGGGCATGCTATGTGTATTTTTTCCAGATAATCAGGGATGTGGAGCCCTGTTAATCCTTCATCCTCCTGAAAAACAGTCGGTCTACAGCTGAAGGGAAAAAAATTGAGGGTGTAGTTACAATCTGTAGTCAACACCTTCTGTGATGGTGTTTTTTCCATAGGGCCCGTTATCCCAGTGAGGACATTAGATCAACAGGGCAAGAAAGAGAATTCAGAGTATGCAGGCAACTGCACCCGCTGTTTACTGTCTTCTGCAGCCTTGAATTGAGAATGTTACAAAAGTTTAATAAACTTTTCTCCTTTATATAAAATTGCTTCAAGGTGTCGAGGAGTATTGTGCGGTACATTCTGGAGCTCAGATACCAGAATAATGAGTATTCTAAACCTTAATAAGAAACAGACTCTTTTAAAAAAGCAATACTGTTTTTTTTGCAGCTAACAAAAGAGAGCATCAGCATTCGTTTACAGATTCAGAAGCAGTCCATTTGTCTCAGTTTTGCCAGGCTTGTTAAATTTCCTATACTCTGTGATTATTTAAACAATCAGCTTATTTTTTTTTAATAGTATTGGTAAGGAAAATGCAATACCCCCTCTAAGCTGTGGGGAAGGGTGTTATTCCAGCACATGGTGAAGAGTGGGAGTGTAAAATAATCCTTTTAAACTGCTTAAATTTCCTTACAGCTTTAAGTGTTGCTATGTCTCAGTATCTCTTTAAAGATATTTTAGTACTGGCTTCTTGAGAATTGTTGTACAAGAGCAAAAGGACGCGCTTCCCCTGCACCCACAGAAGTACACTAAGGGAGGAGGTGGTGTGCTGCAGGACAGAAGTCAGACTGCAGACTGTGGAGTGAAGAACAGTATGTGAAGAGAGGGTGAAGTGCTGTTGAAATCTTAAATTTGCAAAGACTTGGAATTTATCCAGAAGGCATAAATGAATACTTCTAGTCTAGAACTAATAGTTCTTTTAAGAAATACTAATGTCAAGGAAGAAAAAATTAGGAGCCAGAAGAGACTATAGGTAACAAAAGAATACAGTCAACAAAGGGAAAATCAGGAAACAATTTTTAGTTTAAAAAAAAAAAAAACAACAAAGCAACTAAACAAAACCATGTACACACATAAAACCAAACAAACAAAAACCTGTACAGGAATTAGTCACTTGTTTTTCTTCAATGCTCTTCATATATGACTTCTCTTCCTCTTGCCTAACTGGAAGGTGCAGATGATGTGGAAGTGCTAGAAATGAACAGAAGATTCCTCTCTGTCATCTGGTGTGCATACAGCTGGCAATGTAAATGTCTGAGAGTTGTGTTTAGTCTAGATCATCTCAGCTATCTCTCTAGCTGATGGAGAGAAAGTACTCTGGAAGATGGTTTACTTCATCCTGAAATGTGTCTAGAATGTGCAAGTGAATCCCGGAAGGTGCCTGTCCCTCTCCACTGACTGGAGAGGGAGCCTGGAAAGTGGGTCATGCCAAGTTCTGGATAACTGAAGCTAGGTGAGAGGAAACCCACCCTAGCTGCCTGCATCTTTTCTGAGCAGCACAGGAAGCAGCTCTCCTGTAAGTTAACGGAAAGCAGTGTAACAAAGCGGGTATGACTGTGTTTGGGAGAATGACACAACTGCAATTTTAATTATTTTTTTTCCTTTTGCTGAGGAAGTAAATATTGCTAATGTAGAGGTAAACTGGTTTACCTCTGTGGAATGCAGTAGCACAAAATTAAATACTTCAGTGATCACTGTCTACTGAAAAGCTGCATTAGTAGTAGGATAATTCTGAGTCATGATGGCAGAGCTCAGTACATCTTAGTGTAAGTATGCTAACGTGAGGTGTTACATGCAATTGATGCCAGACTAGTCTCAATAACAACAGTGATCATGTGGAGAATAAAATAAGGCCTATTTCAGTACAGTCTTACTAGGTTTATGAATAAATTTAAATTTACAAAAGTCTGGTGCCAAAGACCTTGGTTTATGGATAAATGAGGAGAGCTATTCATTATGACAGCACTCCTCAAATAAAAACACTCACAGTGCAAGTCCAAGAGACTTGCATGAATTATCTTAGATCGTTTTAAAATGAATGAACAGTTAAAAATGTTTGTGATGCAAAATAAATATGGGAGTTCAGCAGCTGTTCAAATTTATACCCTTCCCAGTGGGAAATAACATTCTCATGTAGACAAGTCCTGGACAAAACTTGGGTCCTTTTTTGTTTGCTTTTGGTATGCTTTAATACAATAGAATTCAGTTACCATCTTCCAGAAAAATGCTGCTTTTCTTTTTACTGTGGAGTATGCACAGCATAAAGGGTAAAAGTATGTAAATACTGTGGCTTGTGGTTCCTCCTTGTAGTTTTCACCTGGGGAAGAAAAAGCATGTCCGTACATTATCAAAATTAAGGGCAGGTGAGAAGTAGCGGAAACTCCAAGTAGGAAAGATTAGCAGAGATGAATAATAGAGATATATTTCCATGTGCGCTGTCCTTAAGGAGAGGTGTCCAGCAGTAGTGTTGAATCTAGCACGTGGGTATCTGAAGGTGCAGCTGATGATGTTGCTGGTGGCTGAGGGAGCTAGGTGGGCAGTGCTTTGTGGCTTCTCAGTCCTTTCATAAAACCATAGCGGTGATAATGCAGGGGCGTGGAGGTCCATCAAACGTGTCCTGTGTGTCAGGCTTTTACACACCTGGGCCTGTCTTCAGTGGCATACAGTTAAAGCTAGGGTCCCAAAAAACACTTTGCTTCAATAAAAGCTGGGTCTTTGGCTGCTTTTGCGTGAACAGAAAGCTCTCCCTTAATGTGCCTTTTGGAACAGTGATGCTTAGCAAAAGCGTGTGCTTTCCTAAGAGATCCGTCTATTCTTCATAATATGTCTGAAAAGTAACGAAATGTGTCCCTGTAGGAATACCAGGAAGGTGATCCCAGTCACTGTCAATCTGGCAGGTGATCATTATCGCAGTATTTCAGTGTGTTTAGAGGGGTCATAGCCATGAGAAGAGCAGTCCTGCTTGTGTAAGGGGCAGGTGGGAGGTGGGGTTGGCCCTAACAGGGAGACTTGTTAGGCAACCACGTGTACTGTGTTGACTGCAAGATGGAAAATGAGCTCCAAAGGAAAAGCTTGAGTGCTGCAACCTTTATTATTTCAGTTGGTTGTCTTCAGCAGGGTGGCCCTGGGGCTCAGGAGGGTGGCCGGGCTGCAGCCCACAGCCCAGCTGCAATGCCCGTGCGAGGTGCGGTTACTGCTGCACTTATGGATCTGCCCTCGGCATGGAGCGGCTGTGCCAGGCCATCTGGGGCGGAGCAGCTCCCGTACAATCTCCAGCAGCAGGGGTGTGGTGGGAGAGGCACAATATGCTCATTGTCAGCTCTAGGCAGTTTACTGAAAATATTTTCTGGGAAGTCAAGAGCCTCGTGATGGTTTCCATTCTGTTGCGAAGGGCTGTGCCCTGGGGCAATGAAGAGGACAAGATAGCGAGGACAGAAGGGTAGTGAAAATTTCCCTTTTGGCTTCCCTTAAATTAATGAGCAAACAGCACAGATGGGATAACTGAGGCGTAAGAAGAAATCTAGCTTAAACATTCCCTGTAGAGCGCCTAAAAAGAAGGCATTCTTTGCGTGGAACAGGACAGCAACCAAAAGGCATTTTCACCTCTTTCGTTACTCTTCAGGGAGAGCTCTCCGAAGACTGTTCAGGTCTTGCTATAGAAAAGGGCAGTGACAGTAATTACCAGCCCTGTAACCCTCCAGATGAGTATTTCCATTCTCGAAATAGCACGCTGCTTTTCACACCCCTGCCGCCAGCCCAGCAGCCGGCGGTGGAAGGGGCAGGTGCTGGTGTGGGCAGACCCAGGCACGTCCAGCGCGTGCTGTGCTGCTCTCAGGCCGGCGGGTGACTCAATTCGTTTGACCTGTCCAAATTGCCATAGTCCTGAGGTTGTGCTGGAGCTGCCTGGCTTACAGACTTAACGCTCGTCAGGCACGGTGATTTTTAACTTCTAACCCAAGGAACTGCTAATAACAGGCTAGTAAATAGCATGCAGTTAACTTTCTCGGGCTGTTCGTTAATTTTACTTAAACCGCTCATTTTTAAAAGCAACTTGTCTGCCAGTCTTCAGTCAGATTTTTTCCTCCAGTATAATACTATCCAGCTTTTATTTTAAGTGTGTTGTACTAGGTACCACTAACTAGGTAGTAAGTAATCCCAAATACATTCCAGGTGAATGTTACAGTCTCATTGGCACTGAAAATGATAACTGTAGTATCACCCCTTTGTACTTCAGCGTGTCCTGAAATTAAGTCTTAAATTAGTGTGTGCTATAAGCATATGTGACCTTTATGGTAGTGCCCTGTACATGAACCTCATTTGTGTGTGGACTCATTGCTACCATCACAGAAAAATCTAGCAAAGGAAAATTTAAAGAACAGATTATTGTTAAAAGTGACTTATTGCAGAAGTACACATGGAAAGAAACAGATTACAAAAAAAGCCGAATTAATTTTTACACAATTTATTAATAGAAATAAAGATAAATTAATTACAGGCAGGTTAATGCTGTCATTTGTAAATTGCTCTGTAATCTTTATCCAGATTAAACTGCAGATCTGCCTGGGATTGAAGTTAACAAGATTTGCTCTGGACTTAAAAGCCAATCTTTATTGTCCTGCTGCCTGCTTGTAGGGGTATCCTGAAATAAAATTAAGATTGTTCCCTCAGCATGAGAAGAAGTGCTAACAGTTCAAGATAGCTTTCCTTTCTGTTTTTCATTCTTATATCCTAGTGTTTGCATCACTCTGTGTATAGCCAGGCAACAGCAGAGTGCTACCTTTAGTCATAACATACCAAGGAAGGACTAACACCTAATGAAGAAGAATCGGCCTTGCATACACCGTACCTGAAGATACGGCAGTGAACGGTCTGGTGACAGCAGTTTGAACTGCACATTAGTGTGGTCTCAAACACGTTCCTTTTATAAATTATGTTTCAGACGTTTTAAGAGTAAATTTTTCAAAGAACCAGCTGCAAATTAACTCTTCCCTCACACAGTAGGTACATTTACAAAATCTCCTGAAGACAACAAAGTGCTTTAAAAGTACATTCTCCTCTTTTCTTCTGTTAGGGCCCAGTGCATCAAGTTCATCATCATGTCCCACAAAGTAAAATTATGTTCGAGTTCCTGAAACAATTGTGTTCCAAAAATGTCTATTTTAGTAATTTCTTGTGCTCCTCATGTAAAAGGAATTTGCTATTTCCAGATTTTTATACTGGGATTTTGCATTGGACTTGCAGCTGGAAACCTGTAGCAAGCCATACCTTGTAATCCACAAGCCTGAGGTAGCAGGTGTCTGTATTCAGACAAAATTACAAATAAAATTTGCGTCACCAAGCCTTGAGCTGAATGACAAAACAACTCCTCAAGGAATTATCTAATGTAATCTGAAGATCCAGCCTAGACACAAAGAAGTAAACTCACCCATGAGCAGTGCCACTGAAATTCAGGCATCTTCCAAGACAGTGCTGAGCATTCTGTGCCCAAAGAATAACATAATTTAAGCTTGTGAGTAACCCCCTGGACTTCACAGACTTTTTGAACATGATTTGAGAAGCAAAGGGAAACTGTAGATCTATGTATGTCAGGAGTTTCAACTTTTTCTTTCCACTTCTCCTTTTTGTGCAGTAGGTGAGGGATGTATGCAGAAGGCCTCATGGTGTTTGAGGAAGACACTGACTCAGTGAACTGAGTCACTGAATGTAAATGTAGACGACTAACAGTATGTTAAAAGTGTGAACAAACCCACAACTTACATGGAGTCAGAACTGTGGGGCTGTCAGTTTACTTAACTCACTTTAAAGATTGGGAACTGCAGGACTCGTTGAGAACATAAGAAATTAAATCATCCCAGTTTCCGGTTAAAGGTCTTCCCAAACTTCAACTTTTAAAAAATATATGTGTACTGTTTGCATCTGGAAAGTCTAGTTCTTACTGAGCATTTTTTGATGCTTTGAAAAGCAACAGCTTTGTGTAGTACAGGTATAGGCTCTAAGGACATCATCCACTCCCCACTGACTGCAAAGGAAGGAATCCCATTAAAAGCTCAGGAGGTAATATAATTTTAAAAGCAAAAAAATATGATTTTAAAAGAAAGGAAAAAAAAGTGCATTGTCTTTACATCTGTGTATTTGCATTTATTGGGGCTGAAAACATTTAAAATATGACCTTCAGTCAGGGGCTTACTGAATCTCTTTCTCCCCTTTTAACAGAATATTACAGATTTAATGCAAATTTTTGAACAGCTGCCTATGTATTTAGTGGTGGAGGTATGCAGTGTAATAATGCATTAACACCTGAGCGGTTCCATTAGCACAGACAGAATAAGACAGGTACCTCAGCAATTCTTCCACCTCACCAACATCATTTGCGTCAGCAGTGCCTGGGGAGGCACATACCTCCCTCTCCCTAGCAAAGTAAGAAATTACTGCATGCCCTCTGCAGTGCCTCAGACTGATCAAATCTACTGCATTTAAAGAAACTGCACAGCCTGATTTAACTCCCGCTGCCAGCAGTTTCCTGCCATGTATTTTAGGCTTTGGTAGGGTTACTCCTGCTTTCTATTGTGTGGTGCAGAGCAAGGTTTACACAGGCACCTTGTTTCTTTCTTCAGATAATAGTTAGGTGTTTGCAGGCTTTATCAGGGTAACTGTTAAAGATTGTTGGTACTATGACATTCCTTTAATTTTTTCCAGTTTCATTTCTTTTACTAATTAAAGATGTGTATTTATCTTACATTCAGGTAAGAAAATACATGATGATCTAATATTGCAAAGACTAATTTTCCTTTTGTGGCTTTAGGGTCATGATGAACAACTAATGCTCACAGATACTAATCGAATGTCCGAAGGGCAGCATCAGATTTTCTGCAGATATTACTTGTCTTGCTTGACTATTTTTTACTTTACTTTTTCTTCTAATGTGAACATGTCATTATACTAATTTAATTCTGCTCCAGCAGAAGCCTTATTGAATAACCTAAGCCTGTAAGTTTTTTCCATCAAATATGTGTTGCTGTCATATATCTAGCAGCTTGTGAATCAGCATGAAAGTTATTCATATGCTGTAATTTTCTCTATCAAAAATTTAACAGGTACCTGTTTAATATCTTACAAATGCCTTCAAAAAGTCTATTACATAAAGTAATTATTTCAGAGTTTATCAACCAAATTTGTGATTTGTCCAAATGTATTTGATACAGTTTGCTTCAGATGTGAATTTCTGGGTTCCTGGTGTAACACCTTGTCTTCTCTTTGGCTTCTCAGCGAAATACATCCATTATTAGAAGCCACAGAGACATTATAGCACTATGCAGAGCTGGAAAGCCTTCGGTTCCTGCCAGCAGAAAACATTACATGACCTGAGTTCGCAGGGTTAGGAGGAAGTCGCATCCATCCCACAGCATTCCTACAGGGGCAGTGTCTACCCTCACGTTGTTGATTAGCATTAGTTATGATCCCATACACAGCATGTTACCTACAATTTCTCCTCAGTGCAGACTGCACGGCCTGTAGTTCCCCATGTCATGGCACTCACCCAGTTTAATTATGAGTAAAATGGTTTTTTCTCATTTCTCTTTTTCTCTAAACAGAACTTCTTCAGGGTTCAAGCAGTTGTTTAAGTTCAAAAATGTTCAGATTATTTTTTAATTAACTCTTTAATAAACTATCTGCAGATTAACTGGCTCCCTTAATTTGGTGGGTTTTTTTCATGACTAGTTATTTTTTAACAAGCTGTAGTAGATAATGATGGGATACAAAGTATCTCCCCCTTATTGCACTATATTAGTTTTGTCTTTCTGCTGCTTTCCAAAGAAAATGTTAATTTAGTGTAACTCCATTTTCTGCATCATGACTGACAGCTTTACCCTCCCTGCCCACTATCAGATCTGTTTGGCTGTTAGTTTCATCTGTTCCAAGTTTGTATCAGGAACTTCGCCACTTGTCTTTATCACCACAAACAAAAGGAGTTTGATCAATAACTTTAGCTTCTGGCTTTAGGCATAGTCTAACTTTAGCAGTAGGGGCTTATGCCAAAATCAGTATTTTATAATACAAATTAAGCATAATGGAAAATTATTAAACTGTTGATATTCTCTATGCAGATGTATGTAGCTCGGTACAGTCAAGTTAATATCGGGGACCTCCACATTATTACAACAAGATTACAGCAGCGCCCAGCAAGAGCTTGGCCAGACTGGAGCCCACTTGTGCTAAATGAGGTACAAATGCAGACATCTGCAAACACGTGTGCAGTGGCTTAGCCTTACCAATGTGAATATTTGCCGTTTTTTTAGTATGGCTGGCTGTGTAGGACAATAAAATTAAGAAAGCATGTCAGGGTTTACAGACCCAGGGACACAACCAGCAACACATGCAGGTTTGCCAAAACTAGCAGAGCAGCACATGAATTACAAATGTTTTGCCCAAGGCTACATAAGTTACATTCGTAGGATTACAAGAAAAACCTGTTCTGTTGATAGATGAGAATCCAGCTCTTCAGTAACATGTGTTGTGTGTAATCTTAGCGTAATAGCTCTTAGAAGGCAAAATGTTTGCAGCAGCTATGCAGCACTTACACCAAAGTAGCTCTCCAAGGCATATTTTCTTTCTAGGTTTGGGCATCCTTCCAGATGTAACGGAGATGTGAAATGCTACCTATGTAACATAAGGCTATAGAATAGATTTAGCTTGGAAGGGACCTCCAGAGATCACCTAGTCCAGCTGCCCTGCTCTGAGCCCAGCCAGCAGGGTCAGGTTGCTCAGGAGCATGTACAGTTGGGTTTTTAATAGCTCCAAGGATGGAGAGTCCACAGCTTCTCTGGGCAACCTCTTTCAGTGTTTGGCTGTCATTGCAGTATGGTTTTTTTCTTACACCTAATTAGAATTTCTATTGTTCAAACTTGTGTCCTTGCCTTCTCATAGGAAGATGAAGACAAAAATGTTTCTTCAATAATTTTCTGAAATAGGACAAATAAAAAAAAAAAATTGTCAAAACTGAAACAATCAGAAATTCCTTACAACATATCTGGAAGGTTCTGTTTGCAATTTTTTCCTTTACTGGAGGACTGATAATTACTATCTAACTCTGGAACAAGACAGAGTTAGTATTACTTCAAACCTTCATCAGCTTAGTTTGCCTTGTGATAATTTTAGGCATCAAATTTGCTTACACACCATTTTAACATTAAGTCAATAGAACTACTCAGAGGATGTAAATTACAGAAAGTTTATTTATTTTTCAGGTTTTGAACTGTTGTTTTACTTAGTTCAGGGGCACAAGAGGCAAGGATTCTCCAGACAGATAGTCCTAAAATCTAGATAACACAGCCACAGACAGCAAAAATGACAGTCACACTAATGACCCTGCATGGCACTTCCCAGCACTCCAGATTCCTGGGAAACTAGTTCCCGTTTCTCCTCGGCCCGGGCAGGTTTCTTGCCTTTGTCCCACGCTATATGTGAGTTACTAAGCCCAGTGGAGAACCAGGACAAGGCTACTGGATGGACTAGAAGGAGTCCACTGTTGTTTACTTATAAGTATCAGGCAGCTTGGTTGCAGCAATGGTTCGGAACCAGCTGCTGGACATCCTGAGAAAAGACTACTGGACATGCACAGATCAGATCTGCAACTGGGGACACTGTGAGTGTGCAGATGCAAACGCTATGCTGTAGCAGGCAGCCTGCATAGCAAACCTGACTTACTCAGGACATACGGGACTGAGCAGGTGATAGGTGCAGCGTGCACGTAGAAGTTATGAGGAGTCTCACCTCTGCCAGACTTCATGCACTTCTGTCGGGGAAATCACAGAAACAACGCAGTCCTACTGCAGTGTGCAATGCAGATGCTGCCTGCTGCTGCTGGATTCAAGCTGGTTCTGACCAGCAAGAATATTTTTTCACTGTGCTACATAAGGTAGTACCTGTGGCACTGATACTGATCATTGCTGTTGAGAATTGACTCTATTTCTCATATATATTTGTATTCTAACTTTTTTGAGAAATGTTGCAAGAATCTTTCTTTTCTCAGCTCTTTCCTTCAGTCACTTCTAAATTGCTGAGCTGAAACCAAGCCAAAACATGCATAAGCTGTAGTCAAAGCACATTCAAACAGAGAAAGATCATCATGAGTTCCTGAGTAGTAAAACCAGATTATTTTCTATTTTAACTCATTCTCTTCATTGCTATATTATTATTAAAACCAGCTTTATTATTAACTAGGCAAAGCACTGGTCTTATTAGGAGTTTTCGTCCAATCTTGTTGTTCCAGAAATAAATCTTTTGGCATCCATGAGAATATATGCCCACATCTGGAAATAAATACCAGGAAATCTCCATTTGTACGTGCCCACTTGCAAACATTTGACAGCAAGAGCCACTGAAGACTGTATTCTGGTTCTGCATTACCTCTTCTGTGATATTTTCTTCTAACAATGAAGAATGTCACTGGCTGCCATCTTCTAGACACTAAGTCCTTCCCATATCTGGTTCAGTTTACACTGGAACATCTCTTGAGGATGGGCTGATGCCCAAATTCATACACAGCAGCATCTGCCAAAAGATGTGACAAAGGCTGCCTGACCCCCATAAGTCAATACAGAAAAAATAATTGACCTTACAAGGCAGGTACATGTTAGGAAGTATCCACACATATGGATGCCAAGCTTGAGATGGGTAAAGTCCCTTTGCTCCCACGCATTCTGTCTTGCCTAACAGGCTCCAATCAACGGTTGTTGGTGCTCATGCTGTGCCTAACGGCCTTATGACAGTTGGTAGGGGCAAATCCACCCTCTCCATGGGAATGCAGAGCTGTTCCCAGGAGGACACTTCCCTGTGGTGCATTGTGAGACTTGTTTTTTCTTAGTAGGCTCAAGGGCAGAAGTTGTGTTAGTCTGCCAAGGCATATGGCTTTGCAGGGCGTGCACGCTGCTTGGTTCTGTCTTTAGTAGCAGTTGTGGTTTGGGACGCTAGATCAGAGAGACAGTTCATCATTATGTGAAGGCCTTGATTATGGAGACTGAACACAGAGCATATGATAAATCTGGCAAACAAGATGAATGCTGCATTCTCATCCATCAACACTTAAGGAGCAGCAGAACAAGGCACAGCGTGGTAGGTGGGATTGCACTGCCTTGCTGACATGGGATGACCAGTAACGGCTCCACAATGTCTGGAGGATGTCATGGCTGTAAGGGAGGTACTCCAGTCTTTTAGGGCCATGGTACATGACTGAAGAAATCCATTCAAGTACTGAAACGGGCTCAGCAATTTTACTTTGCAGTCCAGTACATGTAGAAGAATCAGGGTAGGGTTGACCTGTGCATGTGGAACACAAAAGCAAAATGGCACTGGCTTGAAAATCACCTGGATGTCAAGACTGCACAGTCTGTAACTGCAAAACTAGCGGCGGATATTTTTTTGTGGAGCAGAGCCTACATACTGATAGATCCCTTAACCAAACAATGTGCCCTCATAAGAACTATAGACTTACAGTAAAGCAGGCACTGGAAATTAGAAATGCCATATGTGTTCAAATTCATTCCACGCCTGACAATTCTAATGAGTAATTACTTGCTGCAAATGCATGTGCTGTTTTGTGGATTGTGAACTGTTGTTAGACATGTTGTACTGATACCTTACAGATTTTAAAGTGCTTCTTTTGCCTATTGGGGGTTTTGGGTTTTTTGAGCGCTCCTGGGATGATGGCACTATTAATCTTTACGGAGTATTTTGTGCCTAATTAATTGTAAGGAATTACGTAGCTGAGGGCTTTTATTTTCATTTACAGAATAAAATATCAGTTCAAGTGTAAATCTCTGCAATTGCTGGCTTGGGGACATGGGGATCCCTGTAACTGAACTGCGTAGGTTACTCACTATTTTCATATATATTAATAATATGTTGGCACAGCTGCTCCTTCTCATTTCCTTACAACTAAATGGACAACACCAGGTGTTAAAACCAAACAGTGACCTGTATTAATTTTGCCAATGTATGCAAGAGGGTTAAAATAGTTATGTAGTTAGAAAAGCTGATTGATAACAGTTAATGGTCCCTATCAAAAAGACTGCAACCTGCATGAACAGAAACTGATGAAAAATGCAGGAGTTTCACTTACCTCCTTGTCTCTCCTCATTTCCTTTCCCTTTCACGTCTTTACTTGGACGTGTGATGCAGGACTGGCTAGAGACTACATGGATGAGAACTGTTTCTCCCCTTCAATTGCTTGAGCTGTCCGTCTCCCTGGAATCACCCTCACTCTGCAGTAGCAAAAATGAAAAGGCCAGATTAACTCCCTGTTAAGCATCTGCAAAGGAATCTTTGCAGTGAACGGCACATGCCTCTCTCCAGAACAAGACACAAGAGGAGCTGTGTACTCATAACACTGTACAGGATCACAGACCTACAAGAAAACATGCTGGAAGTTGCTTAGGGTAGTTGTGAACCAGTGTTGCTGTCCCTCACTTCTACTCTCCTCTTTATTACACAAACCTTTCAAAGTTCTCTGCTGTGTTCCTCCTGCATTTCTCTACCTCCTGGAACATGGCCTCTCTCTTTTATCTTCTACAGCTCTCTTCCTGAAGTCCCTTCAGGGTAGCAGCAGTATGCCCAGCTTTCTGGCAGCACAGTTTATCTTGCAGATCTCAGAGCTCCATGCAGAACCCACCCAGCTAGAATTCCTTAACAAACGTGCAAGAGAAGGAATGCCTCCAGTACTACTTCTGTATGTCAAGATGTAAGGTTAAAACCATCCTCCCTTTTAATATACTACTTATTTGAAGGCTGATGCACAGAAATAGCAAGACAATTGAGCATAACTGAATGCTCTGAGCAACTGTAAAATTACAACGTTAGCATTTTCCTGTATTTTTCATTAAAGAAATTTCTAACATCCTGTAGCAGATGAGACAATGTGGTATCCTAGGAGTTAGAGCATTTCCCTGGGAAGTGAAAAACCTGAGCTTTAAGCCTTCAGTCTAAAGAATTTGAATCTGTACTTGTCAATAAAATGCCTAATCATGCTGCAAAATCAACTACAGCAGTGGTGTACTCCATCCATCCTGCTGAAGCAGACCCAATGTGCAGCAGAGAGTGCAAGATTAATGGGACCAGCGAGAGAGGACAAGCAATAGGGGACCTGTGTGTAGCACAGCCAGATAAGGACTCCTAGCAGTTTGAGTCCTGGAGAGTTTTGTTCCTTGCTCCAAATGGTATTTCTGTATTTTGGCTTGTGATGCTCAAGCAAGCAGGACTAGCAGCAGAGATCAGGGTTCTTACCCCTTCACTTAGGGTTTAATAAAATAAAATAAAAAAAAGACATCATCATCTCACCTGTACTTCCTTGTTCATCTGCATTACAAGTTTACTTCAACTTTAAATGCTCCTTGCTACACTGAACTGGAATTATGACGGCCTTCCATGTGATACGTAATACCACAGCCTGGCAGGATGAAGCCTTTACTTTGCAAGCTTCAGAGTGGAATTTGAAAGAATGTTGCTGATTGCAATCTGTACTGAGCAAAGCAGTTAAGCATGTGCTTTGCTTTCTTTTGTCAGAATTTGAAATTTTGAACCAAGAAACTAAAACAAGAAACAAGCTGTCTTCTGGCAACGGAAGGATGTAAGTATAAAGACACCATCAACTCAGTACTGTCATGGTTTAACCCCAGCCTGCAACTAAGCACCATGCAGCCGCTCGCTCACTCCCCACCCATCCCCACCCCCCGCAGTGGGATAGGGAGAGAATCAGAAGAGTAAAAGTGAGAAAACTCGTGGGTTGAGATAAAGACAGTTTAATAGGTAAAGCAAAAGCTGCACACACAAGCAAAGCAAAACAAGGAATTAATTCAGCACTTCACACCAGCAGGCGGATGTTCAGCCATCTCCAGGACAGCAGGGCTCCAGCACATGTAACGGTTACTTGGGCAGACAAACACCATCACTCTGAACATCTACCCTTTCCTTCTTCTTCCCCCAGCTTTATATGCTGAGCATGACGTCCCATGGTCTGGAATATCCCTTTGGTCAGCTGGGTCCAGCTGTACCAGCTGTGTCCCCTCCCAACTCCTTGTGCCCCCCCCAGCCCACTCGCTGGTGGGGTGGGGTGAGAGGCAGAAAGGGCCTTGGCTCTGTGTAAGCGCTGCTCGGCAGTAACGAAAACATCCCTGTGTTATCAACACTGTTTCCAATGCAAATACAAAGCATAGCCCCAGACTAGCTACTATGAAGAAAATTAACTCTACCCCAGCCAAAACCAGCACAAATACACAATACATTTATGTCTTTAGTCTCCTCTGAAGTAATACAAACTGCCAAAATTAAATTCAGATAAATGTTTAAGATGCTGTTTTCTCTGTTCTTCCCCTTGGTGTTAGTTTCTGTACTTCGATGGGCTTTGTGTGAATGTCTGTTCAATCTCACATTGGCAATTTTAACTCCAGGTCCCATGCACTCTCATGCCCAACCTTTCCAATACTGTATGCATTCCCTGCCACCAGCAATCTGTATGCAGCTGCAGTCTCTGCTACTGAAGCATTTCAGCACCATGTCTCACTGTCATCAGCTGTAGTACTGAGCCCCCACAAAATACCCACATTTGAACTCCATGTAGCCTTTTGGCTTGCACCACTGTAAGCTGTCTTGACTCCACAATGATCAGTACCATAATGACATTAGAATAAAAGTACTAGGTCAATGCTGGAAAAGTCTCACATCACAGGACAGAAAAGTATTCCCCGTTTCATTTTCTTGGTTGTTGTGCATAACTAGTTGGGAAGTCTTCAGGAAATTAAAGGGGTTTAGCTTTTTGCATATAAAATAGCTTTTAAAATAATGATCATTGTATATTGACTTCTCCTTTAGAATGGAGACCTAAGATGTAACTGATAAAACAGTTATGATATTTACTGATTAATCAACACACCTCTAAGAGACTGATAATACCTTAACTGGCCAAGGAGCAAATGTCTAATATTAGCAGTAGTCATTCACAGCTGTATCACTACAAACACAATTCTGAGTTACAACTATATTGCCTGTTACTAGTAGAAGTAATTCACAATTGTATTACTATGAAGAAATCATATAAATCACATGCAAGCTCTATCACATTACAATTATATTGCCTTCCCTTCTGCACTTAGTATTAGGGAACAAGCCTATTCCTTGTCAACCCACCTTTGCACGCCAAGTCTTTTGGACACAGACCTGATGAGAGTCCAGCGGGTTGTCCCAAGGGTGTTGTCTAGCACCCTGGGGGGCTTGGGGCCACAGGTCACCTTTACCACTGGAGGTGTCCACAATTCTGTGACCAGAATATCACACCCTTCTTTGTTCTCCACTGGATTATACCTAATGCCTATTATTTTAGTTATTTCCTGGGGTTTTTTTCTTATTTAATTATTTTAATTCCTAGTGTTTATTTTCCTGAGCCCACCTTTTCACCAACCCTGCACCTCCCTTTCTCTGCCTAGACTTCTCCCAGAAAAATGGGACCCATTTAATGACCTGCCCCTAATTATTTTTTCCTCATTGGTCCCAAGTCTGCTACATCCACCCCCAAATCTGATGTGTCTAACGCTGTTATCTAGGTAGTTTTGATACAATATGGTGTTGCTCATACTGTTATCTAGATAGTTCCAAGACTGCTTTCAGACCGTTTTGTTCAAGCTGGTTACGTTTAATCTATGCCATATGCTTTTTGGACAGAATTATGTGACCTTACTTTAGTCTTGACTTCCCTACTAACTATTTAAGCCAAGCAGTTTCTTATTTTACATAGAGACAGCTTGCATACCAGAGCAACAGCATAACCCATTTTGTGCTCACACAGTCTTTGCCCTTGAGCAGTTTCAGTCGCCCTTCTGGTTCCCATGGCCACGTTAGCTGTTTTTGAAGCCCAGTGTTTGAGCAGGGCCTCTTAGTCACAGTATGGCCCTGCACATGCCAGTGCTTCCACCCCAGTGCATCCCTGCCCATGGCAAGCAGAGGGTGCACAAATTGCCAAGAGAATGTCTTGCTCACTATGGGCCTTTTTTAGCACAAGACAATACACAGCAGAAAGGACATAAAGAAGGAGGCAGAAATCAGTCTCCTACATCCTGCACTGCTGATACGGTGGCAGATGACAGCAGTGGGAAAGAGCCCAGGCCACATCAGGTCTTCCTGCAGCAATCCCTTCCTTCCTCTGCCCAGCAGAGAGAAGCTGAAGTAGATGCAGAAGGGAGAGCGAGCAGCCAGCCTGGCCAGCACCCTGCTGCCACAGGCCAAGCCTGCAGGATCAGCACCACCTCCTGCCACCTGCATGAGCCTCTTTTCCTTCAACATGTAACCAATACTCAGTAGACAGGAAAGGGACCTGGAAACAGTAACTTTAATGAGGCCGGTTGTATAATCTGCTCATACCTTCTCACTTCATCTGAACAGAAGGGAGCAAAATTCGCTTTTGATCACTCACTTCTGCTTGAGAAATAATGTACAGCAGAGTGAGCTGAAACTTCTAAGTTCTACTTGAATGGGATTCCCCAGGGCACTGCAGGACTGGAGGACAAGAGGAGGCCTAAGGAAAACACTGGACGGATACTTGTTGAAGATGGTCATTGACTAATAGTGATGAAGAAAAAGTGGAGGCATTCAATGCTTTTCTTGCTTCAGTCTTTAATAATACTGATAGACCTTGGGCTGCCAGGTCCCCTGATTCAGAGGACCATGAGTGCAGGAACAGGGACTTTCTGTTTGTGGACACTGAAATTGTAAGGGACCAGCTGTGTCAGCTGAATGTTCACAAGTCCATGAGGCCTGATGGCCTCTCAAAGTTCTGAAGGAGGATGTTATGGCAGGACCCCAAAGGTCTTGGGATTCTGGGGAGGTCCCTGCTGACTGGAAACCACCCAGTGGTATTCCAATCTACACACAGGGCATGAGGGAAGACCCAGGGAACTACAGACCTGTTAGTCTAACCTCAGTTCCTGGAGAAGATTATACTGGGTACTATTGAAAGGCATTTAAGGAATAATGCACTCATCAGGCACAGTCAATAAGGGTTCACAAAGGGAAGGTCCTGTTTAACTGATTTGATACCCTTCTACCATAAGGTCACTCACCTAGTGGATGAAAGGAAGGCAGATGGATGTAGTTTTCTGGATTTTAGTAAGGGTTTTGATACTATCCCTCACAGTATCCTTCTGGACAAGTTGTACAGCTGTGGGATGAGCAGGTTCACCATGCACTGGCTGAAGAACTGGCTGAAAGGCGGGGCTCAGAGGGCTGTAGTGAATGGGGCTACATCTGGCTGGTGACCAGTCAGCAGCCATGTTCCTCAGAGTTCAGTTCTAGGGCCACTTCTGTACAATATATTTCTCTGTGGGAAACCTCGGCTGCTCCAAGGGATCGGAATGCGAGCTTGTTAATATTAGCCTCGAACAGATACCCATGTATCCTTGAAGAGTCTGGGAAAGTCCTGAGAAGAGCTGAGCCGACAAGATAAGGAAACCGCCAGATGCGCAAGTAGAAGTGTGTGAAAGATGTAGCAAAGAAACGGTCATCCAATCATGAACTGATGGTCTGTGAGTGAACCAATCGTGTATAAACACCTATTCTTCAGAAATGTATAAAAAGGCTTGTTTAGAACAATAATACGGCTTTTGTCTGATCACATTGATCTCTGACTGAGTCCGTATTGCGGCATTTATCAATGATCTGGATGCAGGAGTTGAATGCACCATTAGCAAGTTTGCTGATGATACCAAACTGGGAGGTGCTGTGGGACCTGTGGGACAGGAAGTCTTGCAGAGGGATTTAGATAGGTTTGAGCATTGGCCTATGCTTAATGGGATGAAATCTAACAAGTTGAAATGCCGTATTCTGCACCTAGGACGGAGTAACACCAGGCACAAGTATAAACTGGGAGAGGAGCAGCTAGAGAGCAGCCCTGCAGAAAGGGATCTGGGGTGCTGGTTGACAGCAGGCTCAACAAGAGTCAGCAGTGTGTCCTGGCAGCCAAGAGGGCAAACAGCATCCTGGGGTGCACCAAACACAGCACAACCAGCTTGTCGAAAGAGGTGATTATCCCGCTGTATTCAGCATTGCTGCAGCCTCAAGTACTGTGTGCAGTTCTGGGCCCCACAATTTAAGGAGGATATGAAGGTCCTTGAATGAGTCCAGAGGAGGGCAACAAAGCTGGTGAAAGGGCTGGAAAGAATACCCTCTGAGGAGTAGCTAAGGACTTTGGGCTTGGCTAGTATGGAGAAAAGGAGGCTGAGGGGCGACCTCATTGTTCTCTGCAGCTTTCTGAGGAGAGGAAGTGGGGAGGGAGGTGCTGATCTCTTCTCTCTGGTATTCAGCGACAGGATGTGAGGGACACTCAAAGCTGCGCTAAGGGGAGGCTTAGACTGGATATTAGGAAGCATTTCTTTACCGAGAGGGTGGTCAAACACTGGAACAGGCTTCCTAGAGAGGTGGTTGATGCCCCATGCCTGTCAGTGCTTAAGAGGCATTTGGACAATATCCTTAAATAACATGTTTTAACTTTTGGTCAGCCCTGATTTGGCTTAGGCAGTTGGACTAAATGACTGTTGAAACTGAAACAGTCTAGTCTATTCTAAACAATTCCAGAAGAAGATCCATTAGCAGAGAGACATGCATTGCTGCAAAAAATATTTCATCAATGTCAGTAATGGTATCACATCTTACTATTAAGAGTCACCTTTTCTTAACAAGGAGCACAGACCCTTCTCTTACTGCCAAAGCTTCGTCTTGGTGCCAGCAGCCACAGCCAGGCTGCATTGCCAGTTGCCGCTTTTCACTCTCATCTGGCATGTCGCTTCACTTTACTGCCAAAACCCTCACCTCAGTGCTAAGACCCACTGTCACAGCTCACTGCCATCTGCCAGTTCCCATTGCCAACCCTACACAGTCTCATCTCGCTGGGTGCATCTGCAAAGGCATGCTTGCTCTCACCAAAGGCATGACTGCCGCTCACGCAGACAGCAGTAGCTGCAGAGCTGTGGCAGCACTAACTGCACACCTAGCCTAGGCAAGAGCATCCATGCAACCATGGGAGTAGCTGGTCTGCGTGAGGGCCACATTGTCCCCACGCAACTGCTCCATGAGTGATGAAATTCTCAAGGTGGGCTGGTGGGGTAAAGGCTATGTGGATTAGAGTCACAGCCTTGGCTGTGGCAAGAAACACCTTTAGTAAGCTCCTTCCCAGTCCTTATGCTTCCCAACGATGTTATCAGGGAAGCTGCATCCTTTCCATAAAGACATCCTGGGGGACTACATGAAAGATTCATGGTAGCTTGACCGATGTTAAAACCACCAGATTAAAAGGCAGCAGTTCCCAAGTTACTAGGAACTGACAAGGACAAGGAAATGGCTAAGCTGGGACAAGCTGTAATACAAGAGACAGTGAGTGGGATTCATGTGTAAACTCTGGGCACCTACAATGCGGAAATGATTCATCTCATTTTGAAGAGGACATCTGCACTGGGTCACATGAACTGCAATATTACATCTAGTTATTTCTCCTCCTACATGATTCAGGAATAGTGCTCTGCAATATCTAGCTCAGATGCCTTCACATTTGAATAGATAAATCTCACCCTGCATCTAGAGGTAGTGTACCCTCTGCTTAAAAGGCAAATTCTAGATGCTATAAATCTCGCTGTCAGAATTTGCAATCAAACTCTCACCTTTACTCATTTGCTTTTAAATTTCTGAACTTTCAGAACTTCAGAAAACAAGATTTTAAAAAGCCACATACCTTCAAGAATCAATATATGCTATAACACCAAATGATTTATTCAAACTGTCTAAAAATAATACTCCTTTTTTGATCTTTTGTTAGAATTAATTAGAATTCATTCACATGACTTTCCGCTTTGATCTGTAAATCAATTTCTGACCCTACCAGGAGTTTGTGAAATATTTATTAGCACAGGATTATTATCACAGCCTGATTATTGTCTAGATTATCCAGCAGCATACATGCCAGCATGTTATTGCTGAGAAACCTGGCTATGGTATTTGTCTGTAAATTACGACAGTAATTTTCTATATCCCAGTCTCTGCCCTACTACAGGTTTCTGTTTAGTCATGTTTTGGTCTGACAGTACTGTTCCATCTTGACTGTCTCTTTGGCTTGCTATACAGACATAATCTTGCCAAGCAAGATTACAAAATCGATATGATTAAATCAAATAATGGTATTATAAGGAATCAAGCTTCAAAAGAAAAATTTAAATTACTCATGGATGTCATATTTATTTTAAAAATTGAGTGTCTGATTTATGGTTATTTTTCTATGCCAGTAGGACTCCTTGCATATTGAATGTGGAACTAGATATAATATCGAGGGAATATACAATAGTTGTCTACAAAAATGTATGTGTCATGGAAAAGATGGATATGGATCAGTCCAAATACTTTCCCGTAACTAAGGCCCATCAAATTAAATTATGTTTGAAACAAACAGAACAAGGTGGGTTTGACACAATAGGTTGTAAGCCTGTGGAACTCCTTAACAAAAGAGGCTGTGGATGCCAGAAATTTGCACAGTCCCAACAGGAGGCCAGAAAAAATACTCTGAGAAGAGACGTTTTGGGGGTTATTACACCATCACAAGCTCAGGAAATTCCCCGAACATAGTTGGAAGCTGGGGCAGTGCTAGGGAAAGGGCATCAACACAGGTTGCCTCATTTTTACACATCCTTGATTGTCCAGTTAGAGCCACACTTGGAGATATAAGGGACTGGATGGACCCAGGATGGCTGCTGTTATGTTCTTAAAGTTTGTAGATGTTTACACTGAGCTTCCTCAGAAATGGTTACTAGATGCTGGCATTATTTCCTCATGGGAAAACATGAGGAAGCATCTAGAGTCAGCAACTAGATAGCAGACAAGTGGTAAGGACTTGGGCAGGGGAAGATAGGAGGAGAAATACCACAGAAAGCCTCTGAAAACAAAAAGCAAGCAGCTTGTTTTGAATTGAGTAATTGGACAGGCAAAAGAGAGGATTCAAAAAGGAGATGACAAAGTGCGGATCAGGAAAATGGTCTTTCAGCAGCATTCTCAATGAGCAGGACAAGACCGTCAACAGCAGAGAAAAGCATGGTGAAACAATTACAAAACTGAAAGTCTGAGCAAAAGTTTTGTAGCAGATAGGCTGTACTGCCTCAGGCTGTCAGTCCACCTTGCTCCGTATCATTCCTCTGGCAGCAGCAATGACAACTGCAGAAGGAATGTTGTTGGAATGGAAAGCCTGTGTATTAGGAGATGATAAAATACGCGCGTAGCCCAAATACAGCTATGGCAAGAGAATTTGGTGCATCCATCCCTCACCATAGGTAGGAAGGATTGTTGAGGCTTGAGGCCTGACCCAGCAACCGTCCCCACCTCTCCTCACATGTGGGAATGACACAGGCAGTAGTCCATTCCCGAGTTCACCACACCAGGCTCCTCACTGCCCTGCCTCCTACCTTGCCCTGCCTGCTCTCCTGCCTGGGATGCAGCTGGTGACCAAGAACTGTCTGCTGTGCTACATCACAAGTACCCACTGTACCTGGACAAGGGGGTGAGAAGATGGTCCCTCTTCTCCCTGTCATCTGCCCATGAGGCAGATACTGTGTGTTGGTCCTTACAGAGGACCAACAGAGCCACAGAGCCTACAGAGGGTGAGGAGCAGGAAAAATGAAAGAAGTGATGGTGGCAGCTTCAAGTTTAAGCTCTCCTGCCTTCTCATCCTCAGTAGTCTTCAGGAGCACGTGGCACTGACAGCTTTGTGTCTGCTGCCTGGGATCCTTCATCAGGGCTGTGCCATCAGGACATCCCTTTTGCCTTGCTCATTACATCCCCGCCTGGATGGAAGGACCCCTGCCAAGAACTATTATTTAAAGCTTGCACTCAATATTTAAACTTGAATAACAAGCAGGACCATCATATTGTTCACAGTGACTAGGGAAAGGGAAATTTACTCATGCTGTGTTGCAGATGACAACTGCAAATCTTTGAGAGAAATGTCAGTAATATTTGTTTAAGTGCATCTCTGGTTTTCATCTAGAGTACTACTAAATATAAAATACATAAACAGCTTGAGAAGGAGGAACCGTGACCTGAAGCTTTTGTCTGAGTGCCATAGCTGCCGGCTATGATGCAGCATGTACGTCCTCCTTTGATGCTGTGTGGTCCAGCTTTTGCTCAGAGAGTGCTCTGCTCCCAGCCCATTCCAGAGATGGACAGCAAGGTCTGGTCACCTCTGTGAAGACACAGGCCTGAACGCCATTAGGCTGAGGCGAGCTGAAAGCTGTCCTCTGCGTTTCTGGCAAGCTCCCTGTGCCTTAGGCTGTTTTATCAGGTGTGACTGACCCCACTTGAACTTTAAAAAACAAGCACCCGGAAGGGTTTCTAAAGGGAGCACCGAAGACCTGACGTGCCCGCAGGCCCAAGGCCTTCGGGGCACAGCCTGCCCGGCCGAAGGCTTCCCTGTCTCTCACCGCTCACCGCGCCTCTCCCAAGGCACA
>JAVJGI010000060.1:85491765-85547334 GCA_035590275.1 Ibycter americanus | reverse complement strand
CACCGGGCGGCAGCGGTGGCGGCCGGTTCCTGAGGGCCACCGGCGCTGAGGGGGCAGTGGAGGCGGCCGGTTCCTGAGGGCCACCGGCGCTGAGGGGGCAGTGGAGGCGGCCAGTCCCTGAGGGCCACCGGCACTGAGGGGGCAGTGGAGGCGGCCAGTCCCTGAGGGCCACCAGCACTGAGGGGGCAGTGAAGGCAGCCGTTCCCTGAGGGCCACTGGCGCTGAGGGGGCTGCTGCTGCCTCTCACCTCGGCAGACGGGTGACACCGCAGGCAGCAATGGCGTGGGGAGATGCCTGCTGCCCTGTGGCAGCCAAGAGCTGGTGTGGGAGGCACAGGGTGCGGTGTTATGCTCCCCGACGTGGATCCTGGACAGGTCCTGAGCTGGACCATAGCTGACTTAAAGTGTTCGTCCTGACATTAGTTAAGGAGTCTACAACATGAGTGTTTTACTGGCATCCTAGGGAGAGGCGGGTGCTTTCAGGGAGACTGATGCAAGATATGGAGACACACGCGTGCTGTGCTTTGCCATATTGTAATGGTGGAAATCACGGGTGTTTGTTAAGGGCCTCCGTCTTGCATACAGCCAGTAACAGTTTAAAAAGCCCACTTTGATTGCCCGTCACCACCAGTGTGGAGTCCTTCCAGTCCAGGAAGGTCAAGTTTTAACAAGCCTTGAAAATTAATGACCCAATGAACTGTTACGACACCTTTTGGGCCATTAGCGAGTAGGTAAACATTGTTTTACTTTGTGAAGTATAGGCTTGGTGAGTGTAGCTGCCAGTGCATGACTGCTTTTAAGGTACCCTGAAGCTCCATACTGAAGATCCATGTGAAAGCACTAGTGCTTTAATATACAGGACTGACCTGGCGGTCTGTAGTTTGTAAGTCTAGTGAGAACGGGCTGCATTCAATCAGTATAAACGTACCAGAATCAGGCTCTCGCTTTGCACACTGCTTTGGGATTGACTTCTGACACTTAATATCCTTAATACTTGTTTTCATTATGAGATAAAGTTAAATTACCTAGAAGAATAACTGCTTGCAAAGGTAGTCTTGAGATTTTTCTTAATTATAGTTAAAACTTTTTCAGTCTACCTCAGTTTTTAAATATACCATTATCTAGCTCAAGGTCTTCAGCCACAGCCTCGTTTTTTGGATGGTCATGTGGAGATGTCTCAGAAAGACCGTATTTTCAGGCCACGCTGAGCTTGCTGAACATCTGAAAACAGTCTTCATAGCAACTGAAAGGCGAGATTCAAGGTCACCTTTGGGGATCCTCGGTAGAATGCAAAAGTTTTGGGATCCCTCCCTCTGGTTTGTAGAGAAGTAAACTAACAAAAGGCAATCCTACAGAACCTCACAAGAGTGCATACTTACATATGTGCTTTCATGCTCTTTGAGGTGTAGAGGTTTGAACCTCAGTAGGCCTAAAGACTTGGGTGCAGTAAAGGTCATGCCCCCTCATGTGTGTTCCTTTACATAGTGCAAGTTTCCTAGCAGAAGCCCTTGGATGACTGTTTGTGCAGACAGCAGTAACTTGCTCCATGTGAACAAGTCCTCCAAGACTGCTGATTGCAGAGGAGGCGTCAAGTCTAACAGGGTCAGATTTAAACAGTGGTATCCCTCTGCAAGGCTAAACTGTGGTCCACACAAGTACACAGAAGATAGGGTATCTACTGAATTTGCTCGCATCTGCCTACATTGCTGCAATTGAGTTTATTTTGTGCCGTAGAAAACTATTTTCTAGGCTGACAGTTGTGTTCCAAATTTGTTTTTCAGAAGTATTAAAAGCAATGTCAGATATGTATACTTATGGACTGAGTATGCATATTTGCCCCAGTAAGATCTAGAGCAATAGCCTATTGTGTCTTGCCAGGGCAAAGCTTGTAAGGCAACACAGAAAACACCCGTATGTCTTTGGAAAAACAGGGGATAAGACTTTTTTCTCATATGATGTCATGTATTTGTTCAGATGGTCTGCAGTTAGAAAAATAGTATGAGAAAAAGGAAAAAATTAAAGATACAAGAGAATGTAATAGAAACACTGTAAGGGTCTGATGAAACTAAATAGATTCTTTATGGTGATGGAGTTGAAGATTTCAGGGTTAGTGGATTCAATTCTGCTTCCACAGAGTTCAAGAGCAAAACTTCTATTAATTTTAATGTAACCTGAATCAGATGTTACTCTGTTAACAAAACAATGTTTACTCAGACATCTTTACTAATTCAAGCTTGTCCAGAGAGTGACTCTGGTAATAGCAATAGTCCAGCTGGATACATGCTTGCTACTGATTCTGAAGTTTGTGTTATGTTTCACCCATGCACTGCCACTGATTTTGGTAAAAATCTGACTTTTCCTGCTTTGGATACTGCTGCCTTTGTGCAATTTAAATAATAGGTATGAAAAGTACAAACCTTGCTGATGAAATTGAGTAAGGTTCTTGCTGCCCCTTAGTTGTGAATATCATAGCAGCTTCCCAAACTTTGCTTTGGGCCTTTGTGTGCTTGTCTGATACTTACCATTATTCCTTACTCTGTTAGTGATATCCAGTGCAGGCCATGGAAAGCTACTATCGTGCCACTAAACTGAGAATCCCCTTTTTTGGGGTCTACACCATCTTATTTAATCAGTGTTGGTAAAGCTCTTGGAACAGTGGTGTGTGCACTTGAGACATAAAGGTGTAGTTAGCAAAAAGCAGTGGTTTCTCACAGAACTTTTTGATGAGGATTGGAAGTATCTGCATGACAAGTGCATAAAGGAGATAAGAGCCTTTTATCTCTCTGATCTACCTTTGAGTTTATGTGCTTGGGACCAAGTGTAGCTTAAAGCCTAGTCAACAGCAGCTGTACAGTCTGTGCAGCAAGTGTAGTGAGAGCAGTTTGGCCAAGCAGCGTGGGTGTCCTGCCCTGGGAGTGTGCAGAAGACACCCCATCGTCGCAGGAAGCTGGAGCATCCCAGGGTGGCACTAAGTCTTCTGGGGCCAGAGGCTGTGGTGAAAAGCAGAGTTCAGCCTCAACATAGGACAAAGAAAGAGTGTGTTGTTTATTTAAAAGATGATAATTAACAACCTTAAAAATCATTATATCTGTAGTAAAATATATTGTATACTGTTGTTTGCTCGTGGATGAAGATAAAATTATTAGTTATGTTTTTTTAGTGTCATGGACAAAGGCAGTTAGGTTAATGCATTTGCTATTCATGAGAGTGATTTGTTTGTCCTCATATTGGAGTGTTCTGATCTTTACATCACTTTTGAGAAATTAAATGATAAATTACTGTTGCAGTAGCATCAAAGGTGAGACCTAATTGTTTAGCAGATACTATGCTGATTTGCTAAATAAATCACAATCCATTTGAACTTCATGTGTTACAAAAGGCTTTAAATTAAGTACAGGGCATTTCTTCTATGACATGGATCATAGAATCATAGAATGGTTTGGGTTGCAAGTCGTCTAGTCCAACCCCCTTGCCATGGGGAGGGACACCTTCCACTAGATCAGGTTGCTCAAAGCCCCATCCAGCCTGGACTTGAACACTTCCAGGGATGGGACATCCACAACTTCTCTGGGCAACCAGTTCGTGTTTCACCACCCTCATTGTAAAGAATTTCTTCCTCACGTCCAATCTAAAGCTACCTTCTTTCAGTTTAAAACTGATGCCCCTTGTCCTGTCCCACAGGCCCTAGTAAAAAGTATGTTTCCATTCTTCTTATAAGTACGCTTTAAAGATTGAAAGACCACTGTAAGGTCTCCCTGGAGCCTTCTCTTCTCCAGGCTGAACAACCTCAGCCTGTCTTCATAGGTGAAGTGCTCCAGCCCTCTGATTGCCTTCATGGACCTTCTCTGGACTTGCTCCAACAGGTCCATGTCCTTCTTATGTTGGGGGCCCCAGAGCTGAGCACAGTACTGCAGATGGGATCTCATCAGAGCCGAGTAGAGGGGTAGAATCACCTCCCTCAACCTGCTGATCACACCTTGTTATGCAGTCCTGGATTCTTAGTGTCCTTACAGTCTGCCTCAACGTGAAAAAATGGGCTGTCATCCTTGGTTCACTTTTGCCCTGTAAATGAACCTGTAACATAGCCAGAATTTATTGGGAGATAAAATTTTGTGTCCAAACTTCACTACTAGATGGCAGTGCATTTTGGGTGAAATTGAGCTCTCTGCAGAGGGAAGGTATAGGGCATACACACCACTAGGATGTGCTCGAGAGTTAAATTCAGGCTGCAAAGTCAGTGGGAGTTTGACTATTGATTTCAATGAAGACCGGACTTCACTTTGATGGCTGAAGTAAGATACTATTCTTGCACTGGTCGCTCTGCAAAGAAATGCATACAGCCTTTCTTTGCACTTCCTAAACTTTCTTTCATAAGAGAAAAGAAAGTCACTCAGCTAACCTCGTACATTATCATTTCTGAGTCTCCAAATTCTCCTTTGTTGTTTTTCAAGCAAACTAGTGTGATTCCAGAAAGAACACCCCTAGAAAGTTAATTAAAATAAATCCATGTGCCATATTTATGCTGGGCATAAGATCATCATCAGGTAGTTTAGGAGCAATAATCAGCTACCCAACACAAAGAAAGCCCACATGAGCACCAACATGAGAAGAATGAATATTGTTTTCCTTTCCAAAACTCACCCATGGGCAGACTTCATATAAAACCAGGACATCCTGTATTTAGAGGCCAGTATATGTTGACCTTGAGGATAATAAGGAAGATTTTGGAGGCATGTTTCTCTGACACAGTGGGTGGATCTGGATTTAAATATAATCAGTTTTCTGGAGTCACAGGGCGCTCAGCCCTGGTGAAGGTGCCTACGGAAGGTAGCATAGGCTAAAGGAAAACTCCCCTGTAGCAATATCTGTGTTGAGAATAACAGTGCGCGTAGTTGGTGGTCCCAAGGGAACTTTTGCTCTGGGTGTTTTTGGAAATGACTGCTTTAAAGACAGAAATTAGATTTTTTTATTTAAATACAAATACCAGCATGTTTGAATTTCTGTCAGAACAATGACATGACCCCCGTCACACCCTATACATTCCTAGGTATCTGCTGGAGCACTCATGCAAACATATGCAGTGCTTTGCAAACGTCCATGCTTATATTTGACTCCTTGAAGGTTTGATTTCTCATACCTGAAGATCCAGAAGCCTGACTTTTCATTCCCTAGAAGCTTGAACAGTTAGTTATTCCTGTGCAAACTGGAAGTAAAATGCAACTAATATGAATGGAGAGTTCAGATATGGTAGTACTGCACTGTTCCAGTGCAGGAATAGGTGACTGTACCAGGCACTGGCTGGTGGGGAAGGAAATTGTAAGTCTGTAAGTACAGGTTGTCACTTTTGTCCTTCCACTTTAGCTGCATTGGAACCTGCTGGATTGTTCCCTTTCTCACAATAAAGGTTTTGGGGTTCTTTTTATTTATTTTTAAAGAAAGTATTTAAAGTGTTTCCTTGCTGAAGCAGACTAGCCTTAGGCTAGTATTTAGTGAAAAAAATGGTAAACCACCAAACTTTAATTAAAGTTAGTAGGTAAGGCTGTAGTCCAGCTATAGTCTGTGTTGGTGTTCAGCAGTTGGTTTCAGTTACGATGTTTCAGTATCTTGGGTCAAGGCATGGTGAGTCAGGGGAGATACGGATCTAGATAAAAAGGGATTACTCCTTTAATATACACCACATTTCCATTTTCACTTCCTTTCTAAAATGCACAGAATGCAAAGTAACAGACTGCAACGTTAATTATCAGTTTGAAGTGGGTCTGTTTGATGTTCCATGTGTTTTTCTACTCTCCTCTGCTATCCCTGTTTTTACCATGGAACTAGTACATACAAACCACAGCTACAAGTAGGATGCTGCTGGGTCAGCAAGTGCTGTATTCTGTCCTCTGTGACCAGCAGCGATGCTACTAGCAGTGAGTGGTAACCTTGTCTAGTGAGGCATCTCATGGCATTTGCTGAACTTCCAAGACACTGTTCTAAAGTCCAGTTGATGAAGAGATATTTGGTTTTCATGATGTGCTGCTTTGTTTGTTTGTATTGTTTTACGTTTTTATTAAGTGGTGTAAATATTCTAGTTCAGTGTTGTGCTGTGTTAAGAAGCAAAACTATCAGTAATGTCTGTGGGAGGTTCTCTGTGTAAGGGACCAGAGAGTGGTGGGCCCCAAAGGAGAATACATTGCTGTTTCTGTTATGTGTTATCTTCACCATACTGAAATGTTTTGGTTTCCACACTACAAAAGTTTTAGAACTGATGTGGTCAATTACGGGGATTGCCAAGTCATATCCCTCTTGTGTAGTGCCTTGTGCTTTCTATTCACAGTTTTTCTTGCCATTTTGCAATCATGTTTGCTTTTCCCTCAAAAGCTGTTAAATACCAGTACTTTATTAAAGCAAAGCAAAACAATCATCCAGTTGACTTCTGTACTTTAATCAAAAGCCAAGCTTTGGCATTAGTTTTCTTGCTAGGTATATAAAACAGTGCCTACAAAATACCAAAAAGTTGCTCATAAATACTGTATTTCTATGTCTCTTAGCAGTTACGTAGCTCAGCCCTCTACCACCCTTCTCCTAGAAAATTCTCATGAGGAAGTAATGGAAGGAGACAGTAAGTTAAATGACTGAAGGGTCAGTTCAAGTTTTTCTGTTTTATTTTCTGATTTGTAATCATTTGCATAAGCAATGCTTACTTCACAGTGTAATACAGTATATGAGTGAGTTTAATGTCTTTTTATGCGTTTCACCCTACAGTATGTTTGAAATAGTATATGTTGAGGATTTCTGTATTATGAGATGGAGTTTTACTTTGTATTTCTGGTCAACTTTTCTAATTTGTATTTCTGTTGCAAGTTGTGGGCGGGATATTTACATATGCTGTACTTAGGTGACTTATCTGATGGATGGTTTTGGATCTTATTTTCCATTTAACTGCACTTAAAGCCACATATAGTAAGAAAGTGAAGATGACATTTTTTGAGTGATTACTTTTTGTGCTAAGAGTACAGGGCCAGATGGTTTTATGTACATGACAACACCAGTGCAGAAATTGGTTCTGAGGTGGTACTAGCAGTGAAAAGAGAATTTAAGAAGTGTCTCAGTACCACTTGTGTTTAAGTGCTTTCTAATCACATATATTTAAAAAGAACTGAAATGGTACAAGCAGCCACAGGCTGGCTGCAGTTAAGCTGCTGGCTGTTTGCACTGCTGATGGAATTTTTCCCAAAGGGTAAGGGCAGTTCGCACACAAACATGAGCTGTGCACAAGATATGCAAGCTGGCTTTCTGTGAGTTTTGATCATTTAAAGATTTGCAGTTACACAGCTGAATGTTAAATAGAAAGGTATTCTTGAGGAAATGCGTGAGCCTCACACATGTAATCATTCCACTGCAGTTCCTAGTGGCTACAGATATTCTTCTGTCATGAATTCCATTTCTCAAACTTCATTGACACGTATACATCATCTTTTTTTCATATGCACTTTATTGACCCTGTTTGCACTATTAACCCCTTTATCTTCTCAAGTGTCATGTATGTGAAGGGGTCCAAAACGTGGATGAGCTTTAACTTACTACATGCTTTCAGATAACTTCAACAATTTGAACAAATGATCAGAAAGATTTTTGTGTAAGAGCTACTTAATTAGTTCACCTTTGTCAAGAGGAAATCTTGTGAATAAATTAGAGTAAGGTCAAGACTGTTTTTCAAAGCTACCCTGAAGTATTTGAAGGGATTTTTTTGTCCCTAAATGAGATAGAAATTATGTGTCTATGATCAAGAAGAAATCTCAGCTTGTATTGTTTCTTAGAGCTGTACAACTCTTCAAGAAGAATCTGCATCATCACTGAGTTCCTTGGGTTCTGTCAGTGTTAAAAATTACTGCAGTGGGCACCTTCAGTAGGTATACACGTTTAGTTACAAAAGCTAAATAATTTTGCAGTAGACTGGCATGATTCTTGTAGAGGTTCCCTTTGTTTCATGACACAGGATTTATTCTAAGAAAAACATTGAAATCAGTGCAGATATTTACATCATCAGGGATTTTGTCCCAGGCATGTATTATACTCTTCCATTTGAACTGGGAAATACAGCAGTTCATTATGATAGCAAGGTTTGGGGATTTGTTTGCTTTTCTTTACTGGCACCATGCCTGTCGAGCAGATTCTAAGTTACCAGAGCAGTGATGCAGCCAGGTGCTGAGACATGTGGTGTGTTTTTTGCAGCTTAGAGCTCAGTAACTATTTCTGGAGCATTTTAGTTAAATGCTGAAGTAATTATTTCAGCATTTTGTGGTTGAGGTACCTGCTCTTCTGTGCAATCCATGACCTTTCAGGAGGGCAGAAGACCTCCACACGGGAACTGGCAGAGCCCCTGGGAGCCTTGGGATGCTGATTTTCCTGGCTCTGTTGTGACAGATCAAAACGGTTCTGTTACTTTACAAAATCCAATTTCTTTGCATGTGGAGGAACCAGTTTTCCAAAAAGCAGTAGACCAGCCATCTCTGCCTCCTAAACACGATGTTATTAAAATAACATTATTACCTAATGAGCAAACTATTGGCATTTTTTTTCTTTTTCAATGACATTTTTGGGGTGCTGTGTTTATGCCAAGAGGTACTTAATACAAGCCATCTTTTAAATTTCTAGTCATTAAATAACAATAATGCAATGGAACAAACCTACTGTTCCATATTGCTTCCTGTATTTGTATTTTGTACTTGACTCTTGACTTAAGAAGCCACCCTTGTCTATGTATCATCAGTTTCACTGGATTTTCATGACTCTTTTTACTTTGGCATTTGTATGTTTTTGCAGTTTACTTTAGGTATTACTCTAGTCCACATTATCATACTGTCTGGGTGCTTTTGTAGTTGCTTTGGGGTTCCATCTCCAGAGGGGATTTTTTTGAGTTGCCAAGAAATATTTTTTCTTCTTTGGAAAACATTAAAACACTTATTTTCACACATTACTTCTTCTAGTGTGCAGAAGATCTGTACATCACCAAATTCCACTCACCTCCTCATGTAAGCGCTAAATTTAGAAGTAAATATTATTCAGATCTCTTTTGTAGGACTGTGTGCATGGCTGAATTTCATTAATTATATTTTCATGAATGCATTCTGTTAAATTCAGATCTAACCTTCCCTCAAATCTTAACATAATACAAAGCAACATTATAATACAGAAACACACCTCTATGTACAAATACAAGCATCGTCATTTCCTTCTTAGGTATTTTCTGTGTTCTTACAGAGCTCTCCTGAGCACAGGAAGAAATGCTTCTAGTGATGTTCAACAGTACAGTCATTGTAAATAAACTGTCTTTCCAATGATGTTACCATCGTAGTGCATGGCCATCACATGGCGGATGGTAGCTCATTATTGAGGAAACATTCCTCTACAGCAGCAGCCTAAGGGATTTCATTTAGGTGTTTCTGCATCTTCTGCATAACAGTTGCCATTTCTGGAATAACCTTCTCCAACAGACTTCAACATATCAACCAAGTAGGAGTAGGTATCTTTCTCTCCTGAATAACCTGGGCAGGTGTTACAAGTCTTTAAGCCTCAGATTGCTGGTAAGTGAACTTCAGCATGCCAGCTAATTTTAGAAGAGCCAGTGTTTATTACATACAGGGAATAAAGTTCTGTAAATGTATATATACACTAGGAAAGTGCATTACTAATTTAGTGATTCTGCAGATCCAAAATATATGCAGTTCAAGCAGCAGTCCTGCAAGGAAAAAACATAAATTGTAAATATGGGGACACCTGCTGCTGCCCTTACATTGCAGTTACCCCTGTGGGTAACCCATTACCTATCAGTCATTGAAACTGCTTATCTACATCTTACCCATTACAACTAATCCTTGTAGAGTATAGGCCAGTAAAATTTACTAGCAGCAGTGGTTTCCTATCTCATTTCTTTAGGGACTTTCTTTTCAAGATTTTTTTCTTAAACAGGACAAGTGGTTTCAGAGAGTGGGCCAAAAAGGCTATACCTTACCTTGTCGATCATGGAGAAATTTGTACCTTAGGACGACTTTCCTGGGCATGGAACCTATATTCAGATTTGGAAAGAATATTCCCTAAGAAAGGTAAAGGTATTGTCTTTTTGTTTTGATAAAAGTAATAATTCTTAATAATTAGCTTACTAAGTTAAGGCTTAGTTTGATGAATGTTTTCTTATTTATATGACTCGGTGAGTTAAATAGGACTGTATCACTACAGCTGATACACAAAAGTAATTTCCAGAATCCATCTTCATGGTGTACTGATTTCTAACCTTTAAATACCCTTCAAATAAGGTAGTTGAAACAAACAAGTTAATTTAAGAGAGTTTTTCCTTTGGTTGTGAATTACTTTGGGTATTAGCCAGTATTTGTTAAAATCACATCCAAAGTAGAGAGTTACATAGTCCTTGTGGACTGTGTGACTGAGATGGAAAACCTGTATACTGTTTAGATAATGTTATACTTCCTTAGACTACATTTTCAACCTCAGTAATATGAATGGTTTTTGTTCTTTTTTTCCAGAGAGAAGAGGATCCAGGACATTTCTTCTTTTCCATTTAAACATTTCTGAAAAACTACTAAATAAATTATTTCTGTTTCTCAAAATAAACAGTTTGCTACTGCTTTCTTGTGCAATGCTTTTAGTACCCAAGATGAATGAGGCATGTATGTCTGATTGCTTACACATATGTGACACAATGTAAGGAGAGCAGCATGATAACAACTACCCTTGTCAAGTACTGGCATTTATTGCTGAATTTAGGGAGTTTCTCATTTATCTTGGCTGTTAGAAACTTGTGTTCTGGCATCTGATGGGCAGGGAGAATCAGAGATTCTACTTAAACACTGAATTTCTTCTTAGAGTCAAATGGAGAGGACTGTACAATGAGTGCATCAGAGAACTTGACTGGAATGCCAGCTTTTCTTCATAGGCAGGTTGGGCACCAGCACAAGGATGATTTAGCAATCCTCTTCAAGAGGGCAGAAAGCCAATTGCTAGGAAGCACTAGGCCCAGGGTGAGTCTGTTACATATTTAACTCAGTAAGTATATTTATCAATATACTCTACTTGATATTTAACTTGGGTCTCCAGGATGAGGGCACTTGTCCAGGAGCTGGGAAATCCAGCCTGTTCAGCGGCACCTAGGCACCACTCCTGCTGCCTATACCCAATATAGGGCCATGGTGGTCAGACTGAATGTTCACTTCTAGATCCTCGAAGAATTTTTTGCACAAGAGGCATACTTACTTTTGTCTTGGTGTAGCAAACAGAAGAATTTTCATCTTTTTTCATTTTTTAATTGTATTTACTGAAAACTGGGTTCCTTCTGTCTGTAAGAAAATTGTGCTATTCCTTCTGCATTACTGAATTATTGCACTAGAATGCTGAAATCATGCAGTTCAATTGGAAGATTAATGAGGTGTGATTTCTTTTTCCAGAGTAAATTCTAAAAGCTGGAGGTCACAAGAGACATACACAATTTATTATTATGGTTTATATTTTGCTTTAGGTGAATATACTTTATTTCACTGGGAATGTGATAGATGTGAAAGGTCATTTGCCCTTTTATATAGGGGCATATACTGGTTATTACTGATATTTTCCTTATTTTCCTTTCTTATTTTTTAATGTCTACCCAAAGCATTGTAATGTGTTGTCATTATTTCTTTAAATAACTTTTGATCATAATAATATTTTAGAACCTTGAAATTGACCCCCCTACAGCATCAGTTCTTCAAAGAGAGATGCACATGCCAAATTTTATGCACTGTGAGTAATCCCATTGGCTTCAAAGGAACTGTCCAATGCATGAAGTCACTTAAGTCTTTTTAGGAGCAGATCTAATTTTTTAGTGTTGAATACTAAGAGATTGGCATTGTTATTTTTATTTTGAAGGGGCAAGTGAATGTTTGTGTTAGATGCAATTCACTCACTTTCCCAGGAAGACTCGTGAAAACTTAGTTTTGCAAAGGTAATGGAGAATGATACATATTTACAGCTTCACCATGTTTTCTTGACAGTGTCGTTTCTGTTTACCATACACCAGCTCACATTTTTTTTGCGAGGTTTTCTGTTTTATAGATAGGCAAATACACACACATACACATGTGCGTGCACACACATACACACAGCCTGTTTGGTGAACTGTGCTGTTGATTTCTTCCTTGGATTGAGATGCAATACTGGGGGTTGCTTGTATTTCGGTGATAGCCTTCTAGCCATATTTTATTTAATGTGTTCCTAGTGCAGCTGGCCATTGCATTAATTTTTTGAAATGGCCATTTCCCAAAAGTGAAAACAATCACTCCTGTGTGAATCAGCATTCTTGCTAGACATGACCTAAAGAAAAAAATGTTCACCTGGAGGACAATCAAGCATTGGAGCGGGTTGCACAGGCAACTTGTGTAGTCTCCATCTTTGGAGGTTTTCAGACTGACAAAGCCCTAATCAAACTGGTCTGAACTAAGTCTTGACCCTGCTTTGAGCAGGATGTGGCACTTGCTAACTTCCAAGGTTGTTTCTGGCATTTCCATGGTTCTGCGTTGGTGTATAACTTCAGGGAGTGGTCTAGAACAGCAGCTAGCAGATTTTTCCATTGATAACTCCATTTCCAGGTCTGAGATGGATTTTTGCAGTGGGAAGTTTCACAGGGGTTCCAAACCCAAACCTCAGCACCCCAGCCCCTTGCTTGAGGAATTTCAGAACTTACAGTACTGTATTTCCTTGTTGAAATTAAGCAGGAGATTTATTTATCTAACATATTTTCATGCATAGCACTTGCAGCCTGACAAACGGTGTTTAATTCAGGGCTTCTTGAAGAGAGCAGCTGAATGTATACTGGAGTATATGGAGGTTGGGGAACCACTGAAGGGAGGTGGCTGACCTTGGATTGGGAACAGTAGGTGTGGGAGTCTGTGCCTGCAGGAAGCCCACAAGCATTTCTCAGAGCCTTTACTAACAGGCAGCAGATTTCGCATCTCCTAACTTCCATACTTCATTCCTTCTTTCCATACTGTCTTTTCTAAAGAGTTGTTTGATCACAGCCCCTTCCTTCATCCATCTCCCTACCTTGCCTATCTTCTCGCAACCATGCACTCTGTTTCATTCCCATAAACTATGCCTTTTATACCACATGACTTCCTGCAAGTCATTTTTCTCCATTCAAGTAGTACTTAAGCTGATGGGATGAGATGGTACAGAATGGAGCAAGTGAAAAAACTTAGCTGCCAAGGGATTTTAATTTTTCAAGTGGCATAACACAATCAATTATATTACACAACTGACTCAGTAATCCTATCTTGGTTATTTTATCTTGTTTGTATGTCCAGAAAATTCAGTGAGATGTCTCTCATACCTTAGCCACAAGAATAATTTTGTGGAGTTCTAGAAGCTACTTACATTCATAGTGAGCGGTATAAAATGTATTTATGTACAACTGTTGAAAACATCTGATGTAGTGCTCCTGTGATCATTAATATTATTGAAAAAAGGGAAGCTAACTTTCTTAGTATGCATCTTTATACTCAAGTCAGTACAAAATAAAGTATAATATACTATACAATATATTAACATCAAGCAATTTTTTTCCAATGTAGTAATTATTTCTGCACAGCATGAGCACAGGGTTAGTTAGTGTCTTAAAAATTATTTTAAAGGAAGATTTCCTGGGAATGACAGTGACTGTAAGAAAGTATTACTGAAGACAGGATTTGTTCCTAGTATTACTAGTGATGTTTTTTTGAAACTGTGTTGAACTTTGTATTCTGGCATGTGTAGGTGAATCTAAGGGCAGACCTTCAGACTTTGAACTTGCTGAGATTTTACTCTGAGCATCAGAATTAAAAATCTTGCAGCAAGCCATCTCATTTAATGCAGAAAAGTTGAGTTTAGTATTCCAGCCACCAATAATAATGGCAGCTTAGTTACCATACTTTTTTTCTGCCTTTGCTGCAGAGGCACACGTGCAAATCACAGATACATGTCTACCCAGAACTGCCTTTTCATTGTTTGGAACTGGCAAAAAATTATTTTGGAGATTATGACCTTGTTGTCAGGGTGGGTTTTTTTGTCGGAATTTCTGTCTCTTGGTCTCACAAGAATGTAGCTATCAAGGAGAGTGGAGGGATAAATTATATTTATGGGCTTAAGCCTAGACAACATTGAGAAGATGACCAATCCACTCAGTCATAATAATGTCCCCTAAGCTTTTCCAAAAATGTTCTTTACAGCATCTTACTCTATTGTCTTTTCCTACATAATTGAACAGTTATGCCTTATGCAATTAAACTGCAGAGTCTTGGGGAAAAGCTGCATTTCATGGTGGCTGGAGTGGTTATATGAAAAAGAAACTTCTTAAACTGCTAGAGCATTTTCAGAGTGAAATAAGAATACCAGTAGAAACTTCCTATATTTATGAATGTAAAGCTAAAAACAAATACCTTTTTTTATATTACATGATCCCATGTTAGAACTATGATTTTAACACTGTTACGGCCTGTTTTTTTAATGCTACTTACCTATCAGGAGAACATTGTAAAATAATAAAATAGGTCTGCTATGCCTTCTTGAAACTGCATTAAGTAGAGCACTCACAGCTAAAGTGAGCTATATGTATAAGAACAACTCATTACTCCCCCTATCCTCATCAGATCTGCATGTTGAGATCCAGCTATATGTTACTGCCATTTTCCATAACAAGTAAGATTATTGATGTAGTGCTTTTCTTTTTCATTTATTCCTGATTGACAAAGATTGCAGTAGAGGAGAGACAGGTCCATACCCTACTATGACAGGGGCAAACACCTTCATGGTGTTAAAAGCCAGGTTAAATGCTGCCATCCCCTCAGAAGTAGCATTCACAGAAGCTAGTTCAAACCTAGTAGCATCTTGCTTGGCAGCCTTTTGTCAATGGAGACAGGCTCCTCCAGGCAACAGCTAAATTAGTCTTTCCCTTTGAAACATTGTCTGGAAGGGTATTCCTCTCTTCTTCATTGTCTGGACCAAATGAATGAACTTCCTAAGGTGATGTTATGCTTTGTGAGTCAAGTCCTATGCTGAGAAGGTTAAGCTAAGTTGCCCTGTGGAATAACTACCAAAATCAGTGGCATTCACTGATGGTGAGTATGGCTCAAACATTAGAAAACACCGTTTGAATAAAATTGCATTGTAACTCACCTGCCCCCACTTGAATCAATTATCAGAAGTCCCACTGACTTGACTGAGAATGGGGTTTCATCTGAAGGGTCTTGGGATTTATGTGGCATATAATGAAAATTATGTCAATTTAACAAATATGCGAAGAAAATAGTGGACTACCGTCAACAAATAACAAAACATTGAATAAGAACAGGACACCCTGCTCAGCTATCCCAGTAAGTGAGAGATCTCTCACAACTTACCAGGCAATGGGACCATTGTTTAACAAAGGAAAAGCAAACAAATTCCTGTAAAATTACATTTGCTTTCTCTACTGGGCTGGGCAGCCCCATTTTTTAAGTAGCCTCTAATGAAGCTGCTCAGTCCAAACCGAAGTTGTGAGGCTCTTCAGACTGTTTTCATGGAAGCAGTGGCAGTGGATAGAGGGATAGAGTTAGTCTCTAAGTGATCTGTCCAACGTAAATGTAAATGTACAGACATTTTTGTATTTTTCCTTCTTCAATGTATAAAATAAATACATATTTGATTGTTATTGTATATATGCAGTTTTGGGAGAAGTCATCTTAGCTTTCAGGTATCAGTGAAGAGAACTGCCTGCAGTTTATTTGGTAGTAGCAACTGATATATTAATCCAAAAATAATCCTTATGGATGATTTATATGAACGCTTGTTACTGTCTTCCCAAGTATTCGTGGTGTTGAGACCTAAGAGAAATGAACCCATGTATGTCACAGCAAACTAGGTTTCATATTGGCAGGTTCTACTGAGCTTAGGGACACCCAATTAAAAATATTTCTGCTTATGAGAAACATACCATGCTTCTTTGCCTTTTTTCCCCCCATGGGAACGTTTTCACATTGGAATCTACTTTGTCTCCTGGGAAATCATACAGTACCTCTCATAGGAGGAGCTGAAATTTTTTGTGTGCATCCCTTCACGCGTAGGGTTGGGAGGACATACATGTAATTACCAAAACCAAAACCAAAAAGGAGAGTCGGTGAGCATTTTTCTTGCAGCACATGGCTGTAAATATACAAAAATAGTCTAAATGGGAAGCTGTGTAACATTACAGTGCTTTAAGCTCTCCTCTGGGGTTGAAGTTAGATCATTTTAAAATAGTCTTCAAAAGGGATTTTAAAGAATTTGCAAGGCTTTCTAACTTTACACACTTTACATGCTGTCCTAGGTAGCATCATTTATTCTGTCAACTCTGTTTAAATTGGTTGTATTTTTAGAAAAGAATCCTCACTGAATCAATTTAATTTTTTTTTTTTTTTTGTGCAGTCATCAGCATGTATCTCTCTGTAGGTCACAGAAGAGGTTTACACCCCAACATTTTACCGAAGAAGTAGTAAATGCTTTTGATTTGCTTGCATATGAGAAGTAGTTGCTTAAGTAAGGACTCCTCTGTTAAGCCAAAAGGACTAGGGGTTTTCACCTGCCCATTAATTTTGAATATTTTATTTATTATTATCAAACACCATATTTTATTATTTCTCTTAATGATTTGTGTTATTAAGAGAACAGTACCACCACTGTCTTCCAGTGAGCTGTTCTCAATCTGAATTGTAGACTGCATTCAGAACTGGAGCAAGCTGGGTGTTCTTGAGCAATTCTCAATTCAAGTGAACGTGCCTTCTTCCTATGGGTCTAATATTAGGAAGTTTTTAAAAGGTACACCAGAACACTGTAAAATATATTCCCTTTGTTCTACCTGCCAAAATATGAAAATATGGTCTTCCTCTTTGAAAAGGGTGTTTTGATAATGGTCATTATTCTTTTGGCAATTAATACTGTTCTAGCTTTCAGAAGTTTTTCTATCTTATTTTATGTATTGCTAGAAAAATGTAATTGTGTAAGAACATAATTTATCTACTGGGTCAAGACAAACGTCCTTTTAGCCCAGCATCCTGTCTCTGATGACGGCAAAAAGCAAATGCTTAGGAAGGAGTGTTAAAATAGCCAATCATATGGTGTTACTTCCTTTGATAAACCCTTCCACGCTCCAGCAGACTGTGGCTTAAACATGTCCTGAGAGAAAAATTACATCACTATCTGTGTATTTAATAATCCTTGCTATACTTTTTCTTCCGTTACTTTGTCTGATTGCTTTCTTGATCCACAGTATTTGTTTCTTCCGTAATAGTGTATGACAGCGAGTTCCAGCATTTAATTGCACATTGTGTAAAAAACAATGTTACAGTTTCAAATGTAGAATTAAATTTTCATAGTGATAAATACAGTTAACACACGAGATTCTGTTCTGGTTAGTCACACTTTAATTCAAGAGTGTTATGCTTGTATGTCTTTAAGTTTCAATTTTTTCTACCATATCCAATGAGTAAACTTTAATAAGGATTAAAAAGATTGCCTTCAGCTACATCTAACTTTTTTCTGTTTAGAATATTTAGCTGGGGTGAACCTTAAATTTCACCTAAATGAGCCTTTCAGCATTTGCACGTAACATCCTCAGCTGCTGTATAGTAGATATCGGGTCTTTTAGCTTTACAGAGTTTAGGTCACAGTTGTTTAGGATATTGTTCTCAGAGAGGTAATTAAACCAAAATATGTATTTCTCACTGACATTTCTAGCTCAGGTTCGTTCTAAAACTTCCAGGTAAATAGTTTTGCTTGGGGGCTTGTGAAGGTGTGTGCAGGCTGAGCTGCCTAATAGACATGGAGGGCTTAACGGTCATGTAAAGATACAGTAAAAATTGATATAATTTGAAATGTTTATTTTCCAGAGCTCCTTTTGTAGGTTAAATGCACAGCAGTGACTTTTCTCTCTGTTATACAGAGGAGCCAATATACTGTTACACACCACACAACTTCACCCGCGATCAAGCCTTGTATGCCAGAGGATATTGTTGGACAGAATTAAAAGATGCCTTGCCAGGAGTTGATGCCAGCCACTGGCCCTCCTTGTTTGAGCATAAGTTCCTACCTTATGCACTGCTGGCTTTTGCTGGGATAATGTACATTCCAGCTCTGGGCTGGGAATTTCTGGCCTCCACCCGACTGACTTCAGAGCTTAATTTTTTGCTTCAGGAGATCGATAACTGCTACCACCGTGCAGCTGAAGGGCGGGCACCAAAAATAGAGAAACAGATTCAATCCAAAGGCCCAGGGATCACTGAGAGAGAGAAGAGAGAAATCATTGAGAATGCAGAGAAGGAAAAAAGCCCTGAACAGAACTTGTTTGAGAAATACCTGGAAAGAAGAGGACGAAGTAACTTTTTAGCTAAGCTTTATCTTGCGAGACATTTGTTCATCATCTTTTTAAGCATCATACCAATCACATACTTATCGACCTACTATGCTACACAGAAGCAAAATGAATTTACATGTGCACTGGGAGAGCCTCCAGACAAAACAAGCAGCTCCAAACTGCACATCAGAGTGAACTGTAAACTGCCATCTGTCCAGCTCCAGCGGATTATTGCTGGTGTAGATATTGTTCTCCTCTGTTTCATGAACTTGATAATCCTCATCAACTTAATTCACCTCTTCATATTTCGCAAGTCTAACTTCATATTTGATAAACTGAACAAAGTTGGAATAAAGACAAAGAAACAGTGGCAAAAGTCCCAGTTTTGTGATATCAATATTTTGGCCATGTTTTGTAATGAAAATCGGGACCACATAAAATCACTGAACCGTCTGGATTTTATTACAAATGAAAGCGATCTGATGTATGACAATGTGGTACGCCAGCTGCTTGCAGCGTTGGCCCAGTCCAACCATGATGCCACTCCAACCATGCGTGATTCAGGGATCCAAACAATAGACCCAAGCGTCGA
Organism: Ibycter americanus; assembly: GCA_035590275.1. Classification (NCBI taxonomy): domain Eukaryota; kingdom Metazoa; phylum Chordata; class Aves; order Falconiformes; family Falconidae; genus Ibycter; species Ibycter americanus. Next base: position 85,528,373 of record JAVJGI010000060.1, on the reverse strand, counting down.
TCCAGCAGACATTGATGCTAATGAGCAGCTCATTATTAAGAGACCGAGGAAGAAGATGAAATGGATCCCAACTACCAATCCCCTTCCTCAGCCATTCAAGGAACAGTTAGCCATTATGAAGGTTGAAAACCATAAACCTGAAAAACCGAAGCCTGTGCGGAGAAAAACAGCAACAGACAGCCTTATAGCTCCTTTGTTAGAGTCTGCTGCAAAAACCTCACAGCAATCGTCCGCTCATAAAACCGAGCCAAATGCCATCCCAAGCACAAGCAGTGAAAAAAAACACACACGACACTTTTCCTTGGATGTTCATCCATATATACTTAGTAGCAAAAAACCCAAGCCAGAGATTCAAGCCATCCCCTCGATGCCTACGTCAAAAAGCCAAGAGGGTGGATTTTTAAACCAGGAAGAGAATGTCGTAGTACATGTTACCTCCTCTCTCAAAGGTACAGTATGCTATAATGCCCATACCACCTCCATAGACCATAATTTGCCTAGCGATCTTCAGGAACTCAACGCTTATCTGAACTGTTTGACCTACCTTGCTAGATTTCGGGATAGCAATAATCTTAGGTCTTGCAAGCCTCAGAAATGGAGGTTCTCTCTCTTTAACAGCTATGTGGAGGAAAAGGATAGAGAACAGGTAGAGCTGTGCAAAACAGCATGCAAGGCTGTTGGTGCAGGTAATTTTTCAAGTGTAACCAGATTTTCACAATTACGAATATGGTCATGCCTTGCCAAGGAAATTAGGAGAGTTTGGCCTCCATGATACCTTTCCTGCTACACCAGCACTGGCACGTTTCAAACCTGCCTTATTTTCAAGTCATAGGAAACTGCCATGGTAGATGACCAGTACTCTGACCAGTAATAGCCACTTAGCAATGTGTAAGAAACTGCTAATGGCAGTTAAAGCTCCCTGTAGAAAAAATTCTCTTTAACTACCAATTCTTTGGAGTTGGCATGTGTTTGCCACCTAGGAAATTACAGCTCAGACCACTGGTATTATTCTTCACACAAGAGATGTTTTAAATTGCCCTTTGTCTCATGTGGACCAGAGGATGGTTGGTCTGAAGTGTGGATGCTGGTCAGGGATTCAGGGATTCTGACATTCACTTCCTGTGCGGCCTCACAGGAGATGCATTTCTTGTCCCTCAGTTGCCTGTGTGTGTCTTGGAAATTCTGTTCCTTTCTTACCTCAAAGGAATGTTTCAAATATATCAATAATTGTTACGTGCTAGAGTGATGAGGAAAGCCATGTCAGCATTAAGAAAAGTGATAGACCAGTAGATAAACTGATAGACAGATATCTTCTTGTTTATTTTTGTAAGCTACTAACATAAGAAAGAAGCACTATGCAGTTGAAGTTACAGAAAGATTTGTATGTACTTAAAGCAATGGCTCTCATCTCATTACAAGCTAAGACCTCCCTCTGGGCTTCGACAGACTGACAGCTACCGTCACCCCACTGCCCAGCAAAGAAGTGATTTGAGGTATAAAAGTTTCTGTCACTTCCAAATCCCTATGCTCCTTAGAGCCCTCCAACTCCCCAATGTGCATGTGAGCTATTCTCCAGCATTCCTTATCCAGTCACCTGCTCTAATTTCAACTCCTCAAAACTACTGGGGTTTTCTGGTCTCAATTACCTTAATCTAAATTAGTGCTTGAATATTTTAAGGGCAAAAAATAATTACTGTAGTTTTGGGGCTCTGTTACTCCCCATTCCCATTTAAAATTTTCAGCTTTGCTTTTGAGTTAGACCTACATTGCAGTCCATCAGGTAAGGAAGACTTATAATTTCTGGAAAGAGACATCAGTTAATGTCAAATTGCTGAGTTCTTTCTAAAGACAAGTGGCTTACAATGTGTAACCACTAGTTTTTCCCATTGAAAATATCAGTGCTTTTTGTATTCCATCCGGTGGATTTCAACAGTCATAACGTTTGTCAAAACATTCAATCATAACATTTATAAAACACCTGCCAGGCTGTAGAGGATAATAAAAGATACTTTTCAGTTGTTTTTGTTCATTTTACGAAAACACCATTCATGTAAGGAAGCATGAGCATGCGTAACAAAGAGCAAGATTTACAAAACCCATCTGTTGTTTGTCCTGTTTCCCTGACCTTACAACCCTGTTGTTTTGAAACAGTCCTGTTGGATTTCTCAAAGGGTCCCAAGACAATTCATTTTTCTGTCCACTCCTGCTCCCACTGAAATCAGTGGCAAAACTCCCAATGCCTTTTGTTGGTCCAGAACATTCCTCTCTGATGGACTGGAAAGGTGAATGACTACCTGTCTTTTAACTGGCTGGGTTTTTTTTTTCTTTTAGACACCTCTCATCCTGCAAAAGAGATCCTATACTCATCTGAGACATGCAGAACTGTGCCTACTGCTGGGGCTTTTGTCACATGTAACCACAACCATATAGCCACAACCGCTGCTGCAACGAGTATGACTTTGAACCAAGTCAAGCCAGAGCCAACACCTGCACTGAACTGCAACCCAGCCCACCCTTTGCTGCACATCAACACGCTGTATGAGGATCACGAGGAGGAAGTTTCAAACATAATGGACAACGGTATTCACTCACCAACTGACACTGGAGAAATTCTCTCCATCCCTACTCCAAAGCAGATAAGGTTGGCAACATTTGATGAACCGATGGCAATCATGAGTTCGGTGGAGTACTGAAGACCCTGGGCTGCGCAGCTGCGTCCCCGTGGCCAGGCCCAAGACCACTGCAGTGCGGACCACGGTCCCCCACAACGATGCAATTCACTGCATGAGCATGGAGAGTTTTCACACAGACTATAGCTTTTGGTAACAACACCAAATGGTTTTTCAGGATCACATCATGAGCACTATCAGTCATTTGCAAAATAGAATAAAGAAAATCTGGTGGAAGTAGACCTTTAACACCAAGACAACCATTAGCTTGAGCTCTAAACTATAGCTTCCTGATTTAGATGGGGATTAGCACAATTTTTGAATATTAAGAGTCTGATGGCATGCCACAGTAATTTTAGTGAGTGTTTAAATGCTTTGTATTCAGAATCACTGATTAAAGTTAAAACAACATGGAGGTGAGGTATACTTTTTTAATGGCAGCAGTTAAATAAGAGGTTTTTTCTAAGCAGAGAGGATTTTTTTTTCAATTCAGGATTATGAAAAAGTTATATGCAAGCAAAATTTTTGTTTGTTTCTTTCTTTAGCTCACTAGTGTTGGGCTTGATGGAGACTTAGCTGAAAGGGCCTTATGACCACCAGCATTTAAGTGCAAAAAGATTGATACACTCAGTCTCTTGCATTTATAAATGAAAATACCTGAGATATGCCCCGCCCTTTAACGAGCTTATATGTTTGATGGAAGATTATGAAATGAAGAGTTTATTTTTTTAAATATATTTTACCATGGGAAAAATTACTTTAATAACTTTTCAAACCAGGCGTTGCTTTTAACAAAACGTGTAGAAGAGAGTCATTGTAGCTGCTTATTTTTTCATAGTGTATTTATGAACCAGGTTAGAAACTTTCATGGGTGCTTCACTGATATGAAAAATCTTACAAAGGTCATTACAAAATATGAAACCAGCAAAACTGTTTTCAGATAACACAGTTGAAGAACTATGAACTTAGGTCTGCAGGCGTGGCTAGTCCTTGATTCAGCAAACATTTAAAGCCATGGATGACACTGAAACGACTCATATGTCTAAAGCTAAGCACACACTGAAATGGCTTTGCTGGATCTGGGCTTTAGTGCAGGCAGACAATAAACCTGCAGTATGTGCTATCACTCTGATTCAATATTTGCCATCCTTGGCTCAAAGCACATCTTCATGCCCATCTTCCTATAACTACGGTATGTGTGATTTAATAGAAAACTCTAGTATAACTAAAACATCTATTAAAAGTGTATCATGCAATAACCATTCTCAGCAAAATTATAGTGGAACAAAAGGTGACTGTGTTAAAATAATATTCCTAGCTGCATTCAGAATTATGGACTATGTGTGTTTGCTTCAAAATTATGTATAATGGTAGAAAAGATATGCAGCATAAATATGGGACTGAAATCTTGAATTTATTTTTAATTTATTACCTCAGACATGGATCTATTATACCAATATTTAATGAAAATAGCGCTGAAAATAAATACCTATTATTCTGAATAGTTTAATGTGTACTGCTTCCTAGCTTAGTCATGTAAAAGTGGGATTTTATTCTAAGTGGTAGGCAGGACATGTAAAGCCACCATTTCCCCCCATACATTACTTCAGTTATGCCTAACCTTTTTGGCCTGATGTCGTGGTTTAACCCCTGCCAGTAACCAAGCCCCACGCAGCCGCTCGCTCACTCCCCCCTTGCCCAGTGGGGTGGGGAAGAGAATCGGAAAGGAATGTAAAACTCGAGGGTTGAGATAAGAACAATTTAATAAGTAAAGCAAAAGCAAAACAAGGAATTCATTCACCGCTTTCCGTGGACAGGCCAGTGTTCAGCCATCTCCAGGACAGTAGGGCTCCATCACGTGTAGCGGTTACTTGGGACGACAAACACCATAATGCTGGATGTCCACCCCTTCCTTCTTCTTTCCCAGCTTATATCCTCAGCATGATGCCATATGGTCTGGAATATCCCTTTGGCCAGTTCGGGTCAGCTGTCCTGGCTGTGTCCCCTCCCAGTCTCCCGCGCCCCCCCAGCCCTCTCGCTGGCAGGGCCCGAGAAACCGAAAAGTCCTTGATTTAGTATAAACATCACCCAGCAACAATCAAAACCACCAGTGTGCTATCAACATTGTTCTCACACCAAATCCAAAACAGAGCCCTGCACCAGCCACTAAGAAGAAAATTAACTCAGTCCCAGATGAAACCAGGACACCTCAACAGCCAAATAGCGAACAGGCAGCAAGGCGCAGGGCACGTACGGCAGGCAGGGGAGGGGGTGCTGGGGACAGCTGGAGGACCTGGCTGTAACACCTCCAGGTCTCAGCACAGGGTGGTGTGGAGCTGATGGGGGACATGGAGCTCAGTCCAGGGCAGCTGGGAGATGATGGCTGCAATGGCTCCTGCTGGCTTGTTTGCTTCCAGCCCTGGGGACATCAGTGTTCCCATAGCAGAGCTGTCCGCGTGAGGCAGCTGTGGGATGAGCAGGGATCTAAGCAGTTCATACGCTGCCTGTGGCTCCAGGGCCATAGGTTGGTCACCTCTCTTCTAACCCACTCCAGTACAAGCTGCAGGGTGTTTGGCATCACTGCCTGCATGACTGATAAACCAGTGTGACTTTTTAAATAACAAATCTGTACCTGCGTAGCCAGGGCCTCATTCCATCCCAGGTGCAGAAGGAAGCTTTCTGCAGTGAGGCAGCCTAGGGGAGGAGCATCACCTGTGACAGGACTGCAAGCAAGGTGTCTGCCTGGCCTGATGGACAGCTGCCATCCATCCAGAGTCACCTGAAAGCAATGGAGACTTTGGAGGTGAGCCGAATACCCCATTACATCCTATTCACTTAGATGAATACTGTAGTTATAGTTAATTTGTCTGGAAAATTTAAAACATTATACTTCAGTACTAGTTAAACACCAATAAATAATCAGCAAAAATATGGAAAATTACCTTAAGAAAATCAGGAACCTATTAACAAAAGCAGAGTGAAAGAATAGGACCCTGAGGCCAGATTTAGGGAGATGTAACTCCCTTATGCCACTGTACTTTCAATTGCCGGGAGGTAGCATGGTGGATTTCTTCCTGGTTGCAGCAGCTCAGCTGACAATGTTACAAATGCACGGGGAAGTCCTGGGGTTGCCTGTTCGCTCTCCACCTGGTATCACACATGGAGCAATAAATGTCAGCCATACAGGTCTGTAGCTGAAGCAATATACCAACATACGTATATACCAGTGTCAGGCAAAGCAGACTATGTCTAAAAACTGAGGATGTGAACTTTGTGTAGTACATTGAAAAGAGCAACATTCAATAGCTAGAGGGATTTTCATTATGCAGAAAATGGAGGGCTGGGTTCTCAGGCAGGTGCACGTACCAATCTAACGAGGGTGGTGTTTCCTAGGAAGGGCTGCCCACTAAGGTGCACGTCCCCTGTTCATTCAAGAGCAGGACTCAAGTCTGTGTGGAGACACTATCATTCTCCATGATACTGCTGGTTTCTGTTGATTTAGAACCTGTCAGTGCCCTTGTAGAAATCAATATTAGATTTGATTGGACCATTTTAAAGAAAGAAAGGAAAGCATATAGCTTTTCTCATCCCTGGGACAAGCTAAACCTAGAGAACACCCACTTTACTCAACTTTACCTATTGAGTTACAGGAGCGTTGCACCATCCTCTTTCACAAGCTGGAGGCTGCGGGTGTCAGGCACCTGACCAGCCCTGAGTGTTAACACACTAACTGCTGCTGAGGGCAGGGTGGTGGCCCGGACACGGTATTTCACGGACCAAGCAAGCAGAGAGCAAGTGCAGCTTAGTCTTGGCTGATGTGGGGTAAATAACTGATGCAGGCACCTAGCAAACACTGCCTTGCTGAACTGGAAGGAAAATGTTAGTGTCCTACCCACCGAGAGGAGCTTACCTAAAATGAATGAGCAGAGATGAGAAAGATGAGACACAGCCTCATTTCTAAATGTCTCTTTAGCCTGAATCGCATTAGCATCTCCATCTGCCTTGTCCCTGTCTAATGGTTTTTCAGCTTGACAGATCAGATGACTCACATTCTCCAAGGCTGCTTTCCCATTTACTTCACTGGGAAAAAGACCACATGCTGGGAGCACAGAAACCCCTTTCTTCAGCATACTCTTATTCAAAGTATGTTTGACAACCGAACAGGAGAGGCAAGTGTGTCAGAAGCATCTTTTGAGCTATATTTAGGTTGTGCAAACCCAGCAGATCAGCCATATCTGTCTCACAGCCAGCTAGAGAAGTGCTTCTGTTGTGATTTTTTTAGTGCAATAATGCTTTCTAGTATTGACATTACTAACGTTTACCTGTACTGAGTAAATGTACGCATACACACACACAGAGATTTATATACACCAACTGTACACCTACAAATTCTATGTATACATGTAAATTATCTGTTGCATAGAAATGTTCATCTTCTCTGTTTTGATAGTAAATAAGCTATACTTATTTCTTTTCTCTTAATTTCCCATTATGATGCATTAGACCCAGCCCAGCAACACATTGTGCATCTTTCTTACTCCACGGGGATTTTCTGATACTTGGCATGCTGGTGAAGATGCTCTGTTCCCTGCAAGTTAGGTGTGCTGGGTAGTTTATATTTTTATATTGATAGCGAGTCAGGCCCTGATCTTGGGAGCTCTTTTCTGCACGGTGCTTCCTATGACTCCTTGGAACCAAAACACAGGACAGAATTTATCTCTGTGCTGGGGATGCGGTTAGTATAGCTGACAGCTGTTCTGCACACCCTTTGTATCTCCAGAGCTTGCTCCAAAAGCCAGCATTGGACACTGAGACAAGCTGCAGAGTTGAAGCTCCTCTCACTTGTCCCTGGTTACCAGCCACCAGGTTGTCTGCCAGCAGGGACAGTGCTCACAGGCTCAGTGTCTGTAGGAGAGAGATGCTGCACTGAAGGTATTTCATCTCTAGCTTTAAGAAAGCTTGTCACTGCCCTTTCAGGCTTGCATCAGAAGGAGCACTAATGAAAAATTAAGTCTGAGGGCATAAGCCCAGGCTCCTAAAGCCACTGACTCAGCGAAAACTGAAGACAGCCTTAAACACACCTGACCTAGCACTGCATAGGGGAAAATTCTTCCCTTCATATCACAGTCACAGAATAATATTAATAAGAATAGTTAAAACCCAACCTTAACCTTTCAGTCAGAGGGTCCCAGAAGCTCTAGAGGTCTTATCATCATTGTCCCCACCTTATGGATGCAGACACTGAAGCACAGGAAAGTGAAACAATTTGTCCCAAAGCTACTTAGCTTGTGTCTAGACTATCTAATCTAAAGCTGAGAACATGCCCTAGGTAGGGTGCTGCCTTACCTGCCAGCATAAGCAGGTGAGGATGGTTTTGGGTGCTGCAGGAAAGCTCTCTGAATTCTTCTCCTAGAAGAAAGCACTTTTTTTTAATTCTACCAGAAACATTTTGAAATATTGATCAAGGCATGTTGTGCTTTAAAGAAACAATGGGTTTTCTCATTAAAATCATTCTGCTAAAATACAAGCCACAGAGCACACTGGGAGTTCTAAACAGGACAATTATTTTTCAGACACCTTCCAATATTTTCTGACTCTTAATGAGGAATATTCCACTCTGTCTGTAAACAGACTGTAACTAATGGGAAAACATTCTATGTACAATTATTTACAAGCAACAAATTTTTAGCTTTTCCTATTCTCTGAACAGTTTTAAAGCATTTCTTAGCTGTTTTGCAACAGTGTGCAAACAGAAAAATACATGAATGACTCTGATAACACCAATAAGGATTTCAGGGCTCTGCAGGTCAGATTCAAAGAAATCCTGGCCTGCCAGTCCTGTTGTCCTCAATGGTTATTGATGCTTCTGCCTTAATGCTTTACTGACTTGCTGTTTGTTCACAGAATGAATTTGCCCAGAGTCAGAGCCAGCTGAAGCTGAAAGAAGAAGTTATTGGGCCTCCTGCTGGGGTCAAGGGCAAAGAAGTTTACCGACTGTTTTGGTTCACTAGAAATAATTTTGCTTTATACTCTCAGGCCTCATAGCATTCACCACTCTAGCTTTCCAAAAACACATCCAGGGAGCGCACGGAATACAATAAATCCCTGGAAGAGGAATGCATGATTCACAAGGAAAATCTGATGTCTTGCATGAAATGAGACAGAAAACCACCCCATAACCTGCATTGCAGATGCTTGCCTGTAAAGAAAAATTACATGCTTAAAAGATTAATACTGGGTTTCGCTCTTAGAGCTTTTATACTATGTCAATACAGCCATGGCAGTTCAACACAGTTACTGCTCTGGGATAACAAGCCTGTGCCCAGACCCTGGAGCACACAGCACAGGAGACAGATGGGTACATTTTGTTGCTGAGGGAAAGAGCTTCTGAGAGCAGTTCAGGAACTTCTTTTGCGAAGTGATGGATGTGTTCGTCCATGCAAACTTGGAAAAAGGAACTGCCACAATGGGGGCTAAGAAAACCCTGTACAGTTTGTCCTCTATGTACAGTCATGTGGATTTCATGTTGACAGATTTATCCTGTTATTGGAAAGGAGTGACTAGATATATAGAAGAAATTAATAGCCTGGAGAAGAGAAGGCTCCAGTGAGACCTTATTGCAGCCTTTCAATACTTAAAGGGTGCTTGTAAGAAAGATGGATTCAGACTTTTTAATAGGGTCTGTAGCAATAGGACATGGGTAGTGTTTTTAGAATAGAAGAGGGTAGATTCAGCCTAGATGTAAGGAAGAAATAATCCAAAACAACAGAGCTGAGAGCCTGAGGAACAAGGTATCCCAGCAGAGCAAAAGGGTGCTTCACATAACAAGAACGACAGAAGAGTCAGAGGAGCTTCTGGGAGAAGCTTTAAATATCATGAGAATGACTCCAAGGCAGTGTCAGAGAATATTGTAACACCTGGGAAGAAGACATGGAGTGAAGGGCCACAAAGATAACGCAGGTGCTGAAGCATCTCTCCTATGAGGAAAAGCAGAGGCAGCTGGGACGATGTATATAACCCTTCAGCTAGGCAGGTGGTGGCTGTGAGAAGACTGGCATCCAGCACACCCAAGGTCTCTGCCATCATGCAGACTCGTGACTCCAGGCTCCCTCACAGCCTTGCTGCTCTCCTGGAAGCTCCTCTCAGACCACATGAAATCGAGGGACTCTCTGTTGTGAAAAGCAGCATCAACCTGGGAAAAGCCAGCAATAAAATGTATATGCAGATAGGTATTTTCCCCTCTATATTCTAGAATCTTTGCAAAAGTCTGTTTAACTCTTTTTCCCACAGATTTGTCAGAATGTCCAACAGCAGCAGTCAAAGCATTTCTCTGCAAGCCTGTCTTTACTTATAAGAGTTGCTGGCTTGGCCTGCCACTACCTAATTTGCTCCAAATCATGTTTCTATTCAAGTGCTGAGGAGGCCTGGTCTCCTGCCATAAGTCCTTTTGTTTTAACAAACACTTATATTAAAGTAACCACAGGATGGGAACCGAGGGCAGATCCAAGAGCAAAGTCTTGGAAAGAGACACTTGGACCTAAAGCACGAGATATTTCTTTTCCTTATTTTCCCTTTTACCATCTAAATGCAGGTTTATGTTACACTGCATCTCTGGGAAACACTAGAGGAAATGCGGGCTGGCAAATGAGAGGTCCTCCGCAAGCATGCTCCTCTTTTTCCCAGCAGACCAAGTATCTCTTCTGGAGGTTCTGGCCTGGACTTTACGCAGTTATAATTAAAACTTTATGGTTTTATATTGTGCTGACTTCCTCAGCAAATACATATTAAAATAGGAATGTCATTTTCACTGCAAATGGGAATTTGCTTTTTGATTTTTACCCTAAGCATTGAAACCAAAATCCATAAAAGATTATCTAATTTCTGCAAGTTTTAAGTTGTATAATTGTTTTGTAAGTTGTGCAGTGAATTAAGATGTGTAAATCACCAGTTTTTTAAAAAATGTTTCTTATTTGGGCTAACAGTAATTTGCAAGATACTTGATGACAGGTTTCATGTGCAAAATCAAGGCAGGAGACCTCTGATGAGATAACTTGATAATTTGTTATATGTTACTACCTAGCATTTGGGCAGCAGGACCACTGGGGAGCTGCTGTCATAGACCAGTAAGACAATGGGAGCTCCGGCCAAGAAGCCAGCAAGCCTCCAGCCATCGTGCTGCTCTTGCGCAGGCAGCTTTGCCTGCATGCCTGGGGCATAGGGCTGCCCCTGCTTGGAGGGCTCCTGGGCAAGCACTCAGCAGCCTCAACTTTTTAGGCATTAAAATGCACCCTGTGCTCTGGAGGGCTGACCACTTCTTTGTTTCTGCAGGCCAAAATATTACCCACTGAGAAATGAAATCACAGGGATCTGCTGCCTTGGCTATAGAGCGCATGGGGGCACCGGAGAGACCACTTGACCTGCTGGCTTCTGCAAGAGAGCAGGCGATGAGCAGAAAGTGGGTGAGTCAGGGCCCAGAGCTACCAAAGGCAATGGCCATCCTCCGGGAATTCATCACAGCCAAAGGCCGTGCAGCCAGTGCTTGTCTTTTATCAGGCAGGTCACTAACTTACTTCTGCTCCCCTCCACCCAAAGTCCACAATCTGCAACATCCCTGCCTGCTGAGCCCTCCTCTGAAACTGTCCCTCTTTCTCTACCATATACCTCTTTGCATGTAAAAACTGTTCTTCTAAAGCCAATTCTTACAAATACTGTGCCTAGGTTTCACTGGCTGCTCCTTCGTTAGCCAGTAATGCAGGGCCATAGGAGCTGAGCAGTAAATTGAAGCAGTCGGTGCCGATTTCCTCACTGCTCCAGTACATGCGGTCTGGGAGTTGAAATTCAGGCAACATTTAGTGTGCTGCCCTGGACCAAACATTCCTACCAGCATGCGTATGAGAGCTGTCATGTGTCTGAGCCCTTATTTCTCTACCAGGGGTTAGTTCGTACTGCAGGTGGAGCCTCTTGGGGCTGTTTTCTCCTGGAGAAGCTGCGATCACAACAGATCTACCCTGCGAAATGCACCAGTGCACAGCTGGCAGGTTCATCAGGGAATTTGCTCCAAAACCACACTACTTCTCCAAGCCAAAATGCCAGAGCTGATGCCCTTGTTATACTCTCTTCTCCTGCATTGTGCCTCCCCCAGCCATCCCCACGACACCTTACTCCTAGGCTACGGATCATACCTGGGCTGTGCAGCACCTTGCTCTGCCTCTGCCTCGCCTGAGCACCCACCCGCTTGCAGCACAGCACCACAGCTGCCACAGAAGAGGCTGCAGAACTGTTTCCCCTTCCAGCAATGAAGAAAACAGGGAGGACCAGCAGCTGCTAGTGCTGTTCACCAGATCTGGAGAGCCAAACTTGGTGGAATTTACCAGTTCATGTGCAAGGTGAATTCTGCCCAGAGGGTGAGATTATGCATATGAGCCATCATGATGTTCAGCTTTGCCCATTGAATGTGGTAACGTTCAGCTACCATGAAGTAAGATTAGACTATGGATTTATCATGTATTAACTACCTCTGTGTGGCAACTATGCATGTGCTTACTCTTGCCCCATGCTAAATGATAAATAAATCCCTCATTCTCGCTGAAGAGCAAACTTTACTTTACCACATGATGGACACATATGCAAGACTTGTTACCCCAGAGTATCTTCACTCCTCCTAAATCCATGTCCTAACCTTCCCCCCCAGCTTCTTGTATTCTGTGGAGTAGACTCCACATTAGGAAACTCCTTAGAGATGGGAACACTTACGTCTCCATCGCAATTTTGAAATTTTAAATGTTCATTTACTGGTTTTGCTTAGGAAGCCAAAGACCATGTGATAAGTGATACTGAATGTGTCCAAGTAAGCTATGATTATGTTGAGCAATCTTATCAGGTTCAATGTAAGAAACGACTACACAAATAGCTAGCTTTAATGATGTTTCCTCTGCAGATTTGTAGCAGAAATAAAGCCCCAAAGCATGTGGCTGCTGAGGAACATTGACAAGACTTGTTTAGCATGGATGACTGATACATACAAAATTTATGGCATAGAAGTTTCTATATCTGAATGCAAACTGAGAATTTTATGGTGTCATTTCCATTTTCTTCCCCCTGAATGTTAATCAGGCATCAAATGTATGAATAAGATAACATTGATTCTGTTAGCAGGCTGGCAATCAGCTAACTGACTTTCTCTGTGCGCTAGGTAATATGTATGTGCTGGTCCAATTACCTCTTACTCCTGGAGAAATAATTCTTAGTATTTAGCAGAACTTTTTTCCAAAGATACATTACCTCCAAATGTTTCTGTTAAAATATCTTCCTCTTGATAGCTCCTTTAACTGCCTTCTGAAATGTTAACGTGTATCCACCCTTGTGCTGATATATTAAATCCTTTCCTTTTAATTAGAGGATTCAAAAACAAAAGCTTTACAAATGAAATGAAGTCAACACTCCTCTACATTAGCCTGTACCATTTATTTTGCAATCACTTGGTTTGGACCAGGAGCTGTTCCTGCCGTCTTGCCAAGCGTGAGTCCTGCTGGACAGTCAGGATGGGCTCGCTTGTCTTCAGCAAGACAGGAGGCAGCAAATGTCTTGGCCCTTGTCCTCAGAAAGACTGTGACTGAAAGGCCACCCACCTGCTGAGTGCTCTTCACCACAGCAATTTTGATCGGCTGCAGCCTGTACTTCAGCGACATAACTGAACCACTAATCCCAGGCCATAGAAATTCAGATGGAATTTAATATAAACTGCTTTATTCAGACACAACTGGCACAGGACTTTTTTCATAATCTAAATCATTTTCATAATTTATTTTTTAAGGTTAGCCAGAGATCTGAGAGCTCATTACTTCAGTACATGTCAAGAGAAGAAGAAAATAAATAAAACCACAGTTGTGTGAAATATTTTCTTGAGTAGTGCTCTTTGTCTCCTGCAAAATGTTGGGATGAAAACACCTGACGTGTATACAGAAAAAGGGATGTACAGGACTGGAAGAGAGAGGACAGTAAGTGCATGCATGAAATTACTAAATGAAAACTCAGCATTAACAACCAGCTTGCATTTTCCTGTCATTAAAGCAGCCTGTGCAAAATTGTATTTTACCTCTTCTGTTAGACTGTACAGGTAAAATAAAGACATGCTATATGCCATCGGTGTCTGGGGAGCACGACAGAACGGTCAGACAAGGTTTAGTGGTGGACTTGGCAGTGTTAGGTTTACGGTTGGACTCAATGATCTTAAAGGTCTTTTCGAACCTAAATGATTCTATGATTCTATAGCTAAACTAAATGTCAAAATCAAATGCCAGGCTGCAACACTCCTCTATGAAATAAGTTTTTTATTGACCTTCCTGCATCACCTCTCTGTTCTTTCCTCCTTTCAACCCAGTGCTGAACAGTGTGGATAACAGATGCTGCTTTTGGGAAAGGGGGTTGGGGGTGGAGACCTCAGTGGGTTTTGATGGGATATTAAGATTGTCACCTGTCTGGTTTTATTATGAATATATCTGTTGCCAACTGAGTTACCATACACAAAGAGATTCATCTGAGCAAGCATAACTGCTCCTTCTCTGAGGGGTTTAACATTTTTTAACTCAAAGGTAGTAACACAGGCTGAGGCATACCTGCACTCTGCATCCCCATCCTTGGAGCATCTCGTTCAGTCAATGAATGGCATGTGCAAGCCTGCAGAAACCAGGCTCCTGCCAGGCTGCTTTGGGACTCTCAAACAAGGATTAGATACCTGTCTTACCTGCAGGAGCCACTCCAGCGATGTTCTGGCTACTACCTGAGGCTGCATAAAAAAAAGACAGTCCTCCACCTCTGAGACTTTTAGGGTGGACTGTATGAGTATAGGCAGGCACACTGAGTTATTCAGTAGTTACAACAATTCCACTCCCTTCCCATGGCTGACACGAAGCAAGGAATCCAGCTAATTATATTTCCAATAAAAAAATACAATTAAAATGTACTTGGCGATTTTGGATCAAGGGATAAAAAAATTAGGTAGAGGGATTTTCTCCCCTTTTCTTAGAGTCCAGTGTTTTGAAGTAGGGTGGGGTTCGTTCTTTCAGCACCAGCTCTGCTTTACTGTTAAAACTCTCCTGATCATTAAGAATCTTGCAATAAGAAAGATTTTCTAGCCAGTAAGTCTGACACTGTACTGAACTGGAGAGCAAGCTCAGGATCTGCAGTATGAATTGTATTGAGCTAAAAGGTGCTGTTCAATATTCACTTGCTGCCTGATGGGAGCCTGACAGGTCTGCTCAGCTGGAGGCTGGCTGGCCAATGCTCTGTCCATGTGGCAAGTATAGGTAACATAATATTTCCACATACAGTACATAACAAGCATTTCTAATTAGCTTATGACAGCTTCTCCCCCTCCCCCCCCCTCTCCCCAGAAGACTTTAATAGTGTTAACAGGAGCTACTTTCAGCACACGCATAGAAATGTCTCCATTAACTTCAGAATTGCCATTGATCACAATCATGGGCTGAGATAGAAATCAAAGGTTCAGGAAGGATCCACTTTCTATTCCCTCTGAAATTAATCCAAAAGCTGACATTTCATATGTGATTTAACCGGTCCTGAATAGACTCACTAAATGTCCAGTTTTGTTGGTTAATATTCTCACAGAATCCATTACTAATATCATTAGAGAAGATAAAATAATACAATATGTTAACTTGATTATGAGTGATTTTAACATTCAGTACAAGTATTTGTAACAATCTCAGCCATTTATCCTGGTAACTAGTATCAATAACAGGCTTCCTAAATGAACTACAAGAACAATTAATCAGACGATACCTTAATTGTAGATTGCATTAATTATACATTCACCCAGTGACAGCAATTAAAATTCAAGCCTTGTCTGAAGGTAGACTTAAGAATCAACAAATATATTTTTAACAGCTTAAAGCTAAAATCACCTTGTCATGGTTTAACCTCAGCCACCAACACACCCTTTATGTTTTTTCTTATTAAGAGAGAATCATAACATTGGACTTGCAAATAACTTGCAAACACGGTCATTTATCTCAAATCTTTTTCATACATACCCATTTTTTCTTATTACCCATTTGTTATCAACCAATGTACTTACACATCTTTGCATATGTTGTACAGTCTTGTCTATCAAGAGGTTTATAATGAGTTTGTCAGGAAGAAATTAATTTTTTTAAATTGCAACATCAAATTCAAAACTACCACAACAGCAGATGACAAAAATAGAGACAATATGTTTCCACAAAGCTTGTGTAATAGGATCTGAATTAATCTCAATGATGGACAGGGAGTAGAAATTCTCCTTCTACTAAGCCTTCTGCAAAGAGACACCCTCCTAGCAGTAAGCAGCAATGTTTATTCTTTCACTATCACAAGTCATATGTAGCTGAAAACATTCATTCCTCACTTGCAAGCCTTCACTCACAGCTCTGACAAATAACGTATTAAAATTGCATAGAAAGAACTTGGAACAGTTTTCCATGTACCTATCATGTGTGCTTTGTGTTTATGCTAATTTATTTTATAGATTTAGAGTGCTCCCAGTGGTACTGCAATGAAATCAGTGCAGTTACTGTAATTGGATTTACCTTGCCGGAGGAAAGGTCAGCTTTCAAAGAAGAAAGAATTATTTTACCTTTCCCTTCATCAGCCAGACTCCTCTCTGATATGTACGCATAAAGCTTCAATTTCCATCTCCTTTGTTGACTAACAATTTTACTGCATTCTGTCTGAAAAAAAAAAAAAAAGGAAAAAAAAAAAAGCGCCAGAGTAACCCTCAGCTGAAAGCATTTTCAAGCTGCATTTAGAAATCACTTCACTCTTTTCTGAAGGGCAATCACCCCGAATGAAGTGAAATGGCTTTCCTAATAGGAAGCAGCGACAATTTCAAAGCAAAATTTCAGGGGGAATGGAGAGAAGTCAGGCTGTAATTACACCTGGTGAAAATTACCCAGGACTGAAGGCTAATAGAGCATCTCTTTTTAAGTCCCATGGGAATGATGAAGGGACTGAAGGTAGCAGAGAATTCCCATCACGGGACAGGAGCAGAAGATGTGGAACAGACAGACGAGCAGATATGCTGAAAGGCCAGAGGTGACGTACAGGATTTGGGCAGTCACAGTGCAGATGCTGAGACTGGCTCTGTGTGAGCTACCTCCAAAAAGCCAGGCAGGGTAACTGCTCACTGAGGCAGGATGCTGCAGCTGTGGGTTGGGCTGCTTTGGGGCCCAAGCCCATCTCTGTGGCCCCGCAGGTCCCTGCTTGCCCACATCAGCCCAAGACAGCACTCACTCAGGAGTTTCAGCATCTCTATACAGTCTGTCACATTCTTGTGCTCTAAAGTATCTGAATAAGTACATTTATAGATATCCAGGGACCCCAACACTTCCCAGGGAAATTAAACAGCTTTTTCTAGGAAGGCTTTGTTGAATCAGTCTAAAGTTAAACTCCTTTTTGGTAAATACTGACTTTGCATAAACCAAATTTATACCAATGTGCTAGGAGAGCAGTTTCACAACTGGCATACATGGCCTCGGGTAACTGAGCGCACCTGGCAGCGCAGCCATGTGCAGGATGCATCCACAGTGTGCAGCAAACACATTACTGCTGGAGCCAGTTTTTCCCTCAGGTCTGCAAGAAGGATTAAACATTTTTTACTTGTATATTTTCTGACGGGCAAGGCCAGACTCTGAAATGATGAGTATTGGATCATGTCACGCCTGAACACAAGTGTAAGTGACCCATGAAATTAAAGGCCATTTTCTGGCATTCATTCAGGACAGCTCAAGTTTCCCAAAGGTAGATCAGCCTGGAAAGTCCTAGCAACAAAGCAAAGATATTCATCTCTAGGTGGAAGAAATACCTGAAGTAAAAATACACAAACAGGAAGAGCCTAATGAGTCCAACGAAAGAGAAAAGTGGTGGTGGTTTGGTGGTTGGGGTTTTTTTCACATCAGAGAACAAAATACAAAACAAGGAAAGAAATATAATTCTATAGAGGTGCTATATCTTAAAATCTTTCAGGAACTGATACAATATAACATCAGTGATTGGGGCAGCTTATAGGGAGCATCAGACAACAGTATCTGCAAGTATCTGGAAGGATCTGGCTGCTGCCTAGGCTTTGGCAAGAATTTCAGTCATCCGAGTCTCCATGAGAAGGGACCAGCCTGTGCAGAATCACCTCTTTCCACAGCTGTGGTCACAGAGGAGCTCCTCTGATACTTCCCCTCGTTACAGGGTCCAAGACTGTTTACTCTGAGGTCTTGGAGAGTACAAGTCTGCTGCCCTCCAAATCCGAAACCATCCAAATTTGGTGACGCTCTGAGCAAGGGTCTGCATAAGACAGCTAGGGTCTGCCTCTGTTCTACAGGGCTTTGGAGGGGCTTCCCAGAACTCACAGAGGGTATGACGTGGTACCCAGCCACCTGATCTACCCCTTGAAAATCAACTTGCTAACTTGATATCCACTACCTTTTGGATTTCACTATGCCCACTGCATTGTTAAGAACTTGCTGGAGTGCCTACAGCCATATGGGCACTCCTGTCTTTTTAATAACACTAATAAAGACATTTTCAGAAAATCAATATAACAGCATCAAGCTTAACAGCCCATTAGATAAATACCAAAAGTTGTGCAGTCACTGGGTGACTAAAAATTGCTCAGCCTGACGGTCTCTAAAAAGGGAGACAAGAATTACTTTTTAAACATAAAATCTGCAGGAGAACACTGATGTTTGCATCAAGCAAAAAATTCATGTCAACTTTCTAATGTCTAATACAATTATGTCAAGCACTGACTTCTTTTTTATCCTATGAAAAGAGCCCTCTCTGAAAATGTGCCCATGCACCATTTTAATCTGAATGACAAGCAGCGTTGCCAAGCATTGCAGTGATTTCTCCAACCTACCACACCTGCTTGGTATTTGGAGCCTTCAGTTACATTCATGGTATCACCACAGGGTACAAGGTGGAGATTTGCAGGAGACGGAAAAAAGAGCTCAGCATGAAACTGTATAGTACAGTTCTTGTTGCCAGAAATGGCATTAATAGTAGTGACATACCTGCCCTGTATTTTCTTACAGTCAACTTTATAAACACATAAGATAACCTGCCCAGAAATTAGATGCCTAGGAGCAAGGTAAACAACTGACTTAAACAACTGACTTCTTGTCTGTTCTTTACATAAGGGGCTTTATCTGCCCTACTTAGTTAAAAAAAAAAAAAAAAAAAGGATTTTGAAGCTGGTAATTGCATGTTTTGAATGGAGAAGTTTGTTTAAAATACAAGCAATAAACCAGGAAATCATTACAAAAGGGCATTATGAAAAGTTTTCTGGCATTAATAAGATAAACTTAAGTTACACAATATTGACATTTTCTCTAGTGTTCTATAATCATGTTTTCAGAGAGATGTTCCATTCACCTATTGAATTACTCTATTTGTTCCAGATTTTAAATAATGAGCTAAATTATTTATCTTCTCCCACTTCTTATTTCCTACCAAAAAAGTGCTAACTGGATTTCACAATTTAGCTTTACTCACGCTCCTTGAATGCAACAGGGCACTGTCATACAGTAAAGAAATTAGGAATATAGTGCCTTGTACTTTTTGCTGGTTTCATTTTTAAGCATCCCAGCTTTTCAAGGACTATGTCAGTTGACACGTCGCCACCAAGAATAAGTCTATCAGGACAACTGTGATTTTCAGTAACCTTTTTATTCCTCCCAGGGAGATCTGTGGCCCAGAACAGCCAAGCCTTTCCCTCTTGCCTTCTCAGCATCTTCTTTGTAGACCACAACAGCTGAAGTCTAAATGAGACATGGGCATGTGCCTGATTCTCTGCCATTTCTGATAGAAAATGTCTCTCACTGCTCTTTCTGTGTCCTTTATGCCTCTGGCACAGACCTATGAGTGAGGTAGAAAATGTCCATATTACCAATCCCTTTCCTAACAGGGACTTGAGGCATTATTAGCCAACAATGCACTGTTAACTTAGTACTTACTGTCTTTCCAAGTATTTGTGAATTCACAAAGCCTTCTAGCTGCTAATCTCATTTTATTCATGTTAGAGATACAGCTCTGCCACTTGCATCACTAGACAAACAGCAAGATTAGGAGTGTGCAGGCTGCCGTTCTCACATTGTACATTCTTTGGCCAGATGAAAATTGGTTTAGAAATGACTGACCAGTTCCAGACATCAGTGATTTTTATTTTTTTCCCCCATTTACTGGCACTGTAAAGTCAGTAATCTTCACTGAGCATTTCTTAGAATCATAGAATCATAGAATGGTTTGGGTTGGAAGGGATCTCAAAGATCACCTAGTTCCAACCCCCCTGCCATGGCACAGACACCTTCCACTAGACCAGGTTACTCAAAGCGCTGTCCAACCTGGCCTTGAACACTTCCAGGGATGGGGCATCCACAGCTTCTCTGGGCAACCTGTGCCAGTGCCTCACCACCCTCATCATAAAAAAATTCTCCCTTATTTCTAATCTAAGTCTACCCTTTTTCAGCTTAAAGCCATTACCCATGGTCCTATCACTACATGCCCTTGTAAAAAGTCCCTCTCCAGCTTTCTTGTAGGCCCCTTTTAGGTACTCAAGGCCACTATAAGGTCTCCCCAGAGCCTTCTCTTCTCCAGGCTGAACAACCCCAACTCTCTCAGCCTGTCTTCACAGAAGAGGTGCTCCAGCCCTCTGGTCATCTTTGTGGCCCTCCTCTGGACTCACTCCAACAGGTCCATGTCCTTCTTATGTTGGGGGCCCCAGAGCCGAAGGCAGTACTCCAGGCAGGGTCTCACAACAGTGGAGTAGAGGGGGAGAATCACCTCCCTCAACCTGCTGGCCATGGTTCTTTTGAGGCAGCCCAGGATACAGTTGGCCTTCTGGGCTGCAAGTGTACATTGCCAGGCCATGCTGAGCTTCTCATCCACCAACACCCCCAAGTCCTTCTCCTCAGGGCTGCTCTCAGTCCATTCTCCACCCAGCCTGTATTTGTGCTTGTGATTGCCCCAACCCACTTGCAGGGCCTTGCACTTGGCGTTGTTGAACTTCATGATGTTCGCACAAGCCCACCTCTCCAGCCTGTCAAGGTCCCTCTGGATGGCATCCCTTCCCTCCAGCCTGTCAACCACACTACACAGCTTGATGTCGCTGGTAAACTTGCTGAGGGTGCACTCGATCCCACTGTTCACGTCACCAAAAAAGATGTTGAACAGTGCTGGTTCCAGTATGGACCCCTGAGGAACACCACTCGTCACTGGTGTCTAATTCGACATCGAGCTGTTGACTGCAACTCTCTGAGTGCGACAATCCAGCCAATTCCTTATCCACTGAGTGGTCCATCCATCAAATCCATGTCTCTCCAGTTTAGAGACAAGGATGTCATGTGGGACAGTGTCAAATGCTTTGCACGAGTCCAGGTAGATGACAGTCATGTAAAGTGCCTAGCAACTAAATGACAGCTATCTAAAGTGCCTGGCACTGAACATGTGAGAAAAGGTGACTGTACCACTGCCTCCTGTTTTGCATGTGTACACAAATGTATGCATGCAAGGCATGAATGTTTTCAGGGAAATGTTTGTCCTCACAGGGTCAAGCTTAATGTCAGTGTTCAGCAATGTTACTCCATGAATTTGCTTGCAGTCCACTGCTGCACAAAGGACTTAACTGAAAGGAAACCTTCCTGCAGTGTCTGTAAAATTCCTATTTCCAAAAAAGCACTGCCCAAGCAGGCAGTGTACTTCAGCCTAAGGGTACCTCCTGAGATGATACCTTTGGTCTCCTGCTTTCTAAAATGTGCCCACATGAACAAAAGTACTCAACTATAACCTGAAGGCATACTGCTTAGTAAGTACAGTACCATGATGTGAGCATCCAATCATTCTGCTGAAGCTTACCGTAAACAAAATGTAGCTGAAATGTGCCAAAAATCAGTGTAGCATGTTTTCAAGATCAAGTTTCTTTTATCAGGTTAGAATTTATAACATTTGTAATCAGCTTTTATCCTGGCCTCTTCGGAGTGTGTAACACATTCCCATGATGCAGAAAATAGAAATGCAGGCCTCTGTTTAGCCATATTCTAGTCCAAGAGCTGCTGCATGCCAAGGCAAGGCCTCAAGAACACTTGACCAGTCCAGTCACATCTGTTACTACTCAGTGACTATTGTTTAACATTTGGTTACATTTTTCAAGAGGTTTCATTCAATCCTTCTATGAACCAGCGGTTTGACTGGTGTACACAATGAGTACAGACTCATCCAAGTTGGTAACCACAGTGAGTAAATCCCAGAAGCGGCATCCACAGATGCTTTGGTTAGCACTGTGGGAGCCATCACTGCAACCAGAAGCAAGCTTAGCTATGCCAGTGTGTGCTCTGTCCCAGCTGGACAGACCTGCCAGGAAGCTTCATGACCCAAGCTGGCAGATTTACGTGGTGCTCCGCTAAGCCATAGGGGCTCACCAGCTGGGACGTTTGTGGTGGGTACCTCTGGGTTTCTGCTCCTGGCTATGCCATCGTTCTTCAGCCCCTTCTGAGTGGAAAGCTTCCTCAAGAATGGGTGAAGGAAGGACAGCTGCACAATAGGAACTCATACCACTTCATCTCAAGTGCCTCCACTCAGCACAGTTTCCAGTCAGCCCAGCCTGAGGATAAGAAATAGAAGATGATGAATGATGTATGAAATCTCCAGACATAAATGGAGACTGACTTGTCCTGAAATGGCTGCAGAAGGTAGTGAAAATAGCCACTGCTCCTTGTCTCTGACATAGTGGGACTGAAATTAAACACTCATCTTCCTTGCAAGTACAGATAGATTGCCAGGATCTGTCTGGAGGCACGATGAAGTGCCTGCCCAGTGGCAATATTCTACACATGGTGTTTGCTCCTGTAATGATTTTCTTTGCCCCACACTTTTGCCTCAAACCTAAAGTGTGACTCACTATCATGTGTCTCAGTTCCTACAGGTGACCACTGCATGATTAAATGCAGGAGTGCAGGATCTGCAAATGTAGAGAGCTCTGATAGCCAGAGAATTGCATATTTAGCATCCTAAAATCATGTCATGAGACAGGTTAAGACAGAATTTTGATGCCCCACCAAGCCTTTTCTTCTCCAAGCAGAACAAACCCAGCTCCCTCAGCCTCTCCTCATATATCATGCTCTCCAGCTCCCAAACAGGCTTGGTGGCCCTCAGCCAGATGAGTTCGAGCTGGTTGAGTCCTTCTTGTTCAAAATTGGACACAGTACTCCAGACACAACCTCACAAGTGCCAGAGACAGAGAATTAATCTTTTCTCTGGTCCTGATGGCTACAGTCTTGTTAATACAGCCCAGAATGTGGTTGACCACCTTTGCCGCAAAAGCACCCTGCTGCCTCGTTTGACTCATCTGCCACAGCTGCCAGGTTCTTTTCTGCAAAGCTGAAAATGGAACAAACTACTAGAGCAGTGGGCTTCAAAAGTAATACCAAGGAGAATGATTTAATATTTTATTCTTGTCTCTAGTGTCTATGCTTTGATGAATTGATAACCCCAGTTAACATTCCCATTTCTGATTAGCTCCTTATTTCTGAACACACGCTCACCCACATCAGCAAACAGACCCTACATCAGCTATGATCACTCATGATGCCAGCACGGCACAGCTAACATTGTACTGACCCATTCCGTATGGAATTATCTGTTTATACAGACTAAAAAATTCCAGCACCAAAAGTTGTAAAATCACTGGGGGGATACTGCTCCCGGAAGCCCAGCACGGATTTGGGCAGCTGTGGTGGGATGGACGGTGAAGTTTGCTTTGTCGTTGCTGACCAGCAGATGGGGATGCGTTCTGCACAGAAAGTGTCTGTCCAAGGCAATTGCTCCATAGCAAGGTAATGCAAACACTTTCTTTTCCTTGTTGCCACCTATGTACAGCTCAGTAGGACTGCACTGCACTGACTGAATTAGGACGAACTGAAGAAGAGCATTTTGCTTTGACCAGCACTGGCAGCGATAGAATAAGGAGAGGCTGTTTCTCCCTTTCCTTCTTTTTCTTCTTCTGCTACTGCATTGTATCACAGCCAGCTGCTTTTAGAGATGCCAGCTGTTTTGTCAGATCAGATTTATTGAATGAGGTGTGAAGAAGCATGTAGGAAAACTCCCCCCACTTTTAACTGTAGAAAATTTGCCCTGAGAATAAAAAACCTCAATTTAGTCCAGTCAATCATGTTGACATCTGCTCTCTTAAGTGGCTTGCTTGGAGTCAGCATCCCAGGAAACACCATGTGTCACAACCAGAGAGCCCTACAGTTCACCTTTCTACATCCTGACCTCAGCCATCTCTCTAAAACGCTGTTGTAGTTCTCACAGACCGCTGCTGCCATATGCCTAGCACTTCTGACTCGCCTCTGTCCCTCTCCAGCTCCTACCCTGCACAGAGACCTCTGACTCTCCCCAACAGCAGGTTTAAAAGCATCTTCTTGTCTCTGAGAAGGATAGCAGTATGTCATGGAAGAACCACAGTGTAGTGAAACAATGATGATAAATGCCAGGAAATCAAGATACTTTTTATTTACTAAAAACAAACCCTCAAGACACAAGGGGTCAGACAAGTCCAAACAACAAGTCCCCAGAATGGCTCAAAATTGCCCTTTTACCTCTTCCTTTACTCAGTGGTTTGCCAAATTTAAACTAACTTGTGGAAGAAAAAGCTGTAACGTTATATCTAGGTCTTCCACAGAAAATGCAAACCTGAAGTACCCCTTGAACAGCTTGTTGAAAAGTATAGGGGCACTCCTCAATATTGGAAAAACTAGTGACTTCTGGATGATAAGCACTAACACAACAATATTGAGGTCCAAAAGAAATGAAGGCATTGGCCTCTGTTAAAGGGTGTTTAACAAAAAAGTCTTTTTTTCTTTTTAATAAGAGTACAACCTTAGCAGAAAGTTGATAGCGCAATTTCCACAAGGTAAATACTCTTGGAAATACAGTATCTTTTAGATCTTCAAAGGGATGACTTACAAATCAGGTGCATAAAAAAGAAAATTTGATGGTTGTGGTTATGTTTTCTGGAATGACTGGCAAAAACATGTAAAATGTACAGTAAACCCTAGAACTATATTTTTTATATATTGTCCAGTCTAACTGAAAAGAAATCCTAACCTGTCTTATCTCACATGGGAGGTGTATTATAGCTAAGGATGAGACTTGCAAGACATCTCATAAACTGCAATAATCAGTGCTATTAACAGATGGGATATAAGTATTTGAAATTCTGTATTAAACATTAAGGGATTTTTTTTTTTCCTTTTTGGTCAGAACAAAGCAAGAATTTGTTTCAGCTGCTTATGTTGCACAGGGGTTTGTACTAAGCTATGTTGATTATTGGGAACTCAACACTGAATGAAGCCACCCTCTGATAGACACCTTGGCTGTAATCATAGAATCATAAACTCATAGAATCATTTAGGTTGGAAAAGACCTTTAAGATCATCGAGTCTAACCATTAACCTAACACTGCCAAGTCCACCACTAAACCATGTCTCTGAGTGTCACATCTACACGTCTTTTAAACACCTCCAGGGATGGTGACTCAACCATTTCCCTGGGCAGCCTGTTCCAGTGCTGGGCAACCCTTTCAGCGACGAAATTTTTCCTAATATCCAATCTAAATCTCCCCTAGCACAACTTGAGGCTGTTTCCTCTCATCCTACCACTTGTTATCTGGGAAAAGAGACTGACACCCACCTCGCTACAACCTCCTTTCAGTCACAGTCTACGCCCCGATCAGAAGCAGGGACCTTAACGGAGCCAGGCAGCAAATGCCACAGAAAGATGCTGCTCTCCACAATAAGCTTCTGTCTGAGTAAGGAGAGCACAGAGCTCGCAGAGAGATTTTCATAGCATGCTATGTAGGCACACGTATCAGCAGCAATGCCATCTTCTCTGTTCCTGTACCCAAGTTTACAGGTTCACGTGGGCTTTGGGCTCCGTGTTTTCATTAATTCTTTCTGCAATCAGCAGTGCACAAGCCACTGATAAGAGAGCACACCACAAACCTTCTGTGGGCTGATATCTGATGGGTTAGTGCCAGTGGCTCCGACCATGCACCTTTCACTGTGCTGGGCTGGTCCACATGGCCCTTCCAGGCTCTGGGAGGATAAATGCCCTCCAAGAAAACACAGAGCAACTGCAGCTGATTCCTTGTGTTTTAACCTGAATTAGCGCCATTCTTGGTGGAATTGTTCAGTTTCTAGTGATTCTGGCCATCCTGTGGAAAAAGGGCAGACCTGACTGAAACTCTGGAAGGCAGTATCTCTTTCTGCCAGCCCAGTCATAATGTCTAATGGCTAGGCCTGGGGCAAATGATATAAGGATATGTGCACACACTAGTGTACAGGTTGTGCAATCATGCTTTCTCTGCTTCTGTATATATGTCTCCATCAATAGTGCTATAAAACAAAAGAACCAAGGGGCCCTGCTTCTGCAGAAAGAAATTTCAAGTTTCCAATGGCTTCCAGCTTTGCGCCGACCAGTTCCGAAAAAGAATCCCAGGACTCAGTATTGTAATAATTTGGATCAAGTTAAATATAAAATACCCAATCTGACATTCAGGGTGTCAAATGCTTTTTAAATCTCACTTGAAATAGAACAGTATGTCCTGAAAACATGTAAATACCAGATAGAAATAATCAATAGGATAGAAGCCAGGGTAAAGAACAAAGGAAATGCCGTTCCCAAAAATGTAACAACTAAGGAGCTGACCAGCAGTCTGCCGATTGTACTACAATGTTATAATTAAAAGCTGGCGAGGAAGCAGCATCAGGGGAATTACATTAATAAAGCTTAGATGGTACCATTGAGCAAGCTCAGAAAAATAAATGGCTTAAAGGCAAGCAATGCTTTTTATATGATAGAAGACTCTGCAGGCAAGAAGATTCATCTGTGTTTCATACAATAAATTAGAGGCAAACAAGATATTACACAGTATAAACTCAGTGGAAAATAGTACTGTCTTTTTTTGAAAGGGTGAAATATGTAGGAAGCACTGAAGAAATCTTACTGGATCCACTTGCAGGAACAGATTGGTGTTTCAACGCTGCTGCTAAGCCTCCTGCAAAAAGGTAATGAAAAGTGTCTTGAGACAAAAATTAAGTAATAAATAAATATGAATGTCATAAGCACAGAAGAAACATCACGTAGAACGGAAATAAAGGATGACATCCCTAACACACTGGAAGCATGACATATACAACATATGCTAGAAAGCTATCTTCAAAACAGCACTCATCTCCATTTCTACTTGTTAGGGACAGCTGTATTAACCAGGTGTATGTCTCCATGCGCTCTATCAGGAGACTTAAAATTAATCTCTCAAACCATGAAACTCATTTTCTGGGTCTACCTGTAAGAGAGATCTGAATTCTACCTCTACTGTCTCCAGGAACTATCTGATCACAAGTTTATTTTCTGATGAGTTTGCTCAATGGTACCTTCTAAACTTCGTTAATTAAATTATTAACATCATCACTACAGCTGGTTCAAAATCACTTATTTTCCTTGTAAAATATCTCCAGGAACTATCTGATCACAAGTTTATTTTCTGATGAGTTTGCTCAATGGTACCTTCTAAACTTCGTTAATTAAATTATTAACATCATCACTACAGCTGGTTCAAAATCACTTATTTTCCTTGTAAAATAATTAGTTTAGCTTCTACCTAAGTTTCCCAGAGTTTTATCATTCTAACAAAACAACAGCAACAACAAACAATACTATCAAGCCAACAAAGAAGATATATAAGAGGTGGTAAGAAACAAATATTGTCTAATAGAAAAATATCTATCTGAAATTATTGTTTTATTATGGCTTTCTGCCAAATTTTTCATTTAATTAAATTAAAAAACATAAAGCTGACTACTAGTGCTAGAAAGCTGCTGTTACGAAAGGAGGCTTCTTTTCAAAAAATGTCCAACCAGGAGCTCAGACCTGGAAGGACTGCCTGACTCCTGGGGTGGGAAGCTAGAAAAGAAAGAGGAGTTAGTTCAGGGGACCCAGAAGGCAGCAGAAAACTAACAACTGAGATAAACATTACAGATAGTAACATTCTGTGATTATGAAATGAAGTTACAGAGATAGGTGGAAGGGCAAAATGGACAAGAAAGTGTGAGCATGCTACGCTGGTAGGAAATTTTGCAATATTATTGAGTTTTCAACGCTACTTATTACCTAGCTAACCTGATGTTTTCTTTACTCATTTCAGTAAACAGATCTATTCCAAATGATGAGATAGGTATATTTAGCTGTTGGATTTGTGCTTTTCTTTCATGATTATGTTGTTTGAACTCTGCACTAAAACTTAAGGTGCAATTGTAGGTGGCAAGCCCCCACCTCTATCCCTTCTGAGAGTTCCTAAGCAAGTATGACAGTACCTAGGATTACTGGGACTCAAGCACATTATGTCAAGCAACACGACAATACTCCAGCACAACAACTGAGAAAAGCATCTTGTTAAAAAGTTGGTTCCAGAAAATGGAACTGCTGATGAAATCCAAAGTCTGTTCAAGGCAGCCCCCTCTCAGCTGTGAGCTGTTATGTGAGAAGAGATTCCTGCTGCAAAATTCAGCACAGCAGATGCTGACATGAGCAGAAGGGACACAATCACTCCAGTCCTCCAAGGAAAGCTTTATCATGTGGAAAACCTTTCACGGAAAAAGACACATTTATTACCCTTTCAATAAACAACAAAAAATTTCAAAAACAATGTAAAAGACATCCACAACCTAGAGAGGTCTCCTTTATATCATCAAAGGGATGCTGAAGGCTCAGAAACTAGAGCACTGTATTGCACAGGTCATTTTCCCAACAACACCATTTTAGTTACTTGGCCTGTAAATTACCAAAAGGTAGCGGGCACCCTACATAGTGCTATCTGCAAGGTCAGGAAACCAAACAGCAGAGAAACAGCCCTGGAAGATGCACTCAGAACAGTAATGAAGCAGTAGGACTACTCTAATTGATGCTGACATTTTAACCAAGATATTATCAATCCCAACTCTCCAGTCAGTCCTAGAACTGACCAAGTATCCTCCCAGCACCCAATTTTTGTGACCTGGAAGAACTGGAGCTATCAGAAATGATTAACACTAAGCATGAAAGATCCCTTTTCTTAGGTTTTATAATGAGACCTTATCACTGCTTTAAATTGTTAATACCTTAAGATGCATGCATCTCATGTAGACAGAGTAGAGCTGTAGAACTGTTATTTTAGGCACTCTAATAACGTGAATCACCAAGCAGTATTTGACCTATTTGTTGCAATGTTGGGATGTAATAGGATACAATTCCAAGAATCTCCAGTTCCAAGGAGTTGTCTGTCTTGGTCAATATGAGCATTGCACTTCCCTTTATTTTGCTGTGGTCTTGCCTATGTGTCAAGATAATTGTTCAAAACCAACAAACACAAATGTTATATTCATAATGTATTAGTCTGGGTACTCTAATAGGATAAAACAGGAGTCATATATGTAAAATGTGAATAGTCTGAGATTCAAACTTCAAACACAACTTCACTCAAAACGTTGCTGCTGTGAAGCTAGCCTGAATGACTCCAGACATTAGCAGAATGAGAGAACAGGAGAAGCAAGGCTTCACAGAAACTGCTTCAAGCAGCTTGGAGAAATCTTTATAGAATTAGAGCATCTGAAATAAAGTTTAATTTGATTATTTTAATCCTGTAGCCTGGATAAGAATCTCTAGTAAATTCTATTACATGGATTAAAATAATTAACAAAAGATTTTCTCTCCACAATAGACACAATGAGTGTTCATTGCAAATGAAAGCTGATGTCAAGGACAGAATGATGCGTTCCTTAGATAGCTCCTTTTATTTCTGTCACTGCCTCATCCACAAGCAAATCCACGTACCTGACCAATAAATACAGACCTTCTGAAAAATGTGTGTCTGTGTACTTGTGTTCTCTTTGATAACATGGGACACTATATCCTTTGATATTTGAATTTTACTGGCCCAGAAAATAGGTCAGGACAGTAGAGGGCACAAGAAAACAAGGTTAAATTGTGATACTTTAACTGGTTTCTCAGCAAACTACAATGGCATGTTGAACAGATTTAAATTTATTGTTTTCAATCAAACTGATTTGGGTAGAAGCATGTATTTTTACCACTTTGAAGCATAATGGGTGCACAACCAATGAAGTATAAACTGAAGTAAAATTACACAGATATGTTTAGTCAGTTAATATACTGGTGTCAAAAATCTTACCTTTCAAAGAGGGTCAGCCTCTGAAACAGAAAGAAACAGAGAAGCACAGCAGACCCTACCACTAGGTTATTTTGCACTCTAGTTTGTTTTGCATGTCTTCCCATAATATCATCCTGAAAAGCTTAAAATTCAAGGATATAATGTGACTTCCATTGACTTTTCTAGTTGCACAAAGTAAACAGTGGCATTAAAAAGTAACCACTACACACATCAGAAAGCTAACGGCAAAAGGCATTCACCCACAGTTAAATCCTTTTTGCAGTTCATGCTTAAATTCTGCTGAGAAAACAGTTTCTTTATGGCAGTGCAGAACTTACCACTGTTTCTTCCTCCCTTGCAGTCTCACTGTCACCACATCTGCCTTCACCTTTGGGCATTTTCTTTTTTTTTTTTTTTTTTTTTTTTTCCCCGCCTTAAGGTTTCTAGTCAGATCTAAAGTCTTTTACCTGTACTTCTGTCTCGAGCTATTCCTTCACACCCTGACACTGGACCAAAAAGCCCAAGAAACAATATGGGCACAAAACAAACCAACGTGAACTCTGCTTTCCTAGTGAAAAAAAAAAAATATCTTCCCATAAATAAATAATTTCTTTAATTGTTTGAGACAGAATTTGGGATGTTACGGGGAAGTGACTATGCCTTTAATAAGCTCCCTGAGGTAAAGATGTCTGGCTGGACAAAGGGGAAGGACTGGATAAGTAACATCTTTACAGATGTTCCCCTGATCCTTATAGGTACCTTTAGAAACCACAGAGATGTTTTTAAGTTACAAGTACCCTTTGACTTGCTGTGTTCCATGATGATGCCAGCAGAGCTCAAACTAATACAGTATCAAAACCAGTGCTACCTTTATGATGATGCCTGCTGTCTTCTAGGCTAGAGAGATTTCAGATGAAAAGAACGTCTCAGACTCTGTTAGTTGAGTGATTTAAGTTTTAAGTTTCTAAAAAATATTTTGTGGTGCTTCAGAACAAGATCATGGTAAGACTTCCTAACCTGACCACCCAAACTTTCCACGGACATGCCTTTTCTATTGAAACCCAAAATATTTGATCGGGAAAACACTGATTTTCCAGCTCTGCTCCCATGCAATCTGATTTATCAAAATCTCCTGTAGGTTGCTGGAGTTATGAAAAAGGGCATCTTTACTGTAATTCATCTTCGGAAATTATAGATGAGTACTCTTCTTGTCAAGGGCTTTATATAATATTAGCTGTTATCAGCAGAAGTCACTGAGGTCATAAGTGATTGTATTTTCTCCAGAAGAAAGAAGATAATGTTGTAATAGGATAAATACATAAATAAACATGAGAACTACTTTTTAACATAAGAAATCTTCTTTCTTCTATGATTCACCCAATCTTACTGCTATTGTTTAACTTTTCTGACCCTGGGAAAGCCCTCTCTTCTCTAAAAATTCTCAATCTGTTATAAATGCCACTTTTACTCCTGGTTAGCTGTAATGTGAAATTCAGCTACGCACCAGTCCAGTAAATAAATGATGTTGGACAAAATATCAAAACACTTTTGAAGTTTGAAGGAGTTATATTCTTGGCATTCTAGATCAATGTTATAAAATAGTCCTTGTCTCATAACAAGGGTCTAATCTTACCACCCTGTTAATCCTAAATCTCAGTTTGTCCAAACAACAGAGCTATTGTTTCTACAACTGCTACACAGCTTGTCCCTACACTTAATTTGGTACGGTTTTTAATTGATTAAATAACCAGTGAAGTTAAAATTGAGATTAGCTTTTTGTAAAAGATGGGATCAGCTTTTATTAAACTATACCATTTTGATGAGTGACTTTACCCTGAAGAGGATGACAGAAAACAAATACATATTCCAGCAAGGGGTAGATGGTGCTGTCTAGTGCAACATTTTCCAGTTACAGCCATTCTGACTATCCAGAAAAAAATTAACATTGAATCTAGGTAACTTTAAAAATTAAATTTAAATTTGGTCACTGAGCACAAATAATTCCAGACAACTGAAACAGCTACTGGGAATCTGCTAATCTGGGAATTAATTAGAGAAGAATGACATTTCTTCCACACCTCTACAAAAGTTAATGTTGTTTATTATTCTAGGAACTGGCAATAAACATTCAACTAAAACTCACAGCCAGTCCATGAAATCTTTGGTGATACAAGTATACTTAATATTTATGTGCTCGTTGCCAAAGCTTATCCTTATTCAGTGAGTGTAGGCCAAGAGTGCAGAGTGATGGCTTACATTTTGAATTATTAATTAAATTAAATTGATGTCCTGAGATTCAGGTCTGGCCACCACAGAAACATGCACTTGTACGCTCAAAACTTGGTCTTATCATTCCTATTCGATTCTCCTAGCAACTTAAAAACACAACAAATCCACTGAAGTGGATATCTAAACAAGGTTTTGGTTGCATGTATTTTAACAGCATCCTTCATTCTGACTGACTGCTATGTGTCATATAAAGTAATCAGGGTCAGGATCAGAAATAATTTTAGTCATCAGTGGAACAGAAAAAGAGCAATGCCATAATCTTATAAATTTTCATACTTACTGCTTCCCATAAAGAAGACCATTATAACAAACCCAGTGCAACTCCATGTCCCTTTCCCACACACTCCACAACGCCTGTTTTATTGCTTCTTTAATGGATCTTCTGAATAAAAAAACTGCAATATGCTTCTGTCTTTACATTTCAGTGTACATTTCATTTCACTTGCACTTAGTTGAACCATGTGGAGACATACAGAAATACAAATATTGAATTGGATTCAAAACAATGACCTGTTTTGCTTGCAGCACTCCTTAAACTTTATTTCTGAAGTACCATTTCCCATACAAACTACATTTTTTGCCCTTTGGTAAAACTGTACAACATGACATTGATTTCCAGAAAATAACAGGAGTTCCACTAGTGCATAAAAGTGGTGTTAATAGAGGGACAATTACAACCAAAAATAAAAAATAATATTATGTAGAACAATAAACATCCATGCTAAGAAATTAAGCATTGTTTTCTCTATAAAGAGAGATTCCAAACCCATTTCCAGAGTTCACCCATGCAGGCGAATAGTCAAATGACTGAGAAGCCCGTTTACATTGCACTCTTTACCTGGAATGTGATTATCATAGTTACATAGCCACCTAATATCTGAAAAAAGGGACAGTTAAGATAAAACCACTAACACCCAAGCACAACATAACTGTCAATCCAGAATCCTAAGCAACATCCACGCAGACTAGATTCACTCTCCAAAAAAAGGAAAACCCAGTTTCTCATCTTTTACTTTTGACCTTGTGAGCTTTGGTTGAGAGAACTGACCCTGAGAGAATTATTTCCATGAGCAAAAATCATTTTTATAAATTTAGTAAAATCAGTTTGTGTACCTGGACTGCAGTGAGCGCTGGATAGTCTGTGCTGGTCCCTGTAGATTTTTGCCTGTAAATATCATTCTGGATGCAGCAGTCCTCAGCTGAAACTTCATTTAAACTTTAGACTGTTTTGCATATCTGGAGAGTAAAACGTCACTTTTCCATGGAAACACCTATTTAGATGCTTTGGTTTGGGGTTTTTTTACATTCCCAACTACCATCAGGCTTGTGCAATTGCTGATATAAGTTGGGGAAATTCTCTTTATGTTCCCTGGACAGGTCTGCTTTGCTCTGCAGGAATATTGCACCTTTATGAGGGCAGTCCAACAAGTCAGGGGCTGTTATTAGCAGGCCAAATTGCAGCACTATCCCCACTCAGAAATAGTTACAATCCTTCAGGTGGAACTAATCCACCATAGAACTGAGCAATCCCTCTCCCAAAAAAGAAGGCTGGTGGGAGGAAAAAACCAAACAACAAACTAAGGGCTTCACTATCACAAAAGACAGGGAAGTGGTAGCATTTCCAAGTATTTTTAAATGGTATAAACCATTAAAAGCACTGAAGATACCTGAAATCAGAATCTTTCCAAGTGAATACATGTTTGCCCTTGTTTCACCCCCAGGAGCATTGTCAAACAAAATCCTAGAAGCTTATTTTCAGAGGGGGAAAGCACAGAAATACCAAGGCAGGGTTCTTTTAGGTATAGAAACTGTGAGGATTTAAACAGAGGGATGAGAGTTAGCTCTGCGTTTGATCTGGTTTTCCCCACGGAGAGGCAGTGATGCCTCCCTTTGCTCTCCCTTTGCCTGCCTCACCAGGGTGAGCAGGCACGGCTGCCTCAGCAGGCAGGGCCAGCTCCATCTCCGAAAGCGAGTGGGAGGAAAGGCTCTCACCTTCCGCACTGGCAGGACAGACACTCTGCCTGACTCGTCCTTGCAGTCACTCTTCAGTGGGAGGAAAAGAGAAAGCCAGAACGTAGTCAGAAGTAGTAAAGGCAAGGAAGGAAGAAAACGAGCCAAGCCTTCCTCACTCCATGCATTCATTGCCCAGGCACCAGGGCTTCACTGCTGATCTGCTTTCCCCCAGGGTTCCTCCACTCCTCCCATGAAGCTGTCAGTCATCTTCATTCAAGATTTCCTGTCCTGCTCCTTTTTCTTGGCATTTGACCATTCTCCACAGCTTTGCTAGTCACATTCCTAAAAGACGCCATATTCTGGAGTTCCTCTGTAGTTCTTGGTTCTTTTCTGAAGTCCTCCCTCCGCAGTTTGCTGGGTAAGGAGGGGTATTCAGCATGTCTTTGTGATGTGAGGCAGAGAAACATGTAGAAGTCCAGTTCACAGGTTTTAAGGAAGTGGGAAGAAGCAGGGGTGAACCTCTGAAAGTTCAGAATCTTCTAAAGTGTAGGGCTTGCTTTTCCTAAAGCTCCAAATGCAAGCCCAGAACTGTTGGGGAAAAAAAAAATCCTGTAGATTTACACTGCTGTCAGACTACAGAGCAAGTTTTGGGGTCCTCTGTTTACTCTCAGGTTGTATAGATCTGGTTTCAAAAATGTCTCTTCAGAGACAGATCCTTTGAAAAAGTAAAAATGTCAGAGTCGGAGGGCTGGCTTTTAGAAATCCTTCTACAAAACAAAGTCTGTTCCGCTCACCCTGAAGTTAACAGCAGAAGTCCAAAAGAAACTTCTGAAGGGCAATGCGCCCTTCCCTCCTCTTGCCGCCCCTAGCCAGATCTGATCCTAGAGCTTTTGCCATCCTCTTGTATGACAGGGATCTGGGTTTAAGGTCTTCTCAGCCCTGCAAAGACATAACCAGCAACACACTGGCCAAGAGGACATCCTGAAGAAGCTGCAGCTCCACTTTTAGATGAAGATCAGCACTGGAAACAGCACAGGGGGAAAAGCACTGGAGGCAGTCCGACAGCCTGAATCAGCACACAGTGAAGGTAGGAAATCTCTGCAGCAGAGGGGTGCATGCTGCTGGGCAGTCCCTCAAGCAGCCCCCAATGGCAGCTGCTGGCAGGGCGACCTGGGTGTCCCTGAACCAGACCTGCCCCTTGTGCACTCCAGCAGTTTTCCAGTACCATCATTTTCCAGTCTCAGAAGAGCGCTCACCCAGTGTAATGCTGAGAAGCACCTCTCTTGCTCTCCCAGACCCTCTTCTCTTTCCTGGCCCCTACTTCAGTGCCTTGGGATGTTTACATCACCAGAAAACTGGTCAGCCTTCACTCAGGTGTCCCTGCTGCCAGCACTCTCCACCGAAGCAGTCTGGAGACTCCAGGGAGCCCGTGGGGACCTGCTGCTCTGCAGGGGGCACAGCCAGGCCAGGAGGCACCTTCCCAGCTCTGAGGGGCTGTGGGCATGCCCATGGCACTGATGCACCTGACATAGGCTCCAGAGGAGGAACGAAGTCTGGAGGAGAAAGCTCAGGTGGAAGTGAGGAATATGAAGGCAGGATTTTCCCAGTGGAGTGCACTCAGGTATGGGGGAAAGAAGGGAGATGGAGGAGATGAGGGGTAGGCCCGGGGGGGACCTCAGCGAGGGGTGGCAATGCCCAGCAGGTGGGCAGGGATACGGGCAGCCAGCAGGCAGGCCAGCACAATGCCGATGAGCTGCAGCAGTGCCAGCCCCAGGGCAGCTGTGGCAAGATAAAACATGTTGCCGCTGACGAAGGCCGACACCTTGCTGAAGCAACCATCGCGGTGCAGCCCGTGTGCATTGGGCAGGCTGCGCTGGCAACCCAGGCGGGCCCGGCAGCAGCTGAGGGGCACCGAGCTGTTCTGCTCCAGCCCCCAGGGTGAGGTGAGCCAGTCACGGTAGCTCTCCACACCGCAGCAGGACAAGGCGCGCTGCAAAGCGTCCAGGGCATCCGCCATCCCCTCGTCCTGCCCGTAGGTGAGCAGGGCCTGGTGCAGCCCTTCCTGGAAACCCCGCGCAACGTTCTGGCGGTAGAGGAGCACCGAGAAGCCCGCTGTCAGCCCGGCCACCAGCACGGCGGTCAGGAAGGCACTGTAGGCTCGCAGGAGGCCGCGGTGCTCTGTGGCAGCGCCGAAGCAGCCCAGGAAGCCCCAGACGATGGCGGCGGCGCCGGTGGCCAAGAGGATGGCGGGGGCGCTGGGGTAGTCGTCAGCCGATAGCACCAGGTAGCTCCCCAGAGACAGCTTGGCCCACAGGCCGATGATGAGCATGGTCAGCCCCGCCGCCCAGAAGACGAAGCTGAAGGCCATGAGGGACAGCTTGAGCACGGTCATGGTGCCTTCAGGCCCTGGCGACGGCGGCCCGCGGTGGCGGCGGGGGGCTGTGGCG
>JAVJGI010000060.1:85462741-85473622 GCA_035590275.1 Ibycter americanus | reverse complement strand
CGGCTTCCCGCCAGGCGGGACTGCTGCTCCTCGGCCTCG
This sequence comes from Ibycter americanus, assembly GCA_035590275.1. NCBI lineage: Eukaryota > Metazoa > Chordata > Aves > Falconiformes > Falconidae > Ibycter > Ibycter americanus. Next base: position 85,473,583 of record JAVJGI010000060.1, on the reverse strand, counting down.
CCGCGGGGAGGCTGAAGCGTAAATCCCCGCTCCGGGGGAGGGGGAGGCCGGGAGACCTCTGCCCGCCACCTCCCCGCCGGAGGCCTGCGAGGAGGCCCGGGGCAAGTGGGCACGAAACTTGGGGCAACGTGTCCTTTTGGGGCCGCGTTTAAGGTCGCGGACCCGTGAGTGGATTCACCAGCGGCCGCACCTTTCCTCTGGGTGCGTTATGGCCGTGTCCTGGTGTGGGGCTTCGCGGAGGTGGCAGCGCGCCCCGGCCCCTTCTGCGTGTTCTGGGTGTTCCGTGGTAAGAGCGTGGGATTTGGTTGTGGGCTTGGTTGTGAGGGTGAGCTGGAGAGGAGAAAAGCATTCTTTTCTTTTTCTGGTCTCTCTAAACAGTTGTGACTTTTTCAGACTGTCCATATTGGGCATCACGTGCAATAAACTGTGAAATCAGGATTTTGAATTCACCTCTGAAAATAGTTCCCGTTAACCCAGGTCTCGAAAATAACTCATGACCCAGGCGCAGCCTGAGTTTTCTCTTGAGGAAAATACATGTACCGATGATCCTGTACTCTGGTATCCATACAACAAAGGCATTTATTTTTGGCTGGCTTTAAGGAAGAAAATGTTTTTGTTTGGTAAAACTCTGCAGAAAGTTGCAACAGAGTAGTTGCTGCTGAGTTGTAGAAGCAAGGGGATGTGCTTTTAGATGCTGCCTTGCATGTGTGGTGGTGTCAGTAGTAGTCCCAAAAAATATCAAAGGTGCCTGGAATGGCTTCACTTCTCCATTTTGTAGAGATGTGTATCAGCGCACCTACTGTTCAGCTCATTAATGCCCATATTTCTTCTTGGAAAGCTAACAGAGTAAAGCAAAAAAAAACCAAAACAAAAAACCCCACACCCAAACAAAAAACCAAACCACAAAACCAAACCCATTTCAGGTGTTTTGAGGTGTTTTCCTGCTGTATTTTAGCAGGGAGTAGACCTTACGCAGTAGGGGAAAAACATGTGTATCTTTAATTATCCTAAGCTAAATAAGTTTATTAATTGAAAATACTGGTTTATGGCTGTGGCATTGGTTTGTGCCCTGCTGTTTGTGGCTTTCAGTAGACTTTCAAGTTTCAGTAACTTGAGTTGCTGATTATAAATTTGTCAACCGTTGCAGTGTCTGGCACTCTTTGTTTTCTTAACTGTAGACTCAGATATTCTTTAATTCAGTGTCAGGAGAGTTACATTTATTTTTCAGTGCGTTCTTTCTTCCATATGGTAAATATGATGAAACATCGCTGCTGCCAGCACCACAGCTGTGAATAAAACACAATGGTATTGGCATCTTATTTGTGGAAGAGTCATGTGATTATGGTTTTTTTTTAAATAGTACTTCTCAGAAAGCATCTTCTTTTTCCTATTTGCTACTTCGGAAAAGAGAAGAAAGAGATTTGGGGTGGTCTTAGAAAATGAAAAAATGAGAGCAGGCCAGAGATAAGTGTGCTCCAGATTTAATGGGAGTGGTGTGTAGCTACAACTGTCTGAAATGATACCGCAGCATGTGCTTTGCCAGCCAGTGCCAGTAGGAAGGAGGGATTCTGCAGTTCTCCTTGTCCTGTCAGGGACAGTCCACGCTGGTTAGCAGCACCAGTTGTCTGTCATAAGACGATTTAGTACTAGATCTCACCAATATATTCTGTCAGTAATGGTTCTTGTTAGATGGGTTTTTGCAAATAGGTTTCCCATGTGAATAATTTCTGAGGTCACACCTTCAGTTATGAAGATTTTTGTAAAGGGCCACTCAAATGTGAGGTGCTATGAACATGTTAGCTAATACTGTGGTTCTGCATTTGAACTTTTAAACTGTAAGTGGGATTGAATTTTTCCTGCTTGCAAAATGACTTGGGGGCATATATCTTTAATAATAACTGCAGTTTATAGATTTGTATGAAAACATGCATGCACTTGGTGACAAGCTGTCTTCCTTTCCGCTTCTTTTTCTCCTCCTGCCTCTTTCCTTTCCCCCTTCCCACCTCTAGTTGACATACTGTGCAGTTTGATTGAAATTACTGAGGGATGCAGGGACTTAGCATGTCCACATGCAACAATTTAAGTGTCCTGATAACACCACATATCAGGCTGCAGAAGAGACTACACTGGCGCTCCAGGAGTTCCTGTTTTCCAGTGGTTAAGCCCTGCATGCTGTCTGCAAAATAACCATGTCTGTACGGACAGTGCAAAGTCGCGCACGTGTGTTGAGAGATCTGCGTCTGTGCAGGAAGGGTGTGCATGCTTGCGAGAGGGAGCAAGAGCCTGCACCACAGCTGAACAGCAACACGAACGCTGATGAAGCTGAAAAATTCCAGTTACCTGTGTGGTACGTCTGGAGATCCTGATCTTGCCTTGGTAGGGTGTGTTATCTCAAGTGTTGCGCAACTGGGAGCCATTTTTCAGAAGGACAGGTAAGGCAGCTAATTACAGGGTAACCGATAAAGAAGGCCTGTGTGTGAGGAACCAGGATCAGGAACTGCTGAGGGGTTTTATCATTTCTTTGGAGGGCAGAAGATAGCGATGGAAATAGAGATAATCTTTTGAGGGAAGATCTTTTTTTAACTACTGAGCTTCTCAGGTGCAGGGTGCTTTACACATTAAGTGAGCAGTGCAGCAGCTGGATGGAGTTGCAAGCAAGTTGACTTTCCTGGTTAGTGTGAATGTGTCTGTAGTACTGAACAGTTAGTGCTAACATAGGGCTCCTGTGTCTGCAGCCCTCCAGGCTGGAATTAGCTTGCTTTCCTGCAGCTTTGTCTCTCAGGTCTGTCTTGAAACCTGACCCTCTTTCTTAAGCTCCCTGCCACAGCAGAGCTGTGTTTTTGCTTGTGGCCAGCACGTGGGCCTGTGTCGTGTAACAAATGTTTTCAGCTTTTTGATCAGGTAATGATTTTGGAAAAGAATGGATCAGCTTGCTCCCAGCTACTGTTTGGAGACTAGGATGGAAGGGGCAGGCAGAAGAGCACTGATAAATAATGTGTTTGGCAGTTGGGCAAAATTATCTTGTCCTAGAAAATTCTAATTCTACCATCATAAGGATTGCATCTGAAAGTGTTCATAATGAATCAAGGTGTCTGCCAGTACTCTTGAGACCCAACTTCTGCATATCTCGACAGTCATTGACATGTGGAATAAATGTGGAGTTTAAGAAGAGCTCTGCAACGGTTTTGTGGACCACAGTCAAATATCTTCCAAGCCACTAGTTAGTTGTCCATGGCAAAACTTCTCTACCCATCTCCTTTGCTGGCTGCTTGCAGGTTATGAACAGAGTGTGGAAAATCTGCTTCTGGTAGAACTCCATAGACACTTTGTGTGCAGCAGCTGTGCTCTTTTACTGTTACTCTGCTTTGCAGAAGGGTTCCCCAGAATCAGAAGTATGACTTGGTTCATCGTTTTGAATGGCCTGGAGGGAGATGTGCGGAGTGGATATTTCACCCCAATCTGCTGATTGCAGGAGAGTCTAATAAAATTATTTTGGTTCCTAATCTCCACTAAATTCCCATTATTCTTGTTGGAATAAAATAGGAAGGTGACTTGGACAGGTGTGTAGGTTGTAAACCAGCATGAGTTTCTGAGTGGCTGGCCAGACTTGGGGCCCATGTCTCTTTGGTCTTTCTGTCCCATGTTCTAAAATTAGCAACCTCTTTATAGCCTCTTAAAACAGTAGGGATTTGACCAGTTGTTGGTTTTCAGTTATGCTCTGCATTAGCATCCTGATTCACCTCGTACTTGCTCATTTCATCTAGTATCCCTAGTCAATGTAATAGCAATGATTTCTAAAAACACAAAACATATATAAGAATGCCCTCTTGCCTTTCACTGATAAACATGTTTGCAGTGCGTCAGTGTCCCAGGCCAGATATGCTCATGTTCCAACACGTTCTTTCAAATAAAGTTAATTTAGTTGTCAGTGACTTTTAGCTTCCAAAGTATGCAAATGGATGTTGGCTCCAGTGTGCAGGTACCTGTATTTAGGCTGCATATATCAGCACAGTTCATATTGCAGGAACACCTCATTGATGCTTAGAGGGTAAAAATGTGTTTTGAAATTTATGAACTTCTGAGCCATGAGAAACCAGAGCCATGATCTACAACCATCTGTGGTCGCAGAACCAGTTGCTCAGTTAAGTTTCAAAGGTGTGGGTTGTGTCAAAGAGATATGTGCAATACATAGAGTAGGCCACCTTGGTGATGGTTTTGAAATACATTCCAATTTCTGAATTTTACATTAATTGGCAGTCAGGTTTCAGCTGATGCATCCTGCTGAGTATGAGCTGTCTGTAAACAGAGAAGAGACACTATTTGGAGCTGATGATAGTTTGTGAACATTTGTAAGATTCCTGTGCATAAGCATGGAAGAAGCCTCGTCAACGTTAAATACTCTGCTTCCATTGCAGAGGACGGTGCTGAGACATAGTTGGATATCCATTGGTTTGGCTTTGCCTTCTTAGTAGGTTAAACATTGGGCACGGAAGATACTTTGTTAGGTATTCCAGACAGTGAGTAATGAGTGCAGTGGTCAGTGAGAGAAAAGATGGGTCTGGATTTTCTGAAGTATTGATGTGCCTCTTCTGTTTACATAAAATAAGTGGTCCTGTTAATTGGTAGCAGCATTCAAATGACATGTGCTTATGCAGTGCATAATATGAATCTGAAGCGCACAGGCTATACCAGCTAAACCAAATATCCACTGCTGGTGAAACTGCAGGTTTAGAGGATAAAAGGAACACAGCACACTTAGTGCATGTTAGATGTAAGTAAATTTTTATTGCTGCATCTCATGCTGGAGTGGATGGAGGCTGTGTTATAGCTAGGGATACTGGTATTAGAGGGCTGGGTCAGGAGGCTGTTGCTGAAATAGTTACTTGCGTGTGCCTGTGGCTTACGTTCAAGTGCAGGTCAGTTCTGGCTCAGTTACAGCATTACCTTTGTGAGGTGTGCTATATTCTCACTGGAGAACACTCCCTTGATTGTGTGACAGCTTGTTCTTGAATCAAATTTAGTCCTTAGCCTACCTCTTGTCTTTCCCACAGTGACTCTAGGAGAACAAGGATGAGTGATGTTGGCATGTTACTATGAGGAAGTGCTGTCCTGGGGGGATACAGGGAGATATTCTGAAGGGCCAGTGATTAAAAACAAAAGGAAAATTCACGTTGCAAAACTCAAATGCTTTGAAAGGTCCAGCAGCCTCCAAACTACTTTGTTTAGATACCAAACGTCAGATTTGTAGATGTATTTAAGTATTCATGCACCTTAGTTCCTTATTTGTAAAACAGGGAAGTACATACAATCCCATCTCAGGGACTGCAGGATTAGTACTCCGAGTACTGATCGATGTGGATACCTTCTGCAACGCTAGTGAATATTGTAACTATTGAAAGCAGTAATACATGCATTTTGATTTGGGGGGGATCAAACATAAAAATCATACTCTTTCCATTTCAATAAAAGGTGAAAGAAGTTGTGGTAGTTCTGTGGCTCCTAATTTCCTACTAGTTATTCTGATGTGCATGCTGCAGCATGTAGAAAATACAGAGCAATTATAAGACTATAGAGAACTTTTTTTTTCTTCTTGCGATGTCAATGTGTTGAGGAAAGCAAATGCTGCTTCTGAGTTTCTGTATAGCTCAGACAGAAGAAAACATTCAACAAAAATCTTCTTTTTAAAGAGTAGCTGACTAGGTTGTTTTGTAGGTAGGAGCAATGAGTTTTTAAAAAAGCTTTTTTATTGATTCAGTTAAATCACTGTCTGAAGGAAGCAAATTTAGATAAGACAATAAAGGAAGAAATTCAGCCTTACTGTAGGAGGATACCTTAAGGAACTGCCCGCCCATCCATCCATTGTCTGTGTTGTGGTTGAATTTTCTCACTAAACTACCTAGTTGCAATAAAATGAGGAAGAGCATTTGTTCTTTAGTGAGTGCCTGTAACTTGCCTTGCTAGAACCCCTGACCTGTGAGTGTACCTCTTGTTGCCTCGAGACTGTGAGCTAAGGGAGTTTCTGATGCCTAAATATGCAGCTAGGACTGAAACACTTGGGTCAGCTAAGGTTACCCAGTATGTTAAATGAGCCAGTAGTTCACGAGCAGATTTCACGCAAAGAGGAAGCTCTGCTGAAGCTGTTACACATTGGGAAGGCTGGAGGACCAATGTCAAATAGCATGGCAGGGAGGTCTTTTTTACTCTGCTTTTGTCAGCCACTGTGCAGGATAAGCATTGCTAAGATCATGTGCTTACCTGTGTGTTCCTTTCTGAACTTGTGTTGCGGGGAAGAGAATAATCCCCAAAGTGTAGGTGAAAAGTATTGCCCCTGTGTCACAGTGCTGTTGTCAGTGTGATTGGCTGTCCGGCTTGTGCTGTCAGGACAAGATGACCTTGAAAGGAAATAGGTGCCTATCAATGAGATAAGTAATGGCTTAATTTTAGGCTTGCAGTTCGTTGGGTGGTCTCAAAAATTGCTGTTTGGTTGCCTAGGTATCTTAAGAGTTGGGGAAAGGGCTTTGCTTGTTCATGTGTGTACACATGAACAATTTTTAATCACCCAGTGAATGGCAGGCCCCCTAGGACTAGCAAAGATGAAATAAGCATGAGAATTGCACTTGCTGGGGAAAAAAGGTGATTGAATTGGGGATTCAGTCATCAAGATGTCCTTTCAAGAAAATTCCAGAGGCAAACCTCAGTCTTGGTGGATCATAAGGAGCCAGATCAGACCTCCTTCTTGTTTCTTCTGGCTCCCAGAAATTTCTTGGTGGCACTCCTAGCAGGAAGAATGAATCCCAGATTAAGACAGTCTCCTGGCAGACAAGAGAACAGAAATACTTTATAGTCTCTCATCTTCTCATCTAGAAGCTGTATCCCCCAGTTTGTCTGAAAGAAATGCACTGTCATATCTGAAACTTTCATTATGTGATTTATCTCATGAGGGCCTCTTACAGGCCTTTGAAGTAGCTGGAGGAGAAGAATTTGATTGGTTTCACATGTTTGTGCCAGATCCCATGGTAAGCAGAAGAACTTGAGGTTATGAGATGATGTGGTGTACGTATTATGGAACACAGTAATTGTCTGAACAGCTTCTTTTGCCTGTGGCTTTACAACTTGGGGTTTAATTTCCTTCTGTTCCCTGGCAGGTTCTGCCAACATCCTCTTTTTCACACACACCACCCCCAGAAATCTTCAGTAATTTTTTTTTCCTGGAGGAGCAGTGCTGTGCATTGCACCTTTGGATGACTGTGAGACTCACCTCCCTGCCAAGTTTGTTTAAATTTCACTATGGGTTAGCAAGCACAGACAAATGAGCTCTGCCTTGTTACCTTGTCTCACTTCTTTAGGAAGTTGACCTTTATTTAAAAAAAAAAGAACAAAAAACCCCCCAACCCAAACCCACAAGACTGAAAAATCAAGCTCTAAGAAATTTGCAGATGCTTGGATTTAAGTTGCCCAGATGCTTGCCAGAATTTGTTCTGAATTAACACCTCTTCTGGCTGTTGGATGCGGTGGGAGGAAGTGCATACAGATTCATATGCACAGTTCCTTATCTGTGTAACAGCAAGGTATGTTTAGTCCTCTCTCAGAGGATTCAGGATTAGTGTTACAGGTATTGTGGGATGCGGATGTCTTCTGTGAATACATAAATGTACAGGGATGGCAACTTTTCCATGTGGATGAGCTAGGTCAGCCTCGAGTCCAAGGTATTTGACTAGTTCGCAGGATATGTATACTTTCCTCTGAGGTTGTCGATGAGGTTGCTGAGTACCCAGTCTTGTCTGTACTCTGGTGTTGACATACATGCTTTGTGCCTATTGTCACTCACACTAAGCAAGAACTTGAACACGTGGATTTTCACAGCAGTTGTTCAGTTAAGTTTTAGTTTGTTGTTGACGACCAGTTTAAGAACATTCTTAATGTTGATTGAACAACTAGAATTCCCAGTCATGTTCTAAGGAAAAAAATCCAGGTCTTCTGCGTGGAACATTTTACCTTCAGTGGATCTGGAGCAGATCTCAGCACCTGAGAAGAAAATCTCCTAGAAGAAAGCACTGGCAGACTTGTCTACTAATATGCTGCCCAGTCTCTCATCTGACCATTGTGGTATTGTGCTGTGGGTTCCCTGAAGAGGCTGGAACCCCGCTATGGTGGATCTGGGAACCACACTGAACAAACAGCTTTACTTTCTCCAAAGGTGTTGTAGAGGTCAGATAAAAAGCAGTGCTAGTTCATGTGAATAAACTTTAAACATCTCTCTCTCCAATGTGAGACACAACATTTGCCCCATAGTGAGAAGGGGATGAGGTTTTCTAAAATGTCACTTGGTGGAAAAATCACTCTGTGCTTCTGTAGAAGTCTATTCTTTAACCGAAACTTGCAGTTGACTATTTTTAAGAGCACTCCCATAGATAAGAGACATGTTTTCAAACCCTGGCAGGCCTTAACCAAGCTTAGAACTTTAGTTTGCATTTAAGGCAAGATGATTCACTGACAGAAAAACACTAGTATTTTGCACATGAACCAATTGAGAACCAAGCCCAGAGCTGAGCATCAGAATATTGGTACACCCCTGACTGATGCTGAAGTTGGACAAATTTTTTCTCAGAGGGCCGCATTGGTTTCAGCATCTCCACTTTATATAGTCCCTTCAGTTTTGCTGCCACAGTTGTTCCTGCAGCTGTTTGGTCATCTGAGCTTAAAATGCCTTGGTAGGGTGGGGAAAAAAAAGGTTGTTTTTTAACTTGAATCTGCTCTCCAGTCTGGTTCACTGCACAAGTCGACAAATAGTTAAACCAGTCTATCAGAGACACAGGACAGGATAAAAACAGGCGCTGGGTTCCCTTAAGCCCACAAGGCCACCAGATAGCTCTGGCTAGGCTGTCTGGGATGAGGTGTCAGTGGGCTGGCCTGTCCCCATTCAGGTTGCAGGTCTTGGGGCAGGAGTTTCCTTCTGCTGTGCTTATTTACAGCTGTCCACACCACATGTAAATTGTGGAAACAGTGAAGCAGAAAAGAGAAGTTCAGTTCACCTGCTCTTTCAGCTTACCCTGATATCCAAGTTTCTTTGACTTCTTGAAAGGAGGGAAGGCATGGTCCTGGTTTTAAATGTATATTATGCATTGTAGGAAAAACAACGGAGTACTTACATTGCCTGTACTGACTTCTCGTTTTTGAATAAATAGTTTGTTACTGAACCTCTTGGACTGTTCGCAGTGTGTAATTTCTGTTTTAACGAGGTATTTGCCTCGCAGCTCAGGAGCTGTGTCTGTAGCTGTTGCCTGCTCGAGGCATGGGGCTCCTGGATTTTGTGGGGATTTTGCTCCAAGGAGCACGCAGAAGCCAGGCTCTCGGCCACTCTGCATTTTTCTTGCCCAGCCTGCAGCTGTGATCTCTGGTTCGCTGGCTGACCACTAGCAGTGGACAACGCGAAGGCATGAATTGCTGAAATCCTGCTGTATGTGTGTGGAGGGAGGTATGCCAACTGTCTGAATTGCACTTGCATGCTTCATGCTGCTCAGGCAAATGCTTTTTATAGAAATGTATTTTAAGCAAAGCTAGAAAGCAGAACAACTAACTTGAAAACAAAGAAACCAGGATGCAGAGTGCTAATCAGACTCAAGGAGATTGTTGCATTTGGGGAAGTGGTGGTGGTGGTGGTGGGGCTTTTGTCGTCATATTCATGTGCTGAAATATGCTGTCACCCAGGCACCAGCCAGCTTGCTTTCCTTCAGCCTCACCTGGGTGGAGGGCAGGAGCTGAACTTGCCCCTCCATTCCTCAGAGCAAGGCTGCAAACTTGTTGTGCGAATACATTTGTCAGGACTGCTCTCCAGCCTAATAAAATACAACAGTGTTCACGTGTACTGTGAAACAGGTCAGTGGGAGGTAACCTAAAATGCCGTAGTGAAGGAGCAGCACTTTTGAGTGCTTCAATTTTAGTGGGATAGCAGTAAGAATAAGCAGAATGCGCACAAGTCACGTGTTCAGTGTCTTGTGCAACCCTCTTAGCGTACCATCAAAGTCAAGTCATAGCACTCTGCCAGCTTCAGGGAGAACTTTTGAACTTGAACAATACGGATGGAAGAAGGAATCTTAAAACTAGACAGGAAACGATTCGTTAAGGGTTTGAAAACCCAGTTCCCAGGGTTTTTCACACAGGCATGATCTTACTGGTGTTCTGACCCTGACACATTTGTAAATATATATGCATGATAACATGGTGCAGATCAGATAACAATGTGTGTGGCTCTCTAGTGGGATATTGAGACCACAACTGCTCTCCTATTCTTTGTAGCAGTGAAGTCCTAGAAATACAGATAATTTCAAAAATTCACCTAAAAATTGTCTTGATGGAGTTTGTTTGGACAAAACAGAATTACTGATCTAGTTGAGCAAGATTTTTGCTATTGCTGAAACCTTTTTGACAGTGATCCTGTATCAATTACTTACAAGTGATCTGGAGGAAAAAGGCATTTTTGCAGAATCTAAGACAGCAAAAGAGCAAATTCTGAAGTCCTGTGAAGTCCACCCTTGTTTACCAAGATATTCACAGTGTCTGTGAGAACAGGACTATGCTCTGTACTTAGAGCCAAGTAAAGAACTGGATTAAAACAGGGTAGTTTCACCCTACTGATTTGGGGGGTGGGGATTGTTTGGTTTGGTTTGGTTTGTTCTTTTTTTAACAGCAGCAGAGTTGAAAAGGTGGCATTTGTGCATCTTTAGTTTGCCGCTTTTATTCAGTTTTTATTAGAGATTGTAGAGACATGTGATGTCTGCTGGGGGGGGGGGGGGGGGGCGGGGGGGGGGGGGGGGGGGGGGGGGGGGGGGGGGGGGGGGGGGG
>JAVJGI010000060.1:85430843-85462008 GCA_035590275.1 Ibycter americanus | reverse complement strand
AAGGAAGAGGAATGACAGATTCTTAATGTGGTGCTTAGTGCTTTTCCCACTGCAATGTTGTAATGTTATGATGACAAAGCCAGCATAAGTGACAGGATTAATTCCATATGTTACAGATGGATACATTTTTCCAAAATATTTTTGTGACTAGAGTTATGTATGCAAGCAGTAGAGTTAGGCCATATGTTGTGATCAAAAGCTGAGCTGGTGCTAAATTAGATTTGTGAATGTAATTGCAATTTGCGGTGTAATTGCAGTTTGCAGTTGTCAATGAACAGACTTTTGCTTTGTAATGAAAGGATGATATGTTGCTGTGAATGTTTTAAACTTTGCACTGTAAAGCTGTTGTACTTTTTGGTCTTACTCCATGAACTGTATTCCAAATTTTGCCTTACTTTCAGTGGGGCCAAGGTAAGACACCCAGGATTTATTATCTGAAAATTGCAGTTTGGCATAATGGAACGCAAGAAGAAATTAATTGCTCTTGAAATCTCTTAACAATTGGATGGGCTTCGTACAGTCCTGTTTTAAATCTTACCAGATTAAGTGCAAAGTAAGTAAACCAGTCATTCTAGCTAAAAAGCTGACATCCTTCAGGAGAGGTCAGCTGTCTGCTTGCTGACTCACTAATACTGCCTTTGGTTTGGAAGGTACTTGAATTATGATAGATTCACGTCTCTAACTTTTTTACTTAATGTTGTTCAAGAATTCCAGATTCTCCCAGTAATCATCCTGATTCAACTTGGAATTACTGTAGTTGCCTGAAGATAGGTTATAGTTGAGCTTTCCCTTATTCATAAGTCTATTCTGCACTAACTCTGTCTCTCCAGCTTGGATGACACAGGCTGGATGATTGGGATTGTTTGAATTCTGTGCATGGGTTTTAAAACTTGCCTGCTACTTTAAAATAAGAAAGGTTTTGTTAGCCAAAGACCTGCCTCATATACTTCTAGTGATAATATTTAAAAGTCAGTCTTTGGGAATCTTTTCAATTGCCTTCTGATATTTTAGAGAACAAAACTATGCAGATGCTTTGCATCCTTTTGATTTTGATTTCTGATGTATATGAAGTCAAGATACACATAAATTTTATAAGATTGGGGGTCCATATTGTGTAATTATCTCGCACTTATTCCAACAGAATAATAATCTTGAGCAGACTGTTCTAGAATGGATGTGTGTATTCTTGTGAGTGCTGATTAATTTTTTGAGACTAATGCCGACTGGTAGTTGAGGCAAACATGTCATCTTATAAATGGCAATGGTATAATAATCAGTGCGCATTTTAGTTTCCAACACAGAAAATGCTATGGTAGCATTAGAGGTAGATTTGTTCTGTTTATTATTCTAAAATCAGATTATTTTTTTTAAACTCCATGTCAGGTAAATATTGTCTTTTAAAATAGGCATGAAATAGTTTTTAATGTGAGCTTTCTCATACTTACCCAGCTAGGAGAAAAAACAGTTGTAAAACCACAGATGTTTTGAACTGTTGACACTGCTTAAATTATTTACTTGCTTGAATATTGTACGTAGGTTCACATCGAGCAAACTCACAAGGGGAAAGATGTATTAAAGCATTTCATTGTAATTTCCAGCGTCTTTTTGAATTTGTTTCATACAGGCTGCTGCAGATCCAATGTCCTCCTCTGATGCACCAGAAGATGGCCCAAAGGAAGCGTCAAGTGTATCGCAGAATATCTGTATGTTTCTGGTTTGACTGGGGAGGGTGTATCACATTGGAAGTGTATTAAGCTAAACGACCATGCCTTTTCCTTACCTAATAAGGATGTGGGTGTTAGCACAAAAGGGAGATGCAAGTGAGGTCATATCTGACTTCATCTGTTCAGTTCATGATTTATAGAAAGGCCCAGTTGTGTAAACCAAATTTGGAAGGAGCAATGACGTATCGATTGTCAATTTGCTGCTCCCATGCTTTCAGAAGAAAGTAAATGTTTTTTGATTTAATAGATATACTCAGCTATTGTCTTAAGCTTAGTCATTGCTCTCTAAGCCAGAGATGCATGAATACGTTTGCTTCAGCATTCTGGCGTGTAGCATTATGATGTTGAACCAGTTGTCCCAAGTGGAATACTTTGCCCATGCTAGCATGATAGTGTTTTGATATGAAGGCCGAGACTGCAGGATGTTGGAATAGCAATACACCAGCCAAAACTGTCTTGTGAAGCCCAGGAGTATCAGTCCGTACCTTTTAGTGGTAAGGATCAGATAATGACAGACATTACTTTCTCAGGAGGAGAAAACAAAGGCTTCTTAGGATTTGCTTTGTGTTTGTCATATACCATTGTAATGTTAATATATAGGATGCTCATTTTGAATAACAGGAACATTCAGATTGTGTTTTCTGGCAAATGATAGGCTCTGAACCACCTTAGGGCAAATTAGCGGGTAACAGCAACATTACTATAATGCTGAAGTTGCTGAATAATCCCTAGGGATAGCAGCTTTCAGAAATAACAATCATGGGAGCAAGCAGAGCCTTGACCAAAGCTATGGGAAAATCATTCAGACCTAAAGAAGCAGATTAATTTTTTATGTTGCTTTTTTCCTCTGGATATAGAAGTTGGTTTAATAAAAACTGTAACTGCTCCTGAGAATGTTTCCCTTGATTATGTCCTTAAATGATAACATCTGGTACTGCACTGTTAGCAGTTTTTCTTCATGTGATACAATATTCAGTCCAGTTCTGAATATACATATGAGGTGAAGGCTTGATAAATTGAAGCCTTTTAAGGGTTACTGAATATGTGGAAACCACTTTCAGCTGGGGGAATCTGAGCCATAAATGATATGGCTTCAGGCTAGGAGAGTATTTGGGGAAAGTGCTTCCCCTTTTCTTATATTATTCCTTAGATATCCACTTTTGACCATTGTGGGAGGGAGGATATTTGCTGTTTTGCAGGTAGATTTTGGTTGATCTACTATGGCTGCTTTTACGATTGTGTGACTGAGGGTGCTACAAATGCAATAGCCCTACCTCGTCTTCCTTTTATAGTCATGTTTTCCCCACCCCCTCCTTAGCATCACATTCTGTTTTGGAAGCAACGTGGTCTTAGATCAGACTGTACTGATGGCAACACACCATGTTCTTGGGTATTGACTGTGAAGTTAGGCTGCTGAAATGCTAAGAAGGATGTTGGAGGGTGGTTTTTGGTTTGGGTTTTGGTTTTTTTGACAAAAATCTTGTGAGATAAGTATTTGTGGGACAGATCTGGGGCCAGAGCCACACAGTTAAACCAGTTTAATGAAACGAATGAATGAATGTGTGGTAGGAGGCTGTAATTTATCTGCATCTTTGACATCCTGCCTGAAAACTGTTCACTAACCTTTTTTTTTTCCCCTGGGATTATGATCCTATTCCAGGCTTCTGGACCACTTGAGACCTCTGCTAACTTGTGCAGCAGCTTGCCAGAGAAAGAGAGTTGGTTGGAAACAAAACTCTGCTTTCCTACTTGATGCCTTTTTTTTTTTTTCCTAAGATGCATTGCAGCTTAAAGATGACTCATTTAAAGTTACTATTATTTCCCATTGATGTAAAACTGAATCTTCTCTATCTCAGTTAATGAGGCTTTCTGGCTTTTAACAAGCAACTGCGATGGAACTGATAGATCTTCCTATTTTCCATGGCAAGCTGGACATAGATGGGCTAAACTCATGTTGTACCATTTTGGTCTTAAAAGTTTGTTATTGAAACTAGGGGAGAATGGTTGGTTTCCTGACCTGAATACCTGTTAAGGTTTAATTTTCAGTTATATACTGATCCCTGGTGTGTTAATCACAGAAAAGGCTAAGATTGGTACTGTAGGTATCCTATATGTGCCAGTATGTGCAAGTGACTTTACCAGCATACACCGGTGTACATGTGTTGCTATCATTTATACAGATAAAATCCCAAAAGGGAACGCTTTTATTCTAGAACTAAAGAAATGCTCTTTTTTTTTTTTCTCTAATATATTTAGTGTATACCTTTTCTAAGTATTCTTTGCTTCTCTATCCACCTCACCTGCCACACAGCTTCTCTCTTTCCCTTACTGAACTGCGTGGACAACCTGTCCCAGTGTCCACAGGGTAGGAAACCTGGACTGAGACCCATGCTTGGAGGCAGCCTCTCCAGTGGTGGCACTCTCAATGATGTAGCCTCAGAACTGAATGTAAGATTACAGTGGTAAATCAATGGCCTTTTAGCTCTGCTCTGCTGTTTAGTGGTGACATTTTTATTTTCTGTTTTACATACCTGCACTTTATAGTCACATGTGCTTTTCTTTTCTGTTTTTCTTTACATTTATAGCTGATGCAGATGCATTTAAAATTCTCCTGGAGATGAAGATGAAGAAGAGGCAGAAAAAACCTACTTTACCAAGCACTGTGACTGAGCTTGACACAGAGGATGGTTCTAAAGTATATGTGGTTGGAACAGCCCACTTCAGTGACAGCAGCAAAAAAGATGTAGTGAAGGTAAATAGTAAGTGGGAACCCTTCAGCAGCATGTTTATAATGTTGCCAACTTAGTAGGATGAAGTCCAGCTCTCAGACTTGGTTCTGTGCTGTAACCTCCAGACTCTGATTTTTCTTGTTAGTTGTTGGAGGGCTAACAGTGCTGTGGGATGAAATAAGAGGCAGACATATTATCTTAATTTTTTGAGCAACACATTGCTCTCCCATCTTAAGTATTTTGATTTGTCCTTAAAGAAAAACACAGATACAGTGCCAGTGTTAAAAGTAGAAGTCTTACCAGTGAAGCTTACATTGCCTGTCATGGTACAGCATCACATCACACTGACAGTGTGTACTTGTGGTTCTTGTATACTCACTGTGATGGGAATGTGCTGAGAAGATACAAAGCCTAGAGCCAAAACTGCAGTTTACAGCTTTTCTGTGCCCAGGATGTATAATACTGAGCTGTAAAACCATGCCACCCCAAACTTGGGTTCCATTTCCAAGATGCAAATAGGTCTGAACATCTAGTGAAAGTAGGAACTATTTCATACCTTACCTTATGCAAAGCCTGCAGTTTAGAGTGCCTTTATTCTCCAGGCGTTAGAGGGGGAGGAATCTTGTGTAGAATCATCAACCCTGGTTCTTACAAAGCTTATTCTAACTCATATTGGAAATAATCAGAGTATAGGCAAATAAACTTTGTGAATGTGAGAAGTTTTAACATTAAGTTTTTGTTCCCCTCCTCCCCAGCACAGTGTGTTCTCCACCTTCCTGTCCCAAAGCATCCAGCAACTAAAGTATTTAGCTGTCATCTTCCTTAATGTTTTTCTCAATATGTAGCTATTTAGAGAAGTCTTTTTCACTCTTTTCACCCTTCTTTTAATTGAAAATGATTGCTGGAATGTACTTTCATTAGGTCCCTTTTCTGATAAAAGTATTGATACTGGCTGTTGATTGCTTCCTAAACTGGTGTAAATAAAATCATCTTTTTCAGACAATACAAGAAGTGCAGCCTGATGTAGTTGTGGTGGAACTATGCCAGTACAGAGTTTCTATGTTAAAGATGGATGAAAAGACATTACTAAAAGAAGCCAAAGAAATAAATCTCGAAAAGCTTCAACAAGCTATAAAGCAGGTATGATTTCTGCAGTCAGAATTAAAGGTTTGCATTAAGAGCAATTTGTCAAGCTGCGATCAAAACCAGTGTTCCCACCAGCTGGGAACCTCATACTGTTGACCTAGGTGAGAGTACTATTACACAGGTAGGTTTGGGGTTTTTTTGTCAGCTGTAGTATTGAGGGCTTCTGTTCCACAATGTTTGGGCAGTTGTTGACATGGGCAGGAATCCTTCTGGTTTAACGGTTCCTGCATTTGCAGGACACAAGTCTAACTTTGTAATGCTCTGCTAATATATTTAAATATTATTATTGTTATTATTGTTACTGTTGTCGTTGTTGTTATTCTTCCTGTGATCTGCATCCGTATCACAGCTATTTAGGGAACACTCATTTTTGGTATTGACTGTGTGATCTGTTTAGCTGCATTCCTTCATCCTAGTGTGTTGCTCTTTCTTTTTAATTCTCATCCACTTTTCTTTTGAGTAGTTTCTAATTGACAGGCCTTGAGGGAGGTTTTTGAAAAATCTGGGCTGAAAAGTGTGGGATTCTATTCAAATTATAACAGCTCTGGCAGTTTGACGCAGCAGTCTGGGATGTGTGTGCAAAACAAGTGTTGTCCTGGATTTTTTCAGTTTCACCCAGTTAGCTTGTATTTAAGTAATTTTAAGCTAGGCGCAGTGAAACAGCACAAAATTGACTTTAAAATAGCAGGACATTTAACTAGAATGGCAGTATGTTGTCAGTAGTAAAAAGAGTTTCCAGTGTCCAGTTGAATGAACAAATTCATAGATTTTTATCTTGGTTGTGTGGTAATTGTGTATTGGAATTGTTTTATTGATGTAATGGGGAGTTTGTGGGATTGCACCCCTTGTAAGAATATAATCTGCATCCATGCAGAAAGACATGCAGTGGCTAGGGGCTAGTCTACTTATGTGTGTGCACACAGTGTCTTAGTGCAGGCTTTCTGACTCATAGAGTTGGGCAATAATGTGTCTTTCCTGTTTTCTTTATTTATGTCCTATCAAAGGAAAGAACATTGCAAAACACTTGCATATTGCATGAGTTACTGCATCCATCTGTTTATTTTAGGTAGTGTGGATTGTTCCAATGCACGTAGCCAAAAAAATACACGTTCACAACAACCAGAGCAGCATAGCTGGGGGTCTTCTGACCTCGTAAACAAGCACAGAAGCCTTTTTTAAATATCAGAGCTAAATGCAACAGCTTTTGCTGTGCTTCTCTGTTAAAAGGAAAAGGACAATGAAAATAAAAGAGCACTTTTTTTCTCTGTGATGTAAATTCATGTTGGCAGCTTTGTAATTAGCACTTCCTACCAGGGTTGAAGTGATCTTGTGTGCAGACAGTAGGAAACACAAACTCTGTTGGCGCCAAAGCCAGAGTATAATATAAAGATCCTTCTTATTGTTACAGTTCAATCTTAGTCTCCTTTGGCACCAGGGATAATGCAAATAATGAAATTTGGACGTTGTGCCTTTTAAATAATGTATTTCTCCATCTATAGTCTCAACCAAAAAAACCTCCAACCTTTCCTCTTTGATTCAGTAGCAGCATGGGTTATATAGGGAAGACCAGGAAAAACAGTCCAGCTGTCTCATGCTCAATTATAGTGTGTTTTGCTCTAGTAAAAGTCAAACCAGCTGGTAAGTTGCTCAGTCATACTTCAGTTGCCCTCTCTCATTGAAATGTGCATTTGGACTGAAAAGTTACACCAAAAGTCAAAACTGCTTGCAACTTTCATCCTTGAGTATCAAATTAGGAAAAGAAAACTGTGTCTTTTTATAATCACTTGTGTAAATCTTAAACAGTAAAATTGCATTTCATTGCTCTTAATTGAAGTTGGAAACTGAGCAATGTTAACATGAAACTTACACAGTTGCAATGGGTGACTGGTATTCAGAGCTTATCAAGCAACTGTTGCAGGTTAAAAACAGCCTTCCTCCAGCCCCTCCTTGAGTTTCAAAACCCTTGCAACTGTTTGCAGAGACCTGTTTGCTTTCCATGAAGCAAAGCAACACAGTGCAGACTGATACCTGGCTCAAGCATGGATTACCTGAAGATGCACAGCAACAATTGGCTTAAACCAAACTGGTAAAAATAGGTTTTTGTCTTAGCTTCTCCCCCAGCTTCCTGTTTTCACTGTCCCTTCTGTGTCTGTTCCATGGCCCTGTGTTAGTCTGAACAGGGCTTGCTTTTTAGCTGCATCATGTCGCTATGCAGCTGTATGATTGCTAGTCCTGACACAGGAGAAGTTGACAAACATTGTTACAGGGCAGAAGAGAAGGTGGGTTGGTGGCAGCAAAATCTTAGCTAAACCTCGCTTTTTTAACCTACCTCTTTAGGCTGAAGTTACCTGTGCAGGAATATTGTGTAATGTTGGTTTTTTAACGTTTCTGGCCAGTGAAAAGGCTCTTGTTTTGCACTGTGTAATACAGCCTTTCATTTTTTGGTTACCTACAGGATTGTCCTGTTAAATAAAATGGATATAATGTGAATTGGTAAATGATAGGTACATCCATATGGACAGGAACAGCCTGCTGTCAGTTGCTACCTTCACTTGTGCTTTAAAGTCTAACCTCCAGTGCACTTGGAACAGTAGTAAAACCAGTTCCAGGCTCCAACTGGGCAAGGCTGTGTTTGCACAGGGCTGTGTTTATGGGAATTAGGGGTTTTAAAAGAAGAAATCCAGAGGACTAAAATACAAATGGTTTGTTTCTGCCTGCAGTTCTGCAGTTAGTGCTGGATCTATATACTGTTGAAGAGTAGCCCCAAGGCCGCCTCCTTAGGCTGTGTTCTGACTGCTGTTGAATGCTGGGCTGATAAAATTAGTATTTTACTTTCTCCTGTGTGCTAATAGCTCTGCATCCCTCTGCCTGTGCAGTTAAGTTTCTTTCTACTTGTGCATTGCTTTGTGTTTATGGCTGTTGCATCTAACCTGTGAAACTATTGCCAGCCACTCAGGATTTAATGTTCTTTTGTGGGCAGCTTTCCTTTATCTGACATTGAATAATCTGATACTGATAATAACCTCTTACTGTTTTGCTCCCATCGGTTTTTGTACATTTTGCTCTTTATCCCCTGACAGTATCTGGCTGGCCAGTTGTTGCCGGTTGCTGCTACATATGGCTGCTCGTCACCTTTTATCTCCTTGATGCTGAGCAAACAGAGCAAGCACTAAGTTTCGTGCAGGTTAAGAGCACAGATGACTCAGGCACACTTCAAAGATGCATCCCCCTCTTAGCCAGCAGGATGAATCTTGCTGTCATAGTGTAGAAATGCAACTTCAGACACATCAGTCCTGAAAGGGAGATCAGCCAGCAAATTACCTCAGGCTCCATTATCCTGGTTTTCTTTTCTTTATGGATATCTTTTCTGAACTTCTGGAAACCCTTGTCCTCCAGGCTTTTGAACTGATTCTCAAGGATGCTGAATTTTCTATTTTCTCACTGCCCTCTTTCTTCCTCATTTCTCCCCGGGAGCCCAGCACCCTGTCTTTCTGCCATGTTTGCTAGTTTGTAGCATGATAAAGCAGATAATCAGCTGGCTTTGAAAATAGCGCCTCTCTTTTGCCAGCTCTGGTCCTCAGTGACTCTTGAGTCCACTGAACTGCAGAAACCGTCTACAGCCCTTGGAGAGGTCACACAAGCATCAGATCTGGCACAGGATGGGTCACTTGAGCATGACCCTGGGAGCAAGGAATGGAGGCCAGGACCTTCCTGTGGTAACTTCAGGGAGTTATATTAACTCAAGCTATCCTGTGTCACCTCATCTTCATTCTTTTTGTAAAAGGATAGGGAAGGGAAATTTTGCACAAGTATATAGAGGAGATTTTTTTTTCTTTTTAAAGAAGTCTTGATTTTAGGTTTCTGTTCAAAAAATAATAGACTGTGTGAGGAGGGGCATTCCATCTGCTTGTGGGAGTGAGTCATACTCAGGACTAAGGTCTTTTCTAAGGTCTTAGGTGAAGTCATGCACTGCAATTTCTTGCACAGCACTAGATTCTCTGTGGTATTTTTCTGCATCTGTTAACCTAACCAGTCCTCAGCCTAGTGTTTCCCAGGATTGTGGAAGTGTTTATGGTTTATGGGAAACTACTAGCTGTTTCCCTTTCAGTATCTCTGTAATGTGGTGTTCATCGTACATTCAATGCAATATATTCTTGTGGTGCCTTATTTTCTTGTAACTGGATAGATCAAGAAAAATTAAATGCACAATATGAGCTGTTTTGCCATTCAGCTGTTCAGACACTTGCTTCAAGCTTCAAGGTGAAGTAAACATAGACTGAAGTGAGTCTGGCTGCCCTCCTTTCTTTTCTTACCTCGGCCCTGCATTTCTGTTTAAAGGGAGAATACTTTGGCCACGCACTGAAGTGAAAAGCTACTTCACAACTGATACAAACTGAAATAAAAGATCTGTATTGATCAGTGAATGGGCTCCAAAAGGTATCTTCAGTGCTGCTTCTTCACTAAGATAATTAATGTTTTTTTCATGAGTGAGAACAGTGCATTCTTCTTAGAAATCCACACAGCTTGTTGATGTTTTGGGGTTTTTTTTAATGTTTTTCTCCTTCTTCCACCAGAATGGAGTCATGTCTGGATTGATGCAAATGCTGCTTCTGAAGGTTTCTGCTCATATCACCGAACAGCTGGGAATGGCCCCAGGAGGAGAATTCAGGGAGGCTTTCAAAGAGGTGTGAGCTTGAAATCATTTTTCTGAGGTCAAATTACTGGCCTTCTGCTCTTAGAGTCAAACTAAATAAAACTATTTGTTAGTGACTAGAAAAGAGCACTCTGGCCATACTTGTGCTGAAGCCTGTGAAGTAGTAAGAATAACCTTCAGCTTCAAAATACAGAGGTTTGTAGCCCTAAGTGGTGTGTAAGCAACTCCAAAAAGGCTTCAGATGATAAGGGTTTCTCCTGATGGTATTTCTGATGGCGTTTGTTTTCATTCCATTAATAATTTATTTATCTCGTTCCTGTTAAATAATTGGTTTTGAATTCTGGATGTGGATCCTAGTCCCACTGTTGGTGGTTTTAGGCTGTGAAAACCAACTGTAAAGCATTAAGATCTAACACATTCATCTAGAAGGATTGTTTGGGGAAGTGAAATATCTGACTGGTTTAAGTCTTATCTGGTCTTTTAACATTCCCTTGTGTACTACTGCCAGCTGTGATACTGGGAAGTAATAGCTAGACTTCTGCTGTGTATCCCAGCTACTTTTTTTTTTTTTATTTTTTTAAATGGAAATACTGAGACACTATTTTCACTGTATGTATTCGCCTTGCAGAATATATCTTGCTATTTTTATGTAAATTAGATACTAGTAAGGACATCTGAGATAACATAACTGTTAAAGAATCTGGCATAGTTTGGTGTATTTATCCTTAAGCCTTGAAACAGTTTTCTCTTTAATGTTTTTCTGAGCATTCCAGACCAGAGTGAAACATTTTAAGTGTTTCCCGTTTTGAAAGAAAAAAAAATTGCTCTGTCCTGTTCTAAAGTGATTGCTTGAAATTTTTAAACAAGTATGCATAGGAAAGAGTTTTCTAGAAATTCTGTACTGTGCTAAGATTTGTCAGTCTGAGCTACAGCAAAGTCTCACTTCACCTTGTCGTGTGGTACCTGGCATCAGTTCTTGTTTCATAAGCTCCTTCTTGAATGTATTTTGCCATGACAAACTGCTAGGTTAGTGATCCTGACAAAGCCTAGGTAAAAGCAAAATGACCACAGTTGTTTCGCCTTAGACTTTATTCAGACCCACATAGATATTGAGCACCCCGTCTGTTCACCTTAAGTAGTCTTAAACAGAAGCTTTCTGCTTAGGTAAAAGTAGCCTGAAAAGGGTGGCATTACAACTTGATGTTTTTACTGTAATACCTACTGCATCTTGTAGCTGATGTATTCCTTTATGAAGTAGTATTTTGGAAATTGTATTTACTGCAAAGCCAAAATATTTTTTGATGTATGTCAGTATGTTATGAAGTATGACACTACTTGCTCTTTTTTAAGGTACATTGTATAACACAGTAAAACAAATGTTCTCTTAATAAGGATGAAACGTTGACTAGTGATTTCTATCTTCTTCAGGCCAGTAAAGTACCTTTCTGTAAATTCCATCTTGGAGACCGACCCATCCCTGTTACATTTAAGAGGGCAATTGCTGCGCTTTCTTTCTGGCAAAAAGTCAAGCTTGCCTGGGGCCTTTGCTTCTTATCTGACCCAATCAGGTATGAATAAGCATCCCATACCTTTATCAGAGTGAATTGTTCAATTCTTCAGTGTGACTTTAGTACTAGCTGGAAGTCCTTGGTATCCAGCCTGATGCAGTGAAACTTGAAGTTAGTGAGACGGGTAAATATACAAACTACCCTGCAATAATCCATATTTTTTAAAAGAAAGCTGGCTGTCTCGTCTTGTTCCAGTTCTTTTTTTAATTACCTTTTGAATCATTACTTCCAGATGAAGCGAAAGATATGGTGCTGGAGAATTCCTAGGGTACTTAAGAAAAAACTTTTTAAAATTACTTTTTTATTTTTATGCTGAAAATAAAATCTTTCCCACTACTATGTGTAGATATTGTAAGTAGAGGAGACTAGGGCCTCAGTATACTAATTCATTCCTCCTTAGGATTTCCAGAGGACTTGGGCCTGCTGTGCTAATTCACATCTGGATCAGGGCAGCTCCAGAACTGAATCTGCTGTCTGAGCAGATTTTTGGAACAGGAAAAAATGTTTAAAGTCTGTGGACAACATGTAGACTCTTAATGATTATTGCCTTTATAAAGGCATGTTGTTCAGACCTTTTGCCTTAGACTAATATTTCTCAGACAGCTATTCTCTAGCTCATTTTGGTTTTCCCTGCCCTTTGGAGACATCCCTGTGCCAAGTTTGCTTCCACAAGCAGGTGTGTGATAACTTGCTTGAATTGGGTGAGAACACATGCTCAGCCGTACTCCTAAATTCAGTCTGCTTCTAGACTCACGTTGTTGGGAGACTTGACAGAAATGGATTCACTGTACGTGGTCCCTGAATCTCAGTGCCTCTTTCATACCCTGTGACCAGAACTCTGCACAGCTCATGGAGTGATCTGTGACGTTTTTTACAAACTTTTGAAATTGGGTCAGGGCTCAAACTGTAGTTTTGTCAATCAAACTTCCTGTTTTCGAGTTTTAGCATTTACTTAATTGTCATTTCTTGTATAAATACTTGCTGTTACATTAATTTGTAAAATGACTTTGACCTTCTTTCAAGCCATTAACTACAGTTTATGCACAAAGTAAGTTTTCTTACTTGCTAGTCTAATGCCAGCATGAAAATTTTTGCAGGCTTTTGGGGGGGGCATTGGAGGATATATTTCTCTGCAACTTCTCCCATTCTTTTATCTGTCCTAAGAACATTTTGGTTTTCAACTGCAATATTAAGATATTTACAGTATATGCACAATAGCTTGCCACTGAAGTTTGGCCATAACATCTCAGTTGTACAATTGACTGATCTGCTATATTGATTTTTAAAAATAATATGTGGGTAGAGGTTGAAAAGGAAAGGTGTTTATAACTGGGAAGTTACTGGGGGGGGGAGGGGCAGTGGGGAGCAGGGGGAAGGGTATTGTGCACCCAGCCATCAACATGAGATTCTGTGGAAAATGGAGTAATAATTCGACATCAAATTTTTGTCAGTCTGACATTTCTATGATCTGTTGAATGCTAGCAGTACATTTCTCCTTCTGGTTGCTCTGTTAACATTTGTAGTGTCCTTTTGATCTTGGAAACTAAAGAAAGCATGTTTGGCATCATTCTTCAGTAGACAGTGATGCAAAACCAGATGATTCTGTTGCCACAAACTGACTGTTCCACAGTTGTGGGTGTAAACAGAAGGTTAGCAGCACCTGTAAAAAATACAAAAGCTCATGACATTTACTCCTGCAGTTTTTATTTGTTTACTTCCTGTTCATTTCCTGTTCTTCTGTTCAGGGAGTTGATTTATAACTTTGACTTCCCAGCCGAAGACCTGTGATTGACACTGGGAACCTGCAGAATTCTTCCCATCCCCTCAGACTGTGCCTTATGATGTGCTTTTTTTTGTTCCTTAAGTAGAGCCTCTGTGTGCTCAGAGATCAGATCTGCTTCTCAGGAGTGCTCTGTGTTGATTCTTCTAAGCTTATTAATATACACTGAAAGTGGGGCACCATGATAACTATTCCCTTTGAAGCCCTAGTGCTTTTTCTCAGTTGAGTTGTCAGCTTTTAAACTGGGAAGGGTAAAAATCCAGTTGAACTGCCTAAGGCAAGTGACCTCTCTTCTCTCCCTTTCCCTCACTGTAGAGGCGCATTGTTAGGTATCCAGTTTTACAGGTTTACAGAGGTTGTTTTGCTTTGGGAGAGGAGGACTAGGGGAGGAGAAATGCAGAGCATGGGTTTAAGTGAATAATGTGTATAATACCCAATTGTTTTTATTCATTGGTTTCTCTGTATTGGGCTTTAAAAGCATAACAGATACTGAGAAAACTTAACCTTTCTTTCAGTAAAGATGATGTGGAGAAGTGCAAACAGAAGGATTTACTGGAGCAGATGATGGCAGAAATGATTGGAGAATTCCCTGATCTTCATCGAACGATTGTCTCAGAACGAGATATTTACTTGACCTACATGCTGAAGCAAGCAGCAAAGCAGATAGAACTACCTCGAGCTTCAGAAAGTAATTGTTTTAAAGCAGATATCATAACCAGCAAGGTGGTGTTTGTGTATTAGTCCAAAGTTCAGTACTCAGTAAATCTGGGATGTTCTGTTCGTGTGTGCCACATGTCACGTAAGATTACAGTGCTTAAAAACCTAAAAAGGGCTATTACTCTTCTGTGCAACCGCCTAGAGCAGTAGACTCCAAGTTATGATTCCTTTCTCATTGTGCTATTTAAAACTGGAAAATACTAATTAGCCTGACAACTTTTTCAAGAGGCAGGCATCTGGTATTACAGCACAGCATGGGACAGGCTAGGCTTTTGTTGTCTTACCTCACTTCCACCCTGTTATCTCACCAAATCCGTTGCCATAACTAGCTGCTCAGGAACACGTTTCTTGTTAAGTTAATTACCTCTAATTTTAGTGTTCTTCATACTTTGCTTATTATAAATTGGGCTGCTAGGAGCCCTGGTGATGTGGCAATGATAATTAAACGTGTGACTCTGCATGTTTCAGCAAGGTATAGGCATACAGAATAATTGCATTTCTCTAGTCCTTGGAAGTATTTTTCTGCCATATGTGATCTGCATGCCCTTCCTATATATAAGCATACTGAGGTATGGTTTATATCTTGTTTAATATCTTAAGAAGATACTGGTTGTAATCACTTCATTGCAGACCTCTGGCACTGTCTTGTGATTGGAAAAAATAACAAGGGGATTACACTTGTGTTCTTGCATCTCACTTGCCTAATATTACCTCAATGCTGCCTTTATAAAGTTTGTCCAAACACAGTTATTTCCTGTTAGCTCAGTTGATAAGACTGAAAGAGGCACAGATGCATTCAGTTACTTGGTCCAAACAGCATGTGGAAAACGTGTAATTTTCAAAGAACATTTTGAAAATGTGTGTAATAGTTCTAGTGTTTTCAGTACAGTTTTGTTTCATTTTGAGGGGGGCTACTTTTCAATTTTTTTTTCAATTTCTATTGTTTTTACTTTTTCCTGGAAAAATCAAGGGTGGATATTTAAAGCAAGACAGTAAAACTTACTCACATTTTATATTTACGTATAATTTTCCCCATAGGAAAGCAGCCTAATTGCTATTACTTAAATTTTTTTCTGTGAGTTATTTTTATTGTGGTGTGGTAACATTATTTCATTGGGGGAGAGGTAATCCCAAAACTTTCAGGAACATTTTAACTTCGACTGAGTGTCGTAGAATTTGGGTGGTAGGTAGGAGGTGAGGTGAGGTGAGAGTTGGCATGTGTTGCAGTGGTCTAATGGTGACTGGCCAGCTGCTACACATGAATGGTATGGGATTTGCTGTTACTTGCTGAGGCCTGGTCTGTAGCAGTAAATTTAACAGGGGCAGGTGTGGTCTCAAGTGCTGTTCTCCAATTGTTCATTCTGCTTGTTAGCTCAGGTCTTGTGTGCCAGCTGCCACTGTCCACAGTGGTGGAGAACGCTCTCTGTTCAGGAGACAGCAAAACTAGGGCTGATCCTGATAAGCAGTACAGAGGCATGACTCGCACAGGGAAGGAAAAATATTAATTTAGCTTGCATCTGCTGAGCCTCTCACCCTGAGCGTGGAGTATGACCTGTGGCCAGGTCTATTTATTGAAACAAACATTTCCTAAAAATCCAGAAACAGTGCTTTTTTTTTTTTTTTTTCAGACTTGCAACATAAGAGGCAGTAGTGAGATGAGTATTAATTTTTAGTACATAGCAAAGTTTTATTATCTAGTAGTAAGAATCCCTACCTCTTGGAAAATTCAGTTTTATAATCTCACATATTACCTATTTATTTATAGCTTGAAATTAATTCTTATACTGATGTGTTCCTTTCTCTCCATCTCTCTCTCAGATGAACCTAGAAAATACATCCCAGCTGTTGTAGTTGGTGTTGTTGGGATGGGCCATGTACCTGGAATTGAAAAGAACTGGAACTCTGACTTAAACATCCAGGAAATAATGAGGTAACAGTTATCCTTTCCTACACATTGATGTAACAGCTTCTCTTGCTAAAAGACAGCAATAATTGATTTGCTTGATTTTTTCAATCAAAAAATTGATTTTTTTTCGTTGTTTGTCACAACTTGAAGAAACATCACTACTGTCATCCCTGCCCTGTCAGCTCACTGACTTGCTCTGCAGTGCTTGCAGATTGCGCTTACAGCAAAGGAAAATAAAATATCAAAGGAAAAAAATAAATAGTTTGATATCAAGGGAAGTAGAGATGAGAAGATGCCCTTGTCTAGAAAGAAGATTCATTGATCCACATCTAAGGCTTTTAAAATGAGAATTCAAACGAGGGCTGTAGAAGATGGTAAAAACAAAACCAGGCTTCCAGTGTAGCTTAGATAAATATAAACTGCTGGATTCAAAGATTTTGTTGCGTCAGGACAGTGCTGGCTTTGGCAAGCTTAGTATCGCAGTTGCTCATAGCCTATTTTTAACTGTATGTGTAAGCAGTAACATGTTTTAATGTATATACCGGAATATGGCCTGATTTAAGCCACCTATCTGGTGAAGTCTCGCTCCAAAGTACCTATTAAAATAATGTGTTGTATGAAAGAAGGAATTGAACCAAAATGTTCAGACTATGTATATCCTATAAAGCCACAAAGGTCAAGACTTTAGAAATGTAGGAAGGATTATAGTATGACCTGGTAGTACTGGTCTACAGTGGTTTAGGATAATAGAGCCTTTCAAATATTGGCAGTTTAGTTTACTGTGTTTATGTAAGCACCTCACCCATGTATTTAGAGGCTCTGAAAAAACAGAAAAGACTCAGACCCACCTAAATGATGTATTTAGGCATCTAAAATATGATTTAGAGAGACTTGTGGCATCTGGATCCGGGAATGCAGTGTACAGAAGCCCTGGCTAGCCATTTGTAAGTCTTTTTCAAGGCTAAGCCTCTCCTAGATTCTCCTCTAGTCACAAACTAGATGTCCATATTCCTCTGCAACCTCGCAAATAATGTGTAAAATGAGGTTGCCCAAATCCGTATAATTGTATGGTTAATGTTGGTTGCATTATGGATGTTACAGAACTGAATAGTCCAAAGCCTGATTACGTGCCTTCAAGTTTACATGAAGGGTCTTTTTCATAAAAGTTTAGGCTCTTTGTCTTGATTGTCTTTACTGTGCTAGTGCTGTAACTAAGTGGAAGCGTTACCAGTATCCTTCATAAGACATTAATATTGTGTTAACTTGACTTTCTAAAATAGTATGAAGCAAATGACATTCATAAGATTGTATCTGAGACTCATTTCTCATTAAACTGTTCTACACAGCCTGCTGTTGCACGGCAGTTGTGGAGCAGAGTTACGTGGGTTTTGTGTGTTAGTGGTTGCCACCTCTCAAGTGAAAAGTTTTTAAGACTTCTACAGGTATTTAGTTAGGTTTTACAAGTTGCAAAGTGATCTTGGAAATTGTCTGGATAGAAACATATGTTTTTCACACTTTCAGGTTTTATGTTCATGCATTGAGCCTGACTGAGCAGGCCTTACTGTTTGCTTCAGGTTCTTGTGAATTGATTTATTAATTTTTTTTAATTGCCCTGAGAGGCTGGACTTGAGAAAGAATAGCATGTAAGAAGGTATAAAGGGATGCCTTTACCCCATCTTTTTTTCAATGTGTATGCTTTTTTAAAACACTTCCTGTATATTCCTTTAATATGCAAAATGTTACCAGTAATAACTTTGCCCTAGTTTGAGCACATGGATATACTCGGTTTAGTTGTATCCTAATCTCAGCACATCTAACCTGGTTTGAGTGTTTTTGCACTGCTGTAACTGATTGCTTCTGAATACCTTAGAAACATTTTCTAGATATAAATAAATGAGAACTTGTGACTTCTTTGAAATGGCATGTGGAGACGTCTGTCACCTGTGAGAGGATTGTCTAAGTTGCAGTGTGGGTGCAGGGCCAGCTGAGCTACTGCAGAGCCTGTTAGTGAAGGTGCAGGGCTATGTGTGCATGTAGCATTATTTTGAAGGTAATATTAACTGTTTGCTTCGTGCACCAAGTTATAAGACTGCTCGAAGGCAGGGGTAGACCTGGTGTACCTGTGTCTGCTGTTCTCTGCCCTCCTGGTTCCAGGTGGCTCTCTGCAGAGACTTCCAGGTGACTCTCTGAAGATCTTAAAGCCCAGCAATACCTGCCAGACTGGAGACAGCTTCATGTGAAGCCTCCAATTTGTCCACACTGTTCTCTGCAGAGCTCCAGAGGCTGAGAGCACTGCAGGGGCTTGGCCTCCACACACTTACGCTAGGAGCTGTAGCCTAGGCTAGTAAGCCCGTCTGGCATCCAGGGGTGCACCTTGCTGAAACACCCCTCCGAATCTGTGCAGGGGCCAGCCTGGCTTCAGACTGGCTGCACAAACCTGAACAGGTCCTGACAAATGTTATGGAGAATATACAAGCTCTGTTCTCCTCCATTACCCTGAATGACAGTGAGTTGACGCTACAGGTGTTGGACTTAGGCTGTGTCCTGTGTTTCTTCTGACTTTTCATCTTTGTGCAGAGATATGCATAGTAATATTATAAACAGTTGACAAACAATATTAACTGCCAGTGTTCTTCAAGAAGTCTTGAAGTTGTTTAGTTATTTTGATGGAGGGGTGGGCAGGTTAAGGTCCATAGCCGTTAAGAGTGGCATCATACATAGGTGGAAAGGGCTTTATTATTATTTATTATTGGTTTTGTTACTTAATTTAGATGTAGCCCTTGAACATGAAAAAAAATATGTTTTTCATTCATGACATGTTACCTGAAAGTTTCCTGCACTATAAGGGGGAAGGGGAGAAAAGATCCTTGTTTTGATTTGAAAATGTCTGTTGTTTCAGCTCTGTAGATATTAACATTGTTTCTTTTTTTTTTTTGCTTCAGTGTGCCTCCTCCATCAGCTTCAAGTAAGATTTTCAAATTTGTCATAAAAGCAACAGTTTTTGGACTGATGGGATATGGCTGCTACCGAATAGGTCAAAGGACAGTTCAGTTTATTCTCTCGATGCCAGCAGCACAGAGCTATCTTCAGAAGCTGACAGAAATAAGGTCTCAGCATTGAACATCAAGTGGAGGCACTATGTGAAGAAGGTGGCTGAAAAAGGGTGACGGAGGCAACAAATGTGAACTGGACTGAAAGAAGAGTGAGATGAGGATTCTAGTCTGAGGTGATTGATGCTGAGCAATGCTGAATTGCTGTATAATAAAAATTTGATACTGAAGTTACACCAGCTATGATCTAATGAATAGGTTTGATTCCTGGTAGGCGTGTTGCGTGAAACCACATGATTCCAGATTGAGGTAAAAGAAATATGTTCACAAGTGTATATATATTATATATATGCATACTGTATATATAATATATATTACTGATGATGTAGTACAGACAGCTTGAAGAGTGTATGTTCATGACTTCTGTTCCAGAGGAACAGAAGAACACAAAGTAACCTAATCGGCTGCCTCTGCTCCCAAGTTCAGGGACACTTGTCTTGAGTGATTCTTTGCTTTTTTTTTCCTTAGGTATAATGATACCTAGTGGTCGTTTCTGGTGCCAGACACTTTTACAAGTAATTTAAAGGACATCTTCTCAATGTGTGTTTTATACTCAAAACATCTAGGCTTTTTTTAAACTTAAGAGCTTTCCAGAAATTTCAGAATTGTACAGGCTGTCATACATACACTGCTCCAATTTTTTACAAGCCTTACTGAAGAACAGGAACGTTGCCTTTAGAATGCATCCCTTGTTACCACCACCAGTTGAATTGTCTTTCTCCTGCATAGAGAAGGTATAGCCATGCCATCAGAATGCGATATGATTTGTGTCAGATGTTTACAGGACACTGTTCCTTTAGATTAGCTTATTTAAACTGTATTATTTAGCCAAATCCTGCTGGATTCAGTATTGTAAATTTAAGAGACTAGAACTACTGTACAACTTACTTTTGTTTCTCGGACCTTTCATTATTGGGACAAGAAGTCTGGAATTGATAGTACCTGCCCCTCATTTTTGATACATGAAAATATTTTATTTATCAATGTAATTTTTGAGTGGATTAATATTTTAATGTATTTAATAGAAAAGCAATGTTCAATTTAGTTTTTCAAACTAGCTGTAGCATTTTATTTGGATTACCTGCTATTTATACATAGAATTATGGGTACTTCAGACTGCTGTGATTTTTTTTTCTTAATTATCCAGGACAGCCATCCATCATCGAGCTATTTCTTTAGTATTATTTTTTAATCCTAGGTTCATATTTGATAGGAATTTTTTGGTACCCTTTATACAGGATTGTCAATGATTGTAAATTGCCCTCTGCAATCAGCTAGTCCCAGTTCAACAATACAAATAACTATAATTGTCATATCAAAGTTTTAACCTGATGTATTAGAATGGAAGAGTCCCATTTGCTCCTCAGGCTTATATATGCAGTTGCTCATCATTTGAAGTGAAGTTCGTGTCTGTATTAATTTCTTTTAGGAATGAAACATAGGCACCAGTGTGTGAGGCAGGAGGAGGAAAAGGTGATGTTAGCTTTGGGTTTCTTTGGGTTTTTTCAGTTGGTTCAATAAAATCAACAAGCCGCTTTTAGTAGGGTATATTTCCAAAGCCTTGTGTTGGAAATCATCCCGTACAGTCTATTGTTTGCTGAAAGTATGTATATGTATCTTCTGTGCAGTGTTGTCTTTTTCAAGCTTTTTGAATGAAAGCAAGGGTCTAATGCTCCTCTGTGTGATGGCATTGACTTTGCTGGGAGCTGGTCTGTCCATGCAACCTCATGCTTTTCTGCCTTGCACTTTGAAAATGTTATGAGTTCCAGTGCAGCAAATCATTTAAGTGCATGTTTATCTTTAAACCTATTAAATCTAACCCGATCCTGAAGAGCTCTTAAGATGATGCTAGGTGCTTTTCTGGATCTGGGCCTTACAGTTGTGCAGGGAATAAACCTTAGCAAATAAGAATGGCAGCAATTCACGCTTCTTGGACACAAAGTGTAAATGATAATAGAGAATACAGTGGAGGCGGGTCCTTTTATTTTCCATCTATCCGTGCTTAAACCACCAGCCATCTCTAGAAAGAGGAAAAGCAGCATTTGTAAACAATTTATAGAAGACCAGAGTGACTGCCTGAATTTTGATTCCTGATTTTTTTTTTTTAAAGGTTTAATGTATTGTTTACACTTCAGCAGTCCAGCTTAATTCTATTTATATTGTATGTACATTTTTAAAAGATGAAAGGAAAAGCTTAAGCTCATTCTTCTCCTGGCTTTACTGACATACCAAAATACTGTTTTGTTCGTTGTTTTTTTGAGAATTTTTAGCTGGTAGAATTCAATATATTGATGTTTTGCTTTAAGTTATCTACAGATTTTTAAGGTATCTGCAGATATTTTAAAAGTTCTGTAGATCTTTGATATCTGTGCTCAGGTAATTTTACACAAAGGAAAACAAATCTAAGGTAAATTTTAGATATGAGCCTTAAACTTGGGTGGGACTAATGCTAAATGATTGTCATGGAGCATTCTTGCAGACTTAATGTTTTATGCTTTTTAGCCACAATTTATTCCGGTGTAAGTCGTCCATTCATTATTAAGTTATTCTCTCCAGTTAATACCGTAAGTCTATTGTTTCACTCCTTTTTACAAAGCATATTAGCAGATTCTTCAAGGAGCCTGTTTGTGGATGGAGAATTTGCAATTTAGCTTCCCACTGTTGCAAACTGGCAGATCATATGCATGCACTGTTTACTCAGTGGCACTGGAAAGCCTGATGAATTTGCAGAACTAATAATCCTATGAATCCATACATGAATGCTCAATGTTGTATATTCAATGTGTTGTACTGTTTATGTAACATAATCCGTGTTCTAGGTCCATTCTTTTCTGTTCTAGTCAGTCCTTTCAGTGTTAACAGCATCCTGTAAAATTTAAATATATGTGGAATTGTCCCAGCCCCACCTCAACCTTATGAAGCCATATTGTATTTTTTTGGTGACATGTACATCTGTTTTATGCATTTGTACATGTGATGTAAATTTGAAGTATTTTTAACAATGTGTGCCTTTACTCTAAAGTGATTTAAAGTAAACAGCAGTATGTTCTATGATATAAAAAATAAAATATTTTAACCACCACTTCTGTTGAAGGCATTTATTTTCCTTATCAGTATTTTTACTGAGAACAAACACTGGTTAGCTAGATCTAGTACATGATAATTTCACCATCTAACACATCTTTCTGAACAAGATGATCAGTTGGAGTAAATACCTCCCACTGAGGGGCATCAGAGTGTAATGCTGAAGTAGGGAAACTAGTTTCTCTACCTATCATACGTAATGGGTTAAGAGAGGAAGGGATGAGTTTCCCTCCCCTAATGAACGTGCAGGGAGATTGACTTCCTAATGCCAGTACCTAAATTCAGAGTCCACAGTTAGACATGATGAGTTGACTTTTTTTGTTGTTGCTTTTCTTTTGTCTCTCCAGTGCTCAGTCATGCAAGGAGCTGATGGCCTTAGTCCCAGTCCAGCAAAGCGCTCAAACACTGGCCTAACAGCGGGCACAGTCACTTGTGCTTAAAGTGCTGTCCTCTGCATGGGAATTAAAGACCCTTTAAGTGGAAAAAGTTGAATTAGTGGCAAAAAGAGTTTTATCTTTCAAATTGAGCCAGGTAAATCAGCATGACCATTACTCTTTTTTTTTTTTTTTTTTTTTTTAAAAAAGGAAGCTATTAATAAAAAAACCCTGTATTCATACCAAGAGTAAGTATATATAGGAAACTGTATTCTGTACAGATAAGGTACCAGCTGAATAGTCTGCTGATTGTACACTTAGTCAAGCAGTGATCCATACTTTTTGATTGTACCTGTGTGAAGCGAAGTGCAGTCTTGTTTTCCTTGATCAGGCAGAGTTCCCTTGGGTTGCACTTGGAGCTAAGTCTGCAAAGAAGTGCTGGGTAAGCAGTTTAGGTGGAAGAAAAAAAAATTTTAAATGTAGTCAAGTACCATCCACGGGACGGGCAGATGACATGCTGCACAGTACATGAGCTATCTATTAAATCTAAGCCAATCCTGCAGAGCTCTTAAGATGATGCTAGGTGCTTTTCTGGATCTGGGCCTTACAGTTGTGCAGGGAATAAACCTTAGCAAATAAGAATGGCAGCAATTAAAGTTTCTTGGACACAAAGTGTAAATGATAATAGAGAATACAGTGGCACCTGCACATGTGGAAGGCAGCTGCCTGCTTTCAGAGTGTATCGTTCACCAGCATTACGTGCATACTGCTGGCCCAGGTCAAGTTTATGATGTGTCTTTTCTATACCAAATACTGAATCAAATTAAAAAAATCGATTTTTGAGGTGGATTAGTACTGCCCAGATTTCCACTGGGAGCTGTTTTTCTGTGTGTACTGTAAAACATCTAAAAGGCACTGAGAACTATATCAAGTTATCTCAAGGTGCCAGGCAGTAGTGGGAACTACACGTGGAAAAGAAACAACACGCTGTTGCTTCTGTAACTCTGCGATACTTATGTACATATTTTCCTGTTTCTTTCTAAAACTGAAATAAACTTTAATTTTAGACTTGAGTGCTTTGAGACTGATTTTATTGCAAGATTTTGGGGTTTTTTTAAAGTATTTGCAGAAGGGTCACTTTTCCAGCTCTGACTGATGGACAGACTTCAGTGTGGTGCTTTCAGCTGGCTGTGGAAATGTGCATGGAAGACTTTGACTTGCAGGACACAAGTAGCTCCAAAGATACAAAGCTGAAATCAGTCTGCTGACCATTCAGGTGAAAAAATATAGCTGCTGTGTGTATCCCCACAGCAGCAGGCCTTGTGTGTCCATTTGTGTGTGAAGGGGGACGGGGAATAGCTGAAGCAGCTGTCCTGTTCTGCAGGTCTGAGCTGAAGAGGCTGGCAGGGGGGTTGTCCAATTATCCCCTCCCTTGCTGCTTAGTCCTGCCTTACCAACGGGGAGCAGATGAAGCTTTCTGTGCTCCAGGGAGGTGACAGCAGCAAAGATGGGGCTAGCCTTAGCCTCACTCCCAGTAGGGAAGATGGTGGCAACTGGGGGTCTGTGTGCTCTTTTCCACAGCAACACCTTACCCTTGGGTCCTGCTACTTGGCTCCTCTGGTAGCTCTGTGCTGGGGGTGGCTGTGGTCCAGCGTGAGGAAATGTTTGCTTTTCCTTCTTTGCTGTTTTGTCTGTTGACTCATTTAGTACTGTACCGGAATCCACCTCAAAAATCTAGTGGTCTTAGTTTGAGGGGGGGAAAGATGCACACTACCACTTTCACATTTGCCTCATCTAAGATACTTGGGTTTGCCTTCTGAGTTAGGTGGAAAATACCATTAATAGTAATGATTTAGTGCCATCTACCGACCGCAGATGGTTTAGCAGGTACAGCTGTTTTTAAGAGAAGGTGTCTACCAGACCCCTGAGGCTACTCTTCAAAGAAGGTAAGTGTGCATACCTGAGAGGTTTGGTTTTTACTCACCGATGTGGTACTAACTGAAATGACACAAAACAGGAGCATCCTGAATAATTACTGACTTGTAGTATACACCCATTTCTTTTTCTTGTGGTTGTACTGATAGTTGAGAGGCAGATGCCCAATGAATCAGCAAGAAGGTATTAACATTCACTAAAAAAAAAAAATAATCTGCTAAAAAGCACGATTATGTTGCTTCTAGGGTACTTTATGGAAAATACAGAATTACATTGCTAGGGAAGAACATCCTTATTACACCTTAATTTTACTCTTTTGTAAGAATCATCATTTTAAAACAACTGAAATTAGCATGGATTGCTTCATTTGTAACATTTCAAGGATAGACTTAATTGGCCCATCATACAATACCCAGTCCCAGCACACCTTTACTCTCCTAACAGTTTAACGTATTTTTGTTTGTTGTGTTCAGAGACTGCTGCTCTTCTAAGGCAGTTGGAGACTCTGTGGGCTTCTCACTCAAAACCACATCTATCATGACTGCACTGGCAGGCTGTTGGTGCCACTCTAACGTGAGGGAGAGTGGGAAGACTTGGGGAACCCACAGTTGCCTTGATGGCTCATTGCTGTCATCAGCAGTTTCTGCCCGGCCACTACGTACATGGACTTCTACCTCTCCAACTGTGCACAGGCAGGCCAATGATGGCATTCCACGGCACACAGCAGTCAGACCTTGTCCTAAGCGTGCTCTCTGGGACACCCAGGCCTGTGAGAGGCACGCTTACGGCAGGCAGCACTCCCACAGTATGAGCCACAGCTCTGTGACTGTGCCAAGGTACGGCTTCCCTCCGCAGACCAGTTACCCAAGACAGAACTGAGGCACACTCTTTATTGACTGGTGAACAGACTATGGGGAAACAAGCAAAACAGAAAAATAGTAACTGAAGTACCATACCACTGATCAAGCTACATATTTATGCAAACCGTAAGGCACAGCTATGAAGTTACAAACTCTTATTCATTAGGTTAGAGAGATTAGATCTCAGATTAGATTCATTAGATCTCGGATCTAATGAATCTCACACACAGGCAACCCTCAATGACAGTTTTGTAATGTCTGTGTAAGATCTGTAATGTCATGCACCCAAGCTGCATGTTCATTCCGCCATGCCACAACATACAGCCAGAGACCTGATGGAGCAAGTCCAACCGGTTATCCCAGGCGATGCCTTCCAGCCTCCCAGGGCTTGAGTCTGCAGGTCAGTGTTGCTACCAGCCGTATACATCCACACTCCTACCCATCAGCAGGAGCCACCTGGTCTTCAGTGGACTTCATACCTCATCCTTTACTCTTCAGCATCAGGGCCCACGTTTTTACCACTTCCTCTCCTGTACCCAAATCCCTCCCAAATAAACAACCTGCCCCTGATGAATTCGTCTCCATTGGCTCTACAGCCATTTTGCTACAGCCATACCCAACTGTGGTATTTCTGATGCCATTACCCTGGCACTCACAGCCTTACGCTCTGTTACTGGCAGGGATACCCACTGCGGGCAGCCTGGATCCCCATGACTCCCCCATAGTTGTCCCATTAGGTTTAGTTTACCTCCTGCAAATCACAACTATTCCACATTAGCCTTGATTCCCACGCAAGCTGACCAAGCACTAGCAGGACCTTATCAGCCAGTTTATATACCGGAAAGCATCAGCAGAGACCTTTGTCACCCATCTGCCAGCACTGCTGGGGCCTTAGCTCTGTGGGGCTGCATGGTCCAGCGGGACCTCTTGCTCACAAGCCACCCCCTGGTCTGTCTGACCTTCTCCAAGGACATTCAGACCACTCCGGGTGCTCATAAGCTCAATCCCTTCCAGCTGGAAGCCACCACAACTGTTAGGCTAGCAATGCATGTAAGATGTTCAGCTGGGCACATGAGCACATTCTTTCCTTTTGAAACAAGCAAAGCATATATAGAAAAATAAAGAACATGACTTCTATTATAACCAATAACAAGTACAGGATTAAGTGCATTAAGTGCTGCATAGCAGTACTTTTGGAAACAAACCCATCGACACATACCAACAATGTACAGTTCACAATTTCAGTCTCTAGTTCTGCCAGTTCCTTACTTGCCTGAGGTGGTCCTCAGGTTTGCAACCTGTTGTCTGCTCTCTGGTTTCTCAGCTCCCTTCTGTATGCTGTCACGCCACCTGAACACCTCATCCCAGCAAGGCCTCTCAGCTCCCAGACAGATGTCATTAGTCCCTCGATCTGGAATAAAACCCTGCTTTTGAGTACAGGCAAATGAATGTACACCACCGACAGATGTAGTGCCACATCATTGGTCTTCTCCTGGAGCCACAGAGGTCATGTTATCCTCCTGCTCTCCCATTACAGGTGAGGTGATGCATGCACAGCCTGCACTGTTAGCGACCACCAGTGTTCCCACACTGACTTGCTCCACTGACACATGACAATATCCTCCTGTGGTCCACAACCGATGGTACAGAACTAGTACATACATTTCATTTAGTTGTCCATTTGCAACAGCAGTTGGTGAAACTTCCCCTGTAATACAGGACCTCTTTGTTGTACTACCCATGAGAATAGAGCTAATCCATCTGAAAAAATTGTTTTAATAGCCAACAATTGAGCATTAATACAATAGCTAGAGATATTAGTGAATGTAATCCCTTATAGTTTGTTGGTTTGTGGTTTTTAATTTGGCAGTTGCTTTTACCATGTGCCGTATTTGGTTATATCATTGCTGTTGCATCAAACAACAGTCTGAAGTTTGTAATCCATTTACCTTGTATATGATCCAAAATTGCTGCCATTTTCATAAAATGAATTGCAGAATGGCTAAGGTTAGAAGGGACCTCTTGAGACTGTCTGGTCCAACCCCCTGCTCAAGCAGGGTCACCTAGAGCCAGTTGCCCAGGATTGTCTCTGGATAGCTTTTTAGTACCTCCAAGGTTGCAGACTTTGCAATCATAAGAGAGGCACAACCCACAGAGGTACAGGTCACACTCTGGATGTGTTCTAGAGTAGTTCATGCCCCACACATCAATTCCCCATTTCTTTCCCCATCTTACAGAATTAACATTGATACTGTGCTACAGGATTTGTAGATGGTGTGATTTTAGTTTTGGATATGCTCAGTGGCCAAAACTAAATCTGCACCATCCGAACAATTAAGAGCATATCAGGTGATGCAACTGCATCCCCTTATTGTTACACTGGTTGCAGAGGTACCATTTGTATCCCATGCAACTTCTGTGGCTGACCCATGTGGGGATCCAAGCTGAATATCTAATTTATTAGTTCCATCTTTTTGTCCAGTCTCCGCACTCTTACAGGTAAAGACACTTAATTCCAGAAGGACTATTAACAAATGCTTATTACTGGGAAACCAAACACATGAGCTCATCCCCATCATCTCCACATCTTGTATTAAAATTCCTTTGACATCTTTCCTGAAAGAAATAAAGTTATTAACAGCAGTGGTGATGTTTCACATCCAAACTATCGCTCTTACACCTAGAAGCCAGAACACACTGAACAGGGCCTGCAATGCTTTAACAATGTTCCTGATGCTGTCTTAACACAACACTAAGCACTGTGAAGAAGACAGTTCTCAATGAGGGTCTCTGTGGTCCACACCTGTGATTGGTCCCACAACCACATTTGATCCTCAAGACCAGTCTCATTTATATGTTAGAAATATTCTCTTTGATTTCCTGGCAGTAGGCCCCATCTACCCATGAAAACCCCCCTTCTTTGTTTCCAGTTAGTTCTCGTTTCCCAACTGACAAGCTGCAATCACCCCTACATTTTCTCTGGGCCTTCCCCTTCATACCTGGGATGTGCATAGGACCACATTTCCCACCAGGGGTTGATTTCCATGTTGCTTTATATTGGCATGCCGCTCCTCAGCTGTGTGACACCAGAGCGCAGCATGGGCCTGTGCTCTCTGCTTATTGAGCCCTGCTCCAGGATCAAATCCGCATCGGAGGCACACAGCTGCTTATTGGCATCACCACAGAGGATGTCTGTCTGTGGGGCAGGGCCACAGACGAGCTCGTGAGGGCTGCAGGAGTACCTGGTGAGCTCTTTGTTCCCATGGCCCAGCACACAAACAGAAGTGCTCCAGCTCAGTCCTCTTTCTTCATCAATCAGCTTCTGTCTCTCCTTGATGGACCTATTAGCTCTCTCCATTACCCTGAAGGACTGTGGATGGTAGGAAATGTGAGTTAACTGATGTATCCCTACTCATTCCAGGAACTTCTGGACTGCTGCAAGTGGCTTCCTTTATCTCCATCAGTTATGACTGCAGGACCACATTCGTTCAACACTTCACATACACACCAAACCGCAGTATTAGCAGCGTCCTCACCCACCGCTATCGCCTCTGTCCATCTTGCTGTTCCATCAATGGCAACAAATACAAACCCTCCTTCAACCTCTTGAAACGGTCCACGTAATCAATTTGTCACTTGTCCTGGTTTCAGCTGGGACAGTTAATTTTCTTCTTGGTGGCTAGCGCAGTGCTGTGTCTTGGATTTGGTGTGGGAACAGTGTGGTTGGGGACTTTTTGGTTTCTCAGGCTGTGCCAGAGGGCTGGAGGGGCACAGGCATTGGGAAACTGGGAGGGGACACAGCCTGGACAGCTGACCTGAACTAGCCAAAGAGGTATTCCATACAATGGGACATCATGCTCAGATATAAACTGGAGGTGGGGGGGATTGGCCAGGGCTGCCTATCGTTGCTCAGGGACTGGCTGGGCATCAGTCAGCAAATGGTGAGCAGCTGCGCATCACTGTTTTTCTTTTCTCCCTTCCCTTTGAATTTCATTCCTTTCCCCCTCTCCCTCC
Organism: Ibycter americanus; assembly: GCA_035590275.1. Taxonomy (NCBI): domain Eukaryota; kingdom Metazoa; phylum Chordata; class Aves; order Falconiformes; family Falconidae; genus Ibycter; species Ibycter americanus. Next base: position 85,432,407 of record JAVJGI010000060.1, on the reverse strand, counting down.
TTTTCATTATAACTGTTACTATTATTATTGTTCTTTTGATTCTATTTTGTCTCAATTGTTAAACTGTTCTTATCTCAACCCTTGAGTTTTACATTCCTTTCCAATTCTCCTCCCCACCCCCCGGGGTAAGGAGGGAGTAAGACAACAGCTGCATGGCACTTAGTTACCGTCTGGGGTTAAACCACACCACCAGTGTTCAAGTGGTGCCCACTCCCAGGGGCCAAAGGCATAATCCAATGTGGATTTACAATTCACGGAATGGTTTGGGTTGGAAGGGACCTTTAAAGATCATCCTGGTCCAGCCCCCAAGGTTACAAGGGGTTTCCACCATCCACGTACTCCACATCTCCAGGCTTCCACAGAAACTGTGAAAACAGGGATTTAAAATCTCAGTCTATTCAGCCTTCATTGCACCCCATGAGCCTCCTCATGACCCTTCTGTACTTTAGTACCATATATATGAGTACTAGGAGGGGAAGAGGAAGTCTCCAGCACAACAGTTTTCCTTTGGACAGACCTGCCTTGAACTGAAACAGGAAATTCATTCCAAAAATGTTTGCCCACCCTCCCCCTTTTACCAGAATTATCTACCCATCCAGCTTATCCTCCCCTCTCCACAACCAGGCTTCTACTTCTTTCCCCCTCCTTTTTCCCCTCCCACTCCCAATATCCAGATGGATTTAGCCAGGAGTGGAGGACCCTCATTATCTAATAACATTGTCTTTGATCCCATAGCAATTAAGAAAGTAACTCCGCCCCCCCCGCCCCCCAGCAGCAGATGTCATACCTCCACGAAGCCCCTCCTCCTGCACACCAGGTCAGTGCAGTGGAGGTTAATCCCACTGACACCAGGGGCTGGGGCTCCTAATCTAGAAGGTCCCCTAAGGGTGGGTATAGTTTTTTCTTTGGGGTAGGGGGAGGAGCTGAGGAATTCATCTGAGTCAGTTTTTCCCAAATCTCCTCTTGCTTCATCCCCTTTTCCTGAAGGATTTTCTTCATTTTGGCAATTAACACTCCTGTGGGCTGACTATCCAGCTCTCCTTCACTCACCCCCTGGCTTATCAAGTATCTCCAAATTGTCCCTCTGGGAACGTATTTCCTCCCCTTTGCCTCCGGGCCAGGCTTCTCCGCCATCCCCTTCCCCTCGGCTCCCATCAGGGTCCCCATGTTCTCCAAGGCAGCCATGCATTCACCGAGGGGGCGGCCGATCAAAGTAGACCCCAGGCTGACGAAGAGCGCCTTGTGCGGCTCGGGAGCGCGGCAGGCCAGCACCCCCACATCCCCCTGCTCCACGTTCACCCCGAAGACGTCGAAGTCGGCGGTCACCGGTTTCCTCCTTTGCTTCAACACGCGGAGTAAGACGTTCCCACAGACGTGGGCTGACGCCTCCTGCACATCGCTCCAGGGCGCCCCCGCCGTGTTGTCTTTGAGGGGCTCGTACTCGCCCAGGTTCCTGATGACCAGCCTCAGGATCTCGCCGCCCAGCGCCCCGGCGGCGGGCAGGGCCCTGGTGACGGCCCTCACCGTGGGCCCGGGCAGCCCGACGGCCGCCACCGCCCGCCGG
>JAVJGI010000060.1:85382795-85419827 GCA_035590275.1 Ibycter americanus | reverse complement strand
TCATTTTTTTCTGCCCCCCCCCCCCCCCCCCCCCCACTTTATGCTGTAGTGCAGTTATTAATCCAGGAAAAAAATTGTTAGCTAGCATGGTATTGAAAAATAAGGTGAACCTATGGTATAGCACCAGCTAATACAGTCAAATGTAAAAAGATAGAATCCTAGTCAAACCCGCAGCAAAATAGCCTGGATATTGTGAAGAATTTATTACCACAAAGCAGTTCTCATTCTGTGATTTAGACTGGCTAACTAAATAAACTGTTGTCTCATATGACTTAAATGAGGTATCTTTCCCCTTACTGTTTGGGTTTTTATTAGTACTGGTAAAATCAGTAGGTGTTAAATCTTTATTCACATGCTGTTACAATATTAATGTTAGGAAAAGAAATTTTCAGGAGCACAAACTCTAAGGATTCTGTATTATCTTCATACCTAAGATCAAATTTCTTATTCCAAATTTCTTTCAGCGTTCCAAGGGTATTTTGATAAGAATTGCACATCTAAACCCAACTGGTAATTCTGGAAATGCACTTTATGTACCACAGGAATGTGAATTAAACACACTGAAGAAGGGGGAAGGAACAGTAAAATTAGCATAATTTGTGATAAAAAAAATTGTTCTATTAATTATGAAGTACTGTTACTTAACCTCTCTAGTGAAATCATGGGTTATTGTGAATGTTTTCGTCTCTACTTTATGGTTGCAAAAAGATGGTTCTTGATGAGCAGCTCAGCTTTATCTTATGTGTTTGTTCCTTTTGTTCCCAGACAACTGTCAATGATGCTAATGTTGGCACAGTCTAATCCTCAGCTGTTTGCATTAATTGGAACAAAAGCTAACATAAATAAAGAATTAGAACGCATTGAACAATTCTCTAAACTGCAGCAGTTAACAGCAGCTGATTTACTCAGCAGAAATAAAAGACACTGGAAAGAATGGTTGGAGAAATACAGGTAAGGTTTCTCGGTATTCACGGCAGTGTATTTTAGTTCTTCATTTTATTTGAGAACAATGTGTCTGTCTCGTGAAGGCACACCCTGTCTCGAAGTATATAGATTGGGAGGGATGTGGAGGGCATGCAACCTAGAATATTAAGTACTTCCAAGATCAGTGTCTGTTGCTGTGAAAGTTCAAGGGCATCTCTGTATTTAGTCTACTAGATTTTGGGGAGGAACGGAGGCAGAGAAATCACTTAGCATCAAATCTAGTATTAAAAGTGCTTCAAGAGTGTTGATGTCGATTCCAGCAGAGGTTACTTTCAGTTGTGAGCTTTCAAGTGCTCAGTAACTACAATTAACTGGCCTCCAAGAATTTTATCCTTTTAAAATGTTTTTCTGAAGGAAAAATCTCTGTATTAATGTAAAAAGCAAGTGGAAGTATTCTTGATCAGAGTAACTGTAAAAGAAATCACGGCTAGGGAAAAAATGTCAAGACTATTCTAATAGCCATAACTTAAAAGCCTAAAAACTTAGTGTTAGCAGAAGATTTTTTAATAAAGATAACCCCTTAGTAGAGCATTAGTTGTTTCTGCTGAGTGAATTGGGTCAGGACTCCTTTTGTCACCTGGCTGCCTGTGATCTTGCTCTCCAGTGAGACTGAGAGTTCTAGCAAGTATTGCTGCTATAAGGTAGAACAAACTGCCTCAGCTGTATTGCATCCCTGTACTTTTATCAGAACATCAAAAGCTTTAACTAATAAAAAAGCATAGAAGTACTTAAAAGACGATCTGAGTGTGGTGGGTTTTGTGGAGCAGTGCAGAACAGACCGTGCACCAGTGTCTCAATCGGACTTTTTCAGAGAATATGCACGGTGTGCCACTTCCTTGAGCCCTGTCAGGACCTGCTGATGGTCTGTAATGCTGCTTTTAAATGAAGTGGTGTTTTGTATTCTATTATCATACTGCATTTTATAAACTGAGGGGATTATAGGAGATGTAATATTTATTAAGAACTGCAAACTAAGGATCTCAAGGCAAGGGAATGTGTCAACTTTTACATACGATTCTTGATCCAAACCAGTTGTTTTCACTTGCTTGATTTCAGAGTCCGTTTGCAAAAAGAAATAGAAAGTGTTAGTGATGCTGATGCCTGCAACACTGATCGTGTGAAGGTTATGAATTCAAACAATCCAAAATATATCTTGAGAAATTATATTGCCCAGAATGCCATAGAAGCAGCTGAAAATGGGGATTTCTCAGAGGTATGCCATTACTACTTAACATTTCTCTAGGTTTGCATGGATGTGTAGTGGTGCTGTTGATGACTGACATTACGCTGAGTGAGATTCATTCTGGCATCTTGGGCAGCAAGGGGATTGGGAATGGGAATTTACTGTTTGGAAGGTCTGTATTATTTTTGAGGGAGCTGTAATTTTAATGACTGCATAACAAAGAAAGGAATTGAAAATCTAAATCTGAACTTGACCAGCTTTTGTAGGCTGATTCCAGGACAAGACACTTAACCCTGCTTTTACAGTCTTCAGGATGGTGTTTACCTTGGGAGGCAGTTGGGGATTAATTTATACTTGTTCCTTGCTGTGCTGTTACCTTTTAAAACTTATGGCTTTCACCCCTGGAGTCCAGCACGTGGCTCATTACTTGCAGCATATGGGAAAAGTTAATTTGTTTTCAGAAATGAATGACACTAGAACTTGTATTTGATACTTGCATTTCAAGTTACTTGAGTTTGAGTTCCATACAGATACAAACTCAGCCAGTTATGATCTTAGTTCTCAGCTTATTTGATATGCGTAGTGTTCATCTATTTAATATTTGGCTTGTCTGGAGTTTGTGCATTAAATACAATATACCTGATCATTATTTGGTGTGAGGTTCTTCTCTACATTGTTTTGCCTTTCTAAATTCTCGTAACCATGCTGTGTTTTCTCTCTAGGTAAGAAATGTACTGAAACTCTTGGAGAATCCATTCCAAGAAGCAGAAGGTTTCAGGGAGGTAAAGGAAGATGCAGAAGAGGAGGGAGCAACTGCTACAGCAGCTGCTTGTGCTCAAGAGACCAGAAGCAGACTACCATATTGCAGTAAACCTCCGCTATGGGCTTCAGAGCTCTGTGTTACATGATCTTCCTAACTGCCTTGTTTTGTTTTTTGCTGTAAATTGAAGACTGTGATTCTCCTTCAGCAGTGAAGAATTCAGCAAGGCAAACATCAAAGTGCTATTAAGTTATTGAAACAACCCTACATTTGGATGCATCTGCAACAGTCTTCAGCTGTGCTTAATCTGAAGCAATCATGGATCATTGGAACAAACCAATAACAAATGACAGTCCATATACATCAGTAATTTAAACGTTTTGAGACTGAAAGTCTTTCCTTTATTCATACCACATTGCAAGTAGAAAGCAGTATTTTATGTTGAGGCAGACTGAATTTCGAACATCCAAATGGAGTTGTTGTTATGTGAAGACAAAAATAGCAAGTCAGGAATCTGATCTGTTTTTGTCTGATGTCTTAACTAATAGTACTTCTAGCATTTATTTACTGCTTTCTCTATGCAGGGACTTTTAGTCCTCTTTTAATGGAGGAATAGATTGTGTTGCTTGTTTGAAGCTATGTTTCATTTAAGTAGTTCATTTCTTGTGAACCTTCAGACTGATACTCAATCATTATCTATTTTCAGAGAATTTGTGCAGGCTAGGGTTTGGGGGGAGCAAATGATTTTTTTTTAAAAAAAAATACATTAAGAGCAGAGTTAAGGGAGACTATATACATTTGCACTTGAAAATCTTGGTGGTAAAGTTTATTCAGGTTCAGTATGTTTGCATACAACACATGTAAATATTTACTAAAATCATGGGTGCACTTTGTAAGCCAGTTGACTCTGGCAAGGTCAGTTAGCCAGATCAGTGTGAACCTTAAACTATTCCAGTCCTCAGATCCAGGTTCGTTGTCTGTTTGTTTGTGTGCTCTTACAGAGTCTCCTTGTATGAGAAGCATGCAGGTGGGGTACCTGTTCGTTCACACTGGTCAGTGGGATTCTTCTGGTCTTGCACCATGTAGTTTGTTTCCACGGTCTTTGAAAATCTTTATGCTGAAGTTGCCGTTCAGGAACATGCTATTTGAGCTTGTGTTAAAGATTGTAGAGGATATGGGAGGAGGATGGGAGCTGACTTACTTATAAGTTCCTTATCGATAGTGTTTCAGTTGAGATTTCAGGAGAAAGTTGGTTGCCATTATTGCCACATCAGCAAAAAAAAGTTGTTCCATAGTTAGTTATACTTAGCTTTCTGAACTTCTTTCTAAAGAACTCTATTACTGGTTCAGATACCTGAAATCTTGGGAAAATTTTAGTTTAATGCAAAGGCTTCTCTTTTCCAAAGAGACCACCGTCTTACACTGTGAGTTTAATATACTCTACTAAATTGTTCCTCCACCCCTGTGCAAGCTTGGTGTTAGCTCAGGTTGAATTGTGCTCTTAAGTCTTCCTCAAAATACGAGCTATTGAAGAACAGGGAGAACAGTTGGGCTGCTGCTTATCCGCCTGTACTAATAATCAATTTGTCCTCCTTGCTGCCACAGTAAATAGGTGATGCTTTGAATGTAAATATTCATTCTGTCTTGCCTTTGACCTGGAGAAGCTGATGCCAAATGATGATTTGTGACAAACTAGAATCTCTGACCAACACGGCACTGACTGTGACATTTTAGAGTCCTTACAAAAAAGGACAAACCCGAAAGCGTGTTTACCTAGTCCATGGAAAAATGATTTACTTCAAAGAGGAAGTACCTTGAAAAAATGGGCGACAAGTAATGCTAGCTGGTGCACCTGGCCAGCTTTTAGAAATAATCCATTTTTGGAGAAGTTTGAGACTTTCCTTGGGGGTTATCCTTTCTTTGAACTTGGGGGTACTGGAACCAAGCCATTTAATGGAAACTTTTAACAAAGTCAGTGCCTGGTAAAAAGGACTGCACTGGGGAAGGGAAGTGTGCCGGCAGTTTGAAAGATGCTTTAAACATACCCCTGACACATTTGCAGAACCAGCGGTCCCTTATGGTGTGCCTGGTCCGGAAGGGAGTGATGGGGGTGAAGTTGCTGCAAGTGAATCAACATAACTCTGTGCTGATTTTGTTCCTCAATTTATGTCTTTCCTTTTGGGAGGCAGAGGAGAACAGTATTTTGGAGGAGCTCTGCCCAAGCTTTTGGCTTAACAGAATGGTCTAAAAAGTAATGATTTTACACCATACCCAGGGGATCAAGTCCTTGTAATGGCATTCTGATATTAATTTGGGGCCTTTGAGTAGATCTCTATTAATAATGGTACAGAGAAGGAGGATGATGATATAACCATGTGTTTGGACACAGGAGAATTTGAATTAACTACAAAATTGTTTTCTGTGTAAAGATACAAATTATTGCACATCAATAATGCCAAAATCATGGACAGAGATACTTTGAAATAATTTGCTAGCAATTTTATCCTTAGGAAAATTGAATGTAACAGTGGGGAATGAAAGTATGGTGCTGTTTCCTGCTAAATGCATTCTTTGCTTACATATAGATCAAGTGCAGGAGGTCTAGAAAGCTTGAAATGATGAATGCAGACCCTTGATGTGGCTGCTTTGGCATGCCGCTCAGTATTTGTAGTTGATGCCATATGTTCACTGATGGGTAGAAATACTAAGAGAGTATTCACACAGTCTAACTGCGCTGACATTCAACTGCTTGGCTTCTCAGTGCGTGCAATAATATCGATGCCTTGTATCTGAAGAGGTGTGGTGATCAGGAGCTAAGTGGAATGCTTGTGCTCTTCCAGCACTCTCATATCAAAAGGCAGGTAGCAGTTTCAGCTCTGATAGTGAGTTTCTTCTGTTCTTGTTTCTGGAGCAGTGTGGAAGCAGGGCGTTGTTTAGGACAGACCAAATTTTGTCCAGGAAAGAACTTTATCTCTTAGCTCAGTTCTTCAGAGAGAAGGGAGTACAGCTTATAATATTTCAGAGTCTAAATACTTGAACCATAAATTGCTGCTTGATTTTTACAGCTTGTATTTTCAATAGATAAACCTGAAAATAATATTTCTTACTGGTCAAATATTCTGCTTGTATAAAAGCCATGGACTTGTGCTCAAAATGAGTTGGTGACTCTTCACATCAACAGCTTTCAGTGGAAACACTTGTTTAGACTTAGTCTGTGGCTGTACAGCTTGAACTACCCTTGCATAAAAGCAGGTGGTACCCAAAATACAAAACTGAAATGAGAAGCTCTTGGAGAGATGTCTCTGAATAGTCTCACATGGTAGTGGGACTCCTCTCATGAGTTCATAAGATTTCACCCTAACTCTGCTTCATGAGCTTGTAAATCTACAGTTGCCCAATGTTTTACTGTCAGCTCTCACTTCGGAATGTGTTGTGGGTGGGTTTTTTCTTTTCTCCAATAAGTGTTATGGCTTTCTTTGATTCTTTTATTAAAAAAAAATTTTAAAACCATTCAATTTTAATATTCTTTTTCGTGCCTGTTTTCTGAAAAAGTTTTGTTGTTAACCATGCTGTTTGCAGACTTCATTTCTTTAGAAGTATTCACTTTGTGTTAACATCAGATGGCCGGGTCGTATCACAGAAACCTCACTTTGTATTTTTGCAGTGTTTTCTGAGGAGTGGATTATCACAGGGATGGTCTCCTGACCTGCCAGCGATCTTGGTGGTATGTATGGAGCAATGTAAGAACCCTCACCATTTTCAAAGAGAAACCTCCCTCCTAGTTACTTGGCCATGAGACCTATGCTGACGCATCTTTTATTCTTCCTTGCATCACTGGGATTAAACCCACCACCTGATGTCAACAGGTACAGGATGTGATTTTAAACTCTCCTCACAGAAATAGGTCTTTGGGGAAAAAAATGAAGATGCATTTTTGTTGTGGTTTAACCGCAGCCAGCAGCTAAGTACCATGCAGCTGCTTGCTCACTGCTCCTCTGCCTGGCCCTCAGCAGGATGGGAAGGAGAACTGGGGAAAAAGGTGAAACTCAAGGGTTGAGATAAGAACAATTTAATAATTGAAATAAAATAAAAATAGTAACAGGTGGACTGTAAAGGAGAGAGGAGAGGACTAAAATCCAAAGGGAAGGGGGGGGGGGGGGAAAACCCCAAGTGATGCACAGTACAATTGCTCACCACCCACTGACCAATGCCTGACCAATGCCCAGCCAGTCCCCCAGCAGTGATCGGTCCATCCTGGCCAACCCCCTGAGTTTATATACTCAGCATGATGCCATATGGTATGGAATATCCCCTTGGCCAGTTTGGGTCACCTGTCCTGGCTGTGTCCCCTCCCAGTCTCCTGTGCCCCCCCAGCCCTCTTGCTGGCAGGGCCCGAGAAACTCAAAAGTCCTTGGTTTAGTATAAACATCACCCAGCAACAATCAAAACCACCAGTGAGCTGTCAACACTGTTCTCACACCAAATCCAAAACACAGCACTGCCCCAGCTACTAAGAAGAAAATTAACTCAATCCCAGCTGAAATCAGGGAAATTTTGTTTTAAGTTTATTTAAACTGGATTGAGTAGCTTATGCAGATATTTTTGTTTTTCAAAGATCTCTGTGATACCATGACTCTTCAGAGCGGAGAACATCTAGTACAGAGCATGTCGGATGAGATGGATGCCCTGGCATGTGGCCCTGTTACACTATTTCCTCATGTGGATCGGGATCTAGCAATCTGTAAATCGTTCTGCAGCATTCAGAGCCTCCTCTTACTCCTTCAGCCTGAGTACGGGGGACTTCCCGGTGAGCTGTGGGGCCCAGAGGCTCAGGAAGCAATTCATTGGTGAGGATCACTTTCCACTTACTCCAAAGCTAGTTGTTAACAGAGCCAAGGGTTTTACATAGTCCTCCGTGTGGCTTTAAACCAAAACCTCATTAATGTTACATTAGCAGTTTTAACAGATTACTTGGGTTGTTCATGGCTTTCTTGAGCAAAGCATATGCCTCTTCCATGGTGGTGGTGATGGAGGGGGGGTGGGGAGGGGGCAGAGAAAGGGAAAATGTGGGTTTGAAGGGGAGAAATACTTGCACTGGCAGCCAGACGAGCGGTGGCATGTGCTTGTTCTGCCTTGACGGTGGTGTAGTCAAAAATTGGTTCTGGGCACAGTAGCACAGACTGTGTGTGGTGTGCATAGGACAGGTGGAGAGGACTGGGTTTCTTCAGCCTCGGGAGAAGGCTAAGGAGAAGTGCTGTGCTGGGAGAGTGTAGAGAAGGTAGAGCAGGCTCTTCTCAAGGGAGCACAGTAATAGGATGACAGACAGTGAACAGAGTTGCAAGATGGGAAACTGAGTAGATATAATTTTTTTTTTTCTACCATAAGGGCAGTGAAACTTGAAACAAGTTGCCCAGAGGTAGTAGGATCACAATCCTTGATGATTCTCAGAATGTCACTAGAGCAGGCTGCTCAGGGCCTTGGCCAGTTGGACCTGTGCTAAGCAGGGATGGGACTAAATGACTTCCAGAGATCCTGGCCAACCTATGTTATTCTGTGGACGTTCTGGGGCTGACTGGCTTGGTGCAGTTCAGCGCAGGGGTTCTTACCTTTTGGAAGATCTCATCTGAGGATGCTGGCAGCAGCTGGTTGCTGTCTGGGGCCTCTAATGATACAGCAGGTTCAGAGGAGTTTTAGCTGGAGTTCTGCATGGCTCGTCATCTGTACTGTGCTTGGCCACCCAGATCCTCATGCAGTGGGATCTGCTTGCTTGCAGGCTAGGCCCATTCAGAAAGGGGACAGTGAGCAGTCTTTGCAAGTAAATTGGAGAAGGGGATGGAAAAGTGTTTTTTAGGTGATAGTAAAAGTATTGAATAACTTGTTCTGCTGATCAGTTGGGAATGTGGAGAACCATCTTGAGGTAGTGCTGGAGCATCACCCAGCTCTGACATAACTTGCTTTCCCACCTGAATATACATGTGGCTCCTCAGGGTGCTTCAGCTGGGGGAAATCTCTGCACTCCAAAGTATCTGTTGAACAGGGTTGTTTCTGGTATTCTGCGTTTCAGTTTGTCTGTGATGGAAGTGGGTTTAGGCCAAATCTGCTGCTTCTCCCTTTGCATGGAGTGAGTGCATCCAAGCAAAGGGCTGAAAATTCAGGCCTTGATTATCCTGAATTTACTTTGTCAGATCCATGCTTCACACACTTGAGTGTGTATTTCCACACAGCACCCTTCATTAGATCACGTACCACCGCACACTTAGTCTGCTTGGTTACGCTAGATCGTGCTCAAGCAGCCACAATGCCCTTCCTTAGCAGACCCTTCAGCTCTGTTACACGGGTGGATGGGACACAGGCAGCTTGACTTCTGACCAGAGTCAGTATGAGATGGGCAGAGGCAATAACCTGCACTTACCCCTCCAGAGTCAGGTGATACTTGACGGTAATGGGTGTAAACCTGGCAGGAGGGTTTCACCATGCTGTCATGTCTAGTGTAAGGTGACACAGCCAAGGCTATATTCTAAATAATGCAACCAATATCTACGTTACATCTTCTTTTCATTTGGCTTTATGCTTCGTGCATTTAGAGTGGGAGGTTTTTCTGCATGCAGTGGCAGTTCTCAGTTGCTCTCAACTGTATAAAAATGTTGTGTTTGGTCCCTCTGCCCCGCCTCTTAGCACCCCGATTCTCTCCCACCCCAAATCAGCCTTGCAACTGATGGGTGCAGCTGCCCTGTGATGTGGGACAGGTACCATGGCATATAAATCAAAGGACATGAGGGATAGTGATAAACTTTCAGACAGACCCGAGTATTGACTGCCTTTTCTTCTGTGCATAATAACCAGTCATGCAGTTTTTACAGCAACTGCTTAATTAACAGGGGAACAGAAACCCAAGGGAGAAAGTTGTGCTTATCTGTTTCTGTAGCCAAGGCATGCAAAAAATCTGAAGGTCTGTACTGTTCCTTTCCTCCCCTGCTGCTGTTTTGGTAGTGCAAGGACAGTGCCGCAGCACTGCAGAGCACTTGCTAAGCCTGCGTGTGAGGCCGGTAAACCCAGAGGTGAGATTTAATGACACTTTGTGCAAGAATAAGCCAAAACATTTTTGGTAGGCTAAGCTGACCTACAAAGCTTATTTCATGTGTTTTCTATTCTGGAGTTGATTTTTTTACAAAAAGTTGTCATTGTAATACAGTAGAACAATCGATACATTGATATTTAAATACCTTTTGCTTCCATTTTTCTTTGGGGGATAAAAAAAGGTTGCACAAATATGAAACTATTACAGCTTTTCAGGTAGAGAATCATTTGCTCATGATGGCAAAGCTGTGCTGGCTCCCAGGCCTGGCTGGTGACCGAGCAGGTTTTCCATCCCCTAAGCAGCAACCTGTTGTGGTGTGTGAGCTCAGCACAGGAATGAGAAGGACCCCCGAGTTGATGTTGTGGGCAGCGGTGGGAGTCAGTCACAGGCAGCTTCTACCTCTTCTGTCAGGGTGGTCCAAGCAGCTGTGCAGGGACGCTGGCTGGCTGCGTGGGGGCTTCTGCCTGGCCTCTGCCTTTCCGCGGTTGTTGTCGGACAGGAAACTCTTACCTGAAACACTCCTTTTGTGAGTTAATGAACTTGGCACCAGCACCGGCATAACAACACTCCTGTAAACTGGCTTCTCCCCTCTGTTCTCTCCAGCCACAGGGAAAAAGCAAGAGGTGACCCATCCATGTTTAGCTCTTCCCCAGAAGTGGAGATAGCAAAGCCACCTTCAATGGATATGAAGCCAGGGCAAAAGGAGGCCAAGGAGGGAATGCCCTTCAGCTGCCTCTGACAGGCCCAGTACACTGGGAGCTGAGCTGGCTGTGGGTCCTTCACCTTTCCACCTCTAGTTAGGAGGTACTAGTGCCAAGATGTGGATCAAAATTGTGATTTGTAGATGCTTCTGGATGACTTTCAGTCCACTGCGCTTAGAAGTTCTACTGTGCAGAAAAGCAGAGGTACTACAACCATTTCTATACTGAAGTGCTCAGGTAACACCACAAAGTTGAAAATACACATTAGTTTTTCTAGTCTGAGGTAGTTTTTGGTATTTCCTAACTGCCCTTTCTAAACAAGCAATTATTTTCCACACCAAATTAACTTTACTTTGTGCAGTGTCTGGACACGATGGAGTTAACTTTCTTCATAGCCGCCTGTATGGGCATGTGTTTTGCATTTGCAGCTACCCCAGGGCTGATAACACAGCAGTGTTTTGGCTGTTGCTGGTGCTTGCACAGTGTCAAGGCTGTGTCTTGCTCTGCTCTGCCCCTGCCCAGGAGGTAGGTGAGAAGTCGGGAGGGGACACTGCTAACCTGAACTGCCGAAAGGGCTATTCCATGCCCTATAGTGTCTTGCTTAGCAATAAAAAGAGGGGGGTGGGAGGGTGATGTTTCCTAATTTCCATATTTTGCTGCTTTTTTGTCTAAAGGCTTGGCTGTAAGAAAGCAGGTCATCACTGCAGGACTGCACCTAACACTAGGTGCATCAAAGTGGATGAATTTGGTAAAATGATCAGCATTACAGAGCTCAGTGTGAGGACAGGCAAGGTGATGCAAACAAATTCACATAGCAGCATTTAAGCTGAATCAAAAATATCACAAAATAGTTTAGGTTGGAACAGGTCTCTGGAGAGTCTAATACAACTCCCCCCCTGCGAAAATTACTATCTTTAGACACGTCTGAAAATTCCCCCCCTGCGAAAATTACTATCTTTAGACACGTCTGAAAATTGTAAGTATGAAGATGGCAAGAGTATAAGGGATTAAGATAAAGCACTTCAAATGGTTAAAGAGAAACTATTTGTTATCTTTGACTAAGGGGATGGAGGTGGTGTGTGCTACAAATGTAGCAATGGCAGGCTAGTTTTATAGCACCATAGAAGGGCATCTTGCATCAGTGTACTGTGGGATGATGATGAGCAGTACTCATGGCCTGCATTTGAGAGGTCTCTTGATTTTTACCTATTGCTAATCCTGATTTTCTTTTGCTTCACCATAGAGGACTCCTTTAGGAGGCAACAGAGAGAAGGCTGCTCCTCATGCATAATGGTACCAAGAGGTTAATTTAGGTACTCTGAATCACTTCTGCTTGCCTCTTTCTACTGTCTCTTTGCTGCCTGTCAATGGCCAGCTAAGGCACTGAATGCATTTCTGAGAGCTGACTGCACGTAGGCAGCGTGGTCTTCCTCCAGGAGCTACATTGGGTTCATGGGAAAGCTAAAACTTTGTCTTTGTACAGTTACACAGTAGTGCCAAGCTCCAAGGTTCCAAACATCTGCTACCTGCTTGCTGCAGAAGCTGTGTGGCTGCTCTCTAGTGGGGAGCTGGGCATCAGGACAAGGCAGGACAAGGCACCAGTCTGCAACAGAAGGCAAGCCTGCGCGTACACACCTGGCCTTGTAAGTTCCTGAAGAGCACATCAGGTAGACAAACAGCTCTCTGCCTGCCCAGGCAACAAAAATAGCTCATCTGCAAGCCACTTGCTCTTTCAGACTCCTACTCTTTAGAACAGAAGGAAGCTAGTTAATTAAATATAGCACAGATAAAGAAACAGCATAGAAGATGTATGTTATAGCTATGCGTTACCACATTTTTATACTGCCTTTGGTACAAGAGCAGGAATATTGGTTTACAGTTGGTATATTCTGACTCTAATGCTTACTTGCTATTTCAGAAGAACGAAAAATCATAAAACTATTTACTCATCATCAGAAAATAATCATATTCAATATTCCATAGTACTGGTAATATGTTAACTGTGCCTATACTTTTAAATAAGTGGCCACTAATCAGCCAATAAGCTCTTGGTGAATATATCCACATTTTAAGCAGCAACTGTAATTGCAGAATCTCAGTATCGACATATTTCAAAGCAGACTGCCTCTCTACAACATTCTTATACCATAAAGTTACAAGTTCAGTTGTCTCTTTTCACAATATAGAAGAAAAAAAGAAATAATGAAAATTATTAGCAAATTGAAAATGTGATCCTGCAATTGAAAGCATTAGTTGGAATATATTTGGAATTAGAGCTTTGTTTTACTTTAGTGATGCTAAATTTCTGGTTTAGGTGTTTTTAAATAATCACCACAAAATAAGGTGTATAGCTTAAATCAGGGAAGGATAAGGAAACTAAGTTTGGCACAAGTGATCCAGCAATTACCAAGTGCTTGAATAGTCAAATACTGTATCTCCTAGCAGGTCACCTTCGCACAAGGTGGTTTTTATCCCTCTTCCACAGTGACTATCAGCCTTGAAGAAATGAGTTATCATGCTTAGATTGAGAACTAATATCAGTTTGAAAATAAACCACAAATAGGTACTTCTGTCTGTCTGAACGTTTGTACCTCACAGTCGTCTCTCAACAGTTTTAGAAAGTATCTGTTAATTTATTTCACATACATGTATTTACATTGGAGGAAATTCACATCACTGAAAATACAACATTTACACATTCACAGATATACAGTTTTACACTCGCTCTCCCCTGTTAAGACCAGGCACTCAGCTCTTCTATCTTTGCAATAATGACAACATCAATTCTCAACAGATCAAACAACTGGTAGGTGTGGTGGATTTTAAGAAGTGTCATTCTCTGTATATGGTGGTTATATTCTTCAAGCTATTAGATGGCAGGTTATTTCACTGAAGAAAAATGCCTCTTGCATGGCATTTGCATAAGCTTCTATAAATCATAAGCATATAGGTTTATCTGTTTCTGTTTTACCATGCTATCAGTGATCCCTATCTATAGAGTTCAGTTATCCTTGTAGTAGTTATTAAAGTTGATTCGCAGTAGAAAATCCTCCAAATGTGGTTGGTATCCTCTATTTACAAGCTTTGTTACCACTGGAAGAAAAACAAAAAATAAGTTTCAGCTAAGATTAATATTCTAAAGTCAGCCTTGACAATATCTGTGCATTTTAATTTTTTTTAAAAAAAGCTTAATGCAGAAATCTGAACACCAACAGAAACAAATGTATATTTTTGCATAAGAAAGGTCCAGTATCTCTTTCTGGAATGACAAAGTATTTCAAATAAGATGCAAAAGAAAGATCACATGTCAGCTCTAGACTGAAACTCTATTATTCTAATAATGAAAAGCTTTCTCAAGTTGCTTTCACAATAAGACAGTGTGTTCTTATCATCATTTCAACTGACCAGGAAGTATGTTTAGATCCTCTAGTGACCTCTGTGAAAGGAGCAGCTCTGCAGTTTTCTTCAGCAAAGTCCATTGTGAGAGAGAAAACCAAAGAGAAATTCCTGGGACAAACCCCTCAAGCTCTACAAATGAATGAACTGACTGCTCTAAACATCCTTAGTAACAAAGGAAAAAAGGGAATGGAAACTCTCTAAGCTCAGGAACATCCCATGCACTAATATAAAGGCAATGAGCAAGCAGCAGTAACATGCAGGGAAGAAGGGAAAGTGTATAGTTAGAAGTTAGGGCCTGAGCCAAAGCCATTGAAGTCCAGACTACTTTGTATTGGCTTTCAATGGATTCTGGATCAACCCATTGTGAAAGAGAGCATTTTACAATACACGGTGACCGAAGTGTAGATGAACAAGCACACGTTTGTTTTGTAGTGCTTAATAAAGAGTGTGTAAAGAACTAGGTCACTCATCAGATTTCCTTACAGAATGGTCTATTAATCTCTGTCCATGAAGCAACCACAGATCGCGTAGTATGGACTTAGGTGGCTCCCAGAGGTGTTCTGACTTCCTGTAGAATTTGGAAGCAGCCATTCTAACTCATCCTGAAATATCTGGGTTTGATCCTTTGACACCATTTTTGGATAGCCTTAAAGAATAAAAAGGGCAGCTCATTTCCTGAAGAATATAGGCTGACTAGGAAATAGTTTAGAAAAATAGATCTAAGGATAACAGTTGCAATTCCTTCAGGAATTAAGGGTTTTCTAAAAAAAAACCACAACAAACTCAAATCCCATGAACCATCTTTGTACTTGGGGAAAGCATAAGTAACTTGTACTAAAAACACAAGCAAGATCTGAAAGAGAAATGGAGAGGAAAGACGGATGACCATTTCTTCACATTGTAGGTTAAGATGTCAGTGAGAAGAAATTTTATCATGTTAAAGGGAAGAACATCTAGCAAATGATCTATGCAGCTGAAAAACACTTGCCTGGAGCACTGGATATAAGCTCCAGGTAGTGCTAGGAGGCTGTCTGAGCTTTAGTGCAACATGGGAATCAGAATTTTCAAATCTCCTAACAATAGTAATGCTCGACTAATGCAGATATATCTAAAATTACTTCTAAGTGGTATTGATCTCTTATTGCTGCCAATAAAAAGTTTCAGAACTCAATTCCAGAGAAAAGAAAAAACTAAGCACATACATAGAGCTAAATACCAAATACTTATTTTGCAAATTAGCAAAAACTCATGGTCAGTTTTGGGATATCTGTTAGATTTCTTGTGTGGACGTTTTAACTGATGGATATGCAGATCTCTGCAAACCACAATAATGCAGTTTTCATTTGGGAACTGCATTTTCTGACACATGCTAAGTAACACATCTTCCTGCTTTGACATTATACTTCCAGAATGTCTTTGTAATTTTTTCAGTTGTCAGTTGACTTTTTCTTCTATCTAGAACTTACGCCGTTTCTTACCTTTGAATAAGAAGTGGGAGTAATACTTGAAGGTATTGTACGACTGCTGCATCAGACCAAAGTTGGGATGAACAGCCATTTGCTTCCCTGCATCAAAGCTCCATGACTGAGAGATCAGCTGACTGCGGAACTTCAAAATCAGGCTGAAGATGCTATGTATAATGTTCATCACAGGGGCTGCCTTCTCTGTCAACAGACCCCTAACAGAACAAAACCAGCTTTAGAAATGCAGTTGACATAATCTGTTGGTTGTAGGACTAAAAATACAAAGGGGTGACCAATCCTTTAGGTTCCCTCTTTAATTACTTAAAAAAAGACTGTAGCCAATGGTAATGGCGACTTTAAAAAAGGTGCCTAAACCTAACAGAGTTTGCTTGCTGTTCCAAGAAACTGATATTTGCACTGTTGTATCTGATTTCTAGAATGACATCTGCATTTGCAAAAGAGATGACATTTAAAAACATTATCATGCTCTGGGTCTCCTTAAACTTTAATCTCATCTCATCCTAGCATCTGGTATCCAAACAGCAGCTTTAGGCAAATATTTTCTAATTAAAACCTGAAGACAGACATGAAAGGATAGGGTTTTTTCCTTGTTTATAATTTCTGTTATCATCTCTTCTCCCTCCGTCTCCCCACTTTATCGTGCCAGTGTATACTCTTTAAGAAGAAACCAAATAAATCCTAGCTCCTCTCCTCTTACTGACACCACCCTTCTGCCTCACATACAGTAAAACAAAGGGCTAAAAGCTTGTGATGCCTAAAAGACAGATGTCTCTTGCGCTGCTCGTAAATCTGGACAGAGGCGTCACATCACATTTATGCCTTCGAAGTCCAGTCCTGGTCACTGCACACACATGTAAGGCATATTTAACATACTGAAGCATTTTACAATCCTTCAGCTAGGCTTACTTGTGCACACTACTCATGCTGAATGAAACCACATTCATTTACAAAGAAAAACAGAACTGTGGCAAGTCTGCCCTTAGTCTCCAGGCTAGAGCTGTCCTGAGTAGACTTAAAGCTTGCAGAGGCAGAGTGAACAGGACCTGGAGGCAACTCCAAGGAGTCTGAGGAAATGAAGAGGATGGGTAGCTGAGGAAAAGCATCAAAGTACAGACCTCATAACGCAACATGAAGTTGGATTCCGTTATGTAAGAACACTTCTATGTAAAGACTACTTAGTGTGTCAAGTAGAAGTCAGTTTGGCACAAATACGTTAGGCTAGACTGGCCGCTCCATTAACTTAAATACATGAAGTAAGTTAGTGTGGTAGCTTGCCTGAAGATTGCTTTGTTGAGGTATTCAGCATGTGTTCTGTGAATCTCTTCCAGGTTGCCTACAGAAGACAGTTTGTTTCCAAATTCACACCATGTAACATGTAGAATCTGATTTGCAATGTAACCTTGAATAACTTTCACAAAATGCTGCATTTCGTGTTTATACAGCTGGAGCTGTCGAAACTGAACGGAATTTGATGCACCGCTCACTAAAGCTGAAAATAAAAACAGAAATATATTACCATCCCACAGAGACCGTCTAAAATCAGGATTTTTCAAGGAATGAAGGTTTCTGTTAGTAGAGCCTGTTTAAAATGCCAAGGAAGCTTCTTTAAAAAACTGTGGTTTTTGAAGCTTGACTTGACTGTTTATAAGCAACTGCCTAGAGCAGGGTGCTAAAAGAATTTTAAACAGGACAGTCTCTAGTTCACTCAGTATACTTACCAGTGCGTTTTAAGTGAAACCAAACATCCTTGAGAGTCCACACCATGTGCTTCAGCTGAAGCAAAAAGGAGAAGATCTTGTTGTATTTACTCATGCAGCTCTCAGTAATGACGATGTTCAGAGGCCAGTCAACCTAAAAGAAATAACAGTGCTGATCATGCTACATTTTTGTGTTGTTAGAAATTATAAGAGTATTTCAGGGACATACAAATTAATATATGTATTTTAATAATACAATGGCCAGGCTAAGTAAATCCTGTAATTTCCATTACACAATTTTTTACTCCATTCTTGAAAACATATTCACTTTATGTATTCTTACATAATCTATTCACGGTTCTTATGTTACCATGGTATAATTGCAGTATTCTACCTTTCTCCATGCTTTCTTACCTTGTACCTTAGCTCTAAGCAACTCAGAGCATCAGGTGCATTGGGCTTGAACACTTCTGGAAGATACTTGAGGGCAAAAGAAAGATTGGAAGCAAGCTGGGTGTCACCATGAAGACTGTACTGTAATGCTTTATTTAGGATAGAATTAAGAACCAGTGGATTCAGCAATTCACCAGGTGTTTGTCCTGATCCAAGCTAGGGGTAAAAAAATAAAATAAAATAAAATCCTAATTACACTGTATTAATAAAGAGTCATGGCCCCTGAACACAGGTGACTTAAAGCAGCATGGTAAAGTGGTGACTATCCTGCCTTGCTCCACCATTCTGACTACAAGTTTCTACTGCGGTAGTGATGCACAAACAGCATAAGAAGCAACTTCTGAACTATTTACTGTTCACAGCATGAAGGTAGTTTCACACCTGTACTGGTTTATTTTGGTATGTTGGACTGCAGTTTACTGTGGTTCAGGAGCTGCTACACATTCCTACTGCAGGGAATACAGCCTTTAGGCTTCAGTGGGGCAGCAAGCCAGCAATCTGACGCCAATCTGCCTTTCTCATCAACTCTGCACTCCCACAGGTTTACAAATACAGCTGTTCATCAAGTCTGCATCCCCAAGTGCTTTCCCTACTTGGGTCTAAAGCATTCTTAGGATTTAGAGAAATGCATTAACCATCCTACAGCTATACATCTCCACTGGCAACCAGTTATATTAACCCAGGCTGCCCCTCCTACCTTGCTCTCTTCCCCACAAACACAGGGGTAAGTAATAAAAATACTGTCTTATCAGAGGGCCCAGCACTCTCTTCAGATGCCCTCCCCTCTGCTTTATAGGATATTTGTGATAAAAGTAGGAATTTTGCAACACAGGCCTTTCCACTGGATTTTAGCAAATGGCAACATGCTCTTCCAGCATTGCTGCCAGCAGATGGGAGCAGACAGAGCGATAGTGCAGCTGTTTTTGCAGGAAAGAGTAAAATACCCTTCCATGACTGCTTATCTGTCAAAGTTTGAAATTATTATCCTCACTGTGCCAAAGCCTTGTACTCTGTTGCTGGGATTAGCAGTAGGAAATTTTACTCTCTTCCTTGGGACCTCCTTGTATATGGGCATTACTTCCAAGCAAAGACCTTCCTTTGCCTCAGTCCTTACAATGTTAACAGAGTTCCTTGCTACAAGACTTCTCGACACAGCACAAGGAGGAAAATGGCACAAACCAGGGTTCTAATTCACACCCATTCCCTCATTCCCACCCAAATTAATCCAGAGGCGTCACACACTAAAGCAGACAACCCAAAAACAAGTGTTAAGACAACAAAGCAAATACCTTCTCAAACAACAGGTCACTGAGTGACTGAGCAAACTCCCCATCTTCCATTAACAAGAAGTGTCTCAGTGCTTCAAAATGCTTCTCTACATTCAGTTCCACAAAGTAGTAATCAACTATTGCTTTGTTCACAAGAGAAACACTAAGAATAAAAACACAGAAAAGGTGTAATTCTTGCAAGTAACTCCTTCCTTACTGTTAACATTCAGCTGTGGCTACATCAGATTAATGCTCCAGTACTTAACTCTGATATCCAAGACAGGACGATATTCACATAAGCCAAAGAAATGAGACCAAAAAAAAATCTTCATCCAGAATATACCAGAATTAAAACCTACCACTTCAGATAACTGAAGGGTTTTGAACAGTACTGTGGAAGCATTTTAAGACTGGCTACATTAATGATCTTTAGAAAATGCTGTGGGCGTGGAGCAACACTTTATCAATAGCTTTCTGTTTTATCTCTGTCATCTACACAAACAGATTAAGAAAGATTACTAAATCCCTGAGAAGAACACCTTAATTGGTAGAGATCCGACACTAGATACTGAGGGCAGGTCTATACTACAGTTGGCAGTACAGTGTAGGTATTCAAGCTAGCTTTAAATAATTTAACTTGCATATCAGGGATAGGCTAATTCTGCCAGCACACAACTCAGGCTCGCTTACTTTGCTTTGCTGAATACATGAATCTGTACAGAGATCATTCTGGTAGCCAATCCAGATGTTTAAAACTAAGGCAGATAATTATGTCTTTCTACACTGCACCAAACTTTGAGCATAACATACTTTGAGTTAGTAAATGGAAAGCCAAACATACAAGAGGTTCCAAAACGGGAAGCATTTCAACACATTTGTGAATAACTGTGTTCATGACAGAAGCTAATCTTGGACACAGTAACAAAAACTTTTGTTTAAAATACCATTAGATATACTAATGAAATGGTCCAACATGGAATATATAGGGAAACCACATACAATAGTAACAAGTACAGCTTCCATTAAACTTCAAGACAGCCTTCAAGCTGGAGTTCCCATAGAAACATAAAATATATCCTGATCAATATGCATAAGCTTTCATATAATCAAAAGATTTTTCTTTTTTCCACCTCATCTTTCATCTGCCAAAGAAAAACCAGCACAAACATTATAAATAATACACCTTCTTGTTAAAAGAACAAGGAAACCAATGGCGTCAAAACCACTGCCGCATAATCCATGAGTCTGAGAGAAAACACTTCCCTCCAAGCCCTTGTATTTCAAATAGATGTTCAAATTTTTAATTAACACATAAAAATATAAGTTTATATCACTATTTATAATGTAAATCTGAACTTTTTGGACCATCCAAGTAATGGACCATCCACTGAACCACTTCTCGGAGTAAAGTGAAAATCTAAGAGTACAGATCTATGTGAAACTCTTGTCTCAAAAAAGAACTAAGGAACATGACATTAATTGCTAAATTATCGATTCACTATTTCTAACAAATACTCACTGAGATACAAGTGGAGCAGTAATAGAACGCTTCATCAGCACTGGCAGAGATAAGAGCTCACTCAGCTGTACAGCTGTTTCATCTGTTGCTGACTGTACCATAGGATCCACAGGAAAAGTGTACGATCTTGGTATCACATGATGCAAGAGATGAGAAACTGGTAGTTCTGCTAAATTAAAAAATATATAAACACCATAAGTTACTATATTTAAGCAATTTGATAATCTGTTCCTATTAAACTCTACAAACCTCTCTAGGTTATACAATCATAATGCGTCAAAATGTATTTCTCATATTTGTGCATAGAAGCAAACTGGCTACTGCAGTTCATAATACTGGCAATCTACTAGTAATTCAAGTGTCATTTTTGGCACTCAGCTTTCTTGCTGAAGTTTACCACATCTTCTATTGATCTACTGTTCCAACAGTTCTACTCACACATCAAATCATAACTATCTTGATATTTTTCAATACAATACTGATCCGATAAGGCTTTCAAATAAGCTTGTTCTTTCTTCCATGATTCTTCCTCTCCCCCTTCCTCCTCCTCAGTCTTTGGAGTATTAGCTTCAGAAAATAAAGTTTCTTGAGGCGCAGCATCTTGTAGAATTGCTTTTTCAGGTTCTTCTGCCTAAAACAAAAAAAAGGACAAATTCTATGAGAGATGCTGGCTTTGCCTACTCACACTTAATGTGTTCTTACAGCTAATTGACTAGTTGCTCCAACTGAAAATAGAAGAGCTTACTCACCTGTACTTTTCTGGCATACAACATGGTATTACAGTGATTACCAGATTAGGGCAGAAATGCATTACCTTAACTACCAGAGTGCTTAATCCTTCGAAAGAAAAGAAAGTCTTCTCGACAATTACTTTGTTTCTTACCTGTAAGCTCTGTGAGGAATCTGGAGAAGGGTCCTTGTTGATCACATTTGCAATTACTGTAATTACAAGTAAATTAAAGACAACATTTACTTAGACTTGCTTGCTTGCTTGCTTATAATACTTAGTTCATACTTCGGATCTGCTCACAAAGTTTGTCAGAATTTCTCTATAGGACATCACAGACCACCTCCTGGAACAGGCCCTCCCCATAGTCCCACCCAGCCAGTTTTATGTGTGTTCTCTACTCCAGATCACACAAGGTCCTGTTCCACAAAGTTTCAGACTAGAATTTTTTTAATACTCTGCTTCTTGTATATAGGAGACAAGACTAAGCTCAAATTCCTTCCTCCGAATTCTAACAGGGTCTGAAAAGCTATGCAAAGAATTAAGTAATAAGTACCCATTTTGAACACAAACATTTACAGTTATTTTCACGACCCCTTAAACAAATGCTGACTGAATAAACAATTTTACTTTACCTTCTTGTTTCTCTCCCATTGTATTTTCTTTTTTCTCATCTTTAACATTAGCATCAAGAAAGACTGGAACACTATCAGATGACTGCGACTGTGGTAAAGTCTTTTCCTTAACTTGTGACGTTTTTGCTTCCTTTCTGCTGCCTTCAGCAGGAGACAGTTCTTCACTATAGAGAAGCGTCTGAACTGTGGAGTCAGATGAAGGACCCGAAATGGTTTTACGATGAGGTATTGGATCATTTTCTGTAGATGGGGCCCACTTCCCTATTTGGATGCTTGACTGGGATGCATGACCAAATGGGCTCCAACGAGATTTCAAAGGCTCTGTATCTGAAACCAGTTCTCCAATTTTGATGTGCGACTGTGAAGCATGGCCATGGATGTTCCAACGAGGTCTAGCTGAGACCACCTCTGACACATTCTCACCAATCTTGATATTGGCATCAGATGCATGACCATGGATGTTCCATCGAGGCCTTGTAGGAGCTACGTTTGACACATACTCTCCAATCTTAATATTGGCTTCTGAAGCATGTCCATGAATGTTCCACCTAGGCCTTGAGGGCTCTACCTCTGAAGCATATTCCCCAATTTTAATATGAGCTTCAGAAACATGCCCATGAATATTCCATCGGGGTTGGTTAGATTCAGCTTCAGCAGTATAGCTGCCGATTTCTATATGGGAGTCTGAAGAATGCCCATAAGGACTTGAATGCGGCTGATAAGTGTCCACATGAGGTACATATTCTCCAGCTCTAATGTTGGCATCAGATGTATGTCCGTGAATATTCCATCTAGGCCTTCTGTACTCCCCATCAAATACATTTTCTCCGACTCTAACATGTCTCTGCCAAGCTGCAAATGGTCTGAGAACTGTATTAAAATCATAATCGTTTTGCTGATGCAGTGGTGCATTGTCTTCTCCCTCCAGTGCTCCTCCCAAGACAGGCTGATTTTCACCTACTTGAGAAGTCTCAGAAAGATCCGAGTTAATATTTCGGAATGCTTCATCTAGCAAAGATCCTTGTATGCTAATGGCAGCAGGTTGTTCATCTTGTGGCTTTGATAAGAAATCTTCTATATTCACACTGGATTCAGGCAAGGAATCAGCACTGTGTGGAGGACTGCATGCTTTCTCTGAACTTTGGAGACTGCTTTCAGACCCTGCTGCTTTAGGCTGAAAATGCTGATCAGCATTACTATCTGTCAGCTCTGGCATGGGCAGTGCTTTGTCAGCAGAAGTAGCATATTCCAGCCCAGGCTCAGATTCTTTTCTGCCAACATTCTCATTAGAATGCAGAGGTTTCACAGGAGACACCTAAAAAAGAAATAATTATTACACTGTATGGCTAGTTACATAATCAAGCTACTTATCAGGGCGCCACTTTATTAGAAGTAAGATGTAAAATTTTCCAATTTTTCAGATGTACTACAAATAATGTGGTAACTGCTCACCCTGCTGTTATAGTGAACCTTGTGTTTACTGAACTGCAATGGACCATGAAAAGAATTCCCTTGAGGGAAACTTGGAACAGCAACCTGGAGTTCATGTAAGAAAGTAAACTCACCTGTGAATGTGGATCCTTCACAACAGGGTTTTTATCTAAAGCCAGCTGGCACTGTTTATAAGGAATAATATCCAATTTTCTCCTGTAGTTTCCATCTGGAAGTTTTTCAAGCATTTCCTGTAAGTAAAAAAGACAAACCCAAAAGTCTTTAGGCACCAAGTACCAAATTTTCTTTATTGCACATCTTAGATCTTTTCAGAAGATACCTCAATGCATTTTTGATCTTCTAATAGAAACTTAAGACGGGCTGTTTCCAATTTGTGTCGCTGGATCTTCCATAATGCTCTTTGTTCCCTACGGGCTGCATCATCAGAAAGTTTGCTATAATGGTCAATTAATTCCTGCCTAAATGAAAGTAAAAATAAAGCTAAGTTACAGATTTTCACATACTCATTTTCATCTTCCCTTCTAAAGAACAAGACCTTTTAGCACTTCAGAAATGAGAAGCAATTTTTTAAAGTAGAAAACAGAGGCTTCAATCACAGACAATAAACAGGTGGAGAAAACAGGACTGTATTCTTAGTCTGTATTTCTATAACTATTCTTAGTAGGTCACTCATTTATCTCAAGTATTTTTAGATATAACAGAAGAAAGTAAAACACAACTAGATGCATAACAAGAGAAATTCAAATAATTATCAATCTAATTCCTCCATCTGCTTTTTATTTCTGCTTTGAAATACACGTGACCATTTTTGCTGTGGGCTCAGCTTTTAATTGTAAAATGCAGTTAATTTTTTTACTGGAATTATGATCATAACAAAAAACAATCTGGATAGGGTTGGTACAAATCAGCAGGTTCCAGATTTTTGGGTCACTAACCATTCCTAAATCACAAAATTGCTTATAAATAAATTACTAAAAATTCTTACATTCATCTCTTAACTGCAAACATTACCCTTGAAGAGCAATGTCTGGGAACTGCTAGTACCATAGATTTAATATACAATAACTTTTCCTGAGGTGTTTAGGAGGTTTTGGATTATCTAAGCTTTGGGAGACTACTCTGATACATTTACCTTGCCTTTTTTTCCAGTTCTTCTTCTAAAGCTTTCAGTCTTTTTTCTCTCTCTCTGAGCTCTCGGGCATAGCTGAAATCATCATCAATCTCTTCTTGCTTTATTGCAAGGCGACGCTGCATAAATATTTAACACTGTTAAAAGCCACTCTCAATACCAGCTGTAACACACACTTCTGCAAGAAGTTCTTATTTGTACCCCATGAGCTATTCATTCAACTTCAACAATAAATCAATATGCCCTTTCAATTATTTGTCTAAGAAATACAGTTGGCCTCTAGAACACACACAGAAATACCTCTTGGTCTTTTGCAAATTGCTCTTTCAGCTTCTGAAACTGTTCCCGCTTCTTTGCATCCAAAGCCATGCGTTCCGATATTTGTCGATCTGCATTAAAATAAAGATATTGCTAGTTTACATTAACAAACCCACTAGAAAACACATGAAGCACTACTGCAACTTACCATTAATGGCTTTTAATACTTTGCTAGCAGTTTCTCGAGCATGAACAATTAATTCTTGTTTGGCTATTTCCATTCGCAAATCCTAAAAAAAACCCAAAACAAACAAACAAAAATACAGGTGGGCATTTTTTCTATTATTTTAGACTTGACCATACACTGTTGCAAAGACAGGTGCACACTTTATAATGGTCATTAATCTGTCATCACAGTACAGAAATATGAATAAAACAATTAATCAAATGTGAAGTCTATAAACTAATATTGAAAGTTAATACCCTAGACCTTCCAACAAATCCATCTGATACATGCACTATATTGATGGCACCTGAAAGACAGAAGTCTCTTTATAACTAAAAGAGTTCTGAAAAAACAATTAGCTATGCAAATCACAAAAAGAGTCTTATCTGGTTACTGATTAGCTTGTCACATTTATTAAATTAGAACCTAACAATCTTTTCAGAACTTTTCAGTAGGAGAACAAATCTGCTGCTGCAAAGAATTAAGATGGAACTCCAAAACTCATTTAATATATGAAAATGCCAACAAATGACGACACACCAGCTATACTTTTAAAAGCTGTATTACATAAGTTTATTTGCTGTGATAACAATTCAAACAGCAATTGACCAATGAAAAAATACTAATCATAAATACAAATTCAGTTATAACAAAAATGAGATTATTAGTATTAAAAAAAAAATCCTAACAACAAAGTCTTTATTCTTTTATTCATTTACCTTTTCCTCCTTGCTTATAGAACTGTATCGGGCAATTCTTTCCATTCGACCTACATACACTGCACAATCTCTCTCTATTTCTTTCAGCTCCTCAAGCGAAAAAATAACTGAAATCCGGGGAACAGGTATATCTGACCAACATATATAATGCTGAAAAATGAGAAATTTCCTTTTAAATACATCTTTTAAATTGTAAAATGTTAAGATTATAAACTCACATTACGTAATTTTTTTTAACTTCGCAATGCTTCAAGATACTCAAACAAGCCTCCACAGAGGATATAAAATTTTTATTTATTAAAATAACTGGCTTTACTATTTATATCATTTAAAGCAGGAGACAGAAGTATGATGTTCCAGAACTTGCATCACAGGTCAAATTCTCAGGGTCCCCTCTTTCCCGCTGAATCAGATAGGAATCTAAAATCTGATACAGAAGTTTATACTAGTCGTTCTAAATGCCTAACATTTTGCTTTTCTGAACACCCAAATTAACTGAGGCTGAGTAACTCAGCGCTGAATGCACCTCTCCTATCAGAAGTTAGGTTTTGTTCACTTACATCCCCCACAGATCCCCACTTAATAGAAACTGTCTGGAACATAACTAACACACACCAACAGGACAGAGCTCTGCACAAGACATAACTATCAAAAATATGGCCAATGCACCCCACAGAGTACCTATTCTCCGGTCTTTCTGCTTCACCTCAACATCTCTAAATCTCTGAAGCTGTTCTACTCAGTGCAGAAAACAGGTAAGTGAGCTTTACCAAAAAAAAAAAAAAAAGCACACAAACATGCTCACACTGGATTCCCCAGTCTACTGGTAAGAGCCAGAAGATGGGATCCCTAGAGCTGTGTTCCTGGGACTGTGTCAGCCTAAGCAAAAATGAAGAGCCAGCTGTCGAGGGCATTATCATGGAAAGGGATGGAACGTGACTGGCACTCTCAGACATGAAAGATGATTGAACCTGGGTGCCATACATCCTGGGGGAATGTTCTATCTATTAAGATACTGTGTTAGTGACTGATAAAGCTGTAGTTTGTAACGGAAACGACGGCGGACACTGTTTTATAAAACGCCCAGTACTACTGGCACACCTGAGTCGGTTTGAGAATGGTAGGAGGAACTAGCAGAGAGTCACCTCGCTGGAGACATCAGGCTTATGCCTGGTATCTGATATCAGATAGCTGATACTGTGCTGCTCAGCTCTGTCAAGACTGGGCAGCTCTGATTTTAGAAAAAAAAAAAAAAAAAAAAAAGAGCGTACCAGTTCGTGTGCGTATAGACTTCAGACACCTCTGTGGTTGTTTCATTGTTAAACATATATAGAGAAGAGGGAAGACACAAAGTATTTTAACATGTTTTTCTTATTAAGGACAAGACTTGTTCTCCAAAATATGAATAAACAGAACTATTTAAGCACTTCATGGAAATGTAGCAATAGAGATGACATACAAGAGCTATGCAGAACTGAGTCAAGGCATCTTGAAATCAAAAAATAGTAGTGTGAGTTGTGTGAAAAATGGAAGGCACTTGCTTGGAAGCCCAAAACATTTCTGTTCTCAATATAAAGAAAAATAAGAAATATAGCACATGCATTGGATACGATAAATTTGATGCTGTTAAAAATTTCTATTTCTGCAGTGAGGTGTTAGCAAGTAGAGTGGACAGTCAGCTCACAAGTACCTGAGAGCAAGTAATTGCCTTTGATGAACCAACATCCTACTCAGCAATACCAGTTTTCAATAAAGGAGCAAACTTGCTAAAAAACTAGAAATTTGCTCTAAATTTAGAGACATGGTTTACTCAATGTAACAGGAAGGAACCAAACCAAAACTTACCCTAGGACAGCACAATTTCAGCAAGTTTATGGTTTTCCCGCATATGTATACATCATTAGCAATATGTTTAAGAAATACAGGGACACAATCTTCCACTTCTTTTGAAATCAAAACATAACCATGAGTCCAGTAATGTTTATCTACATATCAAAGAAAAAGATGAGAGTGTATATTTTCAATTATTTCATTAACAGCACATATTACATAAATTAGAAATGATTCGTATACATACAGTACCTCTGAAACAAAGATAATCCTCATTCACCTGGATCATAAATTCTCCATAAACATCTCTGAATACACCACTGTATACCCAATCATAGATAAATCTAAAAAATATAATATAATCGTACAATATTGAAAATCAATCCTCTTGCCTTGTCAACTTTATTATAACCAAACAGTAGGTGTACTCTTTAAAACATCAAAACACACAAGCTATAGGCAGGATAAAACCCAGCAATTACATGCTGTCACACTGATATTTAAAGATACACACAGAATTGTGTGTGTAAGAACACTGTCTTAATTAAAACAATCTTTATATTTCTGTGTATTAATTTACTAAGTATGTATCAAAAATTCCTAGAAATGTTTGCAGCACATCAGAAGCATAGGGAGAGATAAGCAGGAACGGTTTATTTTACAGAGAGGTAACTTTAGCAGAGAGAAACCGGAAGGGTATAACACAAAGATGCAATACTTTTCCTCCGGACCTAATATACACGCAATAATGAAAACTACTATTTTGGAATATTTACTCATGCTTTTTTGTATTTCCTCTGTGTGAAAGCAGACTTGAAGAAATAAAAAAATACAGTTACCTGGAGCTATAGATAAAAAGGCTTGGAGCACCTTGAAGATAATAATCTTTTCTTACGAGTTGCAATACTAACACTGCTTCTAGACATTGGATCAGTGTAACAAACAGGAAGCATTTAGCACAGAAACACCATTCAATTTTAAGGCTGTAAGTCAAAAGAACTTTTAAAGTGTTAAAATCTCATGTTTCTACGATTTGTTTGAGCAATAACTTCTATTATTTAATTTTTTTTCAGGTTAATGAATGAGCTAGGTAACACTTTCTGCAGATTATGGAGTCCTGATTGTATATGATTGATGTTTCAGTAGAAATCTGCAACAAATTTAGGAGTCAATGCAGTTAAGTATCACCTACTAGTAAGCATACTTTCATATTTTTAGGATCCTTGTGATGCCATGACATCCTGCCCTTGGTATTTCAGAAATGTGACTATCTTCTATAAATTGCAGAGCAGGAGCTGTGAAGATATTTCAAAGAGTCTTCTGGTAAATCTGAAATTAAATTTCTCTGAAGAACATTTAATGTAGAAGGAATTAAAAACAAGATGGGTGGCCATGGGAGGAATCTTAGATTTAGAGCATTTTGCCAGATTTTTATTTTATATTTCCAGTATCATTACATCTACTAAGTGTCATTGTAAACTGATAATGGACTACAGCTATAATCCATATAAATAGCTATTAAAAAAAATGTAGTGTCTCTTCAGAAAATCTATAAACTAACAATTTCTAAATTGATACGCACTGCTTAACAAAATTGTTGCAATCCAAGGAACTCTACTTCCTGTTGTTAGTTAGTTACATCTACTTAATGAACAACATATTTTTATTTTTTTTAATCTTTGCTTACTGAAAAGCCCACAAGACAGTGGAAATAAGCATGAACTTTCCCAGTTTGGGCAACACCAAGAGAAACCTGTTAGTTGCCAGTTTCAGGATATTACTACAGGTATGAAAAGAAAAAAGGTTTATCTGAAATTTATATTCCAGCATGAAATTCCAGGACCAGCAACAAGAAAAAAGTCTTATTTACATGTACTTATTTACTAATCGAGTCACACACAAACCCCTTATATTATTACTGAGCAGGAAAAGAGAGGGAAAGAAGGATTCAGCCAAATGAATTAATTTCAATATGTACTTTGCAGATACAGCCACATCCTATATTTTCTCTGAAAATGTTAAAAGCCATTGTTAAATTACCAGTTACTCTCCAGATTACTAATTCAGAATTGCTCTTAAACACAATTATGCAGAGAATGGTATGGACGCACCTTGTGTATGGTTCACAGCTTGTCTTCAACAAAGACAGAAGGACTGGATAATGCTCATTGCTACAGTTGTTGAGAGCCTCTTTGTACAGATATGAAAGCAATTTAACACCCTAAAAAACCCGAAAAATATTCTAATATTAGGCAACAAACTTACCTACAACTTCAATAATAGAAGACTCAGAAATACACAGCTTTACATGTTTCACTAGGCACAGAAGGCAGGATCCATCTCACCTCCTCTAGCTATCTGTAATTAAGATCACTTTATCTGAGCTAGTTACCTCAAGCTCACTTTATAGTCACTGGAAAGAAACAGGTATGTTCAGAGTGAGATTCACTCGACTTGCTACAAATACCTCCTTTTGAATGAAATTAAATGTGCTCTAAGGCTTATTTTGGGTCTTTTGTTTACTTTAGGAATTGAATACACAAGACAAAATTCCAAATTTTAAAATATCTGGAGAAAGGATCATGGCATTCTAACTAGAGGTCCAAGGTCATTCCTTTGGTAGCAGAAACACCACTAAATATTTTATGTAAAATCCTACCTAATTTTCAAGAATCTTAACCCAAACCAAACATAAAAACATCAAATTATCACCGTAGGAAATGAAGCACCAGGTCCACCACTGATTGCCAGCGCGGTTGTTCCTATGCCACAAAGTTCAGCTAAATACCTAAAAAACAGTATTAAAACATATGTAACAATTTCCGTCAGAAGTCTCCAAGATCACAGTGATGAACCTTGCTAAAGCTGAATATCATACAACAACTCTACTGTATCAATTGAATGGTAACAGAGATAACAAAGAAACTGAATATAAAGACCTTAACATTTTCCCTACAATCTTCTGTATATAAAGAAATCTTTCTGTTAAAATAAGAGGAAAAATACTGAAAGACTATGTAAGAATGCACGTGTAATATTGTCTCTTTTAGCGTAGATGAAGAAATAGATTGCATATTTTCTGCTATGAAAAGCTTAAATATTTAGTATTATTCTCTTACCTCAACTGACGACCTAATTTTCTGAAGAGAAAGCTGATTGTTAGAAGACTTAAAGTAGGAGGTGTTGACAAAACACAGGCTCGATAATATTGAAGATACTTTCTCAACCCACTTGTGAATGCCTAGTATCAACAGAAAATATTTGAAGTCTTACTGTTACAGCTGTTTATAGTCTGTCTCTGTCTCACATCAATTCTATCGGCATGAAAACAAACCTTTCACTAAAATAATTTGTATATGCAGGTAAGAGACACTTGTATACCAAAGTAAGGGGAAAGTAAGGGTCCATGCAACTTCAGACATTCGAATTAGCCAGATGACTCCTCTATACGCTTCATACATCAGTGCACAGAGCCTGTACTCACACACAGTGTAATAAAGCATCTTGGTTCAGCTTCTTTGAATTCCCCCTTGAGGAGCTCCTTGTCCTCTTAACACCTATAATATGAACCTAAGGAAACCTGTTTCCTTACTTTCATGCCTAAATTGGATACTGCAAAAACTTGTCTAGAACTTTTTCTAACAAGACAGGGAAAGAGACTTTCTTACTCAATTTCTATTAACATTGCTGTAAATAAAACATTCAGAAGGAATGCATTTTCATAATGAATCCTAATTCTACACATTGGAAAGAGACTAAATCACCTGATATTACACAGTCTACATACAGTTCAGCATAATACACAGAGGAATGACAGGCAAAATTTGCACTTAATAGAAAATAATTAAAGCTATTAAATATTTCTCTACTTCCATTTTTGTTTTTTAAAATATATATACACTATATATATACATACTGTATTAAGGAAGTTCTGGTATTTTAATTTTACACAACTTAATATAAATATACAACGTTTTTAAAACATCTAAAAATTACATTCCTTTAGTCCTCAACAGAACAATATGACTAAACAAATCACACTTCAGGTAATGAAAACCTTTTATCACGCATTTCGGTGCAAGCAAGCCCTAAGCAAACAGAGCTGTGATTTTAAACACAGTGGCACTGTTTATTGCCAACCTGGGATGAGCATTACCCTTAACATGCTTTGCAGCTTTTCAGAATGCAGAAAATCCAGCTTACGAAATCACAGTTACCTTCTCTACCTAATTAGGACAACTGGCCCATTAAATCTCGATGACTTAATACAATTATTTTACCTGAAACACAAGTCCTTTGCTGTATGAAGAATCTAAAACTGGCTGAAGAGAAAAACGACTTAGTCGTGTGTAATAGGTTCCATACTCTGCAACTTCTGAGAGTAGGTTGTGCATTGTCTCTGGTGAAGTTCCAGATACATATACTCCCTCCTTTATCACAAATGTCTGAGCCGCCTAAAAGAATATAGGGAGGGGAAAAAAAGGCAGATTCAAATGTTACATAGCTGTATTCCGATTTTAAATAGCAAACATTTACACACAAAAATAACAGCAGACGTATTTTCAGTTTAGATGCTCTGGTGACTGAGACTATATAGCTAGGATAGTGTGATAAACATTAAATTGTAGCAAAATTTCATGAATATGAATAGTATTTTTCAAATACACAGAGTAAGACTCATATCTCATTCTTTAAAGAAAATCCTATCTACAACTATTTACACCTCTATTTTCAAGTATTCATAAACCTAATTTCACTTAGAGGACTACAAATACTCTTAGCCTATTGCAGGAACACCATTATTGCAATAAATAAATACTGCCTTATTGCCACTAGGTCACATTCATCATTTTAACAGTATCCACAGCTGCAAGATCTCAGAAGAAATAAATGTACTGCAGAGGAAACCTCTACAAACAAGAAAAGAAAAAGGTGTGACTAAGAAGCACAGTTAAAAATCTTCCATACCTGATTGAGTGAAAATGTAGTGGATACCACACCAATGAGGACATTCAAGACATCCTTAACCAGTTCAGGTTCTTTCATTAGGACAAGCTGTGGAAGCTGAAGTACAGTATTACTAAACAGTTGTAATTCCCCTTCTCGAAGTTTGTAAAATTTGTCAAAAGCTTCTCTCCCAGCTTCAGTAAGATACGGTTCTTCTTTTTTACCAGGTGGGCTGCGTCAGAGTAAACACAACATTACAAGGTAATTATATGAAAAGAAGGAAATACATCTCCTAAAGAAAAGGCGGTATTTCAGAATTTTACACAGCCAGTATTGACCTCAGAAAAAGCTACTAGTAATTTCAAGTATTTCCAAGGGAATGCGCATTCAAGTCAATGAAACTGTAGCCCACATCAGTACAGTGAAGAAAGAGGTAATTTGAACACGAGTTCAGACAGCAACCTTGACAGAGAAATACCAGCTTCTTCTGTGGCCTTCCCCGATGCAGTGTTCACATTAGGAAAATGAGGTCAATATATACCAGGTTTGTAGGGTCCATGTAATACTAATATTCGAATACAGAGCAAGATGCTCAAAATGCTACAATGACTTGTATTAACACATTTTAGCTCTTCCCAGTGAGGATTACTATCCCCTCCAAAACAGCTTCTCCTTCTGATTCTTCCAAAAACTCTGAATTCTAGTACCACGTACTACATGAAAGCTGTCAGGCATATAGTCTATATTTGACTCTAAGGTCCTTACAGTCTAAATGGTAGCAAGAAAAACTGCCTTGTACTAGGAACAAAGCTAGTGTGCTACAGTGGCTTTTAAAAATCACATCAGGGAACTTCTGAGTTTCTGAGCTTCTCAGGCTCAAGAGTTGAAAAAACACGGCGTAACACTGCAACAGACACATTACCAGATTATTCCTTAAAATTACAGAAAACACACAGAGCAAAGTTTCTCCAAGAATCTCTGGATTTCTGTCCAAAAATGTGGACACACCACTGTCCATCAGGAATGAAAGGAAGATACCTGCCATACCTGCCTTTTTTTTTTTTTCCCTTCCATTTTAGGGAAGTCAGGAAGCTTTAACAGTGCTATACAGAGCCTTCTCTCATCAGATGCATCTTCTGCTCAACAGCCAAAAGAGCTACAAGTCTAACTACACCATCAAGAAATCTGTTAATTTATGTTTTGGTTACAGACAGGGAAAAGGAACACAATACTGTACAATACTGGGAGATGCGTGTTTAATTATTCTAGTGCTCTACAACTACCACTTTCTCTTTTGAAACTGAAAATATGGAAACATTTTAGACTGAGATAAACTGCACAGTGCACAAGAAGTCAGATTTGTTAGAAAAATGTTACATTTCACACAAGCAGCAAGTGTTTCCATAATGCCTTCAGTGTTTTTGACAAAGATGATTTTGTTTTATCTCTTCCTATGAAACAGCTGCAATCTAAGAATTAGTTTGTTGAAACCTCATGACCTTTAATCCTTTCTCAATCATTAATGCAGTATATTGAATAATGTGAATTAAATACGCTCATTTCATTATTTATACTGAGGTAATTTGTAACTAAGATGAAATGCACCTTCATACATTTTCATATGATGCATAGTAAGTTTGCCAGTAACATCAGACACATACTATCCAATTCTTTCCCAGCATCTTCGTTTGCTGGGTCCGTATGTAAGCACTGCATCCCACAAGTCTATGTCTGGAGTCATGCTTGGCTCTGACTGAGAATCAGGAGTCAGGTTGGATGCTGACTGGAATCCTTCATCTTCTGACTGGTCTATGCTTTGGGGAACCTGTCAGGGAGAGTTCAAATGTTATACGTTAAAACATTTTACTGAAGAAATATATGCTAACAAAGAAGATGTTCTGCTGTCATTCATGATCAAGTGCCTCTACATGACTCAACCTGTCACCCACCCTCCCCTTATATCTATTTTAGTTTTTTCCTGTAAGCACTCTTTTCACTTGGAAAGTCTCTATAGGTACTAATGCCTATATAAAAAACAACAATCACCATCAAAATAATATACTAAGTTTGTCAGTGTTAAACTTGACACTTATTCCTTTGGTAAGCATACAGTTCTACAAACTGAGAATCCAAGGTCTAGGCATTCAACACTACGTAACACTAATAAACCCATGCTGCTCAGTATTTAATTTGAGTAAAAGATCCAGACCTTAATACTTCAAATTTGTAAACATTTCATTAACTATGACTAACATAGTTTGCTCCCTTATGCTTAATTCATATGCAGAAAATCTGCAGGCGTCCAAACAATGTATATGCCACATCCTCAACTCCCACTCAACAGGACTTGTACATCAGAATAGTACTCAATTTTAGAAAAAGACAATCACACCCACATAAAAAGCAGCATGTTCTTCCAATTTTCTACAAATTTTCCAGTCTGACGGAAAGAATACAGTACTTACGCAAAAAGGTTCTGCTTCCCCCAAGTTAGAACTTACATTCATATGTGCACATTGAATGGCAGTGGTTTTCTTTTTTAATGTGTCTGCCTTCAAGTTTCAATTAAAACCCTGAGTTAAGAGAACTGCAAGAGCTATCCATATGTTAAGTAGTGGGAACAAATTAAAGATTAAAAGTACAGAAGTACAAAAAACCTACCTACACACAATAAAAATGGAAAGAATGAAAAAAACCCGACAAGTATCTCTATGAGAATAAAACACAACAAAAATAAACAGAATGGACAACAAAAGGGGAAAAATAGATACCGTAGAAACTGTACACACGGAAAAGGTAAAAGGACAGTGGGAACGAGGAGGTTCAATGAAATATAATAACCAAAACAAATGTTTTAAGATACAACAAGCCAAGAAGAAAATACAAGTTAGGTAATGTAATCTGAACAGCAAAACACGTACATTCAGACAGAAATGCTTATGCAGGCAAGCTGAACAGTAACAAGTAAGCAACAACGCAAAGGAGTTCAACATACAAAGCAGGCAAAAATGCAACCAAAAGATTACTAGGGTGTGGAAGGCACAGATATAGCTGATGGCTTAACTTCATAAAGCCTATGGCCACATCATGGTTTTTTTACACAGCTACAGGACAAGACCAAGGTTTTTGTTATCATACATCTCTGAATGCAAAAAGCTTATCTGGTTGTCAGCAAAGAAAAGGATTCCTGCTCCATCTTACATTCCAACACTGTACACTTCTATTACAAATTAAACAATGACTTGTATTTTAAACTACAGTATCAAAGTGGCATATTGAAAGCATGCATACACTCTTAAGTCCAAAACAAATGATACCATACTTTAATTGCAAGTCCAGATAAATCTGCATTGTCAGGCACTGGTGGTAAATCCAACTTGATGTCCATATCATACGTACGGCTATGGACAAGTGCACCAAAGAGCGAGACCCGTGTTTCTTTCTCAAACTTGTCACCAGCAGGATAGTTCTGTGAGAACAACCCTATGGCAGGGAGTCCAGTGCCAGGTGCAGCCTCCATTATCTGAAGCGTCTTTTGAATTGTGTCATTGAACTGACATTCTTCGTTTGTTATTAGAGATTGTATATCAGCTTCAAATACGCTTACATCATAATAATCATAACCCTGATATTTGACATTTCTCCCAACATATTTGTTGTTCAGAAAATAGTCCTTTTTTTGTGGTACAAGCTGAGGTGGACCTGTTCCAGCAAGCTGTACTAAGAGATCCAAGACAGAATTAACTTCAGTAAATGGTAAGCATTCAGCTGTTTCCAGTTCCTCCACAAGATTCTCCAGTCTATCCGCTTGAGCGCCTAGGCCACCAACTCTCAAGTTGAAAGACAGCATCAAAATTTTGTTTTTCACTGGAAGCCTGGAAACATTTGATTGCAGCTTACGAGCCTCATCTTGAAAAAGGTTTATGAACAGGGCATTATAAGCAACCCTTTTCAGATTTTGCTTAGCCCTTCTCTTGCTGATCTTGCGCCTGCCCAGGTGGACCTTCCATGGCAAACCTGTCAAGTGTGCTTCACACAAATCATTGAACAACTGCGTAATGCTCTCCATTGCAAATCAAATTGTCAAGTTACAGTAGTTACAGCCTGGGTCTCTGTTTTCATGTGAAGACCTGAAAAATATCAGGAAAAGGAAGAAACACTTGTAACGTGTATGAGAAATTGATGAATATGCTCTAACTCAAACAGCCCAAAACGAGGGAGAAGAAAACCGACCTAGCACATATTTAGGACATGAGCTATAAAAATAACACCGTGACTTTGATCACGAGCAAAGTGCTGGTGCTGCAAGCATAATTCCAGGCGCCTGATTTTGCTCGGCAGACTGAGATAGACGGTTGTCCCGATCTAATACAGGATTCGTGTGGGAACACCTCCAAAAGCTTTACCACTCCAGCTTTTCTCTGGAGCCACCGCCAGCCCCCCGCGGTGTGCCGGGCAGGGGGAGGCTGCGGTTGCCTGCCCACGCGTATAGATACATATATATGTGTCTATATGTGTGTGTTTGTGAGCCCCCAGCCCCTGACCCTTCCTTTCAGCGTGTGCTCATGGGAAGGCTGGGGGGA
>JAVJGI010000060.1:85359704-85382449 GCA_035590275.1 Ibycter americanus | reverse complement strand
CCGAGAGGGACCACGGCACCCGCCTGGGCGAGGTGCTGGGGGGATGTTGGGGGGATGTGGGGCAGGGGTGGGGGAGGGCTGGGCGCCGCGGGTGGGGGGCCGGGCCGGGCGGTGGGCGGGAGCGGGGCGGCACCTCCCCCCCCGTACCCCTGCGACCACTGCGGGGGTTAAGCTCCGGTTCAGGCCGTGCGCGATTTTTAACCGTTGCTGCCAAACGCACCGTTAACGTCGTCACTCCGTTGGCAAGGAACAAGACGCTACTGCCGGAGAGCCATAAACCACGCGTGTGCGGTGCCCCCCGCTGCAGAATGGCGCTGCAGCCTCCGGCGGCACTCGCAAACTAGTTCTACCAAGAGTACACGTTTTTTCCTCTTAATTCATTTTTTAATAACTTTTTGATCAAGATCTTCGAAAAATACGTATCAAAATACAACATTTGTATCATTCAAACAGTGTGGAAATTGAGGTGAACAAAGGCAGGTAAAAGGCAACGAGATACTTCTGAGAAAATGCTTTTTTCTTGAAAATGCTGAATTGTCAAAAAAATATTTTTTTTCAGGGGAGAGTGTGGGGAGAGAAGAATAAACCAACAAATCTCCCATCCTGAAGAGTTCTGAAGCCAAAGTCTGGCCGTTGCCCAGTTTCCAATCTGAAGTAATACTTTTTGGGAGTATTAAGTTTAAAGAAATTCTGAACTGCAACAGAACATGTTCTTCCACTTTTGTTTGTGAAAATGTTTGACATTGGGCTTAGTTTCTTTTAAAATAGATTTTCATTTGAAAATGTTCAAGGATTGGGTATCATTTCCCATCCAGCCAAAAACCGGCGTGAACAAGAAGGGAATCACTGGGAACCACTACAGAGAACTGCGAAGACAGGTTTAGTTACTCAAATTACATAAAGTTGATCCCAGTAGCAATACCAGTATAAATATAATTTGAAGTGTTTGAAATCAAAAGGTCACATTATTGAAGTCACAATCACAGAAAAGCACCCTTGAAAATAAGCCCTACATCAAATCTGGAATGCTGCAAAATAAGGCATATCCTATGGCTATTGCCTCAGCATGTTCATTTAATTTTGAGAATTCATGTGATGTCAGCCTTAGGCTACTACAAAATCTCAGGGGGCGTGGGGTTTTATTTGTTATACTCACAATTTACATTTGAAAAGAGGACAGAGTGAAGTCCCCTTTACACTGCTTTATTCAATCGTGTATTTGTAATTTTATATATGCAAAATATTTTTCTTGTTTCTCTCATGCCCTGTTATTGTAAAGGAAACTAAACTTAATCATCACAGGTGTGATGCAGGAAATGCATACACTATAGCTGTTCAGCTGCTTTTCTTTCTTCTTGCAATTGACAAATACTCATTAGAAAAATTAAAAGAATAGACCATGCTAGGTGAATCCTTTAAATCAGATTACGAAATGAAATTTCATTAATCTGAAGGACCCTGTTGTTAAATTTAAACTCCCAATGAAACGGTGGTGGTGGCAGCAGTGCAAGCACTCTGGTATTACACTGAATAATACTAAAATGTTTTTGCTGTTATAATTGCTCTTTTCAGATGCCTGTCTTCTGGACCCTTAATGTTCG
Source organism: Ibycter americanus (assembly GCA_035590275.1). Classification (NCBI taxonomy): domain Eukaryota; kingdom Metazoa; phylum Chordata; class Aves; order Falconiformes; family Falconidae; genus Ibycter; species Ibycter americanus. Next base: position 85,380,848 of record JAVJGI010000060.1, on the reverse strand, counting down.
TGCAGTCAAGCTACTGCATATGCAAGCTTGACTTTACAAGGTCAAAAATTACATAGGCCCCAATTTGCAGTAATGAAGTACAGGAGTTGTTTTCAAGTGCCAGTCTTGAATAATTAGTGCAAATATAGAATTTGCAAGAACAATTCTCTAGCTGAAAATACTGATTTTGAGTTTTTTAAAAACAGGAGACAATTGTGAATGGCTCTTACTCTGTTTAGAGATTGACGATCTCTTGTCCTGATGACTTAAAAGGCAACATGAACAGCAAGACATTGTCTTTTTCTTCTGCTGTGTAAAATGATTCTGAAGTTAATTCAATTTCTTGAAATCCCATCCTTCACTGAAAAGAAAAGCAGTAAGAAAAAGTTATTAATCAAGCTCATACCACAATTCTCAACCCCATATGAACACTTTTATTGGAACCAGACCACTGCTCTTGGCCCTTTCTTCTGAAAGAGAGCAGGGCATTTTCAGAGAGAGTTGCCCACCTTTATCATTCATTGCTTTTTCTGTTGAAAAAGAGAAGTTATTCAGTAGAGAAATGTTTCTAGACAAGTATGCTTGAAAACAGACGTACCTGCCTAATCTGATTCCTGTACAAATGCAGTACCCAATCCTCAGCTATTTGTGAATGTACTTGAAGCATGACTAATCACTACTGAGTTAAGCCAAGTTATTTGTGGACAATTCAAAGGTATAAAAATGTCACCTGCTTTGGCACTATATTCAGAAAACATGTCAGCCATCACAGCCAGTGCACATCTTATTAACCATTTTTTAAGCACATAATATTTTGGTAGTTTTGGTTCAAACTTTTGGAGTAACAGTATTCAAAGTTCTGAAGGGTACAGTTATTACACTGTGAAATTCAGTGCTTTCTGGCTCAAGTGGTAGAACTAAAAGCATTCAGAATGTCATCCTTTTCACATCAGATCAGTGTGCTCCCACTGACTTTAATATGCCACTGACTTACAGGATCCAGCTGTATTTTATTATCTTTTCAGAAATTTAAATAGATTAATAAGATCTAAAGATAAAAATAGACAACTTACCTGAACACTGAAGCATTTTCCATTCCTGCTGAAACTGGTCTCTTAATAATTTTATTTTATTTACTTTTTCTTGGGTAGGAGGTACATAAACTCCAAAGTGAGGTGCAGAATCACCCACTAACACTTTGGCTACACTTTGCATTAAAGTCATCTCTGTGTCCTATTTAAGAAGAAGGAAAAAAAATGCTCCTGGGTACCAAACTTTGTTTCAGTTAATATATGAAATATTGTAAACCAAGCTTTAGTAATTAAGTTGCTAGTATTAGTAGCAAGAATAAGCAACTTTCCATTTTCAAAAAAGATGTGTCAAAATGGAGAAGCTTTTTCTGAAAAAGGTTAATTTTTATCTCCTCTAAAACTTGTTTCTTTCAAATAGAGAAAGAATCTCAGTTTTCCTTTTGTGATTTAAAAGAAATAATGCTGTGTTAAAGGTAGAAAATGTTAGGAGGGAAGGAGAGCATGGAGCTTGTTTACTTCATGCATCGTTTACTTTCTATTGGTAGAAAATAGTGATATATTTTGCTTCAGCAAGAAGTGACTTTTTTTGACTCCTAACAGTGTAAATCAATATCATTTGCTTGCAGAAATTATATTCTGAAATGTCAATTGTATTTGAAGATTATTGGAGATTTGGAAGACTTTAACCCTTTTTTTTTTTTAAGAGATAGAAATATTTTTTCAATTATCCTAAAAAGCCAAGCACATGCATTTCAAAATCCTCACACGTTACATAATCCTGTTACGGAGCTACCAATATAAAAGTATCAGTAATTTTTCGAAGATGTATGCCTAGCTTCCTTTTTATCTCTGAGTTTACCCTTCAGAATGCCAGTAATTCTTTCAATTCCATACTCCTAATTAGTAATGTGCAAATACACTATTTATGTATACTGCGTATCAAAGTACAAATTATTTTAGTTTAGACAATTTATGAATCAGCACCAAATTAAAGCAAATGACATCTGAGAAGACTACAGAATAAAGTATGTCAAAATCCACTTAATTGGCAGCTTAATGAATAGCGTATCTTTAATTGGATGCTTGCTGGGGAACAGATTAGAATAAGCATATGTGAACAATTATTCATTGTTTCTCATCAAAGAAGAACTAGAAGGCACAAAAGCAAACAAAAGTTACTGTTTCACAGAACACACAGAATTATGTTACAGCCACAGGACACTGCAGAGGCAAGGAGTGTAAGCTGAGTTCTTTAAGAGGTTAGATAAATTCATGGAAGATACACTCACTGGTACTTACCACACACTGGTCTGGATACAGCCTCCAACTTCCTAAATTTAGAAATCCTTAATGTGGTAGTGTATGGAAAAACTAGACTAGGGAAAGATCCATATATTCTTTACTTCCTTTCCCGTGCTCTCTACCAGAAACAGAAAGCTGGGGCAAATTGGTCCCCAGTTATGTATTATGTCAATTAAGTTCACTTAAAGGAGATGTGCCATTCTGATTTACCTTCTGTATGATGGAAGTCGTGTGTGATAAAGTACAGCCCGGGGGAAAGAAGGGGCAGATATTCAGTGTTTTATGATAAACAGGACAATGCACTGCTTTCAATCACATTTGATGGAAAGAGGACATACAATTAACAGACAACAAGTGTGTCTTTTGAGGCAACAACTCTGAGCTGTGAATCCCAGGTGGAAAGGGAAGTTGTGGCAAATTGTCAGAACATCTACTGTCTTTAGACATAACCATGGGCTGGCATTCATGACTCAGCTTCTCAATCACGCAGGCTGCCTACAGCTCAGTTTGCATCTGTGTCTTGCCTTGTTCTCAGGACAGAAAGAAGCTTGAGCTATTTGCATCATGACCTCAGGGGTACCAAAGATAGTATAGATACAGCCAATATTTTCTACTGGGCAGCTTTGAGCAGTTCATACCCCGCATGCTGCTGCTGCTGCTTGATGTGAATTCTGTTCTGGGCACTTTGAAATACCACAGCTTAGCACCACTTCTTACCTCAATCACAGCAAAAATTCGAGACTCAGCTAATCCTTGTAGTAAAGCAAAAAGCAGAGAAATCCCACTTATTCCAAGGCTCCTATTTGGTCCAACAGCGATTACTGTCAAGTCAGGTTGATAACTATATGCTATAGGAAGAATGAATCCAAGTACAGCAGCAAAGAAGTCATTTCCTTCAGCATCCTTTAACAACAATGAGAAACTGTTTAGCACAAATGTAAAGCTCAAAATCCCCACATATAAAACAAAACACTAAGGTGAATCTCAAAAAGCTTTTGATTGACCTAGGAAACAGGATACTGTTTTCACAGCAATTTTTATAGTAAACATGCAGATTATTCATCTTTTCCCTAGTGTCTTCACACTGTAACTCTGCCTTCTTGAAGATGAACTACAATAGCTGCATAGATTTGAGGAAACCTTCAGTATTCTAATACACTCTAAAGATCTGCGGAGGAGTAGTACCCTGGCAAGGGCAAGAAAAGGAAATATTTTCAAAAGTTCAAACTGCAGTGAGGTGTGTAATTCTCGGTGTCATTTTATGAATTTGTAAATACATTCTATTATTTCTGTTCAAAAAGTTTTTTCTCTTAACATTGTTTCCAAAAAGTGAACCTTACCTCTTTCCAGTTTAGAGAAATACAGTGTTTGGAACTGGTCTTTTCAGACTGTTCTTTCTCACAAATATGTATCATGAGTATTTTTCTGTAAATAAAAAGCACATCTGAGTATTTAACCAACAGCTTCCAATGAGATAAAAAGATCTTTTCGTTCATCATTCTTTAAAACTGATTCATAACACAGGAACAAATAAATATTTGCATTAACACATGCCATAACATAAACACCAATTAAAACTGAAATCCTTTAAAAGGTAGTTTTAAAAAGAATATTAAAGACTATGAGCAAATTACTTTTAAGAAAAAGGGGGAAGTGGCAAAAAAAGTTATAGATAAGTAAAGATGACTTTCAATAAGGAACTCAGCATCAGCAGTATATGCCCCCTGCAGTTATAGGGGGTACACCCTATATAGTTAATAATTGCCTTCTTTATTACTTTATATTTTCAATGTTCTATTTTCAATAGCCATCTAAATTTCTGTTACTATAGAACTATTACACCTTAAACCTACCACTAAACTCATAAAGTGGCATTTAGAGATAGCAGTTTGTCTTTAGAGATGTATTTGGGGATATTTTGTATTTTGTCTCAAGCTAAACTTAACACAGCTCATGACCGATTCCTTAGCACAGATTTCATCACACATATGGACACTTATGTACACTTAAAAAGCCTTTGGGATCTGACTCCTTGAAGTAAAGAGAAACCTCACCCATCTTCAGTGTTCGGTATCATTTGCATGTCTCCAACAAATATACAAAGCACTCTGCAGAAAACAAAGAAAAATATACACACACTTACATCTACAAGTAATTTTTTTTCAGTTAATGCAATTTGTTTGAAGAGTTTGCATGTAGATTAGATGCATAAAAAAGAATGTATATTGTTTCTGAATTTGGTCCATTAAAAGTATAAAGAAAACACATCTATGACAGCTCAAGGGAACTCCTTTTCTCACACCAAGTACTGGAGAGAAAAACCAAGAAAATGTCCTCAGACCAAAAACAATTAAAAACTGACAAAGAAAACGTAGGCTAGCACAGCACTCATCCTTAGAAATGTTTTGCCTTTGGTAAGGCAAAAGGTTTTTGCTGGTGTATACAATATTTGTCTGTACTACATATTGAAAATGCTATGCATATGTAGGTACCTTTTTTAAAAAAATCAAGGTTCCAAAGACAATTTGCCATATTTCACATACTTAGTATCTTATTTTTACATTTTGTCAAAGGGCCCCAAAAGCCAAAGATACAAATTCACCTTTGAAATCCAAAATGAACAGAATGTCTTAGCGCAACAGCAACAGAAACAGCAGCTGTGGGTGATGCTGCAATTCCATTGCATACCTGCAAAATATATTTTTCATTCAGAAGCAATTAAAGCTGCACAAGATCATGTAATTTTTTATTTGTATCAACTGTATTTTTACTTATTTATATGCATCATTCAAACAAAGCTACAGCTGTATGAAAGGGATCTTAATGATCTGTCATAGCAGGGTTAAGAAAATGTTACTAATTCATTTTCTACCGAAAGGCCATATTTGATTATTATGCCAAGAGCTGTTCTGTTACTTCAGAAGTATGTTGCTGTGCTGAAAGGCAACTGTAAAAATAGCTTCGGCAGGGGAAGGTCATCTTCACTGTTTCTCTAGATAGTCTGCAGATTGGATATGCTCAGTGTGCCAGTAGGCAAACTGTACCAGAAAAAATACACCCTATGAAAAGGAGGTCATCCCTGAATTCTAATTCTGACTCTTCCTTTAACCTAGGCGAGCTATCCTTTCTGGAAAATACAATTACAGTATTACTCAGTCAACCTTTCAGTGTTCATTTGTATTGTGTAGTGGTTTGAACTCTACATGAAAGCTAAGCAAAAATATAATGCATGCTCCCCCTCAGTCCTCTTGGTATTTGTCAACACAAAAAGCTCATCTTAGCATCTGCAACTCATGAAAAGTTCAATTTCTTTTTGCCAGTTAACATTTTTTTTTTTGTTCTATTTAGAGGCTCTCCTAGAGGTATGTGCAGTCTATAATGTTAGAAGCTCGTCCCTGAGATCTACATACGTGACTTCCAACAGCAAGAAGACGGCCTACAAGAAAGAGGTCCTTCTGGCAGTTACTCTTCCTTGCAGGTCTGGTACTTTAAGGAGAGCTTTTCATTCAAAGGGAGAGACTGATTTATTACGATGTAATATTCTTAACTTGTTTGCAGTTCTTCCTCTTTCCTTCTCCAAGTTTTTATACATAAATACAAACGTGCACCCTCTAAGCCTGCCTCCTCTTCATTCCTGACCCTGCAAGAATCAAAATGCTGAGCTGGAATTACTCTGTTCAGAATCACAGCATGCAGCAGTGTTTTCAACAGCTCCACTAAAGGAGGTGTTTGTGTGTGTGTGTGGTGTGCATGTGTAAATCAAAATTTACTGTAAACTATTGCACAAAAAATGGTAAATGGGTGCAGCTGCACATAGCATGGCATCTTGTAATGAAAGGTAATGCAGAAGTAAACTGTCTCCTACAGACAGAAGGCAAAACTCTGTGCACTGAGACAGGAAAATTTTTTATATTTCCTGTTCAGATTTCTTGCTGCAGCTCACTGGTGCTTGATATACCAACTTCTGCCCCCCTCAACTGCAAGACTGAATGCCTGGCTTACCTGTATGTCAGAGTGATGAGAAGGTTCCTACTGACTCGTATGCTGTGACTGCAGAAAAGCTGGACAACATCTTGCCCAAAGATCACTAGAAAAATGTCTTGGGGTTAACAACTATACGTAAATAGTTACTTTCTCATCTTGCAAACTCACTCTCATGGCTAAGCACGTTCTAGCTGACATTAGTGGGGTTGTGAACTACACAGTAACTAATATCTGGACAACAATATAGTAGAAGCAAAAATCAGAGGAATCCAGCTCCCACCCCACTCCCCAAGATCAAAGCAGTTTATTATTACCTCCTTTTTAAGTATTTTATCTAGGATGGCCAACGTATTGCCAAGAGATAGCAAAGTTTTGTCCTCCTCCACAAGGTCTGCATAAAAGCCACTGTAAAATAAATTATATTAAGAAAAAGCTAGGTTAGAGGCAGTAATGCTTCTGAAGAGGACACTGATATGGTACTTTGCAGTCAGTATTGATGGGGTGCATATTGGATAGATGCTACACATTGATTGTCAAAAACCTAGCTCTAGCAGGAAGATGACAACACTGTTGCCTGACAGTCTTGAGCTCTCTAAACGTGTCTCCATTCTGCACTGGAGAGAAAACAAAAATGTCTGATGATATTCAGGAAATAGAGTTTTGTCAAAATTAGACTAAGACAAAAAGTTGAGCTTCTTGAATCAGACCAGTTTGGTATTTTTTTCAGCTAAAAGTGAACACAGAGCTTTAAGGCACCTTCCTAGAAAAACCTCTTTCTAAATGAATACGTTTGCATTGTTCTATCTCCATTGAAACAGTTTTCTCTAGAAGTATTCTGATTAGTTCTTTAAAGGACTTCAAGGCTGTAAGTGATAACCAACACCAATATCTTAATTTTTCAAAGGAAGAAACTCTGGCTATAATTGAGTAGACTAAGGCCAAAAAGATGACCATGGCAGAGACAGAGCTAGATGACAGTCTGTACAGAGACCTCTCATACTCATGTTGAAAATTAAAGAGATAGGACCAACCTGAGAAGAGCTTTTATTTCAGATTTGTCCATTTCCTTCACCAAATGAACAGGTACAGGGAGTAAATGTGCTGAACCTTTAGAGTCCGTTGTTGCTGTTTTGATGGGAGGCACTGGAAACAGAATATTTTTCATGTGCAGTTCCAAAAACCTTTCTACTTCGACAGTTTCATTGTCATTAATTATCTTAGATTCATATTCTGTGGAGGCATCTGGATTAGCCTTCTTTAGTAAATGTGATTTGGTGCTCAAATTTTGTAAAAATGATGTGTCTAGAGAAAAAAAAAAGAGGGGTTTCACATGTACTGCCTGAGCAGTGTCTTAATAATTGGTTACATTTATTTACAAAACAGATTACATCTGTATTCATAGTATGCATATTTATCTACATGCACTAGCTACAATATTTCCTGCCACACATGTTATTTTTCAGTGCTGCTACATTTGTTTTAATCTAGTGAAAGGTCATAAATGATAAGAAATCTTAGGCCCATAGTTTTGCCACTGAAAACAGCACCCTAAACCAAAGATATCAAAGTGCTACTTTTTGGCATGATGTTTGCCAGCTTCAGAAGTTCTGTTCAGACCAGCTGAAGACATGGCCTTGAATGAAGCCTCACACTGCTTCATTAGTCACTTGATGAATAACTGGTAGTTCAATTATTTTAATCCACTGGTATTAATCTTAATAATTTTGAATGTCTGTATGAATCCATCTGCCAATTGCATTTGCTTGAAGAAAGAGAAGAGTAATTACCTTCATACATCAACCATTTCCAGTAGGGTTTATGTGCTGCTCTCACATTTTGAATAGATTCAACAGCACTACAAAAGAAACAGGATTAACAGTATCAGAATTAATTAAAATACAGGAAACAATTTACCTCAAAGAAAAAGCAAAACCAAAAAAAAACCAACTGAAAATGAGCAAGCTCTGGTCTCTTCCAAGAATGCAAAACAGAAAGATAAAGAGAATGAGAGTCAATAGGCAGACTGCTTGGAAAGATTAGATTCAAGAGGCAAAAGTGAAGAACACATGCAGTATGTACACGTTTACACAAATTGAGTGAAATCCTGACCCTGGTGTTGGAGAAAGCACACCTGTCCCCGACTTCAGGAAAGGCAAGATTTCACCTGTCTGTCTTTGCTCTGTCTGAGATTTTATCTACAAAATGTGAAGATGTAATTAGATTCACACAAAAGCAAGGCTATCTGTTCAGGAACCAAGTAAATCACATTGCCTGCTATTCTTTGTGATGAAATCTCTTTTTCATTATCACTGGTATTTGCAGCACTACAGGCAAATGGTCCTATTACATTAGCTATCATACAAACATACAGGTTAAAACCAGGAGAAATTCTGTGTCCTTGGAGATTATTTGTAAGGTGTTCAGGAGCTGGATTGAAATAATGGATAAATATGTAATCAACTCTCCATTACCTAGGATGATAGCAACCTGAGATACTACATTTTGTAGAGAAGAAAAGGAGGTGATATAGGGGCTATGGGATGTGTAGCAAACAAAATAACCAGCTTTGCTCCATCAGAGTTTACCAAACCCAGCACTGCCCACAGCCTGCATACATCTACGCTGCCTCCCCTGACTGAACTGAGCTCTGAGTTTTAACTAACATAGCCAACTGGTAGGTGCTGCCACCAAAATGCATGAGGAGCATTACTGCTGAAAAAACCACAGAACAACTGTTGAGGTGGGAGAGAGACTGAGGATGGAACACGGAGATGTGGAAGAGATGGTACACACAGGTAGAGAGAAAGATGCTGTTTAGACGTGGGGCTGATTCAAGCCCAAGTCTCAGAATACCTTACTAGGTCAGATTCACCGCTGTGCAAACACAATCTTACTGTCTCCAAAAAGAAGCTAGACTTTGAAATTTAATTATCTTAGTACAGCTCCATACAGCTGAGTGCTTTAGCACCCCTGGCCTTGATTATCCAAATTCCAGAAACACAAGGAGTCATCAAGATGGCTCTGTACAGCATTAGTTCTCACTGATGAGAGGAAGGTTAGCTCCAGCTATTGCTGTACTACAGCAACTGAAGTGGCTCTGAAATCTGAGTAACTAATCCTTGCAATTACATACTTCCTCAAACACTGGCTGTTATTAACTGGCATTGCCTTGATTACAGCAGGATTGTCTTAGCCTAGAGTGAGATGGATCTCTACAGGATAAAAAGGCCCAAGGATAAATAGCATAAAATTATAAGCTATTAAGTTCTCACAACTTGAAATAATTTCAGAAACAAAAGTATACAAAACTCTACCTTGGATAACTTTTTTGGAAAGCAAGTTATCCAAAGCAGAAAATAATATATTACAAAACATCATATTAAAACCTTGCTTCACCAAAATGTTCAAAGCATGCATGTCTTCAGCCTCTTTGATAAATACATGGGTGGTTCTAAAATTCTTCATATGCTTACCTCAGGCAAGGTGCCATTTCTCCAGTTATTTGAGGTACAGGATCTCCAAGCAAAGTTTTTACAGTCATGGAGACTGATTCAGACAATGACTTTAAGTGGTACCCACCCTAGAAAAAATTATTTTGTGTCACCTAAGGAACAAGTACTTGTAACACCTATCTGTATATCATTATGGAAAATAAATTAAACTTTTGAAATATATCTGAATTTACAGAAACAGAAGATGGTATGATGTACATCTAAGTCAATGATTTTCAATATGAGAACACAAGTCAGAGGCTACTTGCTGAACTTCACTGGCATCCCATGATTCAACTCATTTTATCATGGCTCAATTCATTTTGGCTATCAGTCATAACTTTGCCATGAAAATCTTGGAAATATATACCTTCTCCGTTCCTATCCATAACACGCCACCTTCAACAGTTCTTGTGAAGATTCCTTAGAAGGCAGATACTATGACTGTCCTCTAAAATGTGTGTACAAGGGAGATCTCCCACAGGCTGACACTTTTAAGATACGGTTGTGCTAATGGTTTAGCAGAATTTGGAGAACAACTGAAGACAGCTTTAAGACTGCCAGATTGCAGATGATAGATTGCTTCCTGCATACCACCTGTGGAGCAGCCACACTGTCTACATTAGGAGGGGATGCTTATTTGCACTTCACTAATAGACAGAAATGTCTATAATAACATTATAGAGAGGAGGAGGATGGAAGAAGGGTCACAGAAAACAGAGGTCAAGTAAATCAATTAATAAACAGTTCACTCTTGGAGACCTTGTTGGCAGTAGTATTTCCACACACATTTATCTGAAAAGCCACTGTTTTTCTAACATGCAGCAGAAATAGGGAATTGAAAACTAGACTTCAAAAGGAGGAAACATTTTTAATTGTTTAAAAATGTAAAAAAGAGCTCTTAAAAGAAGAGCTTACATAGATACTTTTAATCAAAAATGAGGGAATTTTGTAAGGGGTCTATTACTAAATAAGAGTATATTTAGGTTAAAGGTTATTTAAACTCTCCTGGAGTAAGACACACTTGTGAAAACAGTGGTAATGCAGCTTACTCACTAAATACATTTTCATGAATTTGGGACCATCCAGAGCAGCAAACTAGTCACTGTTCACAAGAACTGAAAGTACATATGGAGGATATGTTTTTTTGAACATATCCTCTATAAAGAAAGGATGCTTCTCTGTTTCAAAATTTTAAGTAAAAAAACCCAGGTTTTAAGACATGCATTTCTTTTAATGTATAAAAGCACTGTCAAATCTTACCCATTTTTGCACTCCTGATTCTCAAAATAAAGATAAAAAGAATCAATCATTTTGTTAAGAAGTTTTGCTTCCTAGCTTCTAGCTTGCCCTATATGACTCTATACAAAGACCCTTCCCCTGGGAGTACATTTCAGAAGTCTTTACCTCTAGGATGACACACAGCCTTCCATTAGCCAACTGCATCAGGAAATGAGTAAGGTGGGCAAAAACCTCAGGAGTGGCATTCATCTGACCCTAAATAAAAAAAAAATAATTAAGAGATGAAATACTGAATCAAAAACATTGGTACAAAAACCCACACACAATCTGAAATACACAAGTCTGAGTTGGAATGCTGAAACACTTGCCTCTCGTATCTAACAAAATGCTGAACTAACTGCTTTAAAGGAAGCTGCAAAAACCAACACAGTAATTATGGAATAATCTGTCTTTACATGTCTCATAGTATTTAATGAGCTGGGGTCAGCTTAAAGACTCGGACATGTATTTTTACCTTGGTCAAAGTGAATTTCACCTAGCAATCACAGGACATTCAAGAGGTAGGAATATTTTGTGAACATATTCATGACTGACAACACAAAGGCCACAAGTTACTTACTTCAGGGTCTCCAATTCCAGAATCATATCCAGAAGAGACAATAACCAGTTCAGGATCAAACTGTTATAAAACAGAGAGAGCTGTAGCACATTCTTATGTCCTATTTTCAATTTTGTACTCGTTTTCAACTACACATGTTCAGCTGTTATTTCAGCTAGACTATGAACACAAATAAAGACTCTTCTTGAATAAAAACTAAGATTACCCTTTCACACTGTTTTCATTCCTGCTGGAGAAGTTGCAGATCATTATATTGAATATCTACAAGCTAACACTCCATAAATACTATTCAGTTAATCAGGACATCAGTCATACCAGCAGAAATAATGTGTTAACTGTGCTACTGGCAATTACTGTATTTCTACAAAATATTCAATGGTACCTGCTTAAGTACTTAGGAATTAGTCTTTGGTTTTGCTATTAAATAGCAGAGCAGTAAAAAATTACCTCAAAAGCCATTGGAAGCAACACATGGAAAAATGCAGCAAGATAATCTGAATTTTCCATCCCAACCTGCAAAATACAAGAAATATAGGTCATATTTTACTGTTGGAATAACAAATTTTCTACGGTTCTGCAAGACTTTAGGGAAAGATAGTAGCAAAACTTAAAGATAAGGGAACCTTAGGAGCTCAAACTTCAAGCACACTCTAAGTGCATAAATATCCACCATTTTTAGTCTTAAGTATGAGCTTCAGTTCCCTGCTGAACAAGGATGGATGTAATCATCTCCTGAAACACGTTCTGATTTGATGGCTGGGCAACACATTAAAGAAAAAAAGAGTATGTGCATGTTTTTCTCTCCCTCTTCTTTTTTTAACCATTACCACACTCTGAGCCATATTTTTCAGCCAACATTCCACTGACAGAAAGGATGTACACTGTGCTAAGACATCTGCCAATCAAGTGAAGCAGTGCCCTTCTCAGAAAGCATTACATAAAGCACTGCACTTGCTTTGTTGTGCTGTAAACAACATTTACCTTATTCCAAGGCAAATTTACATTAAAACCCTTTCCTTTTCCCAGTCCCACAGCATCATAATTAGATTCTTTGAGTGATGGCCAGAATTCCTGATGTTCATAGCGATGCCAGGAAAAATACAGAACACTGAAAGATACAAAGAACAGAATGAACTTGACGAAAAGATTCTGGAACTGACTTTATATCCTGCAATTGGTAACTGTATTGACTGAAAGCAAGAAAATAGAATTGTCCTTTCTCCTTAGTTCTCTTAATGGACTTGGACTCTGAAACTTGGTACAGTAGGTCCTATGCCAAAATTAACCTAAAAATGAACCTACTAAAAATTACTTGTATGCACGCACTCTGTTCAGATCAAAGACAGGGCATTTTCAGAACAGCAGACTTGTTTCTAGAACATACTTCTGTGGCTTTTCCGAAAACAATATAAAACTCATGTATTTTATCCAACTACTACTTGAATACTTTAACTGAGAGATTTGTGAATACAGAGAATAGATGCATTGCCTGAATACAACCATGAAGAGATCTTAGTACTGGCAAACCAAGGTAATCATATTGCTTATCTGTGTTTGTTATTCTTCAGAGTAGAACAGATTTACATATTTCTTTTTGTTGTTGTTGTTAGATTTTTGCCCTCTATTTAATAGCAAGTAAAAAACAACAGAGTGACTAAAATAGCAAGGAGAGTGTTTTGTAAGATTCTAGTTTTAGATATTTAAGAAATCTTATCTTCTACAGAGGCAAGCAAGCTTTAACCAGCTAACATTAAAATAAAAAATAATAAAAAAAAATCCTTCAAACCTTGGATCCTCTTCGAATATATATTGAGTTCCTTGCCCATGGTGCACATCCCAGTCAACAATTAGGATTCTGTACAGATCAGTAAAAGAAAACATTCAGCAGAAGAACCACAGCATCCTCATCTAAAGGAGGTACAGATGAATAATGTTTTTGTGACCCGAAAGATACAGAACACCCAGAAAGCTTTAGACATTAATCTAAAACAGTACAATGTCAAACTGTTACCTAAATGCCTTACTTTTGGGCATGAAAAGTTTCTCTAGAGTCAACCATGCACTCACCTCTGTAGACTGTATTTCAGTTTTGCATATTCTGCTGCAATAGCAACATTGTTGAACAAACAGAATCCATTAGCTCCATTTTTCTGGCTGTGGTGACCTGGAGGTCTAAACCAGTTTTATATGGTTACTCACAACAAAATAAATTTTGGTAAGAAGTGAAAGCTTTCTTACATATTTTCTTACCTTACTAATGCCATTCCATTGCATGCTTTTCCTGACATCACAGCATCCACCAGCTGCAAAGTTGCTCCTACTGCTAGTCTGGCACAGCGGTAAGTGTTCTGAAAAAGAGAAACTCATAGCTGTCATCAATCACTCATCAGCTTGTTTTAAACTAGTCACACATGAACATGCTTTCGCACCCCAACAGTAAATTGCCTTGACATAATTCTACCCAACTGAGGTTGTATACAGACAGTGGAAAGAAGAATTTTACAACACAGACTCCAATGTGCTTTCTACTAGATTTACCTGTTATCATCATATCCTTTATAAGGATGTTCTCCCTGAAGCAGTTAAGAAACATGAGATGGACATATTGAACTAATGGAGTAACACGGCATCTTTGAAAATAAGGAATAAACCTTACAGAAACAAAACACGAAAAACTTCACCTCCATCATGCTGTGACATGTAAGAGCAACTGTTACCAAAATGTGATTTGCAGGTCACTAATGGTCTATTACACATTAAATGACAGAAATAGAGATAAATTTGAGTAGTGCACCATACTTGCATGATACAGTTACAGAACAGATGCCAGGACACTTAACAATTTAAATGACAGCATTATACTAAACTTGAAACAGATAATAGTATCATAAGTAAATGCAAGTTTACTTAAAATAGCAGAATATGTATTGCCAATTTTCGCCTACTTAGAAAGTGCCAGTCAGATGCAGTAACACAAATATTTCTAAAACCCAGTAGAGAAAGCAGTTTAACTCACACACCGGATGAAAGAAAAAAGCATCATAATTTCCAGAGACTCTTTTCAGTTCCTCTTCATTCATTGTCTGGGTGCTTTTCGCCACTTCCAAGTGTTCTGAACTGCAGAGGAAAGAGAGAGATTAACACAACATTTAACACATCCTGGTTTCAGCTGGGATAGAGATAATTTTCTTCCTAGTAGCTGGTACAGTGCTGTGGTTTTGGATTTAGTATCACAACAATGTTGGTAACACACTGATATTTTAGTTGTTGCTAAGCAGGGCTTAAAGTCACACACTTTTCAGTTTCCCATGTTCTGCCAATGAGGAGGTGCACAAGCAGCTGGGAGAAAGCAGAGCCAGGACAGCTGAGCCAAACTAGCTAAAGGGATATTCCACACCATAGAACGTTATGCTCAGTATATAAACTGGGTGGAGTTGGCCAGGAGGTGCTGATCACTGCTCAGGGACTGGCTGGGCATTGGTCAGTGGGTGGTCAACAACTGTACTGTGCATCACTTGTCTTTCTTGGGTTTTACTTCTATTGTTCTTTTTGTTGTCTCCCTTTTCACTACAATTATTATTATTCTGTGATATTTTATGTCAATTATTAAATTGTTCTTATCTCAGCCCATGGGTTTTACCTTTTTTCTGATTCTCCTCCCTATCCCACCAGGACAAATGAACAGATGCGTGGTACTTAGTTGACAGTTGGTGTTAAACTATGACAGTCCTTTTGTGGGACCCAACAAGTTGAGATAACAACAAATCTGACTGGAATGTGTTAGAACAAATATGTTATAAGCATTCATTATATTAATTTAATAGTCACTGGGCACAATGTTGATTTATTTGCTCTCAGAGCTGGTGCACTTGTTCTCGGAGTTGTGTTATGTGACAGCCTAATTGCTGTATGTGTTCCCTGTTGTGCTGTTTATCACCTCTGGGGGCTGGGTTAAGGTTATAATTTTTTTTTACTTTGTAACAACATTTGTTGTACTTTGTAACACTGGCTTATGCTATGATAAAATTGCTGGTCATGAGACTAATCTGGCCTGCGTACTTAGCACTGCCCTCAGCTCTGTACTTTGGGAGCCATCTATTGGAAGCTGTCAATAATTACACTTACTACCTTTTCTCAGAGCGCCAACCTATGGAGGAGACATCTTCCCACACCTTCCCCTTCCTTGCCAGGCTAATTAAAGAAGCATTTGAGAATTTTGAAAATTTTTAATATCCTTGGTATGTTAAAACTGGTGTGTGAGATAATATGGGCAAGTACCTAGGACGGTGGACACTTCCAATGTTTTGGAACTTCACCCCTGAACAAGTGCAGAATCTGGAAAACCCAGTAAAATCATTGGAAAAAGTACGCTGTCACCCTGGCAATTCCAGAGAGACACAAATCACTGTGACACTCTGGGGCCTGGCCCATGCCTACCAAGCCCTTTCAACACTATTCAGTACCCTCCACGGGAAGAGGTTATCTCTGGATCTGATGACAAAGCCACAGGCACTGCGGCTACTCCAACCCCTGTGACAGGCACTGCAGCTGAACCAGAGAACCAACCAGTGTTGGTATTAGTCACCCCTATGCACAAGAAGAAATGGACACCAAAGTCAGCTCATTTAGTAAAGGAGGAGATTTCTATGACCAGTACTAGAGGGGCCCTGCCTCCAGCCAGGTGGAAGAGAGGGACAACTCGGTTTACTGGACTGTGTGGATCTGATGGCCTGGCATGTCAGACCCACAAGAATATAAGGCTCTAGTAGACACTGACACACAGTGTACCCTAATGCCATCAAACTGTACAGAGGCAGAACACATTTGTATTTCCAGAGTGACAGGGGGATCCCAACAGCTAACTGTATTGGAGGCTGAATAAGCCTGACTGGGAATGAGTGGCAAAAGCACCCCATTGTCACTGGCCCAGAGGCTCCGTGCATCTTTAGCAGAGACTACCTCACGAGAGGGTATTTCAAGGACCCAAAAGGGTACCGGTGGGCTTTCAGTACAGCTGCCTTGGAGATGGAAGAAATTAAGCAGCTGTCTACCTTGTCTGGTCTCTCAGAGGACAGTTCTGTTGTGAGGTGGCTGAAGGTTGAAGAACAACAGGTGCTGATTGCTATCACAACAGTGCACTGGTGGCAATATCACACCAACAGAGACTCCCTGATACCCATCCATAAGCTGCCTCATCAACTGGAGAGCCAAAGAGTGATCAGCAGGATCCGCTCACACTTTAACAGCACCACATGGCCAGTGTGAAAGTCCAACAGAGAATGGAGGCTAACAGGAGATTACCATGGCCTGAATGAAGTCACGCCTCTGCTGAGTACTGCTGTACCAGACATGCTAGAACTTTAATACGAACTGGAGTCAAAGGCAGCCAAATGGTACACTACAACTGAGATCAGTAATGCATTTTTCTCAATCCCTTTGGCAGCAGATTACAGGCCACAGTTTGCTTTCACTTGGAGGGGCATCTGGTACACCTGGAATCAACTGCCCCAGGGGTGGAAACACAGCCCTACCATCTGCCATGGACTGATCCAGGCTGCACTGGAACGGGGTGAAGCTCCAAAACACCTGCAATACATTGATGGTATCATTGTGTAGAGCAATACAGCAGAAGGTGTTTTTGAGAAAGGGAAGAAAACAGTCCAAATCCTTCTGAAAGATGTTTTTTTCTGTAAACAAAATAAGGTAAAAGGACCTGCACAGGAAATCCAGTTTGTAGGAATAAAATGGGAAGACAGCCATCGTCAGATCCCAGCAGATGTGATCAACTAAATAACAGCTATGTCTCCACCAACTACTAAAAAGGAAACACAAGCTTTTTTAGGTGTTGTAGGGTTTTGGAGAATGCACATTCCGACTTACAATCTGATCGTAAGCCCTGTCTACCAAGTGACCCAGAAGAAGGATGATTTCCAATGGGGCCCTGAGCAATGACAAGCCTTTGAACAAATCAAGCAGGAGACAGTTCATGCAGCAGCCCTTGGGCCAGTCTGGGCACAACAAGATGTAAAAGATGTGCTCTACACTGCAGCTGGGGAGAATGGCCCTACCTGGAGCCTCTGGCAGAAAGCACCAGGGGAGACTCAAGGTCAGCCCCTAGGATTTTAGAGCTGGGGATACAGAGGATCTGAGGCCTGCTATACTCTGACTGAAAAAAAAGAGATTCTGGCAGCTTATGAAGGGGTTTGAACTGCTTCGGAAGTGATTGGTGCTGAGACACAGACCCTCCCTGCACCCTGGTTGCTGGTGCTGGGCTGGGTGTTCAAAGGGAGAGTCTCCTTTACACATCATGCAACTGATGCTACATGGAGTAAGTGGGTCACACTGATTGCACAACGAGCTTGAACAGGAAATCCCAGTCATCCGGGAATCTTGGAAGTGATACGGGATTGGCTAGAAGGCAAAGATTTCAGAATGTCACCAGAGGAGGAGGTGACATGTGCTGAAGAGGCCCCACTATACAACAAATTACCAGAAAGTGAGAAGCAATATACCTTGTTTACTGATACGTCCTGCCATATTGTAGGAAAGCATAAGAGATGGAAGGCAGCTCTGTGGAGTACCCTATGACAAGTTGCAGAGACTGTGATGGAGAAGGTGAATTGACTCAGTTTGCAGAGGTGAAAGCCATCCAGCTGGCTTTAGACACGATGAACAAAAAAAGCGGCCAATACTTTATACTGACCCACAGATGGTTGCAAATGTCCTGTGCGGGTGGTTGCAGCAATGGAAGCAGAGCTATTAGCAGTGCAGAAGTAAACCCATCTGGGCTGCTGCATTGTGGCAAGGTATCGCTGCTCAGGTGGAGAACCTGGTTGTGAAGGTACATCACACAGATGCTCACATACCCAAGAGTCGGGCCACTGAAGAACATCAAAACAACAGGTGGATCAGGCTGCTAAGACTGAAGTGGCTCAGGCGGATCTGGACTGGCAACATAAGGGTGAATTACTTATATCACCACATGACACCTCAGTACTTCAAGGAAGAGATGCAACCTCAGACGTACCATGTCACTATGGCCTTGTCAGGCAGTCTAAACTCATGGCTGAATCCAGTTACCATCACTGGACCTGTGCTGCTCACCTCACTTGGGTATTGTGGGATTGAGCCCTTGCCCATGAAGCCACTGCTTTGTCATCAAGCTCTCCTGACTACCCTTGCCTTTCAGAGAAGGCTGCCCTTGCCACTCCCCGACAAAGGTAAATGAGTGCACAAGCAACATCCAGAATCATCTGCAGTTCGCTGCAAAATCATCACACGGAGGTGACAAATGCCAGAGCAGATTCCATTGCCATGACTTCAGAATGGGCAGACTGCTGTTCCTTTGAACTCCCTCCTCCCCAGAACTAGCTGCGAAGTTTTTCTGTTTGGTTCAGTATCTCAAAGATGCTTGGGAGAAAGAGGAGGTTATTATCTTTCTAAAGAAATACCTATTTTCGTATGCTTTTTAAAGTCTTGCCCCAACTTTTTAGAGGTTTACTTCTAATCCTAAGCAATGAGTGCTGATTTATACATAAGAACCCAAAGAGTGAGAAGCGGGATTTAGTGAAACAGCAGATTCATACTTCAGCACCTACACCATACTCAACACTATTCATCTAACTTTGTGTGCCACATTTTCCATTGAAATCACTGGAAGTCATTGAGTTTTGGAGCAGACCTTTTCAAATGGAGCAAAATATGACTTGGGAGTATGAGATCTATTATTTCATTGAGTTAATTTGAAAGGTGATGAAAGTAAGTTTCAGACCTGTGAACCAACAGGATTTCCTCTTCGCTTCCTTCTCTGGCAGGCACCTGGACACATCTTTCCACAAGATGGTAACATTTAAGCCGCTCATAGGAGGATGACAGTCTTTCTGGCACTTCAATATCACAAATAGGACTAAAATTAAGCAATAATCATATTACTATAACACCATATCAGCACAGCTCACATATACTTCATAATGTCCAGCTTTTAACTTCCTATTGTAAGATTCATTACCCTCACAGAGGGACATGTGAGAGTAAAAGAAAAAGAAAATCTTTAAATACCTTTTTTTTTGTAATTGAGCCAAAAATTTGTTCTAAAATATGTACGCAGAAAAATATATACGGTTCTTCAATAAAAAAGGAACACAATAGCATCACTTTTTGTTTCCTCTCTCACCACTGAAAGTAGCAATGCTTAACTAAAGACACATAAATGCTGAAATGAAAAGCTGTAGATTACAGCCAAGGTGAACAGAAAAGTGAGTTTGGGAGAGAAGACAATAGTGGACTGTTGCTGTAAGCACTGCAAAAGTACTGGTCTAATTTATGTAAATTTAAGCAAGTGGCATCTACCAATTTCTAAATGAATTTAATTGACGGGTTTCAGCTGAGTGAGTATACATTTTTTCCAAGACCAGTGATACTTTAGTATTATAAACAATTTAATTCACTTAAAATACTTTAAATGGCTACTCAGCTGCCTAAAGCTAATACTTCTTGTTAAGGCCTACCCACAGTGGAGGCCTATAGGTTCTCAAATCCAGCTTCAGATCATCATTACAACATCTGGATACAAACTGGGAATAAAATAAAAAAATTTCTCCAAAAGGAAAGACTTTCTATTTACTAGGAAAATGACAACGTATATATTGCTAGGTATTTCCTATTACATTTACTAAAATTACATTTACTTCTCTCAGAAGTCCTAAAAAGAATCTATTCATAAAAATGATGGCAGTGACTTACTCACTCCAAAGCAGTTTATGAGTGGTCATTTCCTCATCATAAATCAGAGCTGTTCCCGAAGCCATTGCTACAGACAGAACAAAACAAAGATCCCAAGACACGTATTTCAGGCAAGAAGTAAATGTATCTTAACATAAACTCAGTATTGCATTAGCTAGTGACTACACATGTGCACAGCATATCTGCTTGCACGGCAGTTTTGCACTTTAGGCTTTGTGCTTACAGAATGAAACCACAGGAGATCATTCAGGACTCTCCTCCTGCCGCGACCGAGCGGCAGGGCAGGAGTGCAAAGCTAACGGCACGGACCTTCAAACTGGGCCCACGCCGGTGGGATTCACAGTTACCTGAATGTTCAGGACCTGGGCGCAGGTATTCCTGGTGCAGGTGAAGGGGCTGCACCGCCTCTCCACGCCCCTCTAGCCCATGCTCGGGCCCTACGAAGGCCGCTGAGGGCCTGAGCGCAGCGCAGGCCTCCTTATGCCGCCTTACGCACTGACACCCACCTGTCACGGCTGGCCCGAGAGGGATCAGCTACTTGTGAAAAGTTGTCATAAGGCCACAGAGCACGAAAAATAGGATTGTATACACCACGGATAGCACAATTACAGGCATCTCTTGTGTTTACAACTTTACAGGTCTTTGAAAAACCCAAGTGAGACATTTAAGAGAAAGAAGCCCGTACGAAGAAAGGAGATGAAAGCGCGCAGCTGGCCACCAGGCCGCCTCACCGAAGCCGGGGCGCCGCCTCACC
>JAVJGI010000060.1:85345709-85359604 GCA_035590275.1 Ibycter americanus | reverse complement strand
GCCCCGCCCCCGGCCGGCTGGCTGGTGTGCGAGGGGGGGCGGTGGGTACGCGCGAAGGGGAGCCGCTGCTTTGCCGGCGCTCGCTGCAGGGGCCCCGGCAGCCTGAACTGTATTTTCCTGCCCAGGACAGTTCAACCACTGGTGATGTTAAGTTTTCAGTATGTAAGAAATCCAAGAGGAAAAAAAAACGAAAAAAAAAAACCCCACCAAGAAACAAAACCCACCCGACCCCGGGCCTGTACGGTATCCTCTAAAAGAAAGAGAAATAAAATAAAAACTAGAACTGCAGCAGCAACAGGCTTCCTTAAATATTTTACCGCCTTTCCTGCAGGGACCAGCACAGACTCAGCTGGACCAAATGGGCCGAGCTTTACAACAACCTACTTTTTCCTAAGCAGTGACCTCCTCATACAATATAAACTGAACATACTGTGAGAAACGAACGAATAGATACTGGCTTTTTGCCAAGTGCTGTGCTGGACAGATAGCAAGCTGTCCTCCTCGGGTCAAAAGTTCACTGTGAGGAAGATGTCTGACTTCATCCCCGCACGACCACCAAGAGGACCCCAAGGACTGCAAGGCGCAAGCGCAGTGGGGGTGGAGTTATTTAAATCATTTCAAGGAATATTGTAAATAGTTGTGAGAAAATAATGAATATGTATATGGCTGATGCAACCTTGATGGTATAAGTAGATCATCTTTGAACTCGTTTGGCGCGCCTCTGACAAGAGTCACGCGCCCAGCGCTGCGGTTTTTGCTCTTTGACTTTGCCTCACAATAAAGATTTCTGAACCTACCTTTAGTGGGACAGGTATTTATAACAATAGGTTGATTCAACGTTTTGCCCTCGGTTTCTACTGGTTTTGCAGTTCACAGCAGGAAGCGATGGCGCGGGTGCCACCGTGAGCGCACACAGACCTGCGCTGGTGGGGTGCGTCGCGGGAACCCAGGTCGTTACAGACAGGGCTTTTAGAAAGCTACCGACCATAATTTCTGCCCATATTTGTTTCAAGAAAACATGACCATAATAGACACTGTATTACTGAAACAGCTTCTGATTTATGTATTATCAATTACCCGCTCTTGTACCTTTATGCATATTTATAAAACTAAAATTGTCAAGTTCTGTCCATCTTCACGTAGTTTTTAACATCTGTGTATTGCACTGACAGTGAGGATGCTAACCATGTGGCCACTCTAATATTTCACATTTCTTGAATATTATCACTCCATTAGTTCCCGGCACATGACTTAGCTGGTAAAGTTTATACATTGACTTTTGCAATGTGTCTGAAGATGAAAAGGGACCTTTCAGTAGTGGGGACCTGATTTTTATTTCGGTTGAACCACGTTATGTTCAAGGTGGTCACACAAGAATAAAAAGTTTCAAAAAAATGTGTTTAGCCTGTGTTCTCAGGTGTTACCACTGAGAAGCTGTCAGCTCTCTCATTGCAAAATCACACCCAGTAACCAAATCTTCTTGCATCTGGGACCAACCATATCATGTTTGCAGTTACTTGTTCTTATTTATTCTGCTTTGATTCAAGCAAAAGCAACCAGCAGAGGGCTGCCTTCTTTTAAAATACTCTAATGAGCGAAAATGAGGTGGATTAATGAAACATTAAGCAAGGGAAAGTTTAAGTAACTGGAGAAAATGGCAGACTGGGTGGTATAGAAAAATACATTAGTCAGCTGGATTAAAACGGTTTTATGCCAGTTTTTGCACATATTACAAAATTTTTTTGCAATAACTCAAACATTTATATGTTATTGGCCAAGTTCAAACTTGATGTGGATAGCTGTAACACTACAGGAAGGAGGCCTGATAACACTGGGGTTTAAGTTCAATTTATAATATAATTTAAAAGGAAATTAAAACTTTACATTCTGCTTATAATACATTTCTATTTACAAACAATACGATAAATATTTAGAAGCATTTATGGTATCTCCACTGCTGAGTGGCCAAAGTCAGCTGGGAGTCCCTCCTCTGCCAACGATAAACCTGGTTTACCAAAATGACGCCCTCTTCAATATTCCCCACAAGGAGATACACCATGGGACGATGGGTCGGAGTCATCCTCTGTGTACAGTTTTCATTGATAAGCAGCCACTGTTGTATCATACTCTGAGTTTCATAAGGCAAGAGTGAGCCCTGGGTAATGAATTCCACTTGGCATTCAATGTTGTACTCTTGGTCACCCAATACTGTTCTCTTCTTGGACAGCTTTACTTTCACTGCTAAGGAAAGAAAAAGGAAATATGTAAGTCACTCCATTTACTCAAATGCAGAAAGGAACACTACCAATGAAAGCAAGATGATTCCTCAAAAATACTACCATAATATATGCTGATAGAGTATGATGAGGCCTTCTACAGCAGCAGTATAGATTTTAAAATATTTTTAAAAAATAAAGGTTATATAGTCAATTTTTTTCATGGAATTAGGTGACTAGGAAAAAATACTTTCACAAAAGCGAGTACTGTATTTTTACCATCACCACATATGTCAGACTTTTTGGATAATTAGATATTGTAAACTGCTGGTGTTGTTCTTGTACCATGAGACTGCCCTGATTGCCCAGGCAATTCTCCTGAAACTCACTTTGTCCATGTTAGGAACCCTACAGCAAAAATAGCTAGTAATGCTTGCTGATACCACCCTTTCAGATATTCCCTTTTCATTATAGGCATCTACCTACCCCACTTGACTCCACCAACACTTTCTAGCATGAAATTTCTCTATACCACTTGATCTAAAATCAGCCAAAGTCGCTGAGAGTCTCTGCACTGACGTCAAAGAGCTTTACAGAAGTTTCTAGGACAAACTCACAAGTATTGCCTGTCACTCCAATAACATGACATGAGGTAAGAATTTCTTTTACCGATATGATTTTCTGAGTCTCCTTTTCAGCAAGCTATATATCATTAAAAACTCATGCACACAAGTAACAAGGACATGCCGTTCACTGGTAAAACACCAAAGCTTTACTTTGGATTTAACCACTAATAAAAGGCAAACTTGCTTATTTGGCTGCTTTTGCCAGAAATATTTTCCATAAATCATGTTGTACTACTATGTAGCCAACTAGACAAGAACAGAAGAGCTCTTTGTTTGTAAACTAGATCATTAATAAATCCTTCATGCAAAATAAATCCTCTTTATATTTTGATTAGAAATAACATATTCTGAAAAACAACCTAAAGTTAAATCAGCAGCGAAACTCTTAATCCTTTGAAATCCCAGCAGAAACTGTCACCTATTGTAATCCTAATTTTAAAGCATTTTAGAAGGAGAGTTGTTAGTCTCTTCAATAGCAGCTGTATTAACAAGGACTTACCAAAGTTACTGTCACAGAAAACTTCGAGAACTCTTTTGTGCGTAAAGAATTCCTCCACTGCTGGGCAGGTCTGACAGGCAGGCTTTGGTAGGACTGGTAAGAAATTACAAAGTCTCATCATTATCTTTTAGAATCTTTTATCTTAATTTCCTGCTGTCAAAGCTGAGAGCTCACTGTTTAACCACAGGGATTACAGAGAAAATACACAATTGGTCAGCGATCGTGTAAAAAGTCTACACACTTCTCTGAAAACACAGCTAGGGATGAAAAGGAGTTTTATTTTCCATGCGCATTCAGTCCTTGTTCAGACTGACAAGCTCAATTATTAGCATCTAATATAGTAGCAAATACAGTATTATTTTTAGTACAGCTACAGTGGGTGGGAAGGAGGTTAGGTGGCTGATTCTATCGGTGAGTCTAGGTGCAGCTGCACTAGGATTGTGAATATAAGAATTTGGGTGTGCTAGCAGCAACTGATTCTTACTGTTTTCTGCAGAAATTAATAAATATGAGTGCATTTGAAGATTTGAACATTAATGTCACGCTATCTCAGGTTTCCATAAGGAAAATCAGATAATAAGTCATCCCAACTTTTCTAAGCTGATCAGAGAGCAAATTCATTGTATATATACATTTATCTGTGATAAGGGCCATTGATAAGTCTATAAAGAGACCTCAGAATAAACCGCAGTGTGCCTGTCATGGGTATGATACAGCCCATAGCTGTGTAGGGTGATAATCACCTTCCTCCACTATCTAAGTGTAGACTATCTATGCTTTATTTTTTTGAAACCATGCTGATTTACACCATCTGAGGTCTGCTGCAGCTTACACTGCAAATACTAACACTTCCCCCTGCCATGTGCATGCACAGGGTGAAGCAGTACAGATAGACATGACTCCATTTACAAAATCACAGACTGTCTGAGAATGGTGTTCCTTGCACCTCCTTGATTCCCAGGAACACAGAGTACGGCCACCCTCCCCTCTGCCATCTTCCAGCTACCTTTGTGCAAGTATTTATATTCCTTTGAAAGAGATGCCAGGCACATGTCCTCGTCCGCAGGGAATCGATCACAGTCCAGATTGTCAGGCCAGGGGTGTCCGTGGCAGGCAAGCACAGGGGTGCAGCTGTCACGGACAGCAACACACATACTCCTACAAGGATGGATAAACCTGTGGCCGGAGGAAATACCAGGCTGAATCAGTTAAACTCCCTCAGTGGTAACAGAAACTATCGCAACAGTAATTTCTGTGCAAAGTACATCATCTTCACTGATATTTATAGCATCATTTAATTATAATACAGCTGTAGAAGCAGCAGCTGTGCAAATGGTGCAAGTGGTCTGTATATGGACTGGAGCGAGCTTACAGGATTAAGTCACAGTTTTTAAAATGTTTTTATTAGAACCTGAGAAAAGCTTCAGCATGAGCCTGATTCTGTTTGCAATAGGTGCTTCAACCCTAAACTAACAAGAATAAAATTCCAGCTGTAATAAAATAAAACATGGTATCCTTTGACAACAGCATTCATTTTCCCAAGGCAAACAAAAGTTGTAGTAGTAAAGTTTTCAGTGCTTTTCTTTCTGGTGAGTACAAAAAAGGTAACAATTATTTCAGAAAAAGTGGAGATCGCCTTTAGATTACGATAAACATGCATTTCATTTGATCCCTGTTCTGGCAAATAAAGGCTGGAGTTTTGTGGTGTGGTACTTACGTATCTAAACAGATGGGTGCAAACAGGGAGCACAGGAATGTCCTCACGTGAGGGTGACAGTCCGTGTGCACAAGGTGTTGCCAGGTGGCGGACTTTAGGATAACCTCTGCCATGCTTGTGTGTCCCATCAGGTTGGGAAGCCTCATTTCAGAGTATCCAATCTTGTGGCACATGTCCATCTCCTTGGGTATCACTACACATTTTGTGGATAATCCAATGTCAAAGCCCGTTGCCACTCTTAGGAAACCGCTCACAGCAAAAACAAGCATTTTTGCAGTCAAGAACATCTTCCAGTGACGACTCTGCTGCTGAGCAGGGAGCTGTCAAACCCTGCAAGCGCAGGGCACACTGAAAACCTTGTGGCTTATATGCCAAGAGCTTAACGAACTGTTGTTTATCAACTGTTTATCAAATCACTCGAGACGAGACCAGGTCTTATTGCCTATTCAAGGATTGCTGTGATAACCAGGGAGGTGGAGACAAAGTATAGAAGTATGTTCCCTAAAGACACTGATTTGGTATAGCCTTTCCCGTGTCCCACAGCGTCAGTTGCTGCAGCGTTCGTTCTATGTGGCATATTAAATTTTGACACCTAGAAGGTTTGCTATGTGCTTGCTAAAACAAATTAAGAGATCACCCAGAAAAACGGTGGGGCAGACAAGCTGTCTCCTGGGGCTGCTGTGTCTCCTTTGTTTTCAGACACTGCTGACGTGGGCAGAAAAAACAGCCCAGATTGACTTATCAAGTGAAAATGTTTTGCTTGTGCTAATTGCCCATGTCTCTTCCACTGTTTTACAATGAAGAAGAGGTACTTTCTTTGGTCAAGTGCTGTAAAAGAGACAGCCTCCTGCTATTAACCAAGCATTTTGTCTGGAAATTTGGATCCCTATCCTGTCACATGCTAAAGGTCCCAACTTCTGTTAATTTTAACAGACAACTGAAACTACAGTATTGTTTTACTGATTGGAGTATATGCCTATCAGATGGCTACAGAACTCACATCTTTCATTTTTATAAGTTCACTGGTGGATCTAATATTGTAGGACTGTTGCAGCTATCAGTATTTATTCAGAGTGAAAAGGCAGTTACACATATGGAGAAATATTATTATTATTATTTCAAATGAACCTGGCTACACTTAAAATTGCTCAAATAATGCAGTTTCCCTTATTTATTAATAAATTATAATTACATTAATCTGTATAAAGCAAATGATACCAGATGCATATTTTTCTGTTTGGAGGACAAAAAATTGTATTAAATTTCTTAAGTTAAAAGTTCACAGAATTACTGAGTATTCATTACCGTTCTTAGTATAATACTGATAAGCAGCTCTTTGCTACAGAGAAGCTGCGGAATCAGTTAAGATGACAGAGGGTCTGAAGTAATGTGTATCTTACCTATTATGAATAGAAAAGTCAGATTCTTAGTTAAAAGAGTTGAAGATCTAAACAAAACATTTTGTGGAAATTTTGAACTTGATAAAAACATTTTTACAATCAGTTATGGGTGTTAATTTTTATTTCCATTTCTTATTACATGTTTTATTAGCAGAAATGTTTGGATATTAATACATAGGTGGAACTACTGTAAAATATCTGGTCTGATTATTAGGCTAAAATAAGTACATTCATGATAGTGTTATCATCTAGTATTACTGATGCTTGATTGAAATACAGTTTTCAGAAACAGCAGCTCTTTGTGCTTATACCTGGATGAAGCACATTTAGACAATGTGCTACATATCATTTACATGTTTATACCTAAATGTTAGATTATTAATCCTAGTGTCTTTGAAACCAACGACAACACCCTGCTGATTCTTCCTTAGCTGTCTTCTTTAAGCTACTGGGGAAATTACAGTATGCGTTTAAGTCAGAAAAAAATGACAGCATGCAAGGTTCCAGGAACTAAAGACATATTTAAAAGAATTGTCAGATTTTCTTCTCATGTTTTGTTGCCAGCTCTGTGGCTTTTCCAATAAATATGGTTTCTCTGTATCTGTTATCTCACTTTGAAGCAGAGGAACTGAATACCTAACCAGACTGATCTAGGCCTGACGGTAGCATCCCTTTGCCAGATGCTCCATGTATTCCGTAAGAAGTTGAGGAGCCTTAGTAAAACTCAGCAACAGTCCTGTTCTTGCTAGACCTGTGCAGGTGTCCCTGGGGCCACGCTTTCACACGGCTGCTGGTGCTACCATTTCGCAATGAAATGCCGGCACAAAGGTGCTCAGCCCAGGGAGAGGGCAGAGCCCCACGCCAAGCCAACCGCGCAGCCCCTCGGAGCGGCTCCCCGGTGCCGCAGGCCTCACCCGCTGGGCAGGCACAGCTGCCGGCGCACGGAGCGCAGCTCGCGCAGGCTCCAGAGCTCTTGCAGGCGCCCTGGTGCCCCTCGCCTGGGCGTCCCTCCCGCACTCAGCAACTGGAGTGAAACTGGGCTCCGTGTATGAGTGTCTCCCTTACCCAGAAGGTTCCTGCATCCATCCACGTTGCTAATGACTTTACCAAGTCACGCTATAATTTTATGAAATTCATCAAATTCCCCTCTGGCCCTTACAGTATTCTTCGGTAATACTTCCCTCATCTGACTGCTCTCTGAAAGTAGGTGGCAAGGTCTCTGGTGGAGGAAGCCCTGCCCTTGCATGTGGGGCATGCAATTACATACATGTTTCTGAGCAATATAAAATACGTATTAAGAAAGAGTATTTCGTCTCTCGATTATTCAGATGCTTTTCTCTGCGACTGTCTCACAACCCAGAAGAAAACTTGATTGATCCTAAAACCGGAGTCGACCTGTTACTGCAGACAGCGAGGGGCTGTTGAGTTGCATACTGGACTTGCATATGCCTGCTGAGACAGGCATAATGGGGGAGTGTGAGGTGAAGATGATCTAATGAGAGCTAATACCTCTCCTGACAAACTTAGTGTCCATAGGAACCATCTTAGAAATCAGTAACTGTGTATCTCTGAGTCTGTTCCCTGCCGGGGCTTCGCAGGGGGTAGGTCATTTATGAGCCACCGCAGCACCGTACCTTAAGAGTTTCTTTCAGCCTCAGCTGTACCTCAAAGGAGGCCAGCTATCTCCTGGTGCTTTGCTTTTGGCCAGCTGCCTTTCAGTGGGCCATCGTTCTGTAACGCTGAAGAGAAGAGTTTTTCCCCGTGCGAGCGCAGCGGCACCTCTGGAGGCAGCGGGCCCGGCCACGCCGGCGGGCTGAGGCCTCCACGGGCCAGGAAGGAGCTGTGCGCTCCTCCTGCACCACGGCTGGCACCCTGCTTCGGCGGGGAGCCCCGAGCGTTCCAGCGTGTGGAAGAAACTCTGTGGTTTCGCCATCAGAAGAATGGCAAGCAATGTGCTTTGCTCCTGTTTCTCCTTGTTTTCTTGCTGTTTTGACCAAAGTAGCCATTCACACAGGGAACAGCAAGTCCTTACGCGTTTGGCAGGAATGACCAAGCTCACCTGAGGGCCAGAGAATTGCCACCAGCTCTGAGAACAAACTATGCACAGATGCCTTTGCTGAACACCTATGACTGCATTCAGTTTAAGGCTGGACCTGCAGCCAGAGCATTACCCGTAATTCAGTCATTTTTGTTAGCTGTCTTCTGTCAGCGTCTTTTATGGGAACTTCTGATTCCTCTCCCGACAGTCACTGGGTTCAAGATGTCAGCTGGGTCAAATTCCTTACCCTGTGCCATTTTTAGTGTCATCATTTACTAAGGAATTTACCAATTTGACACTTCTTTTTGCTGTGCTCACAAGCCACTTTTAAGCAAGGGACTTTGGCTGTGCTTCTGTTTAGGCTTAATTATTTTAGTATTCTTCATGAGCAGATGCTACCTTGAAACTTGGTTTGACAGCAAGTCATTATCATTTATCATTTTTAGCAGGAGTCTTGCAGAAAAGTTATTAAAAATGAACATGCCAAGTAGATTGCCATTGCTTGGAGAGTGCTTCAGGTCAGTCACATGTTGGCTCCTTGGCAGACGCGTGAGCTGCAGCACCCGCATTGCTGTGCCATAGATCCTCTATTTTTGCAAATGCTCAGCTGCTCCTTGACATAGCGTGGAAGAAAACACAGCTTGCTTTTGGGTACACAGTAAACTGTGATTTACTGTTGCCACACCAGCTAAACATTCAGATTGCACAAAAGCTGGTGGGGGCACAGTATTTCTAATCATAGTAATATATGTGTGTAGAGGTTGCTTAAATAAAGACTGCCTAAAATGAACAAAATTATTAGTTTACCAAACTATCACGAGCATTGCAGTGTCTGCATACAATTTGAGAGAGCAGCATAAAATACAAGACCTGAGGGTTTAAAGAAACTTCTGTCTCAAAATTTGGAGTCCAGCTAATGCTCTTTGGGACTTCTGAAGAAAGCTGTGTGGTTGTTCCCTTAGCAAAGGGTCACATTTACTGTTCCTGGACAGTTACCTGCTGATGGACCCTGATAACAGGAACAGCAGCTGGAGGCTCACTCCCTGCCCACCTCTGTGTTGACTGCTTTGACTGTTACCAGGGAGGCAGACAGAGATTAACCAGGAGCCACCCATCAGACCCCACTAAGAAATGGGACTGAATTTTTCTTCAAAGAAAGTAGGGGGTTGAGAGCAAACTAGCGGATTTAGGGATTTTTGGTTTTAATCTAAACATTTGTTGCAATATTCAGCTGGAGTCCTTTTTATCTGGAGTCTAATTGCAGAGATGCAAGGCTCTCAGACAAGGATCAAAACTTGTAACTGGCCACCCCAAGCTGCAAAAGGAGGCTGTGGACAGGCGATCCTCTGATGTCAGTTTTGCTGGACCAACATCCTTACTCTGTGGGGCAGGATTTATTACATAAATCCTTATGTAAAAAGACTTAGTTTCTGGCTCTGACACAAGCTTCCTGTTGAAGCTTTAACCCCACTGCACTGACTCCACACATAGACTGTCCTGGTTAACAGTGCTGGGGGATGCTGGAGGTTAAATGCATTCAAATATGAAGCATTCAGATGCTACATATTATACATACATACTTATACATACATATACATACTTAGGTGGTTTTTTGTTTTGTGGTTTGGTTTGGTTTGGGTTTGTGGGTTTTTTGGTGGTTTGGGTTTTTTTTTTTTTTTTCACTGATTTGCTGGTTTGGCTAATACTGTCTATTTTTCTTTTTAGTTTTAGGTCAGTTTTACTGGGTTTCAACTTAGTTTTGCTCTGATTTAATTTTGTGGAAGAAGGACCTATTTGACAAATGGAGTTTCATGTATTTCAGGCACAATTCTTGTTCTGCAGAAAAGCTCCCGTTTCTTTCAGACTTGATCAGTTTTTGCAGTCCTTCAGCAACTGGGGTGATGCTGGCTTTCCCTTTATCAAATTTCGATCATAACCGAGTCCTTTCTCATGCGTTGTCCACCACAAGCAGCTCCAAATGGAATAAAAAGCAAGGTTAAGCAGAGAACACTCTGAATCCAAACCTCTGTGAACAAAATGGGGTACAAGTATCCTCAAGACTGTTTCATAAGGAGGCAGGGCAGCAGCTGTTTGGGATACAAGTAAACAGCAAGTACATACCAACTATTGGTAGTACATTGAGAAAATAAACAGGGTCATCTTGTCTACCCCCCCTCACCCCAACCCCCCCTCACCCCCCGCCCCCTTTGTCTGTGGCCTGTAGCCAGCTACCGATCATCAAGATAAAACGGAAACACATTAAGTCTTGAAAATTATGTCTGGCTTCTGGCTGTCACTGGAGATAGCTCTATCAGTTAAACAAGTAAAACTGTGGATGAGTGCTCCACTGACTCCAGCATGCCTGGAGCCCATCCCTTTTAAGTCACTTGGTATTTTGCATCTAACTTCTATGCATCCCAGCCACCCAAGGAAAGGCTCTCAGCATCTGACATTGTAACAGTACACGGCAGGCCAGGCTCACTTTGCTTTAACGTCGTGGGAACCTGTGGACTGGAAGCCTCTGTTTAAAAGTCAAACTTCAGCCTAAATGCTTTGCTGAATAAGCAAAATTAAATAATGTCTGTAAGGTTTCACAAGTAAATAAATGTGCTTCAAATATTTTAATTAGATATTATGGCCAAATCTTCTCTAAGCAAAATTCCCTCTGACATTAGCATGATTTTTTTCTTGAATAATGATGGTAAAATGTAATCTCTTTCCAGGCATTGAAAATGTATTTAAATCTACATAACCAAAACAAATGTTCCTGTTGCAAATGTTTTTGGTGAACTGAGATTAAAACAAGATTTGTCAGGAAACAGTCAAGAGTTACACCCTCAGCATGAATTTCAGATTCTGGTCATTAGAATCCTGGCAGATTTTTTTTTGTTATAAATTTCTCTCCAAGCCAAGACTCATATAATTTGTCAGGGTGTAGATTTTAAAATTTCAAAAAGAAAATATATTTTCTGGATAAATCCTAGCCTTTATTTATAAGTTTCTGTGTCAGTGTAGTTTTGCAAAGAGGTTTTTTTTTTCTAAAAGCTTTTACAAACTTTATCATTCAGGTACACATGCACATACTAAACTTTGGGTGGCTTAATTAAAACAAACAGCTGTGTCCTGAACTCAAGTGTGTGTATAGTTGTCAATATTCAAAAACTGTTTCGGGATTTACAGAAAAGAAAAAATATTTTTAATTGTGGCAATTACTAATTACTTATGAAAGTAACTGCTTCACAAATGAGGGTGTCCATTCATAGGCACATGGTATATAATTTTTACCTGACTGCTATGCAAATATTTGATGGGAATAGTTGTTTTCTGTTCTGTTACTTGAGCTCTGTGCCTGAAGGGTAAAGGGTACTCACTGAAGGTGTGAATATTCTTTATTTCACTCTCCCTATTTTAGATATGCCCTTACACACACCTTCTGGAAAACGATGACCACAAAAGTCAGCCTTTTGGAGCCTTTAATGCTCCTTCTCACCCTGCCAAAAGACACTTTGTATTGCAGCTGTCACTTAATTACTTTTCTTCAGTATTTCTCGTACATTAAGGAACTCAAAACATTTTTCCAGGTTCAGTGAATGAAGCCACCAGCCTTTTGTGTAACCCACTTCAATTACAAATGCATAGCCAAATCACAGCTCTGCGTGAGGCGTGAAGAAGGCAAGAGAGAGCAGAAGTCCAGCGCTGTGGCAGGTGATCAGAAGGACCATGCCAGGCATTAGCTGGATCATCATGGGCAGCTCTAGACATCAAATGTGATAATGACTTCCCAGACACCATTTTTTTTTGAATCAAACCTTTTTGATTTTCTCTGTGTTGTCATACAGGGATGGTATCCCTGCAGATAGTCTGTAAGTCTTCTTGTCCACCCGAGAAGACATCGAGTAGAACAGTTACGTAAAAGTGAGTAGATTTTGCATCTTGTATACTTACTAAATCTTTTTATATACACCCTAATAGGGTTACATAGTGCCTTCTCATAACCCTGTAATGCTGGGCCCTCAAAGTCTGCAAAACCTCAGCAACTGCTTCTATAGAGAGCATTCATGTTGCCATAATCGCCCCCACAGCAGGCCTGAGAGTCACGTCAACCGCTTCATCCCCAGCCCTCCAGTTTGTGGGACAGCCCTATTGGTGTTCATGACAGACTTTAAATCCTCTGCAAAGGGGGAGAATTCAATTTAAAAAAACAACAACTCAGTCTTCAAACAGAAAGCATAGGCACAATATGCTTTAAAAAAGATCAAGAAGAAAATAAGTTTTCTATTTATTTGGGCCTTCAGTCCCTTAGTGTTCAGAGGGCAGATGGCAGGTTCCTTCCCTTTCACCATGCCTCGTATTGCATACATCGCCTCTGTTGACATCAAAGACATTTGGTTTCTATTACCCTATCTCGAAGAGAAGTTCACTGATAAAGAAGTCTCCACCCTAATGATTAAACTCTATTTGGACTGAAGTATCTGGGCAAGAGTCCTTCAGCCCGCAGGCCAGGATTAGAGGGTCTGTGACTCCAGCGCCCACTTGCTAATCTGGGTGCAGACCATGCCTGTGTGGCCTGCCTGTGAAATGTTACGTCATTTGGCTTTCACAGCCCTTTACCTTCACCCCAGGGCAATCATTTTCGTCCAGTGATGCTACCAGGAAATGGAACAGAGATGAATCCATCCTAAATAGCTACTCAACAGCAAGAGCTGAATAAATAAAGAAAAATTATAGAGCTGTCATTTAGATATGGCTCAAAATCAAACAGTACCTACATGATCTTTAAAACTGTGGTTTGCTCCTAATTAGCTTATGAAGATCAGTGAGGGAGGGAGAACCAGAGAAATAATTAAATTTAAGGTTAATCAGGAGAGGCTGATTTTTTTTTTGTCTTAGGAACCATTTTCATTCTCTAAATAGCATTAAGGGCTTCATGCTGGTTGCAGTGACTGAAGATTGATAACTGTATCTGCAGGAGGCTCTTTTCATTATGGAAACCACAGAGAAGCAAATAGTTTAGAAGGGAAGGTATTTTGAAATTAGACTCAGGAGCATCCAGACAAAAAGATTTGTGATTGCAGCTCTGGTTTCAGACCTTAAAAGGAGCATGTTTGCCTGACAGTTTCTTTCGCTTTTTTCCCCTGGTTATGTCTGATAAAAGCTATCACCACTCCCCATAAGCCTTGCCTTGTTATATCTACATCTCTACTACAGCATTACTACTGTTAAATGTACTAGGACAGAAGCACTTTTTTTGTTTTGTGAGAGAGAAATTTGTGAGAGAGATTTTTAGAAAACACATTCAAAGAGTGTAACCCGAGCAGTTGGTTGTGTGGGTAAATGCTCTCTTCTTGGGGGGGGGGGGGGGGGGGGGGGGGGGGGGGGGGGGGGGGGGGGGGGGGGGG
>JAVJGI010000060.1:85323093-85345699 GCA_035590275.1 Ibycter americanus | reverse complement strand
CTCTTCTTCACCCACCCCCACCCCCACCCCCTTTTTTTTTTTACTAATTGGATCAGATTTTGAGATCCTTGCTTATGCTAAGTAGTATTTTTCTTCCTGATACTCTGTGGAAATGAAACAGAAGTACTGGCGTTATTGACAGGCTGATCCTGTACCCCAGGAAGGCAATGACAGTTTCCATAACCCATGACTGCATACTGAAAACCAAGTATTCTGTCTGTTTTGCTCATGCTGTTACAACACATCCTATTAATGTCAGTGCAGTTCTCATGGCATACCTTGATGTGAGCAAGATTGACAAAGGTGGCAAATATAAACAGGCCACCCATTCCACTCTTTTTAGTGACTTACGTTTCAAGAGGTTATATAAAAATGTTTTGTTTGGGAACATGGTATTAAAAAAGAATCCAGTATGGAAAGGTACTTTGCCCTGCCATATGGTTGACTGAGTAAAACATCCTCATCCTAATATCTTGGCTCCAGCAAGGGATGCTGCAGGTGCATATGCCAAGCTTTAAAGGGAACAAACAACTTCTCTCCCTATGCTTACTGGAGTCCTTACACAGTCGTTCCCTCCCTGCATGCTAGTGGGAGAAGCCACCTTGGGACCATGCCCGCACATGTGAGAACATTCACTTGGTTATTTCTTTTTTTGAGGATTAGTGGCATTTGATTTACTCAGTAAGAACACCACTTGAGTAGATAAAGCTTACACAGAAACATATCGGGAAACAGTGCTTCAAATTCTGCCTACTTCCAAGTTTTAATCTTTCTCCTTTCCAAGAGGAAAAGACTATTTGTGGTAAAGGCTCTCCATAACCAGCCTACTGACACACCCATGTTTTTTAAGGCCCAACATTCCTGGATGAGAAGACAGACATTTAGTCTTCTTGAAACCTACTAATTGATCACAAAAGATGCATGAACCAGCCATGATGTCACACCACCATATTAGAGAAGAATTTATTAACCCTAAGGGAGCCCTCAGGCATCCTGCGGTATGAATTTGGCACATTAAGGCAAGTCGATCTTTGGGGCACAGCAATGCTCTCTGCTTGTTCAGCTCAGCTCTTCAGCTCTTCCTGAGCAATTTCAGACGGGTGGTCATGCTTACCCCACTGCTAAGATCTGAGACTACAGCACAAAGTGAATTTTCCCTTTAAATAAATAATGTATATCTCAAAGTATTTTAATGGTGCCAAACATCAGCCATGGAAAGCAATTCAAAAGTTGGAAGATATGCAGCAAGTTCATAACATTAATCATATCAAATCCAGGTGATCAAAACCACTAATCCAGCCATAAAGCATAAAAGGCTATAAAATCCATTGAGAAACCTAAGGAAAAGTAGTTCATGTTCTGTTTTAGAGCCTTAAAATGGCAACACTGGGTAGCTATAGAAATTGTAGTTACAGTGAGTTGTTTGCGAAGAGAACCCCACTCATTTTACAGAGTCTCCAAATACTGACTTGCTAATGTATGGCCATAGTTTCACACCTGTTCTGATAATTCAGAACCTTAATGTAAAGCATTACCAGAGCATTTGGAAGCCATAAGGGGAGTCATGTTTAAAGCCTGTAACATGGCGTGAAACCTGGAGTTTATTTATATCTCTGGTGACTTAGCCCTCCTGCTCTGCCAGCAGGTAGGACTTGTTCTCAGCATTCACAGTATTCTCACTGCTGTGGTTTTACCTCTCTGGCGAGTCCAATTGCTTATTTAAGATACTAGCAATACCTTCAAAAAAATCCTCCTGTACTGTTCTTTCTTTGTTTAAAGGAAATCTGTACTCTCTTGCAGTTATTTTCCTTCCTATCTCATCACTAACTTTTGCACAAATGTATCATGTATGAAAAACTTTATTAGGGCAAATGATGCTATGACACTTGGTCCAAATTCTGTTAATAACAAATGAGAGACTTGCAGTGACTTTATGGTAGGTTTGCCCAATAGCAGGGAAAGTATGTATTATTTCCATTTTATTTTGGAGCACTGCCAATAAATCTTTTCAACTGGACCGAATTTAATGTAAACCACCATATCTAGTCAGGGCAGCTGAGGGGCAGCTGGGGCAGCCCCAGCGCCAGGCTGGAGCACCTCCCTGGGGATGGGGACAGGCCAGGCTGGGACATCAGCCTGTGGGTGGTAGTGGCTCGCTGGGACCTATGGCCAGGCACATGGTCGCAGGGTGGTGTGGAGCTGCAGCTCAGGCAGGGCCAAGGCCAGAGCCTCAGCTGGAAGCAGCTCCCCTGGCCAGGGTTTGGCTCCACAGCGTCTGGGAGCCTGTCCCCAGGGTCACCACGGGAAAGGGGCCGCCCTTGGCTGCACTGGCTCTGAGCTGGCCCCCAGCCCTGGCAGCCAAACCTCTAAGAGCCCCTGGGGATGTTCTCACAACCCTTACAACAGAGCTCACCATCACTCTTTCCTAAACAACCACTTCGCACAGTCTGCATTTTTATTATTTTATGGCTAGAGGACAACAGCACAAAGAGATTACAGCCATAGGCACCCATCGCTTTGGGGTAAGCACAATTTTCCAGGCACCTTTGCTCTGTGATCATGTCTGTGCTAGTAAATTAACCACGCCTGGAACAGTTTGCTGGATCTAAGAAGTCCAACTGGCAAGAAACTGCCCAACTCCATGCTCTGAAAGCCTCTCACCCTTCAAAGCTGGCTGATGGCATCCCACTGCCTGTTAGGAGCACCACCTGGCCACCACCGGCTCCTCAGCTGTGCCAGGGGAGTCACAGGAAGACCGCAGCTGCCCCAGGCCAAAACCGTGTTAGCGATTTAACAGAGCATGCAGCTAAAGGTCAGCACCTAGAAGACACTCCCAGCCCTGGTGAGTTTGTTAGTGCAGAGCCCATGTGTCCCACACGCAGCTCCCAGCAGCAAGCCCAGCGCACCCCCTGCTGCAGCAGGTGCCGAGGTCTCCAGCCTCCAGCCAGCCAAAACAGAAGGAACAGTCAAAGGCAGCTTTGGTGGATGTGCGGAGAGGGATCTATAGCTTCTACAGGCAATCATTTTGGATACCCCAACCCTGAGAGAGTGCTTTCATGTCCTGCATTCTGCCTTGTGTTAGTTAGCACATAGTTGCCACCTTTTGCAAGAGCTGGGGGGCAAGAGCTATAAACTCTTCCAGTAAAAACTTCCTAACATGTTCCTGGAGAAGACTTAGTCATTGCCTTCAATGAAAGAAATACCACATGAAGAAAAATAACAGAAACCTGTGTGATAAAACACATAGACAAGGAACTCACTATCACCTAGGTAAACTGTGTTGACAGTAGTAATGATATGGACAGACTGAGACTGTTGGGACTATGATGAACCCCTGAGCTGAATCTCCCTGTGGCTACATTTTTGCCTGGAAATCCAGAATTAGGAACCCTAGCAAACACACTCACTGGAGGTGCCTTACATTAAATGTAATCATTTAAATGGAATCAAACATTTGCCTGATTTGATCATCTTGTTCCAGCAAGATGGAACAACGTACGTGTTTCTAGATGAAACTACACTTCTAAAGGATGCTTTCTGGGAAGTGCCTTGCAGTGTTGTGCTTCCCTCATCAATATGCAAAACTGTTCTTAAAAAGGTGCAGTGCTTCAGGACTAGCAGATATTTTGTGTGCACCAGTCATGCTTCCTTGTTATTCAAAGTTTATACTATGCTAATTTTCTGCATTAAATAAAAAGTATTCTTGGGATTCTTTTAAGAGTTCACACTCCAACCAAATACACTTGGTTACTCCAGTCATGGCTCAGGATTCTTCCCAAGTAGAAATTTTGTTTCCTTAAAACTGACCTTTAATTTATAGTGTATCCTAGACCTTGAGAGGAGTTTGCTTTAGAGAAAACTTTTGTTAATGTTTTTCTGATTACACTTCTCAGCCATATTTTCTCTCCTTACAGTAGCACAATATCATTTCTATGAAAGGTAAATTCAAATTTGACTCAAACCCCAAAATGTAGGGGTTTCCTAGGAACAGCAAAATGGCTGGACACATGCCAAAGTTGTACTACTTGGCAGCAGCAACTCTGTCATGTACAAATGGGGCTTTTAAAATGCCTGAAAAAAAGCCGCCTTGGCCCAGACTCCCAGTAGACTCAATGCCTGTGGTTTTCTGAGCAATGTAATTTTACTGTTACAATCTGTGATAATATTACTGTTATTATAATAATGATGAATTTCCCATTAATATCAGACGGAATTGGATTACGTGGCAGCCTTTGGCTGTGTTGGCACCACGAGTGTCACTCAGATGACAGCCTTGTGGCTGCAGGCACCATGCAAACACAGCAAGAGACATGTCCTGCTCCCTACAAGGGTGTGCCCCCAGGACATGGCAAGGCAAAACTGAGAACATTCTCAAATGGGACCCGAGCAATTTCTTTCACTAGATTTCACTTGGTTGCTTCATCAATTGCCTCATTTTGCCTCTCAAAGATAACAGCACATTCAAAACACTTCAATAAAAGCGGTAAGAGTTGCATGTCTGGATCACTCAAACTTAGCTGGGAAATGCACCTCATCACTTAGTGATGAGGCAGACCTTGGAGTCAACTAGAAAACTCCAGCATGGAAATGTAACAAAGCTAAGCATAAAGGAGCTCTGTTTGCAGAGCAGGATAGCAGCAGATAAAAATAATGAATCCTTTACTTTCCTTGTCCCCACTTATGTCCTTGCAGAGGGATGCTGTTCCTGGTAGCTAAAACCCATGCATCATTCACATGCCTGAGAGCAGCATGTGGTTGCTAGGTGGCAATGCAGTTTTTACATCATTATGTTACTTTCCCAGAGGGCTGCAAATCATCTGTGCACAAGAGCTGCTTATTAACTGGTAGTCCCTGAAGTTTCAAGATTGTCTGTATGGTTGAAAGTCCTCCTCCCTTGATCTTTCTCCAGCTCATGCTTTTGAATTCTTAAAAATACTTGGGAGAGGTTTTTAAGTTCATGAAATTGCTTCTGGTATTATTTGACTTACACAACCAGTTGCCCTACAGTGTATTCAGGAGATGGAGAATTAATCAGCAGAGACAGCAGGTGTTATGAGCCCCTAATTCTGCCCCTGATACCTGCCCAGACCATCTAAAGCTCTACAGCATTTCACACCAAGATCCAGCGAATGACAGCATCTAACAGATGCTTCATTCTCTGACAACCTTATCTGAAGCAGACCAGAAGCATCTGATATTTGTACTTGAACAGCAGATCAGAAAGTAGGAAGCTCAAACAATCACACCCAGCTCATATGCCTGGCAGTTCAAAATCAAGAACAAAGTGAGTCTTCTGAACACAGTTTGCAGGACACATATTAGCACTCACCTCAGTGTTATCCTGTAAAAATCCCAGAAAATAATCAAGAAGTGAAACTGTGAGCCACATCTGGCCCACAACATCACATTATCAAAATTCAGCATGAGTGATGTGTGTTCAGTGCAATGAAGATTAATACTTAAAGGGACAATCTTGCTCTAAAACAGTCGGGGGGCATGTGGGTTTTCAGGGCAAAGGTCCCATATATCCTACTAGAACTCTGTTAACTCAATACTTCACTGTCCATCTCAAAGATGTATGTGCTTGATGACTGTCAATCTGACTTTGGCTTTTACAGTCAGGCTGAGGAATACAACTGCATTTAAGGACTGAAACCATGTCTGGTAAAATCCAAGATGCTGTAAGAAATAATTAGGTACCAGTAGTACAATCAGATCAGCTCTGTGGCTGATTTGAAGTTTGGAAAATGGGAGAAAGGTTAACATCTGTGGTCTGACTGACTTCCAAAATAAACTACATCATCAGCTCATATTACCTGAAATGTACCTACAATATTAGGTTTCATACAGTTCCCTTATACTGAAAAAAATATTTTTCAGGAGTGATTATACACTTGGGAACGCGCATGGGGAAAATAAGACCATTTTTGTGTAAAAAACAAAGCCGCAACCTTTATTTGTCACCACACATTTCAAGTACATGCAGAACATATTTACATTTCTCTTTAAGGCAAACAGAAATTGGGTTCTTATTCCTGAGTTGCTTAGCACCAGTAGAAATAGCAAATAAAAACTTACAAAACATTGTCTCTCCCTTTGAAGCAGCAGCTGCCTCCCATGTAAAATATTTCTGCTTTCAGGTTGCATTTCTTTTAATGAGCTATTTATACTAATAATCTCTATTGCTGTTTGGAACCATTTCTGTAAATTTCCATCTCTTCGCAGGATCATCTTGCCAAGATGTGACAAACTTTCCACGTTTGTTATTTTACCTTACAGACTGTTTGCTGGCTAGGTAGCACAGCAGTCCTTCCGTCTTTGCTGGCACATGCATCAGGGTGTTCTCTTCAGTTTATTTTAAGAGTTCTGTATTCCTCCAGTATCTAGAAAAACTAATGTTATCTTCTTATGTCTTTCTCCTGTGGGCTAGCTGCTTCTCCAATATTAAGTTAAGATTAAGAAAGGGAAAAGTTCACCTCAGCCAATGGAGGGTTTTAGGGCTTGACTTCACTAAAGCTAAAGGCGGGGGGAAGTGAAAATGCCCACTGAAGTGTCGACATTTATGAAGAAAATGCAAAGCAGTGTTATTTCAATGAAAAAAAAAAACCTTCCCTCAAAGTCTGACTAACATTTGAGCCATCCGCATTGTCTCAAGACTTTAGATACTTGCTTAAATTTAGGATGTTGAAATTCCATTTAAAGTACAGAGGGAGCATTTTCAAAGAAGTTTTTGACACTTCCCATTTCCCATTGACTGGCTCTATCGAGCCCGCTAATTCCAATAGACGCTTTTCTCCCATGACTTTTAAGACGATCACAGAACATAATCCTACGAGAAAACACCTA
Source organism: Ibycter americanus (assembly GCA_035590275.1). Taxonomy (NCBI): domain Eukaryota; kingdom Metazoa; phylum Chordata; class Aves; order Falconiformes; family Falconidae; genus Ibycter; species Ibycter americanus. The sequence goes on along the minus strand of JAVJGI010000060.1, from coordinate 85,338,853 downwards.
TTCTGTAAAAAATAAAGTTCCTATTTAATGTAAAAGTCTAGTCCAAGCAGAAAGTCAATAGTGCAAAATGGGTGTGTGCCTTCCTCAGTGACCTGTAGTGTGGAAAAAGCTTTTGTTTCAAATTACATTCTCTGCTCTTTTTTTGCATTCCTGAAACTGTAGTTTTTAATGACTTGTCAAATACACCAATAACTCAAGGTTTCTATTACCATTTAGTCTCTCTAGGTGTCCGTCTCAGCCAATCAATGCTTATCATAATTTTTAAACAAGTGCTAGTATTTACAGGTGTTTAATTTAAAAATTCATTGTAAGAAATAGAGTAACAGTGCCTTGATTAACAACTTCTGGTTTAAATTATTAAAGCAAAAAACTCCAACTAACTCAAAAAGTAGTAAGAAATTATTACCTGCTAAGATCAAATGTCTTCCTTCACAACTATTTCACCTAGTAGCAACACACAACAGCATATTGCACTGGGAATAATCCACATCCAAATAGTCAAATGCAAAGACATTATCTTTACCAAGGACAAGCAATCTCACAAAGAAACTCTTCACCAAAGGTTTGCCAATTTCTTTTTCCTACCTCTGAGAGATTACGAACCAAGCACCTAGGAAAATACAGTAAGAGAGCAGTAAGAGGAACTTATGAAGTGTCTAACCAATCTATCCCATCAGAAAGCTGACTCCTGGTAAGGCACCTCTCAACAGAAGGTCTGAGGGCTTTTTGAAGTAAGATGAGTTCAAAAGACTAAAAAAAGGAATGATTGCTATTCTGCACCTGGCAACACCTCTGTACACTGTGAACAAAACAGCCTGCTGCAGGTATTCCCAATGAACAGCTGCAGCATAGCCTTATTATCCTCATTTTATTTTCTATCATGTGACCTGCATGCAGCTTTATTTCTAAAACCCGCACCGCTGATTCTATAACCAGTACATCCTTTGAGAAGATGTACTTTCTCAGTGATCATTTCAATGCTAAGATGCTAGAGAGCTTACAAAATTGTAGAAAGTCTTAAGAATTTCTCCCTGGAAATCCTTGATCCCTAGTCTATTATACAACGAGATTACACCGTATTCAAAGGAAAATATTGTACCCCTTGACAGTGATTGTTTATCCAGTGACTGTTCACCTAGTGCGTTTGTGAAATCTTGTCCTGCTATGCTGGGTACTTTGAAAAAATTTAGGACATCAACACTTCTTTGCTTCTTGCCTCTTGCCCAGATGTGTCAGAACTAGCTGGAGCTCAGGTTCTTCTCCACTCAGGTAGGACAGGGGACACATAGGCATTCGTTCAGGCTGTCTCTCCACTACCCACTGTACTAGCAGTGGTAGCAGAAGCTGATTAGCCTCCCCAGGCATCTTACCAAGGTGAAATATTCCAGAGGAAGTTGCATGAATACTTCTTGCATTCAAAACAGTTCAGTGGCCTTGGAGAGCAGTCATGGTGCATTTCTGACATACTCTCTGTCTCAGCTTGCTTGGGGTGGTAAGTCACACTCTTCTGATCTCTGAGTTGAATTGGTCCTGCCACCTCTTTTGAGGATGGCACCAGGTTAGCACAGTCTGAATCCTTCCAGGCAGAAGGAAGAATTTGTAGGCAGGAATAAGTTTCTGGATAGTTTTGGAATGCTACTCCCAAAGGCACCAACTTCCACATGCAGAGTAAAAGACACTGCTCTTTCTTGCAGTGCAGATGAAACAATTACATCCAGTTTATTTATAGAAGTTTTATACACCTGAAACGTCACAAACATTTACAACTTTCCTGCTTTCTTCCGAGTTCTGAAAAGGCCAAGTCATACAATTACACTGCTGTCTCCTTTGACTCCAATGCCTGTGGTGGCTTGAAGTTCAGTATCTCTTTGTATGTAATGCCTGGAAAACAACAGAATAAACACAGCATTGCTGGTCTAATCAGAAAAGGAGCTGGACAGACACGAGCAAGGTGCAACCCCCAGCACGGTTAGACTCTGATCTAGTCAGGGAGAGACCTCTTCAGGCAAAAAGAGAGAAAGAGTACAAAAAGTAATTATTTTTTCACCATGTCAGGTCTGAAGAAGCAGCCCAATACTGAAATACTACACATGCTTTCAAAGGGATATGAGCATTGACTTTAAAGTATAGTGGGCAATGTCCTTAGAGAGAGTTACTGAGCAAATCAGCTTTAAAAGTCAAGTCCTCACTTATAAACCAAAATACAAACCTCTGATGTTAGATGAAAACCAGTATGTTTTCTCTCCCTGAGAGAATCTAACTTAAAATTAAGGCTAGCAACTGTTGCACAGCCAGCAGTTGAGGAATCCATTTGCCTGTTCTATACCCTGGAAGAAACATGTTAGAGAAATGGTTTCTTTCCTACATTGCAGAAGATGGGAGGACAGACACATGAAGGAGAAGGACCTCCACTGAAGGAGAAGGGCCTCCATTATGATGCAGAGAAGAAATCTTTGGGCATCATTCCAGGAGGACTTAATAAGAGGAACGCTGGTTTATCAATAGCATTTATCTATCTTAATGCTGTCTATTTACTCTGTTCCATCAAAAGCAGAGAAGGTAATTTGTAAAAGAGAACACTCCTATTTCTGGATGGCCTTTCCGTCTACCTATTTTTTAAAACATCACAAAACTGAACTCACGCTTCCATTCATCTAGTGGAAGATCCATATTATCAAACGTGTCATCATATTTCTCAGCTTCAATTTCTTCCTCAGGATCATGAATTGGTTCAAAGTATGGATGCATCAAAGCCTCAGCTGCTGTGACTCGCTTCTCTGCATCCAGCACCAGCATCTTCTCCAAAAGGTTTACAGCTATTGCACAGAAAACACAGTGTATTCAAATCAAGCCACTGATTCCAGCTTGTACACAGTAACGTTGCCCTGGAGATATTTCAAATAAATATACAGTTATATATAAAGCGGAATCGTTGTGTGTTCATTCTATAGCCAGTGGGGCCCATGTGCATGACAAAATAGCATTGTGAGCAAGCTGGGATGTGTACAAAGCTTGATGCAATGCAGAGATGCTCCCTTGCTTCTGGATGCAATACAGCCACATGACCTCAGCTAATGACTTCTCAGCTTCTGGCTGGCTCCAGGACCACTGAGCTTTCCCAGATGTCTGTCATCATTGCCACTGTGTCGTGGTTCTAAGGTACATCATAACCTGACAGCAGCAGAATGAACAGGTGGGCACAGAGCTAATCAGAATTGCTCTGTATGTGATCAAATCCAAGCCCAAGTACACTTTGAAGCTCACTAAGAGAAGTCAGTTGTTCATGCTCACAATCCCAGCACTGACTTTATCTGCTGTGTGTTTTTTTGACATTAGCCAAAACAATCCATGAAAATCTTGTATGTTCCTCTCCAGTGGATTTTGGATCAGGTCCACTGTCAGACTGTCAAAATGGGCTAGTGTAAACAGATACGAAGAAAGAACATCCCTGGGTTGGGTGGAGCAGCTGAAAAGAAGGGGCAGCAGTGTGGACAGGATGCTGCAACTCCTGCTTGCCATGTCATGGGTTCTCTCCAACCTTCTCTCCTAGACCATGAGCAGTTGTTTTCTATGTAAGCGGTAGCCAGATGGCCACAGAGGTGACAGGAAGAAATGTCTTAAAAACTAAATGGAAATCTGTAGTCTGCTGTAGCTGAGAAGGTCTGTGAGCTAACCATGCAGCCAGGGTGCTTATTAATCATGTTTATTTCTTCCGTGTCTGAACATACAATTTTAACTTCTTAAACTGAGAAGCTTCAATTATCCTTATTTATATTCTAATAAAACTGGCTTTGTGAGTGTTCAGGTCATTGGGGAATGGATAAGGTTTGGGCAGAGCCATCTCAGAGCTCTGGCTGCTTTGGGTCATGTCACAGTTATGCACACTTGGTATGCTCTTCTGGCTGTTTATATCTACCAAATCCAAGCCAGTGCTTCTCAGGAATGCACAGATGTTTCTCAGGATGTATTAATTCCATGACTAAAATGTCAGCTTTCTATTTGCTTCCATTTCAACTGTAGATCAGATTGAGCTTTCAGAATTATATCTCAGATACAATACAGAGAAAAAATTATTACATATATTTAATCTCCCAGGGCTCTTGAGAAAGCTGCTCTAGTAAAACCATTAAGCAGATGCTGGATCAAAGCCTAAAATGCAAAATACTTTTTTTGATGCTTCTAAAAAACATCTGATTTCTGGCAGTGTCTAAACTTGGCAAAGTTCAGCCACTACAATCAAAGTTACGAATTATGGAAAGCAACAGATAGAAAAGCACAAGAACTATCACATAACCTATCACACGACTGTACTGCTGCTGCTTCCAATGCAAACATAAGAACAAGACAAATTGTACACATCCACAGAAACTGTCTTACCCAAAGGGTTCGCATACTTCAAGATGGATGCAAAATCTTTTTTCTGGACTTTTGGGAGGCTTTTGATATAGTTTTTTGCCTTAAAAGAAACATGGATATTAAATCAGACCTTTGCCACCTTTGTAATGTGATATTAACTATATGCTGAATAGGTAATTCAACAATGCTTTGATAGCACATTGTACAAATGAATTTTTTTGGGGGTCATAAACCCTGATTGTATTTCACCGTCTTGTTGAAAGGAACTTTTTTTAAATTTTTAAATCAAGCCTTAAAATTGTCGTTAAGAAATAACAATATAAAGCTTTAATTATTAGTGCTCCATATTTAATATATTAATTAGAATAAATACGTATGCATTATTTGAAAGAAAGTCATAATGAGTTTACAGGAATCTCTAGAAATGAACCTTATGCAGTAATTCATTAATATTTGAATTGTATAGTTAGTGTAATGAATAATTATAGGTTCTTTATAGTAGGGGCTTAAGGATTCTAGAAGGACATCCACATAAGAATAGGAAAGAAAGTCAAAAGACATCTGCAAACAGCTGGGTTTCTGAACACGTTCATGTTTTCAGTACATTTTCAATAAAAACAGTAATGCACCAGATCAACTGTTTGTATGGTACATACTGGAAACTTTGAAGTATTTAAATATATGGATTTTTCAGGTGTTCTGATCCTTTTCTGCCCCCTCCCCGCCATCTCCAGTAGGTATTCTGGGTGTGCAAAGCACTTCCAGGCAGAGATGTACCACCAGGGGTCATTTCAGTAGTCAATCCATACTACCTCAGCCAGTCTAAGAACTGAGCATGGCTTAAGTAAAATTAAGACATGTAAAACCAACTGACAAAGCAGAATACTCACATCTTGACTGTGCAGTTTTTGAACAAAATCTTGAGTAGGTGTACCCGTTATTTTCATTATTTCTGTGAGTTGGTCCAGATCTGAATACCAGAAATAAGGAACAAAGTCTTTCACCATAAGAAAACTAAGCACCCTGCAAAACCCGTGCATTTCTTTGCCATGGGAGAAAAAAAGCAAAAATCACAACGCAATGACTGAATGGAAGATTTATAAAAGATGAGATTAAAGTTCTCCATTTTTCTTGCAAAGGGCAAACATACTGAAAGCACCTGAAATAAAATATCCTATTTCCAATATCCTGTATCTTGTGAACACATAAATAATCTGCAAACTCCTTTAATATGTATCATCAGGCCTCCTCTATATTTTTGGTCAAAATCAGTCCAAAAGTATTGAAGTATCTGAACAATCAACACAAGTATTGCATGCATTGCCCTGGTCTATCCAATACTTAGGTGACAGAGGCAGAAATCACAGGGAACATAAGGTGGTATGATGAACAGAACAAAAATCAGAGGAAACCAGTCTGTGTTAGTTCTTCTCCACACTGAGAAACTTCAAGAGGAATAAAATTAATCCTTTTCCTCTTCATTTCCCACATGCTTAGCTTGATTCCAGACGCTGAGATGTCAGAGTGGGTGAGACATCAAAACACTCCCTAACCTCCTGTGTCCTAAACCAGCACAGATTAATCAGTAACAGTATCAGCTGTTTCAAAGAAGAAACACCATATTTACAGGAGGCTAATGCTGCAGAGAACAGCTTATGACTTGTTTGCTTCTCTGGCAAGAGCAGCAGGTGAGAAGCTAGATCAGAGCTCAGGGCACACAAGAATTCCACCAATCTCTGCAGAAAAAGGCAATGGTGGGTAATGCTGATGAAATAAATAAGTAAAATCCCATACCAAGTTTGCAGGATAACCTATTCATAACAGCAAACCAAAAATCCCTTGAATTAGCTGTTTTCTTATTTACCTACCCTCAGCTGAACCCACAGCTGCATTTCCCTGACAACAGGTAATACTGACTCATATATTCAAATGCCAGCAAGAACTAGTATGCTGGGGTAATTTCCTTTGTAACACAGGATTGTAGAACTTCAGCCAATAGTTCTGAAATCTCCGAAACTCCAAAAAACTAGTTTTTCCACTCTTACATTTACAGTGCAACTTGAAAATGATGACTCATTCATTTTCTTATTTACTGAAAATAATGACTCATTCATTTTTTTATTTATGTACCAGAATGCTCAAGGTCAGCATTAGTTGAGAAATGCTATGTGTTAGTCAACGGCTGTTCTTTGGCAGATATTTTAGTATTTTCTTAATAACTAATGCGTACTTAAAATCTGTACAACTGAAGTAATTTGATGTATTCTACTTTTTCATAGTCCCTGTCATTTTTTTGGTGAATGCAATCTTCCTCTTTTATGTTTTTCCTCACAAAAGACTCATATGATTCTGTGCAATGAAGTCCTAGTCTGACATGTAAATACTTAAATACAAATATAACTAAAATTAAACAATTGTGATTCTGTGACTCTGAAAACAAGTATTTGCAGATAAGTGATTTATTGACTGGAACTCGACAAGGGGAAAAGCAGTGCAAAATGATTAGGCTGTGATGTCAAACGTACAAAGCTAGGAAACAAAAAAAAAAGGTAAAACATTCTTGCTGTGTTCTGTTAACACCATCCTCTATTAACTAGCACAATTACTACTGCCAATGAAGTATCACTTGAGACTGAGTTATGGCTTAATACGAACTATTTTCTTAATTCTTCAGCAATGAAATGATAGGCCTAGACATTTTCTGTAAATGCAAAACGTTTTACTAGATGTTACTTATACAGCATGTTTTGGTAAAAGTCTCAAAAAGCATAAAATGAACTAGCATGTGCACATAAGGCCATATACTACAACAGAATCTTCTGTGCATGTTCTGGAATTGTGAAATCTATTACTAAAAAAATATAAATATATGCCTTTTCTATCATCACAGAACCTTTTACCTGATGATTTGAGATGTGATTCAAAGATCACCTCTTTTTCTTTATTGAAAAAATTCAGTAATACAAGTTTTAATTTGCAGATGTGCAGAAGTGGTACAGATATCAAATAACCAATTAATGAGAAAGGCGCAAGCCATTTTACTATGCATTTTAATTTATGCTCATCAGTTTTTGAACAGACCTACTGTGTCGCATAAGAACCTCTCATCATTTTCTTACATGATTGTCATAAATTCACTGAAGGATACGATCATTTCCTTTGAACAGAGGCCTCCCTGTTATCATCTCAGCCATTATACAGCCCACAGACCAGATGTCGACTGAAAAAAAGACCAACCATCATATTAAATTGCTGAATACTTGTCCATTTAAATGTACATAAAGTTTAATGTAAAAAGTATTTTAAATAAGTGTAAAATTTACATTTATGGCTGGTTATAAAATACATTAGAGCCTTGCCACGTATGATGAACAGTTTAGGTAAAACTACCTGCCCTTCTAATTAGCAAACTGGAGATAATCTGATAATAAGCAGAATCAGTTTCTCAGTAACAGGCAGATACATGTGGGAAGTAAATTTTCAGTTCTTCCAAAAACTTCCATAGTTATCCTAGTGTTACTTGAATTCCCTCCTTCTGCCATTTTCCCCTGCCTGTTCGAGTTACAATCAGCACATCTTTGCAGGAAGATGACAATCAGTGCAGAACACAAAACATAGACCGGACTGTCACATCCATATACGTTTATATCACTTTTTTCCAACCACGTTAGTACTTTCTGTTACTCAGAAAATACACCAAAAAAACAATATCCAAACTCACAACCACCAAACGATTACCTGCAATTTATCTAGAAGGAAGCTTTGCATAATTATACTGTCATTTCCACCTCTGATTTCTCATTCACTTCAGAAACAAAGACTTGCTTATAGGTTGCTTGATTCAGTGAATGCTTTAGCTCTGTTAAGACTTTTCTGAAGAGATGCTGACCTGTTTGTGTGTAATGCATCCAGTTAAGTATGACCTCTGGGGCTCTGTACCACCTTGTAACCACATAACCGGTCATCTCACTGTCTGTATGTCTTGCCAATCCGAAATCCAGAATCTGTAGTGGAAGCACAAAGAACATCCTGATCAGACAGCTAGTTATTTAGTTCATGCAAATTTTACAAATGTGAAAAACAAAAGAACGGGAGTAATCTGCAGAGACTGGTTTATTTTTGCATCTTTTTCTCACTGAAGTGTCTTGTTCTCAATTTAAAAATCAAGACAGAAGCAGCAAGGAGCTTTAAAATTTTTTTTTCTCCAAGTTAGATACTCCTATAGCAACATTAAAACCTGTAAAACTACCAAAGAAAATAATAAATTCTTAAATTATTAATTAAAAAGATATTGCACACATTCAATGCAAAAAACTCCTTGGCCATGGAATCATCATATCATCTTAGGGCTGAAAGAACAGCATCTGTCTTAGTATTCATTGCTCTCATATCCCAGGTGACACAATCAAGAGTGTCTTCCAATAATATTCTTGAGTAAGGAGGTATCTACCTATCTATCTAAAGTGTATATATATATAGAGAGACAGGGCAGAAGTTTTTACTAGGGGCACCTGTGCATTACTATACCAACAGTGATGTTTTTGTAATAATCTCTGTAATTAAACATTTTAAAATAATTCAGGATAGTTTCATCACTCCCTGGCAAACATTTTAAAAAATTGCAGGATAGATTCACCATTCCCTGGCACTCACAGAAAGGAATATTATATTTTCATTCATAGATCAAGAGTATAAAATGTTATGGATTATCTTTATTGCCACACTCGAAACATCATTTCCTTGTTTTCCCCATAACTGCTGATTACCTACCAATTTACAAACAGGAATAGGCTGCAAAGGCGGAGATTTTTATTCTTACCAATAAAATGCATTTCATTACAGCCGATTCTTTAGGTACTGAAGATTTACTGGACTCAAAATATCTGCAATAGCAAAATATGCTTTTATATGCAGCTTTCAAATTTATTCTATGTATACAGCACACATTATGTTTTCTCAGTAACACCAGAGACAGGATGGAGGAAAAAAGGGTGCTTTACTTAACAGGTCAAAAGCCACATGTGGTACCATCTATTCTGTCACAGCTTTTTAGGCATTTTCCATACTAAGGCTTGTGACACTTGGAGCTGGAAATGGCTAAAATATAATTTGGGTTTGTATTTTTGTAAAAGCAGAAAACGACAGCAAGAATTTTTATGGATTATGTATTAACTTCAGGATTTCTTTTCATTTATGTATTCATTAGGCTCAGGAACAAGTGTATCCTGGTAGTACTTTGTATTAACACAGTACCACTTCAACAACAGTCTTTACATGAAACTGTTATTCTTACACTCCAACTTTCCAGGTGGAACTTCCAAAGAAATGTTCAGAGCAAGTTTGAAAATCCTTTTTATAATGCAGGAATTACAATAGAGCAAATTCCCCTCAGCTCCTCAAGGATAAGCTCCCTTCTCTTCAGCAAACTTAATTTTCCTCACTTGCTTCAGTAACGAAAATAACTGGTAATACTGAGACTGCAGGAAGGGCAGTGATTTCCCCTCATGCATCCTTTACTGTCACTTTTCTGATTCCTATGTAGCAGTTGAGAGCATCAGACAAGGGAGCCAGAAAGCTCATTGTGAAAAATAAAACTGATTGCTTATTAATTAATCACCAATTCAAGGAACTGTTCCAGCTTGCCTACAGTCTCATTGCCACTGGAGCTGATGCAAGGGAAGCTGCTGAGTGCACAGACATGGGGGAAAAGGGTTGGACTATCTGGCAGCATGGTTCTGTGCCCACATAAACTTTGGAAAGTACACTTTGAGAGCAGGGTCACATCCTGCCCGCTGCACCCAAATGCATGCATGCAGGGGAAGTCAGTTCAACTCCTTCAGTGTAAAAGAGATCCCAGTTAAATCCTCACCTTGATATTTTTTATACACACTTCTCAACATACTATAGTTTGCTTTTTGCTTATAGACTGGAATTGCCTTTTGACAATCAGTATTTCCTAATTACAAATTTGCACTTTCCTTCTGCACATGGTATCAGAGCTTATTGTACAACCAGGGACATAGTAATTTTGCTCTGAGAGTCAAGAAACAAAGCCTAAAGCTTAAACCTATATTTTCTCCTTGTCATTTCAAAAAATTGTATTCTGATATAGAATTGTTTGCCTCAGTTTATCTAAAAGCTCAAAAATGTCCAATGTAACACAAAAATAATTCGTGTTAAATAAGGAGGTACAGTGACTATATTATAGAAGAATGTCTTAGAGCTGGGCTGCTCCTCAGAATGTAATTGCACAGCTTGGGGTGGTGGTGGGGGTGAGGGCGTGAAGAGACAAACAGTTATTTTTTTCTAGATTCTCTTTTTTTCCCCATCACCCTGGGACCCACTCACCATCTGACCGCCTACAAGCCAGTAGAAGACAATGGCTTTTTGTGTTAGACAGGGAAATTCTGAAATGACAGGACCCTGAACATTCAGGTCAGTCTCCAAAGAGCAAAAAATTGTATTACAACAGCTACATGCAAGTATATAGTTTCTATGTTGTATGCTAAAAACCACTTTTGCAGTGTTGCATCAACTTTCATTTTATGCTTCATCACCTTTGATCTTCTCCTGTATCTCCCAGCCTGTAGAGTTAGATTTTTTAATATTTATTCAAACCTGGAATTATCACATAACTGAACTACTCCCATAAAGTCTTACATCTCTTTTAGGGAGGAAACCTTGGCCACAAGATCTAAATGTACTTACATATTAGGACACAAAAGCCTCCATTCAAATTTACTGTTGCTTTTTGAGGATGTATAGGCCAGTCATGATTCAAGCACAGAATAGGAAATGAGGCTTGGTTTTGTAATTAACTGAAAAACCCTCACTAGCCTTTCAGATTTCTAGAGCTAAGAGAAGATAGGTGACAAAAACAATTCTAAAAATTAAAAAAAAAATTAAAACACAAGAACAAACTGGGGATGGTAAGCAGCCTGGGGCTACGATCTCCACATTCAACAGTATAAACTACATTCCTAAAATAAGCAGTGTTGAGTACTACATAATTCTACCTCATAATAAATAATGGATTTTTTTTTATTACAAGGTCGTTCTGCACAACTAAATAGATGCATTTTTGCTAGGTCAGGGTACACTGCACAATTATTTCTGAAATACAAGTGTTCTCCACTAAGAGGCTTTGGGAGATTTCCAATACATGTAAGAAACTGCAGTCAAAACTGGTCAGATTCAGTATTTCAGTTCAACGATTTAGAAGAAGGCTTGAGGTGACAAATGTTGTGCAGGAGAGAAGAATTACTGCTCAGATGGACTCTACTGAGAACATTTCCAAGGAAGTGGCAATACCTACGCTTCAGGACAGACAACTTTCCACAAAGGGTGTTACAGCCCTGGTCTCCAAGGGTGCATGCCAGCTAAGCTGTCTGCATAGTGGGAAGGGGTCGGGATATGCACCATCCTCCTACCCATCTTTGGAGGGAAGCTCCAATGGATAGGACAAAGGAAGTCGTGGTACACATCAATACTCACCCCACTCCAGATAAACAACAACCAGATAATACAAAAAATGCCATCAAATGCACCTGTCCTGCAGTGTAGTTGCAGAAATGGCTAGCAGCTGAACTATAGGAGGCTGAATTAGGAACTGTCTCCCCTTTTAATGAATTTGGTTTTCTTACTACTTCAACTGAGAGCAAATGTGAAGCAGAACTAATATATTCCCGCTATGAAAAACACCCTGCAATCTACATGCAACTGATACTACTGATAGTTGTAACAGTGCAGAAGGAATCACTTTCAAAGAAATAAAATGTTCCTGTTTGTGGTGAGCAGTATGTGGTTCTTCTCATGCTTCTCTGAAGTGATTAGCTGCAACATACCATGAAAGCAGTTCTGCATTACAGCTCTTACCCAACTGTAACCATGACATGATTTTTTTCTTGAAAAGTATTTTTAGTTGAGTGACTATATATACATATATATGTAAGTATACCAGTATTAATTGCAACATACACATCACACAGGAAAAGGGTGACTTACTGTCATGCACACATCCTTGCTATGGGCACACAGCTGCAGCGTGGACTGCTCCATCAATGCCAAACCCACAGAAGCAGTTTCAGTTCTTATATTGCCCTTCACCCAGCTGGAAGGACCAAGTCAGCAACCGCTTCAATGATGCCATGAATATAACAACCTGCAGCACTGACATCCTCACCAGAAATCCTCCTCTACATCTTGGCACCAACCCCTATCTCTCCCCTGTTCACCCTGGGTACCAGCTTCCTGGAGCGTTTTGTCTGGATTGGATGTTTTCAGCTGGGACACCCTGGGCAACATTTCTAGCTTGAGGCACAGCCATTTCTCGTGCTTGGCTCCAGAATGATCTCTGAAATCAATCACTGCCTCTGCCATTCTTATGTAATGCACATTTATGTCAGTCAAGAACATAAAAATAGGAGGTGAGTAGATTCGCAGTATCCAGGGTTTTATTTCTTAAATAAATATTTAATGATTCTTGTGGTCAGACCAATGGGAAAATATTTATAAGCAGCAGTCTCTCGTAACTTTTTTCAAGATTGTTACCACTGCCCATCTGATACTTTTCCCTTTCATTTTCCAGCATTCTCCTGTTTCTCCATGACCCCTCACAGCCCATGGACTGAAAGCCTGGCCGATCACTGAAACCAGCCAGCATGTTTACAGCTGTTGCACCTGTTGTCTTCTGTGGTGTATTTCTAATACATCTGACTGTTTTTTTCAAACAAACATATCCTACCTTCAACTCACAGTCTTCATTTACTGCCAAGTTTCCAGGCTTTAGATCCTGTAATCAGATTTGAAATGGATGTTATTTACTTATTTTACAACAAGCACAATGAAGCACACTTTCTTTCTTTCAGGTTTAATGGTTTTCATACAACTACTTAGAACAGCAGCAGGTAAAACAATGTGTAATAAATCTAAATTAGAAAATATAACAAATAACAGAAACAAAAGACAGAAACCTGCATATGTTTGGCTTTTTTCCAGTATGTTTTCCATACAGACAAATCAACTTTTCTTCTGCTAGAAGTCAGGAAAATACTTGCCAGAGAGGGAACTCATCTTACCGTGGGTGGGGTTTGGACAAAAATTTGTTGCATTTAATACTAACACCACAAAGTTAAGGATTCACATATGTATTTCTGGACTGTACATACTGCACATCAAAATATACTTTAAAAAGGTTCCACACCCTGGTAGACTTAAAAGGAGTACTGAAGGTATCAAACAAGATTTTACATAAAAGCCTATGTTCTCTTCTGTAGGAAAATCAATTTCCTAATGAAGTCAATTGAATGGAGACTGCAACATGAAAAAAAATATTCCCTTAAGCCTCCTTAGCTACTGTAGAGACTTCTAATGATCTTCAAAAGTTGCACTTCTAAGTTTAGCAGCAAAGGGAAGAGTACTGGCAATGACTAAGAAGATTCTGCAACATCAGTGACTCTTAAGACATTCACAGTTATAAGAAGAAAGAAAAAATCAGAAATAAATTTTTCTTCAGATTTCTCAAACCTTTGTTTGACACACTTTAGCACAAGATGTTTAATCTTCTCTTTGAACTCTTTCACAGGCATCCACCTGTTTTATACGAAGATGTTTTAAGATCAGAGGGGCCTTAAAGAGAAACAAATTGGTGCAAAGAACTGTAACGAAAACAAAAAGCTCAAGAGCCATCAAGAGGCAGCTTAGAAAAAGTCTAAGCAACTGTAAATTTAGACTATGATCACAGTAGTTGTAGAAATAAAAATATCTATTTATTATATGATTTTGGTAGTTTGCATAGTTTCGATGTCCAGCTTAAAGCTACTATACAACGTGCACTTTCTGTGGTGCTCCTGATATTTTACTACAAGTTGCCAATTTCTACTGTCTGATGTAGTTTTGGGGGAAGTTATGCTGCTTGGTACCATGAAGGCATCATTCAGAACTCCTTCATAGTGCAAAAGCAATTTTAAGTGGACTTTAGATACAGCAGGGATTCAAAAAGAATCAGGTCTTAATTTCTCTCAGAAAAAAACCGAGGTTTTCAAGGCTCTAAAATTTTGGACTGTTTTTTCAGTTTTTATGTTCTCACTCCCCCAGCTTTGAACATTAATATGATGTTTAAACAACTTAAACATTGTTTTTAAAAATAAGCCAGAAAAAACCTTTACCCATCTCAATTTAGACACTATTTGCTCTTTGGGGGACCTACAACTCAACTTCTCATAGTAATTTAAGAAATCTAACTAATTCAGAAATTTAAGCTGTATTCAGTGCAACCTGAGTGCCCAACTTACACTGATGTATCCATACCACCTTTTGTTCCTATTTGAAGAAGAAATCACAGGCATCAAACTACTGAGCTACTACAAGCAGAATTTCAGGCATTTATGAGCATGCTTATACACTAACTTTACTCACATTATCAAAATATAAACACCTTTCATATTGTCTCCACTTACCCTGTGAATTATGCCTGATGAGTGAATATACTGTAAAAAGAGAAAGTACGTTTTAGTTAATGAGGTCCTGACTTTAAGAAGTTGCCTAAGGTGGGGGAGAAAGTGCTTTTTCATGGGGCTAAAGTAATCTGAAATTGAACATTGTTTATTTATTGCACAGAAGATCATCTTAGCTATGTTTTTAACGTGCAGATAATTAAACTAGCATTTTGCCCTTCCCCTCCCCCAATAATGAGAAACCACTAAATCAGTTTGAGTACTGCAACAGATCACACACTTTTTTCTAATTCTTCTCATAGATAAAATCCCATTTTCAGTTAATTTTTGGCATTGCTAGATACATATATATCAAAATACATGTTATTTTATAGATCAGAAATGCTTTCTTGCAGTAGACGTCTGTGGAGTGCTGCCATCACAGTTTAGGTTCATATGCTACAGCAACACTCAGTTTTAAGAGAACATTTAAAACCAGGTTGAAGGCCAGTCAAGGTCTTAGCTGAGAAGTCTCACTACATGCTGCAGTACTTCGTCAGTGCAGCATGGAGAGGTCACGTTACAAAACATTCTCCTTTACCTGAACATTTTCACCACTCTTCCAGGGATCTTTTTAAGGGTTCACAAAAGTCCAACCAACCAACTGGACACCTAGCACTAGTTCTTTTGTGAAGACACCTGACCAAATACAGATGTCTGCACCTATGACTGTCACCATGGACAATAAAGAGAGCCTGTAGTAACTAGTTCAGACACAGGCATCTATTTTGCAAGGACTGAAATGCAGAAAGTTGTCCTGAACTGAGGACATGCTTTCCAAGGGTGGCCTGGGATGTGCTAGTACTGTTCACTTCACTGCTGATGGCAGCTCGTACTGAGCCACACAAGAACAATAAAGGCTTTTTAAAAAGTCCCCAGAAAAGATGGATAAGATGCAAATCTTCACCAGC
>JAVJGI010000060.1:85298662-85309552 GCA_035590275.1 Ibycter americanus | reverse complement strand
TTCTTTGCCTTGAGGGTGCCAGAGCACTGGAACAGGCTGCCCAGAGAGGCTGTGGAGTCTCCTTCTCTGGAGACATTCAAAGCCCACCTGAACACAATCCTGTGAACCTGCTCTGGGTGAAGCTGCTTTAGCAGAGGGCTGGACTAGATGATCTCCAGAGGTCCCTTCCAACCCCAGCCATTCTGTCATTCTATGACAACCTCCTTTTTGGCTCAGTTATCATTTTGGCCCAAGTAATCAATATGAACACATGGTCTATGTTTTCTGTACTTAATTTTCTATATTTTCCTGTCAGCTTTCGTTGTTAACATATAAATATGCAAGGTTGTTTTTGAAACACAGCTACACTAGATGAAACCCAGAACAGTTCTACGAATGTAATGTGCAATCTACATTAAGCCAAACAGGGCTTGTCACCACTGTTTCGCAACTAATTCACAAGAACTGCAGCAGCATCCACAAGCAAAGGCCAGGGAGATGTACGTGCCTGGTGCTAGAAATGATCTGTATCATGTGCTGTTTGGACCACTGGACCGGGAAACCAGTCAGGGAGTACAAGAGACCACAGCATAGATAATCACTAAAAAATACAGCAGCATCAGCAACTCTTAATTAATCCTTGAATTAGGATGGATCACACAGAGATGTGTCATGGAGCACGATCATTTTCAGCCTGCTTGACTGGGTTAAGAATTGTCCATTTGGGCAACCTAGGCCTTAGGGCAAGAAATCAGTACTTGAAAAGTGGATTAGGGAACCCACCAAACTGCCATTTACTAAAGGCTGAAAGAAGTACACACTTTATAACATAGGTAATTGGTTCTAATGACAATCTGAAAATGTCAGCCTACCGAATTTGAAGTTGCACGTAAGATGAAATTAAGAAAAAAAATCCATGAAGCAACAGTTTTGGAATTCTCCATTTAAAAAAATCAACAACCCTTCCTCCCACACAAGCAACAATGCCATGCTGTCAAACACAAACAACTCAGAACTTACAAGTCATTAAACTTCTCCAGTGTTACATCTGGTGTGAACACATCCAATATTCCAATGACCTAAAAATAAGGGAGGGCGGGAGAGAAAGAAAAAGAAAAAAATCATTAATACCGATTTAACAGAAAAAAATCCCAAACTGCATAGTAAGTGAAAAAATATAATAAAAAACATTTCCATAGCGAGAAATTAGCTACAGGCATAAAGATGGCAGAAAGAATACCTGAAGTAGTGCCTAGCAACATCTGGATTTGTCTTGTGTTAAATTTTGTAACTGAGGGCTGTTTGACTGTGTTAAAAAATAAAAAAAATTTATCTCCTTGAACAAAAAGTTCAGAGGCTAACAGTTTTATGTAAGAGGAGAGAGCCTCTTTTAATTTTAACCACTGAAGCGTTGAAAATAAACCAGACAAATCGGTTTATAACCTGAAGCAGTCATAAATAAGTGCTATTCACCTAGCTGGGCCTGCTGCTTATCAATGAAGAACACTTTAAACGTCTTCTAATTTCAGCAACAGGGTAATTTAGGTATATAAACTACAATATCTAATTGGGAGTGTGGAGAAGAAACCAGAACAAAACTGTTTTCATAGAGATTAAATTATCAAGAGCTTAATATTATTTACTATGGCTTATACCTTACGTTCTCCTTAAGAGTATTTTTCATGAAACAAAAGCATTCTATCACTCAAAAGAGAAACAACAATCTAGTAAAACAGATTTCCCACTGCAGTTTTTCCTACTAGTATGGTTTTCAGCAGAACTATACCAACTGACTAGATGCATTATGGTAACTGCAAATGCTTCTCTTAAACCCATTAAACTCCAGCAAATTAAACATAGAGAACTTAAAGCTCCAAAAGATGTAGCAGGAATTGCCTAAAGCCAGATCTCAGCTTGGATGCTGCCTAATCCAGGCAGTGCCTAAACAGCACAGGCTTTTAGAGATGCTTCTTCTCTACTTCTACTACTAATTCACGACCATTTTTGTCTGCTCAGAGGAAGCCTCCCAAGCCCTGGACTGCTTGTTGTGTTTCCCAGGTGCAGGCTGCTGTGTTGACAGGGGTGTGCAGGGGCTTGCTAGAAAGCAAGCTAACAGATTCATAATCTTTATAACCCTCTTCAGACATACCTCTATGGCCATATAATTTAGGAACATCAGATTGATATATCAGACTAAAATTGCATAAAATTAGAAACTCAAGAAAGAAAACATGGCTAATGGCATATATATGTTGTCTGATGTTCTCATCAAAGCACTAAAAGAAGGACTGCAAAGTCTACTTTGATAACAATCAAGATGGATTTTCAACATTACTACTGCTTCTTAATGGTTCCCCAAAAGAAGTACCTTTCAAAAAAGTATGTGAAAGAAAGTAGGAGGACAGCAGAAATGGAGGAAACAAGTGCAAGAAAAGAAAGACAACTTCCTTTATTTAAACACTTAAATAAAGATCCCAAACTGTGATGAAATCCTTACTGTATGTATTTTTAGTCTTTCCACATTCAACGTGTAATTACTACAGTTAGCCTGGACATTATCAAAATGTCCTAATGATGAACTAGACAGAAAAACTAACAAAGGTGAAGACAGAAAATTACAACTCCTTCTTTGTAGCCACATTTGAGAAAAATAACTAATAATATTTTCCTGAGGACTGTTATATGAAACTAATTAAATAAGAATAATATAACTACCATAAAACAGTAATTAAACTCACAGAGGATGTAGTTATTATTTGAAGTAATACCTTCAGTGCTAACATTACAGCAAGAAATGATTTTTTTTAGGTTTCTGCATGAAAGTTTTACATAAGGTTTTCCATTTCTATGTGGAGGCAGGGACAGAAAGGGAGGAGAGCAGGATTAGGATGGTGTGCATGACAACAATGGAAGCACAATGCAACTCTACAGACATTTCCTAAGGCAGCATGTTCATACACACACACACAAAGCCAGAAAAGTTGTGTGCTCTCCACAGACTTCAGTATTAAAAAGAAGGAAGTCAATGTTTTAGCAGTGATCTTATCCAATATGCACTTCTTCCCTATCAAGTCCCACTTTTTCAGAAGTCCTGCTTGTCCTTTTCAAGGAGATATTTCCATGCCTTCATTTACCTAAGCAAGAAATGTAAGAAAATAAACCCCATCACATCTGACTGTAGCAGTGAAAGACACAGGGACATCACAACAAAAAAAGGGACACATGAAAGGACGAAGTTGTGTGGCTGCTGTACCACATCCACCTGTGCACCAAGGCATTATCAAGCACCCATTGTGAAACACAGGAGCATGAAGAACACGTGTCCATAAAGAACATACCAGCCCCAGAACACACTTAATGAAGCTCACCAACATTTCACTGCCTCTCTATTCAAGTAAACAGAGTTCCCAGTAGTTACTTAATGCTATCTGATATACAACATACATTACTTCTGAGGTAAGGTGACAAACTCATGGAGACAAGCTTATTATTGCTACAAATCCTCTGCAGCAAAGGATACCATTGAGACCAACACTCAGTCTCTGCTGAAGGGAATTTGAAATAATGAACCAGAAAACTCGTTTTAACATGTCAAGGATTTCACAATACTTCTTTTCTTGCTTTACAAAGCAAGCTTTCTAAAAATCCCAAAATCCATTTTACTGTCCAAAATGGTAAGACATACTAATAGTTAATCAATTTAAAAATAAAAGTGAGGGACCCATTTCCTTTTGCTCAGTGATCTTTATTTAATAGCTGCGCTTTGGGATGATTTTCCTGTACTGGAACAAAGTCACTAGTATTTCCATTTAGGTCACGGCTTTCTGCAGATATATTAAGCACAAGGAGGTACAGGATAAAATAAATCCTCCAAGGAAGATATAACTCCAGCTACTTCTTCAGGAAAAGGAAAAGAACTGGACAAAATGTAGGAAACTCCCTCCTCCATAATATCATGGAAAATCCTGTGCCTGTCTAAAACACTCTCAATTAAATACAGCATTTGTAAAAAAAATTTACAATAATTAAAGACAACGGCAAAGCACAAAAGTAAGGCACCATAAAACAACTGCAAAAATAATTTATTTTCATAGCGCGGCCTATACAAAAATGTAACAGAGGTATCTGTGAAACCTTCCGTAGGTCTACTTTTGGTGCTAATTCAGCACAGTTACTGATACTATCAGAGATGGAAGCACAGCTGAGGAATGAACCCAGTATACTTTGCAATGGCAATTTCAGCAGCAGTGCTGCCCTTACAGGGTCTCATTTTTTTCCCCACATTAACTGCCAAAAGGCAATTTCTCAAATGAATTAGCCCACAAAGGATGCATCTGGCTTCCTACTGCCCACCTGACTGATTTTCTGGAGCTTCCACTGAAGTACCTTCTTTGGTATCTCTAGGACAGAGCATAATACTGTGTCTCTCCCATCCTCCTGCAAAGCAAAACCACAGTAACAGCAAAACTACCAGCCTACTGGCATAACTTGTTTTCCACAGGTATGCTTTTACTCAATATATTTACTTGGTTGATTGCATCTCTTTCCTATGAAGCCAGTGGGCAGTGGGTGGCAGTGTCTCCAGCCTTTCTTATCCCTAATGTCTGTCATCCCCACCAAGACATTTATACTGACCAACCTGATCAACTTTAACTACTGTCAACAAACAAATAACAGCTTTGGATTGGTAAGGTGGTTTCTGCCCTCCCCTGCTCAGCTGCCTCCTTTTCCAAACGTTATTTCAGCAGTAGAGCACAACCATGAAGAGCTCCTCATCTCTATCCTCCCCTGCACTTTCATTTATTGGATTACTTCTGTTCAAGGACTGTTCCACTGCATTTCTGTAAAGAAGTTTCTGATTTAACCAGCAGCACATCAACAAAAGACCCAGATCTTGTATAAATTAATAAGTAATGTAGGTTATGTCTCATACAGTAAGTGCTGCTTTCTCTTGCAGATGTTATGCATGAAAACACAGTGAAGTTGAGTGGCTTTGGCACTCTGGCTACAAACATAAGTACATTTTTTAAGAGAGATTGCTGCTGGGGTCCACTGAACTACATATTATGCTGCATTAAATTTTCTGCATGAAATTAGCTTCAGCTTCATGTTCCTGCACTGTTCCACATCACAGGGCACCTGCATCCTTCTACTACATTAAAAAGTCTCAACCTTTTTAAAATTTTAACTATCCACGCACAGGGCTTGCACTTTTCTTCCTCACCAGTTACTACTACATGACACGAGGGATGCCTGCTGATGGACTGAGAGCTCCTTTCCTTTCCTCCTGCCAGTCAGCACAAGCTATACCCATGAGCATCACTACGCTCTTCTTTCAAAGGACCCATATGTAACACTGGACACACCCAAATCCTGCAGACAGACACATCTTCATCTCTGGTTTGGACGGCAATCCGAAGAGAAGGTTTGGGTTTCAGTGCTGTCTTCCTTATTTTCATTTACTGGACTAAGCTAGTCAGTCTGCTTTATTGGTACCAAAGGCTGGGGTGTGAACAAATGGCTATCTGCTAAAGCCCAGCCTAAGTGAAACACCTATTAGGCAGGTTTGTGAAAATAAGCAGAAATGACAACCAGTACGACTATACTGATTTACTGGCTTTTAAGTACCACAGTAAGCAACTCTGGTGTCCTGTTAGCTCCCTAGCTGTGCTAAGATTTCAGCCCCCATAAAAGCAGCCACGAGTGTTTCTACCCTACAGCCTTTTGACAGCAATAAACTAGCCAGTTACAACTGTATTTTTGGTTTCATAAAGACCCACAAGGAGATTTGCCCTCTTCAGCCAGGATTACCAAATGGCACTTTACTGGCACTTGTGTTCCCAAAGGATGGGAATTTTTAGCTGGTGCAGTCCTGCAGGACTTGCACTTGCACTTGTGGGAAACCTCTTCCAACACAGTGAGCACGCTTTTGTCTGTAAAGGCATTGCTCACCTACAGCTCCTTTGTTGGTCTGATTTTGTACGCTGCAGAGGCTGCTGCTCTTCCAACGCTCACATCAGACTAGTGAACTGCAAAAGGTGACAGTTTTAAGATTTTCCTTAGGCAGGAACATAGAGTGCCCCACTATTTTCTCTGGAACAAACTCCTCCCTTGGTTGACACTGCGTAGGCATAAATAAAAAGCCCAACATTTTTTCAAAATAAGGACGTCAACAGAATTAAATATTAGCCATCCTAAAAGTAAAGGTCTGCATCATCCTCAGAAACGTTAACTGTAGAGAGACAGACAGTTTGGTGTCTGTTGAATACCTGAATTCCTTCCAAAAGGGGGAAAAAAAAACCCCTGCATGGTTCTTATAATGCAAAACACACACTGGTCTTCTGATGTGGGAATACAGCAGAGAAGTTTCCACTCAGAGCAATGAATGAGAGCATGGACCTGATGATCTTAAAAGGTCTTCTCCAACCTAAACAGTTCTATGATTCTATAACATAGAGTACCTTTAAACAAATACTGCAGTTGCCTCTTACATGCAGGGTTTCCAGAAAGAGAAAACATCTGTAGAATATGAACTGACCCAAGAAACGTTTAATGGGCATTTGTCAAAAATTTTACGCCAGAAACACGTTCAGAATTTACATTGGTAGAACTGCGTCAGAACTCCTGTGGGTGCTTATACATACACAGATGTATACACATATGTACACACACACACATGCACCACACTTTGATAAAATCCCCACTCTTCTGATGTAACTCAAGACATCAGCACGAGCTGCTGCTTTTCTCTCCCCCTCTCCAGTGCCATCTCTCCTTGCCAGCTATTTTGCACTCCTGCTGGCAACTTCAAAACTTCTGTTAGCAAACCTGGAAGTGAGAAGGGCATGAGCCACTGTGCAGTTGTTTCAACAAAAGTGGGTATCATGGTATCACTTCCAGTTCAAATGTGTAAGAAAATCCAAGTTATTTCCCAAATGAAACCAACGGTTCTGCACCTCTGCTTACTTGTCTGGGTTTAGCTTTGCATACACAGACATCTCCATTAACTTAAGAATACACAAATGAAGAGCTATGCAAATGTTTGAGAGCCAAAGCCAGGGCCAAAGTTAGCACTCTGATCATATTTTCACTATTTTTGGTTTTAAGTCAGAGCCATAATACAGAGTTTTAAGGGTCCTCACTTTAACTGAACACAGAATGAAAAGAAACAGGGAACAAAAGCAGCACTACTGAAAAAAAACTTCCTAAAGGTAAACAGTCTGTTCTTCTATACAAGATGCAGCAGATGCCGAAGAAATAATCAAGAGCTGCTAAGGCTGTAGTGGGATGAGTACTTCAAGCTAGCATGAATAAATGAAGAAAGAAACCACCCCAAAAACAGTGCTTTCTTCATACTGCCTTAGCTGGTTTTATTCCTCATTTTCACACCATTCCCTCTTTTGTGCCAGAATATCTGTTTACGCAGCTACAGAGTGATTCGGCAGCTTATTCTGCTGGAAACTAACTTTTCTTTTTGGCAACGTCTGAGGAATTGATCTGCATTAGACTCCCTCTAAGGCAGTAGAAGTAGCTTTGTGACACATCTGAGATCCTCTCAATTAAAAGGCCTACCAAAAAAACCCAAACACATGGATACCAGTGCCATTAAGGACTGCGATTTATCTCCTAACAGCCAAGACCTCGTCCCCTTCACACACAGCATCTGTCCCCTAGTCCTCAGCACCATTCCTCCTCTGGATTTGTTTGCAAAGAGTTGATGAGAAGTCCCATGCTACCAAGTTTGCATGGTTTATATAGAAATATTCCTCACTACATTTAAGTAATGTCACACTTGAGAGCCATTAGGGAGAACAAATGCCTAGTATATATGCTAGAAAGACAAGTCATGCCAGCAACCAGAGCTGCCTCCTCCTGAAAACACCTAAATAGACAAGCAAATTAACCTGTGAGTTAGCTTCCTTCCAAGGTAAAATACAATTCCAGTAAAATTCAGGAGATGACTTGTTTTTTATAGTACTCCTGGTCATCCTACAACTGCTCCACATTAAGCAGATGAGCACATTCCTCAGAGGGTCTATAATGGAGATCATCTAGGGTATTAAGCAGAAGTTTTCCTCCATTTTCTTCACTGAAGCATGACATGCTGATAATTATATCACTGTGGCATGAGTTTAATGGTATCTTCTGTTACCTTAATGGAGGATCAGAGATGCTATTTTTAAACCAATGTGTCAGACCATTACAATTTCTTCCATCATTCTGAACACAACATAGGGTTAAATAAACTATGATAACGTATTGCTATGTGCTTAACACAACACTTCCCCAAAAGCTATGAAAGGCAGAGATGGTCCATCGGGAGGTAATGACAGAGAAACAAAGCATCACACTCTTCATGTAATCCAACATTAAATGCTTCATGATTACAGAAGCAATTTTGAAAGAAAAACAGATCAGAAGAGTGAATTGGATGCAATTTTAACCATCAAATAAAAACAGAACATTGAAATAGTTTATATCCTGAAGTAGGAAAAAAGCAGGATGAAGATTTGTACTGGCAGATTAGTGCAACATTGCAACAATATCCCAAGCCTAATGCATAGTAGCAATACCGTTAAGACTGGCTATCACATACCACATCCTCTACACAGTTAGATTATCAATGCCCAAGACAAGAGATGACAGTGGCATTGCTATTTCATTGTGGTCTCTGAGACAATTACTTCAGGAATTGTACATTGAACAATTACTTCATTCTTTGGTAGAAATACGCAAAAAAAAAAAAAAAGCCTCTGACAGAATGGTGGTGGGTCAAAGCGGGGGCTGAAAATCCTGACAGAGTGATAGTGCCATTCTGGTTTAATTTTGGATGGGTGGAACGGCTAAAGGATTATCCTGAGATCAGCACAGGACTGGAAAACCTAAAAGGCGTTGTTGCTGTTCCTAATTCACCATGGGTGAAACAACTGACAGAAGGGTGTGAGGCTGGGATGGCAGCCGGAAATTCTCCTGATGGGCTGTACTGCCATGTCAGCCTCATCGCAGATGGGTGGAGTAGTCAGCTTCTGCTTCCACGGTGCCCGCAAATCCCTGCAGGACCATTATTCAGTCTTTGTTCTCTAATGAGTAGATGCCATAATTCACAGTAAAACTTTTCCTTAGTACACAGACCAGATTCTTCTGTGGCCCGAACTGTTCCCTAGGACTGTGAATTATTCCCTTCCTTCATATATATTGATTTGTAACTTTTACAGATTGTGCTCACATTCCCCAGTGAGCATTTTCTTCTAGACTCTTTAAATTATCAAACAAGTCCACGGAGGGGTTCCAGAGTTTACCCTGAAGGGCATACACTGCATGAAAACTGCCAGGAGTGGAAAATGCTACCCAACAGATTATTCTGGGAAATGGAAGAAAAATAATCTCAAAATTCTGGACACAGTTAGGAGCTTGGCAACTGCACGAGCTGCTCTGCTCCCAAACGTTCAGTAAAGAAAATGCTCAGAATATGAAAGCCCATGCATGACACAGAAGTTCCCTACAAACATTAACTCTTTAACACATACAGCAGTGGTTTATGAAGCAGTTATCTCAAAGGAATCAAGAAAAATGATCAAATGTATTAAAAGATTCAGATTAAAATGTTAACAGGCACACAGGTTCTTATGTCTACAAAAAGGTCTGTTTTCTTCTGGACAGTCAGGATATCCCACAGATAATTCTTCAGAACAAACCTAGATATTGTTGCTACTCACAATATTAATACTATGACATTAAATGGCAATGACTGGCTATTGTTATTATCAGTTTCTCCCATCCTTGTGTTTGATCTCTTATCTTTCCTTGAAGACCATCCGAATGGATCTAGGCTCTAATCTCCTACATTATTAACATTTTAAAAGATTCTTATGCATAATTTTAACAACTCCCTCCAAACTCTCTCTTCCCCCCCCCACATTCTCCAAGTCCACCCTGCAACCCTTCTCACCTGGAGTCCATGATCTTATTCCACAAAAACACACACAAATCTCTCCTCCTTTTTTTTTTCTGAAACCACTAAGCACTATCAGGACTAAGTATCTTTATCTCAATGAGACTTTCTACACTTCCTTCTACGGCTGTTGTTCTTTCACATTACGTGGGAGTCTTTGCAAAGCTCTGTATCCTATTCTCTGCTTCCCAGTAAAATGATTTATTTAGTAATTCGTGAACTTTTCCTGTTTCACATTAGTACAATCTCAAAATGTTAAAATGTTTCATGAATAAAAAACAAGGAAAAGCCTACTCCCTCCCCAAAGATATGCATGCGTACCACAGGCATTTTCATACAAGTCCAGAAAATGAAAGAAAAAAGGGATGCTGGCACCCCAGACCCACAGGCACAGACTCACGCTCTGCATTCTCCTGCACCTCACAGGAATGTAGTGAGGGAAATTGTAAATTCTGGCCCTTAATCTCTCTCACTAGCTCTGAGCACAAATTCAGTGGTCCTAACCTTCCGCACCCAACCTTTCTGACACAGACATGAACCGGTGTTTCTCACAAAACATTCTAGTTTGTGTGAGGTGTTTGTAGATAAAGGACACACAAACCAAACACAGGCCGAAATACTCCTGAATTCCATTCAGCTACACATCTGCCTTGCCCAAATCTACACATCTTCTTTGGTTTTAGGGTGTGTAAACTGCGGCCTTGGGGGCGGTATCTGCTCATGACCCAACTCACGTTTTCGTGCTTCATGTGTTTCAGGAGGCGCAGCTCTCGGTAGGCTCGTTTGGCAAAGAGCTCCGACTGAAACGGGCGGTACAGTTTCTTAATGGCCACTTTGGTACCGCTCCTTCCATCGACGGCTGAGCTGTGAGGGAAAGGGCAGAGCCTGGTGAGCGTGCGGCCAGCCCGCCCGCGGCCCGCCAGGTGCCGGCCCCCCCGCGACCCCTCCCCGGGGCGCCG
>JAVJGI010000060.1:85279807-85297233 GCA_035590275.1 Ibycter americanus | reverse complement strand
GTGGGGCCGTTGGAGCGGCGCCGTGAAGCAGTTGCGGGGCTGGAGCAGGGAGGGGGCGGCCTGCGTCCCGCCCCTGGGGTCAGATGGGCCCGGGCCGACACGAGTGAGGCAAAGACCCGCTTTAAAACGTGTTCTATGTATCCTCTGTGCGAATATAATTAAAATTCTCGTCCTTCGGGATCTGGTAAAGGCTTTGTTTTGTCTGACTTCACCCCTGAGCAATGTTGCTGAGGTTAGGTAATCCAGACTTGCTGTCACTAGAGTTCAGTTCGTGGCTTAGCTCGAAAGGGGCGACCTGGCCAAGTTTCGTTGTTGCTGATGCCCTTTCGGTAGTTGCCAGGGGCCCGCAACTTCTCGTGGCACGCTACCGAAGGTGGAGGCGCAGCCCTGCCTTCCCTCCGCCGTGCCGGGCCATGCCGTGCCGGGCCATGCCGTGCCCACCGGCGCAGGCGGGAGCATCCTTCCCAGCAGCTGTCCGTCCCAGCCGGCGACCCGTTCGACTCCCTGGGATGGTGAGAACGGAAAGCAGCCTTCTGGCATTTGGCAGGTAACGTGAGGCTCAAGGCAAGTGTTACATTAATGGTACGTGTTTGCTTTTTAAATCCACTGCCCCAACAGATTTTTTTTTTATTTTTTTTAAATTTCTGACATCACTTTCATGCCGTGTTTGCCATTCAGGTGATGGCTGTGAAGGGTAGAGCAGCTTCCACTCAGTTTTAAGCCAGTCCATCGGTTAATTACTTTTAACGAGAAATATGTATGTTTCTAATACAGTAAGGATTACTTCTGCCTTTGATCTCCCACATACTTTTCCTTTATTCAGATGTGGCGAAATGATGCTTTCTTACTGCTTGCTTTTTATCGAGGCAGAAAGGAGATGGTTTTGATACAGTAGATGAAAGTACTAACCCAGCACCAAGACAATGTTACTCCAATGCAGAAGATGAGAGTATTAGAGAGAAACTTTTGTAAGATATTTTTATTTCATTGACAAAGTTGGCCAATGCTGGTTTTCCCATGTTTTTCCTTCATGTAAGTATTTAGGTATACTTTGCTGTAGATGGATGAGGTAGTAGTGTAGGTCAAATACAAGACCACCTTTCCCCATCAGGTCACACATACAGCAGCAGGTGAACTGATAAACTTACTGAAAAGACTGGGAAATCAGCACCGTTGCAACAAGGGAAACTTTGTCCAATAAAACCATTAAAAGTGTCCGTGTAGGGTGTGAGATGAGAAACTTGGATCCGTCCACATTTCATAGATCTTAGAGCAGCATCACAAAATGCGTGAGCCTCAGCTGGATACATGGTAATGTGTTTTCCCAAAGACAATCTGTTGCAATGGGACTAACAGGATACTGTGGCCGTATCTTATCCCAGGCAGTGTGTGCTTGCCAGGGTAAAAAAGGGATGCTATCGGATGTTTCTGCTTTTGGCATATGTTTATTGTAAAGTTTATAGAACAAAACGGGACCTTCTCCAGACATCATGAATAAAAGATAATAAATGCATTAATGATGCAAAAATCCCACTTTTCTAATGCCCATCCCATAAGGGGGAGTGTGGCAAGGTTGTTACTGGGAGGAAACGTTCATTAAGATACCTTTGTTGTTTTTTAAAGAGCCAACTTTCAGTGTGTTGGCAGGTTGCCATCAGCTGCAAAGCACATTAGGTAGATGGGATGCTTACAGTAGTCTTTCTAATCCCTCTGGGGACTGAGAGCTCAATTTACACTCCAGCCTGGATGTGAGGCTTCGGTGCTGGAGCTCTGCAAGAGAGCAGTGAAAAAGCTCACCATGTTTTCCTGAGAAATTCTGCATACATGGAGTCTGGTGAGAGAGTTTGATGGCAATGCTGCTCACAACAAAGTGTTAATTAGCAGTGATAAAATGGCACAGCTTAGTTTGTCAGGAGCTGAACTGCAGGCTGGCTACCGGGCCCTGGCCAAAGGTGGTGGTGTCTCTGTGTGAGCAGGGAGAGGGACTGGGACCTTGATCCCCAGTCCAAGTACTGGCAACGCGAATTCAACTGGGGGAAGCAGTAGATCATACAAAGTCCTTTGAAAAATCAAGCATGTTCCCAACTTTCTGTCTGTTTATGTCTGTAAGATGTCTTCCATATGGTCATTTTATTCTTGAATCACTAATTCACATATGAATAATTCAGTTCTGTTAAGCATACCTTAAATGTCAATAAACAAAGCATCTTGCTGAATTGTCAAAAGCTGATTCCTAGAATATTATTTTTTTAACCAGCTGTCTGTATCCCCACCTTGAAAAAGTACCCTGATTTTGTCTACTTAGATAAGTTGCCGAGGAGGAAGTAAGTCCATTTTACTTATTACAACAAGAAGTAAAGCTTAAATAATAATAATAAAAAAAAATCTAAGTTTTCATCTGAAAGTATTCCCATGCTGTTGTGTCCCCACCCTTCCCCACTGGAGCTGCTGCCAACTATTTTGCAACTTTTCTGGTTTTGTGACTCTGCCCCCTGAGCAGGGTCCTTCGGTTCCAGTTTCTGGGACATGGCGTCCCCCTGGGGGCCTTGCCACGCTGCCAGAGCACACCGCCATCAGCAGAAACGGATAAATATGCACCATCTAAATGCTTTTTTTTTTTTAAAAAAAAAAGTTTTTATGTTTTACACTGTTCGTTTCATTTGTTCAAGAGGTTGAGTGAGAACTTACTACGTAGCTATTTACTACCCCGTTATTCCCGCTTGCTGGAGGGCGGTGGAGGAAGCCAAGCTGAGTGTAGAGTGTAGCAGACAGCTATGTATAAACCAACTGCTTTTAACCCTCTCCTAACTCTTTCTCCTCAGAGCCTGCCTAAAGGTCCTCTTCACACTCATTCCTACAATAAACTGTAGGAGTTTAGTTTTTAAACTGTCACAGATTGTTTCAGTCTGAGATGCTATTGTGCACAGAGGAAAAAATAGCCTTGTGTTGAAGAGTATCTCAACTTTAGTGCAAAAATCATATGAACAGTGTTAATGGCTATCACAGTTTGGTAGCTTTTCTTAACTTGTCACTACACAGTTGTGCACATCACCCATTTAAATCACCAAAGCCCTGGTGGTACTCTTACCCCGTCTTTCCCATCCTCCTTAACGTTGCATTCATTTGTTGTGTTTCCATCTCAACCCAATGAGAGAGCTGGACCGGGCAGGAGTATGGCATGTTATTTTTGCACAGAATGTAACATAACTAGGGGTTTATTCTTGATTTGAGCCTCCAGGCCCTATTATAAAATGAGTGTGAAATAGGAATATATTACCTTTGTGCTAATCTACAGAATATTTTATAAGGAGCAAAGTATGGCTCAGTGGAGGCTGCCAGTTATGGCAAATTTAATGTATGTTTGTCTCAGGGCTGCCACTGTGATTCAGTATTTCTCCTGTGTTCCGTATTACTTGTGATTAAATTGGAACCTAAAAGGACTAGCTAAAATCTCTGTGCTACAGTACACATCTGAATTTGTGACAATAATTGAAGCTGGGAGACTATGTGAGTGCAAAATGAAGCATTTGTATGCATGCAAGATTGAAGCCTAATTGAACAGTTTCGCTCATTATATAGAAATTTCCCATCTAACGGATTGAATGTTGGCTTGGTTGGAAGATCAGTGTTTGCATAGGAAACTCACAATATATTCCCTCCTTGTAGTGAAAACCTAGACCGTTTTAAGCGTATCAAGTTCAATATTTTATCTTGCAGCAGAAAGGTCAGTGACAGCGACACTAATGCAGCTTTCTGAGTCTCTTGGTACTTGTCCCTTAAAAACCCTTATGCTTTTTGCCTGTACTCATAAATTAATGACACTCGGTACTCTCACTTGTGCGAGTGCGCTGATTTTCTGAAGACCGGCTTTAGAGAATTGTGCTGCATCCATAAACACTAGCAGCACAATTCACATGTAAGAGAAACAAGCAGCTGCTTTTAAAGCAATCAGAGGTATTGCTATTAATTCCTTCCTAAGTAGGCTGATCTTGCTGAGGCTGAATTCCTTTCTACTACTACCAAAGGACATAATTTACCCAATTTATAGGGCAATTCTCTTTTAGCAAGAGCTAAATCTTTACCACTGCTCATCTGTCAGGGATTCTTGGGCCAAGTCAGCAATGTATAGATGTAGCAAAGGATTCTTAAGTAATTTATGCCTGCAGCTGAATACAGTGCGTTTTGAACAGATTCATCTTTGACCAGGTCCCGAGAGTCGGTAAGGTAGAGGTCTGTTCTCTTGTTATGATCCAGGAGTGCACATGACGGGAAGAAAGGAAGGAAGTGGCTTTTGTATTGACTGTTCCCCACCTCTGTCAAAGGTGCTTTTGCTGCCAGCATTTTGTCCTTTAAAGGGTTGTCCCCCTCCTGTCCTAGAGTGAGCTCGCTGTGTCGGGTTCTGCAGTGTCCTGACCCTCCTTCCCTCTTGCTTTCATCTTTTGCACCACATCAAAAACACACCAAAGCCACTAATGGGACTTCTGCAACAATGCTGTCTAATTAATGGCTCTTGACCTACTGGTGCATGATATATTTTTTCATACATCAGTGCTGATTACCTATTTTCCTATTTTTTCCCCCCTATAAATTCTTAAAGTTATTAGTAACCCTGCTGTTTCATAGTTGTGTAGCTCCTTTGTATGTTCTGGGAGGAGGAAATTCTGTGTATTATAGCATGTGATACCCGCTATTGCTGTGCTTTTCTGCTAAACCATCCTTGGTTTTTCTTTCCATTAGCACATTGTAAATTAGAGATTTCTTTAGTGTTGTCTTTGTTTCTGCTTTGGCTGTAACACACCACTTTCCTGCTGCTGGGCTTCAGTGCTGTTGAGGTAGAGAGCTTAAAAAAATAAAGATGCAGATTTTAAAAGAAGTGTAGTGTATACTTATGCATGTCAAAAGATTGAGATGTATGCAAAAGACTTCTTTTTCCTTTTGCAAGACCTTTTGCTTCCAGGGATGATAAAATTACTAGACTTGGGGTTGCACTTAACACTCATTATAGAGTGACATAATAAATACTAGAAGTGATTTCAATTCAGTAGGTGGAGGGATAACAAGCCCTTGTGACTGAAAGCTGAAATCAGGTAAATTCAGATTGGAAGGAAATTGTTAACAATGACTGTGATTAACCAGAGAAAGCCCTCAGAGGGTTGTGTTCTCCCCCAGTGGAAGCCTGAGCTGCCTTCTCTGCTAGCATCACCCAGCCCAGCCGTGCTCCTCCGAGCATCCCTTCTGTGCTTCGCAGGTGGTTGGAGATGATAAGCACCCTAATTTAGTGGCCTAAAACTTACGACGCTCTCCTCACACATACATGCAGGGTGTAGGGGACCTATGAAAGCATGACTGTAGTAATGAGAGTCAGGAGATTACAAACTCACAGTTCAAGCAGGCTCCACTACAATTTTTGCAAATAAAATCTGGGCAATGTAAACAATGCCTTCATTCAAGAGATTTTTAGCAATTAGATTTTTATAACATAAAATCCTTACTTTTATTTACTTTTTTAAATTTATGTTTAAGTGATCTGCCTTACAGGTTCACCAAGCCTGACAAAGCCCTTACTCCTAGATGTTTACCTCTGTTTGCCTGTTCGTTGGTTGACAAATGGGTTTTTCCTGTCTGTGTTCAAATGATAAGCATTGTTAGTGCTAAGCTTTCCACCTTTATCTCCCAGTGGGGTACTGGCTTTCCAATTATCCTGTCCTGCTGTTGCAAACTGATAAACTTACCACATGACAGTCCCACGTTGGATTACCATGAGGGAGTTGGTTACCTGCTCTAGAAAAATACTTTAATTAGTGGCTTTTGAGGTCTAGGAAATCACTTTCATTTTGCAAATCTAGGAAAAAGATTTCTCTCCCTACTGTTTTTCTTGATGTTAAAATGAGATGATCTATGGGTTTTGATGGTATTTCATTAAAAATAGCTGAGCTCTTGTTACCCATTGCGGTCACCTTTGATTAGTTTAAATGTGGCTATGGTTGTATTCTTCCTACATAATTCATCTCCTAGAAAAAATTACATCTTTGAATGTAAAAGGAGGTATTCAGAGGAAGTTTCAGAGTTGCCAGAAGAATAAATTTTGCAAGTGATATAAAACTTTCTTTCTACCTCAAGCAGCAGAGCTATGGCAAGAGTGGACCGTCTGGTCCTTGCCTACCAAGAGTTTTGCACATCCTTTTAAACATTTGGTGATGGCCACCCTCACAGCTAGGAAACCAGATTAAACAAATGATGGGACAAATCCCACATGAAATTCGTTATTGCTGGATGCAGGAGGTTCTTGTGAAATCTCCTTCCTTCATCCTTGTCCCTCCAGCTGGAATAGAGCTGCAGAACAGGCTAGCAACCTCAATATCAGATTTCAGAGAAAATAAAGCACAGAGCTACTCTTCTGCTAACTGGTAAACAAACAAACAAAAAAATATTTAAGACATGACTAAGTGATTATTTTCATTACATAGTCAGACAAATAATTTAAGGATTTACAACCTTTTCACCTGTTTTAGTCAGCATGAAAATCAGTTGTTGCATGACCATTACAGGCCTCATCCAGCTTCGTAGGAAGCCAAAGTAATAACGGCCAGACAACACTTCAGAGGACTTGCAAGAAACCCACACAGGCATTTACTTTCAGATTAATATGCCTTGCAAAAAGTTGAATACAAGTGGCAGTATTACACTGGATGCAAGTATCAGATAACTGGCCAACACAATCAACAATGGTCCACCACTCAGTCCACAAATTAGGAACACATTTTCTAGATTGAATGCTTA
Source organism: Ibycter americanus (assembly GCA_035590275.1). Classification (NCBI taxonomy): domain Eukaryota; kingdom Metazoa; phylum Chordata; class Aves; order Falconiformes; family Falconidae; genus Ibycter; species Ibycter americanus. Next base: position 85,290,453 of record JAVJGI010000060.1, on the reverse strand, counting down.
CTTCTGTTTCTAATGAAGACAATACTGTATCAATTATCTCTGAAAAATCAAAGTTCTTGGACTTGATGTTTTTTTAAAATCTGTTTATTAAGAAAAAGCTTTCCTTTTTACATAGAAAAGATACAGAGGAAGGTAAATAAATGCAGTAGAACTCATCATCTCATGTAATAGCTGTACAACTGAATCTTAATGACAAAAGTTGCAGAAAACCTAAATATTATAAAAATCCACCTGAAAATGAGACTGACAGAGCGAGAACGAGACACAAAAATTAACAACATTGAACAATTGTGAATCACAAGTATGTAGAAAGACACAGCCAGTACACCACAAGCGGCCTCATGCCAAAGGACGTTCCTGTTTCAGTATTGTGCCTTCTATGGGGAAATCAGATAAATTTAGTTCTTTAAGAAATCTTGGTATCTGGTGTATCCTGCAATTTCTTACTTATTTTTCCACCTTCTCTGAGCTGGAAAGCCTTTAAAGTTTTGCTTAAAAAGAAATCTGATGAGATGGATATTTTGTTTTTCACAAATAAATTCTTAAATCTTGTTCTGTCCTGTCTTCCAATGGCAATTATTAGCTTATTTTCCCAAAGATTACATGAAGGAAAATAAGACAGTGATGAATATTGAATTCAAAGCTGTGAACTGAACTGAGTACTCTTGCACTGCCATCTGTGACAGCCTTTGCTGAAGCTTGCAGAAGACTACAGAGATCTGCCACACTGCCTTCAGGGCACCTTCCCGTAAACTCGGGCAAATTCACCAGCACTCCACCAATGGCACGCTTACAAGTACCATCGGGAAGTAAAATCGTCTCGCAAACGGGTGTTTTGTAGATTAAAAAAAATATACATGGGGAAAAAAATGAGAACGGACACTTGAACGGCAACAGAAGACAAAGATTTATTTTTACTGACTTTCATCTGGTGTTAAGATCACTTGAGAGACATCCAGTAAATTTGTAAGACCACCACAGATATGACTACATATGCATATTCTGTCTATCTCACTACCATGCCCTCTCTTCATAAAGGCACTAACTATAAATAATTCGAAAATGGACAGATAAAATGCCAGAAAAAAAATGGACTGCTTGTATGGACTTCTATGTTTATGTTTGTATACATTCATGCTTTACATGTACAATTTTAAAATTAATTTTAAAAGTCACCTTTATTTTGGTAATACAACGGATAAAATGAAACATGCAGAACACACAGCTTGACAGAACTCAGTGCATAATTTTGTCAGAATGAAGCAGTTCTTCATCACCCTTTGTGAGTTGGGTATACATTCATATTACAAGGCAAAAAACACCCCCACCCAAAACAGACAACATCTGGCTTCTGTATAATGCCTCTGCTTTTCCATATCTTCTCCAGCATCTTTGGATAGTAAGATCTACGTCTGACCACAGGTTAAATTGTATGGTTATATTTTAACAGTCTTCGTAGTGCAGCAAGGCAAGACAGAGCTGCCTCTATTCACTGTTCTATCTCCAGACTATCCATTTTTAAGTCGGGGGGTTTAAAGCTAATCACTTCTTCATAGGTAAGTTCTGTAGAGAGGGTGTAAGGGAGAAAGAAGAATTAGGTGATATTCTCTTCAAAAGAAAAATATTCCAGACAAACCAGTCCTATGGATGCATGCAACTTGTAGTTTCTATTTCCAGCCTTTTTAGAGTCCAGATCCAAAACCAGACTGAATTCACTAGGAATCCTTCTGTTAACCTCAGATTACAAATTAGACTCCCAAATACTGTTATTGTACAACATGTCTGCCCCCTTCAGCTAATTACTAAAACACACAGGCCCTGAAATGGAAACATCAATTTTGCTGTCAGATGACCTGCCAAAATGATGTAATGAAAGACAAAATGCAATGGAAAATGGAACCTTTAAAAGCACCCAAACAGGTTTTAAAATGTATATGTTTAACTGTGGAGAATGTTCTTCATCTCCTCTCAGTCAATTACCTTCCACATAAATCATTTGCAATTCTGTGCTGTTGCCTTGGGATCTAGGTTTTGGGTTTTTTTAATGTTTTATTGTTAACTAACTTAATTTGAAGGTCCTTTGAAAAAATGTTCTTTTGTCTTAGAAGCATGTAACAGTTCTATTTTCATCAAGAAAGGTTTAGCTAGAAACATGGATTCCCTGCTATTTTACCCTGTGCTAGGAATAGCCCCGTATCTTTTCCTGCTGACAGTCATGTCCTGTTTTGTGCTTGCACAGCAATGGAACACATAGTCAGTGGCTACCTCCTATGTATTTTCTCAAGTTAGATGTTGTATTTTAAGGACCAAATCCTGTTCACACATAAATACATGGCTAACAATGCATTACTTCAGGTTCTGTTTTCCAAACAGCGATGTTTAAATCATACCAAACTTGTGCCTATTAGCTTGTTTATTAAACAGATCTGAGACAGCTGCTACACCTGCACATGGACCTAGCACTCCTCTAAAAAGTATGTAAAAATCTTTGGGCTGAACCTTGCTTACGCTCTGGTTGTGTTATGCTGTAGCATGGTGTACAGTGACCTGCGTGCCAGCTTCAGTGAAGGATTTCTCTGAAAGAAATTCTGTGTACAGAACCTCTGAGGCAGAAGGATTTGTTACATGACTCTTTCAGTGACTGACTTGCAGCTATTTAGTAGCATCTTGACTGAAGTCAGAGGAAGCCAGCGTCCTCACAAATTGGACACCTGGAACTGTATTAGAAATTATTCCTGCTGGCTGTGCATTGTATGTTTATGACGCTCTTTACCTGGTTCTTGTGACACCTACTCAGCAGAGAGTACAGGTGTTACGCTGAGATATGTGCAACTGGAGCAACAGCTAAGGAGAGATAGTGCATAGCATTCAACTCTGGATAGCATACTCTTGGCCTCTAAAATTTTGAAATATTTTCTAACTGATTAAACATGTCAGAAAGAAATCAATGAGCTTGGGCTGCAAGCCTCAGCAGTGTGCAATGGAGGCCAAGGAAAAAAGTGCATAACACGTAAGACAAAGTGAAATCTCATTTTACTTTGCTGCTCAGTCCCTCTTGGGATCAAGCGCTACTTATTTTTAATTTGAAAAATCTGAATTTTTTTCCTCTGAGAAAGAGAGGAGAAATACGCCATTGACATCTTGAGAAACGGAGTCAATATTTCATCAACAATAAAAACATTTTATGCAAATGGTCACCCTTCATGTCATCTTATTTACATGTGGCGCACATACTGTACTAGAAAATAAAAAGTTTAAGCCCCAAGACAAAAATACGGCCAGGAGGAAGAGCTGCACGACCTGTACCAGTTTTGAGATTTTTGTCTCAGGCCTTTTTTCCCCCCTGTGTAAAGAAGGAATTTGACCTGTAGTCCCAGCAAGGATGGTGATGTAGAAAAAATATGATACTGTCTTTCCTAAAGAATTCACCTCCACCTCCACATCCTCATTTCAGTTCAGAAAGCGTTAAGCCAAGATTGTTCCTGAAATAATTTCAACGGAGTTTCATCACAAACAGAAATGAGCTTCATAACTCGGAAATTGTTAAATTTTCCTGTTAAAGACTCAGCTGAAAAAGTAGCAGAAAACAAATCGTCCACTCATAAGTACAGCAACAAATTGAACAGGCCTCTCAATAAACAAGACGTATGGGCAGTGCTGTATGCTGCCAGGTTTTGCACAGGACAGCACGTGTAAGGAGTAAGTGATACCAGTCAATCCTCCTTGCTTGTACAGATGCAGTAGGCTTCTAGAAAACCCTTTTCAGGGCTCTAGCAGGTTGCTTTATTGTAGAGAGACCCATGACCCCGCTCCTATCTTTCTTTAAGATGTATTTGCTGTAGTCAGTCTGCTCATCTCCCCTGTAATGCCCAAAATAAAACATGGCACAAGTGGAAGGGCATAAGTAAGACACGGGAGGTCAGTATTTTTCATCATAAATCTACCCACTAAGCTAATAAATTTTTATCAAACCTTTCTGTAGTAAAAGTTACAGAAGATACAAATAGAAAAAAAAGAACATTTATTTTATAGAATACATATTTCATCTTAAGCCAAGGAAGGGATTTTGTTAGTAAACAGGAACAATTCGTTTTCTAAAACATTACCCTCAAAATGTCTAGTAAGGAATTTTAAGCATAATATATCCTCACTAGACAATGATGAAATTGGACTGCACTCTTCAGTGTACTTGCAAACTTAATGTTTAGCCACCTTACTTCCGTGATACTGTAGTGCAATATGATTATGATGCAAGCATGGACTTAACTAACAAAAAAACCGTTGTTGCAGTATTTCTCAAGGATGGGTTTTGGGGGATCACTCCCAAGTAAAATCACCAACTCTCATCTCAAACAGCATGATAAACCGTGGCATGGTTTATCAATTTATTCCAATTACTTGGCTATCTAAAGAATTGTTAACAAAATAACACATCTATGTGGAAAATATTAATTTCTCGTTCTGAACAAAGCTAGACCAGAATCCCAAATAGCGTCACTTGCCCTAGGACAGTTATTTCAGATGAGGGTCTGACCTAGAAGACTAAAAGCTAGACAGAATGTGTGGTTACCTGGTAACTAGCATCAGCTTGCTATAGGGAATCTAGTGAGGAGATGACAGAATGGGGGAAGGGAGCAAAATCCAGAGAAGAAACAACCCTTTCCACCTCTCCACTCCCACAAGTACACACATGGCCTTAAGAGTTCAAATTGCTCTGGCTAGAAACAGAGGAAAACTTATTTAGGTAAGGTTTTGTTCTGCTGCATGTATTAACTACTGTGTGCAAATCTGTTACCTTTCCATTCATCTATGGTTCGCTCCTTATTCTCTATTGTCTCATCGTACAGCTCTGCCTCAGGTTCATCATCTGGATCATGATACTGTACAAAGTATGGATGTGCAAGTGCTTCTGAGGCAGTAATTCTTTTATCGCTGTCTAATATAAGCATCTTCTCAAGAAGATCTACAGCTAAGGGAAAAACAGAAATGCAGTTCAAAGCCGGAAGCGACCATCTAGAAATAAAAGAGAAGGCAACTGTTTACACACAATCTATTCTCACTCACCTTAAACACAGTTAACATTATTGGCAAGCCCACAAAATTTAAGCAATATAACAAATTTTGAAGATTTTATACTGTGAATACAATTTTCAGAGCTGAAGGAAGCTTCTGGTTTGCTTGTGGTATGCACAAAGGTTCATTATAGTCTATTTGATATCTGATTCATCTCTTCAGACATCCAAGGTCTGCCTTCATTCTGAAAAGACCTCTGTGTGCTTAGAAGTTAAATACTCTGTGTTGAGCATTATCTGCTTAACTTGGTCCTGATCAGTGCAAACTTAAGTAACTTAAAATGTGAATGTGAGATTACACTTTTAATTAGCTGCACCAATGAAATCATCAGATGGAAACCCCAAAGTAACTTTACAGAATCCAGCATAAAGAAAATATGTTTGAGGTTGACAGTCGCAGAATATTAGAAATGAGAGAGATCTATAAGGCTGAAATTGGTTTTATATGGAACGTTTATCACAACTGTTTAAAATACTAGATAAAAATTATTTTTAGTGCTTTCATATAAGCACTATCATTAATTTTCCTCTGTGATATTAATATGAAGCATAATTTCATGCACTTCATGCGAATAAATCCCATTTTTTATAAGAAAGCATTCACAGCTACTTGTATTTGTAAAAAATAAAGTTGTCTTTTAATACACAGAATGAATTAAAAACATTTTAACTCATAGTACTGCCCTATATACAATGTTTTAATGTGTGCTCGATGGAGCTGACCAGGCAGAGTAAGATGACTCTGATGACTCAAACATCTCCTTTGCCATGTCACAAGAAATGGTTCACAAAACCATCTCTTTTGCACAGGCAAGAACCAGTTGGTTAGACATAAAAACAATTGTGCTGGATCAGACAAAGGCCTGTCTAGCCTGGTATCCTGTGTCCAACAATGGCTAATATATTCCTAGGAAATAATACTCAAAGGGGTCATTCAAACAAACAGCTATACTTCCTGGTATATTCTTCTGCTCGCCAGCAATTTACAGCTCATGGCCTTCCTGAGCCAGAAGTGATGCCTCTAGTCTAGACCCCGTGACATTTTTATTTACTCCTGCTATATATAGCTGACTTTTGCTTTTCATCCACAGACCATTTTCCTTTAGGAGGTTCCTGTAATCTCCATCAGAAACAAAAGACACAGACTTCATGGAGGCATAACAGTCTCAGGATGGAAGGTTAAGCAGTGCTCTTCTCACTGGTCTGATCATTATTATATGGGATTATCTAGCAAAGGAAGACTTGAGTTCCTAAGTTAGTAAAAAGATTTAATTTATGTCAGTCTGACTTTCTTACCTAATGGATTGGCACCACGAAATACTGCTTTCAAATCCTGTTGAGGCATATGTGGAAGAGATTCAATGTATTTTCTTGCCTAGGAATAAATCAATATACATACCACATGCACAGAGGTTAAATTTTGCCCAACAGTAACTGTATCAACTCTAAAAAAACAGACGTAGTATTTTTATGTTTCTTATACATGCGAAAAGGTTTCCCATGTATAAATAAAACTGTGATGTACAACTTTGTTTTAAACAGTCACTCCTGTATATTGCACAATAAGGAGGAGAGTTTTAAACAGGTATATTTTCCTCTAAGCACTTGTTTTCACCTACGCTTACTGGTTCACTGCAGTATATTCCCAGGGAACACACACATGTAATGTTCAACCAGAAATTGCAACCTAAGTTGTCTTTCAGTTACCTTCGGTGAAGTGGTATAATCCAGTCTGAGTCCTTCCCTCCTCTCTCTCCTCTGCCGAACAGCAGCTTCACTAACCAAAGTACACATCCTGATACTCCCAGGGTGCAGATCTTCAGATGTTTAATATAATTTATAGCCTGCCTTGTCACTGTGGCTGTGAAAACCTCAGCTAGGAAAAGCCTATCCACATATTGGACCCACATATGCCAGCATGGAACCTGACATTACATAAGCTATGGATTTCTGGGCTGAGGTAGATAGGTTGGCAAGAGCGGAGGTTGAATGCTGGTCCTAAGGGCTGGGATCAGACAGAACAGGGAATTCTGAAATGGAGCAGTTAAAGAAGAGGCAAATGGCTGTCCCCAAATCCATAAAAGAACCCAGCTGGTCTTCAAACAAACCTTAATCCTTTTAAAACATGTTTGTGTTACAGGGATGTCTCCCTGCACACTTGGCAATCCTGTTAGGAGAAGACTATCTGCAGGAGGCTAAGCATCCTTGGCCTACTGAAGACAGCAAAGGAAACAAATTTTTTCATACCAAGCAGCTCCATGGCTTCAAGTGAGATAGCAGATTGAGAACTGTTGAACTATCTTCTGGACTATCATGAAGCAACTATAAAATACTGTGACATATCATCTGTGCGATCCTACAACCACACTTGGGAAACAGATCCTGTTCTCTACACTGTTCTGTCTGCCATCATGTTAATTTCTGCAGCTACGATGAACTGATATAAAAATATTTTAAGTCATTATATAGCACAGTCTCTTTTCAAACTGTGTTCTAATTTAACAAGACAGGCAGGTTTTTTTTCCTGCTTCTTCTAAGATGCAAGCATATTCTATCAAAACTCTATAGACTACCATTAGTGACACATTTCAGAGTCTTACTAAAAGAAGCAAGCCTTCAAGAGTTATGTCCCAACCTGTTAAAACTAGATTAGTATTTTCCTTTTTTATTATGGGGGCAGATAGCAAGGCTTTCTAAAAGGATCATTTCTTCTTAGGAGCTGTAGCCAGTCATGCAGAGAACAATGTTTACAGATTAGTCAAACACAGGTTTCACTCCACCTATTTTATGCCCCTAAAGTTCATAAAGGCAGCAAACACCTGCTAGAAGGTCAGGGTGTGCAGCTCCTATCAGAGTTAAGTCTTCCAGGGCATCAGTTTATACACATGTATGAACAAAAGAGCAAAATAGAGCTGTCACACATTCTTGCATGGAATCTATGGACTAGGGTAGAAACAAGAAGTGAGTTTATCTTATGCCAAACATCTGTGGATTTGTGGATTATTTGCTTCTGTATGGACAGCAATTAATATCTCTAATCCAAACATGACTGAACAAGACAGTCAAAATTCTCTCCGGCCTTGCCCAGAAGTCCTTTGAAAACAACACAGACCTATCAAAGTATACTTACCAACATGTCCCCTCTGCTTATATATTCACCACAGAAACCCAACCAACAGAATCCAGACATTTAAATTATTCCGCAAATAATGAAATGCAATCACCATTTAAAAGCATATTAACATGAAAAACTGACACAACAGCTCACTAACTTGTGCTGAAACATCCCATGAGGTTGATCTTTTAGTTTCCAATTCTTTAATCCTCTACTTATAACTGAAAATAGGCTTGGCATTTCAAAAAACCTCTGACTGTGCTGTTAGAGCAATGGAAAAAAAATGTCCAGGACTGCAAGCTGCACTAAGAAATACCTAAACAATAAGGCCAAACTACAAGGTAAAGAAGAACTAGAATGAAGGAACAGAACAGACACTCCCTTGCAAGAGGCAAGTACCTCCAAGCAAGGTACATACCTCCTTTGACACTGCTCCCCTAACTAGGCAGCAGCAGCCCAGAGGTGACCTAGCAGCACTGCTGTTCATTAACTTGGTTTTTGTGTTCTCCCTATGCTCTGAAGGTATAATTAGCCCCAGTAAAACAGTTCCAGGATTCCTGTAGCTCACTGAGGTATGCTCCAAAACACAAGAAATTAAAGACAAAAGCAGATACTATCTCCAGTAAATATTTAAGGTGCTTAATCTCATAATCAAAAAGCTCACAGACTGACTAGTTGTGGGTAAATCACGCATTTGCATACACTACTTTGAATGTGTTACTGCAAAAAACAACAGGATCTTAATAACACATAAAAGCTATGTAAGGACCTACAAGGCTATACAAGGACATACGCCTAGGACAGCACAGTCTGAGATTTGCTGGTTGATCCAATCCCTGGCACAAGGATGGATCCTCCTCCTGCACTGGCCATTCCCAGGTGCTGGGTACCCACAAACTCGGGTGCTGTGCATTGGCTTGTGCTGATTAGGTTTTGTTATGCTTGGATGTGCCAGAAATAGTGCTGCTCCAGCTCTCCTACTGCTCTTGCTTACTTAACCCACTAGCGTTATTCATTAGTAAGTTCAAACAAAACCCATCAATATACACACAAGCTGAAAAGTAGCCATTAGTATTAGTCTGAGGCGTATACAGAATAGGTTTAAGAAAACAGCTTCAGCTCAGGAGGCATCTGTGTGCTGTTGTTTATCTGAACTTTTACACTGTGCTCATCACCTGCCTTTATCAATCAATACCACACGTCATTCCACAGCTGGATATCAATGGTTATTGCTTAAATTAAATCCTTTAAGTATAGCTTAGCAGAGAAACAAAGTAGAAATTGTTCGTTTACTACATTATTATTTTAAAGAAGTCATATGGAGAGCTACAAGTCACACAACTACAGATACTAGCATCAAAGTGGACCTCACACAAGCATTCAGAGAGGTGAATAAATACAAATTTCAAATTAGGGATCCAAATAAGAGCACTCATGCAGAACACACATTATTTAATTCTGATATCTCTGTTTAGATCCCTTACAACAATGGAAAGCATAAAAATTACAGAGAGATCAGATTTAATAGCAACAATGTAGTGCTCTGAGCTGAGCATCAGTTTGAATTTTTTTTGTTATAAGTATAGCAGCAAAATAAAAGATCATCAAGACCAATTACAAAGCTCCCATCAAAAACTGAGTACATAAGAACAAGTATCAAAATTAATCCAGCTGACAGTCAAGGCATTTGGATACTTCTAGAAAGAGTACTTTTTGTTTGGTAGCAATCCAGCAGCAAAAAACAGAGATCACTTTAAAGTGTTTGCTCATTTCCAGACCAGAGTATCTGTAACACAGCTGTGACAATTAGAGCGAAGAATGACAGAAAGTCAGTTAACTGAAAGAAGCTGTGAACTCACATGTTCTGATGATATCTTCTTCAGAAGTTCAGAACTGGGTGTGCCCACAACTTCCATTATTCTCTTTAGTTGATCGATATCTGCATTATTTTAGGGAAATAAACAGCGCATGGTCCTTCTGCATTTAAACAAGTAATGAGCTTTCATGCAGATAGTTAAGATGTTTAAAACTCTTCAGCATGACAACTCCATTGTAGTCCATAGGATACTCATTCATGTCTGCTTAGGCCTAGTCCTGGAGTATTAAATTCTCTGTTGTACTATATGAACCTGTCAGGTTTGCCCGTACATGAGAAAACTGCATGCAAAATATTGCTTTTCTGTCCCAGTTCCCAATTTAACATATTCTTAAACTTAATTTTAATAGCACATTTATGTTTCAGTGCTCTGAGGGCTTTCTGAAGAACAGTCTAATATGATACAGAAGGGCCGAGCTCAGAGGCTGTATCAGCAGCCCAGAGCCCAGCTGGGGGCCTGTAGCCAGCGGTGTGCCCCAGGGGTCAGTGCTGGGTCCGGTCCTGTCCAACTTACCCATCAGTGCCCTGGAGGAGGGGACAGAGGCACCCTCAGCAGTTTGCTGGTGATACAGAACCGGGAGCA
>JAVJGI010000060.1:85256905-85279193 GCA_035590275.1 Ibycter americanus | reverse complement strand
CACAAGAAGTTCCATCTGTACATGAGGAAGAACTTCTTTGCCTTGAGGGTGCCAGAGCACTGGAACAGGCTGCCCAGAGAGGCTGTGGAGTCTCCTTCTCTGGAGACATTTAAAACCCACCTGGACATGTCTCTGTGCAACCTGCTGTAGGTGAAGCTGCTTTAGCAGGGGGTTGGACCAGATGATCTCCCTTCCAACCCTGACCATTCTGTGATAGTGTGAGTACATAGGGCTAGATTACTAATCTGAGGGCTGGTAAATGGAAAGTTCTCATTTGGTAGCTTTAAAAATCTGTTTTATATCAGTCTCAAGATTAAAAACTTTGAAAATGTTTATTTTTCATTGTCATATATGATCTGTGAAGTAGATTTCACTTTCCCTAGAGACTCAAGGTTATTTTACAGCTTTATTTAAATTGATGTAATCATATAATTGTGGAAAATATTTTATAACAGCAGAAATTATCTCAATTCTTGAAAACTAGATCTATTCATTTTTCCAATTAACACATATCATGTAATCAAACAGTCTGAAGCACAGTCACCGTCCAGATGATGAACATCTGGACAATGCCTGTGGTTACAATAGAGCCCAGTGATGCTGAGCACAAAGAAAAGGTCAGCAGTGAGACTTGGTGTCTCAACTGTCCTGCACAGTTTTTCAGGCAATTCTAATGTCATGTTGTTTTGCACCTGGCAACGGCTTAGTTTTAGCAGAAGCATTTGCTTTTTGAGGGGTTTCAGAGCAGCGAGAAAAGTCAATATTCAGTACAGAAGAATGTGCCTTTGTTTCTCATATTAAAAGCTTTCCTCCTCTGATGCAGTTCTTTCCTCATTATGTGTTTTTCCTTCAGCTTTCTTTTATTATTTTACTGCTCTCCTCAGCAACGGTTCTTTTTTTTTTTTCTCCTGCCAGCACAGGAAACGCCAATGGAAATCCCTGATGCTCCAGCAGGGACCACAGCACAGCACTGAGGAAAAGAGAGGGTTTTGTTGCTCCTGTAGCATTTCTGGAACTGCTGGCTTTTTTAATAACAGGACACAATGTGCCTTTTAACTCTCTTATTATTTGAAAGTTAATTTGTTTGCATTTTAGGTACTTCCAATCTAAGAGCAGTTCTATTTTTAAAAATTATATTAGTTGATCACAAACTTTTGCCTTTACTCAGCTTCAGTTTTAACTTATGTTATTTCAGTAAGATACACACATGGAAGAAATCTGCTCTGTTGTAACTAGGCTATTATTTAAATTCAGATAAACAACAAAGAACAAATGTAACTTATTGTTGTTTAGGAACATCTGTTACCGTTTTTTTTTTCCTACCAGTGGGTCCCTCATTCAGCTCTCATATACACTAAACTGAAAGATTAGCAAAAATTTGTTTACTGTTTTAGAAGTTTGTTACCTCAAAAACATTTCCATAGAAACACTGAGATCATTAGAACAAAAGGAAGAAATAGAGAACATTTTTATATCTGCATTTTAAGTTTTATGTCAAGGATACAATCATTTCCTGGAAATAGGGCCTTCCCTTTCAATAGCTCTGCCATGATGCATCCAACCGACCAGATGTCAACTGCCAAAAGACGGAGAGAGAAATGCGTGTGATGAATTGAAAAGATCCTTAAACAGGGTTGCCTCTTGGTTTATCACTATATCCAGCTGTAACAAAATGCAAGTCTTCACAGTTTACCTGTTTGATTGTAGTGCATCCAGTTTAACATAATTTCTGGAGCTCTGTACCATCTTGTTGCAACATATCCGGTCATTTCATCATCAGTTTGTCGAGCTAAACCAAAGTCTAAAATCTACAGAATTAAAATAAAATAAAATAAATAATAATTTTTAAAAATCCCTTTTCACTTTTGTTATAGGTACTGATTTGCCACATTTCTGAGTTTATCTGTAGTCCCTCACTATTGATGGAGTAAAACAGCAACACTGCAGATGAGCTCATCTGCCCTCCCTGCTGTATCCCTGCACCCTACAGGTCTGCATAAAGATGCTTCCACTGCGATGAGCCTGGCCCTTTGTCCTCTAAGGCAAACTTTACATTTTGCCTCAAGTTCAATTTTCCACTGACATTTATTTGCTAAAAATAAGCACTGTTGCTATAAAAAAATGAAACACTCTCAACTGGGAATGTTTGTGTAAAATGCCAATGGCAAGTGCCACTGGCCATTTAAACATCTAAAGACCACATGAGCTGATCAAAAATCTGCAGAATTTCTGTTGTTTCCCTCTCATGTCTGTCTAAGCATTTACCCAAATCACACATCATTCCAATGCCACTAGGAGAGAAACACATACCCTGTGTAACAGGTAGATTTAAACCATATACTATCTATTTTCAGTGGAACTCCTCCACAGAAACAACAAAGGAGCTCTGTTAAGGTACACATATAACTCATAGGCTTGATAGCAAAAGAGAGCATGTAGAGGGGAATGTTTTGCTGTGTTTACATTGACAGGAAGTTATTTCAATTAGATTTCTCCTGCTCATTTCTTTGCTTTCCATTTTTTGATTAGTCTATGTCCCACTAATTATGGAGATAAAAGATATCCCTAACTCTAAGAGAGACTGTTGTGAAAGGGTACCATCTGAGCCTCAATGTTGTTCGTTAAGTCAGTCATCTGAGCTAGTTAACATCTCTTCAAATAGAAATATGAATTAAGATCAGTGGCAACCTCCTGTGATGAGATCCAGGATTATTTATTAAGCTGATAGCTAATCCTTTTCATTAGGCGTAAAGAAATTTTAAGAGTATAATTCAAAATTCCTGTCATAATCCAATTTAAAAATATAAAAAGCCTAAAGAAAAATATTAAGATATAAATAACGCATTAATATCTTTACTTCTAATACACTTCAGAAGCATTATGTATTTCTTAAATAAGCAAAAATAAAAGCACGAGGCAAACAAGGCATGAATAATGGCATGAAACTCGAACACTAATGTCCTTACTTTTGTAAGTGTTTCAACAATATTTTTAATAGCTGATCCCTTCTATCAAATGTGTACACACACACACATTTTCCTTCTTTTTGCTTCTATTTCCTTTTTGTTTGTACTTGGAAATACCCACTAGTTTGTTCTATTAGAAAATAACTTGGTAACAGAAGAAGTAAAGCTATAAATATAAACAAAGCAAAGAGCAGCGTAACAAATGCTAAGCAGGGACGTGCACAGATACCATATAGTAGAAAAAAAGATTAAAAGTCTCCTTTACTCACAGTTCAAAAATACAGCACACATTTTAGAGTGCACGATCAGACCCAGATGACCCATAAAATTTCACAGATGCTGAACATACATGCACGAAAACATTAGAGGGATAATCATGAAGCTTGCTGAGCATCTGCAAGTGTCACTAAACCAAACAGGAACTACAGTTTCTCACCACAGATCTGGATTGGTGTGAGAACCTAACTGCACTGCTCTTATTCACTATTGTGATTTTTTGCTGATCTTGTAGTATTTGGAATCTTTTCTTAAATCCCTTGCAGCTGGAATAAAGTGATTACATCAGTCTCAGTCACAGGGAGAATGATGTTTCTGGCTGTCATGGAGAATGCTAAGCTTCTCATTCTTAGGCTTAAAGGCTTAGAAAGATAAAAGACATCTCCATGCTTATTTTGTAATAGCGTATCACACAGATACACAAAGATACATATTAATATAGATGTGTACAATAAAATAGCATTTGAGAAGTGTGGATTACAGGGTTCTTTTTGGTTGGGGTTTGGGTTTGGTGGTTTTTTGTGATTTTTTTTTTTTTTTTAGTGCCTGTAACAGGTGATACTAATACTAAGTATCATTATTTAATTTAGCTTGTAAATTCCATAGATATAAAAAATGAAAGTTGTTACAAGGCTTTATCTAAACATGGCAGATGCAGATACATATCACAGGTCAAACTTTCAAGACATACTCAGTTAAGCACTCACTCATGGGCCAAATTATTAGCCTATGTACCATCTGGTACCATAGGAACTAGGGATGAACATCTTGCAAAGATACTTGTGTTCATACTAAATTAACATTTGGGAGAAAACAGATATTCACGGAAATGGGTTTTCCATACCAGGAAAGCAACAGTAGCAAGCAGATGAAATTAATGGAATCAGAAATAAAAAATGGTATCTAATGTTTTCTCAGAAAACTGTCATCTTAAGGGCTTTTACAACATCCTTCGTTACAACAGCATGATACCTACCCTCAATTCACAGTCTTCATTTACGGCTAGGTTACTGGGCTTCAGGTCCTGTAGCAAAACAGAGAGAGTTAGTCAAGTACAATTTTAACCTTTTAAAGTATAACTATGTCTTAATAACACAACACATTTGATGCACAGAGGGACACACTCCATTTTTATTATTGCAATGAGTGAACTCACCCGGTGGATGATTCCAGCTGAGTGAATATACTGTGAAACAAAAAGGAAAAGAAAAGGTAAGACTTGAAGTTGGAGGTGAAGGAAGGTACAAGTCACTTGTCTTATCTTTTAGCTTCTGAGACTGATGGTTTTATAAACAGAAAAGGCTTACGTCACACTACATTTTCAGATCAAATGGAGGTATGACGAACTTCAAAACCTCCTCGTTCTGTATTACCCAGAGCTAGATACTTCAAGAAAGGTAACCATGAAGACTAGATTCTACTACAAAAGACAGCACTCACAGTGATTCTTCTGTTGAAAGTTTCTTACCAATTTGGAATTTGTTCCAGTCTCATCTGGATGTCCAGGTTGCTCAGCTAGTGGCTCAGTGCAGTCAGTGGCCTAGCGAGCAGTATGGTTGACTCCCCAAGTCACCTTCCCATACTGTGAACGCTGATGTGGGTGAGAGAGACTCGCACCCTGGGACAGGTTAGTGACCAAAATACCCACCTAAACCACAGCACTACTTCAAGTCTACTTTCAAAGCAGGGGCCCAAAGCAGTATTTCAGTGGCTGTTCAGTGTCTCTGCTATTTTACATGAAACATTAAAACTCAAAGATTGAGAAAAGCTTACTCTGGAGTTGCCTACAGTTTACTTGTTAATCCTAACAGCCAATTTATCTATGATCTAACTGACCAGGATCAGCAAGACCCTGCAAATCTTCTGTTCTATTCTCTAGAGGTGAATTCACCCGCTTTTTTAGAAGCAGAGTTTACATGCAAAACCTGTATATCAACTGAGAAAACCCAAAGAAAACACAAGGGCATTCTTCTTGTTGCAGACCTACGCACCATTTATTGGAAGGGCAGGGCCACCCCTGAGTGCTCCTCACAACAGCTGCGAGCAGCTGAATGAAGAAGAAACCAAACCACTGCTTGTGACAGAAGGAGCTGTGTCCCTGCTCTGCTGAGACAATGACATCTCCTCCTGGTGCCACCAAGCAGTGCGCTACCAGCCAGCTCAGGAGCCTGCCAAACTATGCAGCTCCACGCTAATGCTTCATCTGCTTCTGCAGACAGCTTCTGCAGGGCACAAAGCCTGTGTGCCATACTGCTGAACACACCTACCAGTGAGCCCAAAGCTTACTCAGGTCTGCGAATACATGTTGTAATGACCCCAGCATAGATGTAAGAGAGGAGGTGCATATGATCAAATGTTCTTTGGCTAATGAGACATGAGAATTTCAATTCCAGAAGAGACGAGAGCCACCATCAACCCCTCCCCTTTGAAACAGAGCCAGAAATGCACCTGAGTGCATTTCTGAAATTCATACTCACTTTAGAGCAAAACTCTTACTATTATTTAGCTTTAACACAACATAGCCTTATATTCAAAACCACAAGCTGGATAATTAACTCCAGAATCCATCTTCCTAATTAAGCTATTAACTTAAGTAAATGAGAGAAAGCAATTAAGGGCTCAGTTCTGCAATTTTTATTCACTGAAATCTGCACTTAAACTGACAGAACTCGCATGCATGAATAAAAATTAGTCTCAGGCACAAGGTGACTTGCTGAAAATCATGCAAGTAGTATATTTCAGAGCCAGTATTTACAATGGCTTGCTTTCAAACATACAGTTATTTTCCATGTCTAAAATATTAATTACTGTTGTGTTAACTACTAAAGCAGCTGACCCTTCTCTTTTCTTTTTGCTTATACCCAGGAAAATCAATGCTGGTCAGAGAAAATGCTTATCACCTAGTAATGGGAAGTATTTTCTACGTCTTCTCCTGTTTATAGACACTTATGTGTTTAATGTCAGCAAAGTGATACCTATTTTAATTCTTTTGGAAGAAAATTTTGCTACAGTTTCATTGCCAATCGCCTGTGTTATCTAAATGTATAAATTTTAACTGATACAATTAAAGGGAAACAATGAGTTTACAAGCAGAGTAAATCCTAGGTGATTGTGTGCAACATCATACATCACTTGAATAAACTTCTACTTCCAGACATTTCCCAAAGAACCCAGCGAACTTGGTTATCTCTTCACCCATGTGATGCTCTCCATAAAAATCAGGGCTGTAGTTTCTCAAACTGGCTCATTGTCTTTCAAAGCACAAATGTGAGTTACTTGCCATATCGTTCTTTATCAATTTCACATTCTTCAGAAGGTTTTTCACTACCTTCTTGTGACAGGTGAAGTATGTAAAACACACAGTGTACCCTAAAGAACATGTTCACTTGAGACACTATATAGCAAGTGACTCTCCTTCAATAGTAACTTACATAGACACTGACCTAAAGTTAATGTTCAAGGGGAGTATTCACATGTATTGCACATGTAAACATTAGCAGGCTTGAGGTCTTATTTCCGGTTAGAAAAATGATCTGATAATTTCTGAAATAAAAGTGCACAGATAGCCACAATCAAGACAAATTAAAAAAAAGTGTTTAAGTACTGGAGACTGAACCAGTCGTTACTACAACATTTCAGTTGCTGACTCTAAAACTCCTGCATTCAGCCAGTACCTTAAGACCTCGAAGTAACTGATAGATGAGAAACTGTATATGGTCATCTGTTAATTTCTGGCACTTCACAATGTTATTCAGGTCAGCGCCCATTAAATTTGTCACAAGATACCTGTGAGAATAAAACAGAGAACAAAGAAACATGCTTCATTTAAAAATGGCAGAACATAAATTCCTCTAAAAGCAGCACACCTAAACAGTAACTACACACTCCCACGTAGGTTTCTTTTCCATTTTCTAACACACAGTTTATGCCCTTTAAATCAGCTAAAAGATTTAATAATGGAATCACAGCTATGAGATTTAATATCATGAAAAAGAAAAATCCTTACAGTACATTAAAAGCTTTTATCACTCTTTTCCCCATGACACACTGCAGCAGTTTAGTGAGGGGAGAATGCATCATATTTTGAGATGAATGGGAAGCCTCACCCAACATGTGAAGTGGAAGTCTGAGGCACTGAAACTATGGTACTTGCAAGGCCCCAGAATATCTGATGATGGAGATTAACATTGGATTGGTTGAAATAAGAGTGTTTTGTGTACCTTCCCTCCCTGCCCCCACTGGAAGTTTTATTTTTTGACAAATTTTGCAGAAACATTGATTCTTTTCCAAAAACAGTGCTGGGACAAAAGCATGCATCTATCATACCCAGTTCTCATTTATGTAATTCTGCCCCAGAGTCAAAGGGGTTTGGCCACTAATTTCTGTAGAGACAAAAATATATTCATTATTATTCTTCTGCTAAATTGTTTACCTAGTGCTTATACATGATGTAAACCAAGAGGAACTCAGCATAGATCGTATGTCTGAGTAACACCAAAATATACCTAGTCCTAAGTTAGCCAGGAATGTAGTCTAAATCCACCTTGTCTCAATTAACCAACAGAATACTTTCCTGCATTCCTCAACTATCCTATCTAGCTGTGAAAAAATAATCTACAGCTAACACATAATTGAACTGAAAACGTTTTACAATTATTGGCATTTATGCAGCATCAAATCATTTACCATATACCTATAATCTTATTAATTATCATTTTATAAAAGTTAAAAAATTAGGCCCATCCTCCTGCCTCCTTTTTTGTGGAAAAGTTGCAAGAAGATTTGTTGGGGTTCTTCACACAAAGCCAACTGTGGCTGCAAATGTACATGCTTCCTTTTAAAAACCAAAGTGGTACTCACTAACTAGTCAGAATGATTTTAAAATGTTACTTACACTTCATTAAAATTTTCTATTGATGTTGCAGGTGTAAAAACATCTAGCAATCCTATAACCTGAAAGATGAGGGAATCGACATTTTATTTTTAGAAGTCTGTAAAGCAACATGTAATTAGTGTTGACAGTGCTTAGCATTTTGGGGATGAAACTTTACAAAAATATGACAAATGGTCATCTTTAAAACTTAGTACAACTGGCACAATAGGTGGTCTATACAGGTACAGTGACAGCTATATCCATGACCAACAGAAAATTATATTAATTACAAAAAGTAATTACAAGAAGACTTTGGACAATGAGAAATAAAGGCAGGAAAAGTAATGTCTCATTAACAAGTGTATAAGCCATGTGTCACCTTTTCTGTATACTTAAGAATATACACAATTTTGTGGGTTTTCTTGTTCTGTTGTCATTTAATTTTTTTATCACCGCTTCTCCAGGATACTTTTCACTGCACTATATTTTATTCAGCCTTCAATGCATCAAGTTACTTTTAAGCAAGTGGATACTCCCACTGAAATCAATTGCCACATAAACTTAGACTAGTACTCAATTATTTGGGGCCTGGAGTTCTACTATCTTTCATCTAGATATTACACTGTTGTTAAATTTCAATGAGAGTACCTGCTCTTAATTTCTCAACAGAATCCAAATTCAGCAAATGCAGGTTTGAGGTGTTTTTTTTCTCCCTGGACTGATATTCAAGAGCAGCCAACAGTAGTGAGCAGCACACTCTTATTGCTTTAGTTAGAGAAGAGTAGGACCACTTGCTTTGTATTTCATTAGCTGCATCTTCAAGATGAAATTAGACCACTTTTAAATAAAAAGGCAGCCTTTTACTGAAAGTCTGTACTTCAAAGGCCAGCGACTTCACCACATGTAAGATGGCTCGGTCTAGGTATCTTGGGTAGCTTAGAGAGTTGCATATACCTTTTGAAAAAGATTGCACCTAACTGAAATTAAGCCTATATTGCAAACTTTTCTCATGAAAACCCGAAGGGAAAGAACTGGCTCTCCACTTACATTCTCATGCTTCATGTGCTTAAGCAACCTAAGCTCTCGGTAAGTCCTCCTCGCATGAATAAGTGATTGGAAAGGTCTTGAAAGCTTTTTTACTGCCACCTTCTGTCTTGTTTTGGTATCATAAGCTGAACTGGAAGAGAAAAAGAAAAAGTCCACGTTGATGGCATGTTCAAAGCTCTCAGCTAGTTCACTGGAGAAACCTGTACTCCCCCGGGGACTCTCACTCCTTCTTTTGCCCTCTTTCACCTTCTGTCCAGGGACTGCAGCCAGGGGAGCTAGTCAGCAGTAACCCCCGAGTATTCAAAGACAGTTCCCTTGTTTTCCATCTTGCAAACTACTAACACTTATGATAATATTCAAAACTCATCCCCAGGTAACCCTTCCCCATATGGCAGGAAAAGTAACCAGGGCGTTAGGTCTGTTAGTGCAGCTCTAGCCTCCGGCTCCAAGGCAAGGCTTGTAGGGTAGTATCAGGATTCAAGCTCAGGGGACTTACTGAACAAACTGGAGTCTTTACTAATTAGAGGAACATCGCCGTTGTGACTAATAATATTAATTACCTACGTGACCATTAGCTTGCTAGACCGTTATGCCACAAAACTGGTATCAAATTAGGATGTTGACACAGCCAAGACCATAGAGTTTCCTTGGCAAATGCTGGTAACAAGTGATCAATGGGTACATGTCTTCCACTCCAGCCCACGGATCCTGCTGACACACAGCATGTGCTTAACTTCATACAGATGGAGATACCCTGCTGAAGAGGACACTAAATACACACGTCACCATTTGCACAAAAGAGACACGCACTGGTTTTTGTGTGTTAGAAAGACATGACAAGCACAAGGAGCCACAAAAAACCCAATGCCTGTTAGGTAGCACAGGAATAAAAATGATCCCTACATGTATTACTTCATGCCACTACACAGTATAATTATAAAAAGATTCAGTTTGTCACCTTCTTCTATGAAGAAAATAATTTTCTTTGAATTGCTACTCTTATCCATTAAGTTAAAAATGTGGTCAATTAAAATACCTTGAAATTCTCTGTTGGAAGCGTGGGTAACACTGTCTATGCTTGCCAGAGAGCATTAGCAAGCCAAGAACCTTCACACATTTATCTGAGAACTTTTTTTGAGTTACATACATGAAAATTAGATAACATGAAAAATGCACAAGCGCAGGATGACAACAGTCAACAGTCACACCAAATGCTATTAGCTCCTTATGAACAGTGTTGTAGACACTCCTGCAAATTGTGGTAGGAGACACCTGCTGGAGATAAAAACATCACTCGTGCCTGGAGTAGCTCCTAAACTAATACACCAAGCCTATAAACAGCTCCAAGCAGGTGGACTTCTACACATATTTGGTGCTCTGCTAAAGTCATGAAGAGTCAAGTGAAGAGCAAAGCCTCTTTATTTGCAGGCAGCTGGAGGACAAGGTGGTATTTCTACTGAGAAGCAAGAAAGGATACAAGCAACAAATGGGCAGAAAGAATAGAGTGGCATCCAAAAGGTGGCTGTGATCCAGTTATCCTAGAATTGTGTCAACCTCCATGAAGGCCGATGCACGGCACAATCCAGCAACATTTTATTCAATAAAAACAGAGTAAGAGGAAGTAGATTTAATCACGAAGCTTCTTGCAGGCACCATGGAAGGAGTGAGTCACTCACGAGATAAATGAAAGAGATAAGTCGATTAATTAGCTAGTTTCTTGCAAGCATCACAGAAGTGGATCTTTAGGGAAGTTTTAAACGTGTACAGGGTTGTGGCTTTGCTGAGCACCTTGGGAAGGGCATTCCCTGAGCAGAAGAAAGTAAGCATAGGAAGAAGGAGATACAACAGAGATAATTGTTCCAAAAGTAGAGTAGGGACATAATAATTCAGGATATGAGGATGCTGCATTGCTCAAATACATGGAGCAGCTGAAGAACGAACAGTGTGAGAAGAACTGACAACAGAGGTATCTTAAAATTCCACATGACTGGCCACAGGGACAATATGAAGGTTGCACAAGTAAATCTGAAGAAATAAAAAGGGTCAATGCTTAGCTGTTAATGTAACAAAGATTAGATATAATTGCCCTGTGTGTAATCCTGGCCAATTAAGCCCCTTGGAGAACACCACCAAGTCTCACAAATACTCTCTATATCCTTTCCATTTTTTTTTCCAGTGGAAAAGGAAATGTTTATCCAGATAAATAAACAACATTGCCCAAAACAGCAGTCTGTACTTAACATCTCAGCTCTTCTGGTAATTCACAAGCCTTCCCACTCATGCTTGTACCGGCTTGTGAAATACTGCATACATTATACAAGGCTAGGAGGAATTAGGTTTTAAATCCCATTACCATGATAAACATCCCTCTCCTCCCAATTCTAAGGTCAAATGTGGGTTTCAGTGATTTAGAAAACACTGATCTTTAAGACAGATTTCTTTTTATACTCCATATGACTCAAGGCTGAAAAGCTTTCAGATGGTATGAAGCACTGGGGTTTTTTAGCTTCAGTAATTCTTATGACAGCAGCTTTTTAGACCCAGGATGGAAGCACATAAAGGGGGGGCGGGGGAAGAAAGAAAAAAAACCAAACAACCAAATGGCAACTTGAATCCTGGGACTTCCAATGGGAAATCATGAACTGAAGCTGCACCAGCCAGGGACTGACTTGGTTTAAATGAGTTCCTTCGCAGGCAAGAAACTGTACCAAATGATAATCAAGAGTTAATGCCTTCAGGGTCTTTCCTTGCCTGGTTTACCATCATCATAATTCAAGTTATTAACAGTGAAGCATTCAAAATTTTAGATTTCATGCTGTTTGAACTCTCTTGTTTGTCAGATGCAAGGACAATGTGCACCTGTGACCTCTGCTACTGCCTGTGATCACATTTTGCAAGCAGCAGGCCACCGCCTGTGTTCCTCCCTGTGTACACTTACATCTCCCATGTTGGACTGTCTGCCCCTCTTGCTATTCTACCATCACACCTGCAAGCCGGGCTGTCCCTTGAATCCCCCGGCATCCCTTAAGTCAACGGTTAGGTGGCAGGATGAGCCACTTCTTCTGTGTGAATTCCCCAAGAAGGTTCAGCGTTCTGACTAGTCCCTGGGTAGGACATCTCTGGTCCCAGTCACAGCGAAAATATGTGCCCACCTCTGCTTGGCACCTTGCGGGCCTGTAACCAGCTTCACTAAACTGATTCAAAATAGCTTCTTAAAAAAACCAGAAAAACTCACAAACTCACTCTGCTGTTAACTAGTTTGACTTACAGGGAAGAAAAGGGTTAGAAGCCCTCACCTTCCCTCACCCTGCATGACACACAGCTCACACCCTCCCCACTTCTGTGTGGAGACTGGAGAGGGCTTCTCTCTGCCAGCCTCTTGGTGTTTGCACCGCCTCACAAACAACTGCTGGCAACTTACGGTGCCTTTTTTTTTTTTTTGGCACAGTTATTTTGTATGGGCTCCAACTTTGGCCAGCCACTTGTGTATATACCCGGTTTATACTCATACCTGGAAACAAATAATCCTTCCAGTGGTTCAGCTACTGTTCCCTGAGTTTCTTTGAAACTACTTATTCTGAGGTGTCTTACCACTGCTTACGATGTTACCTCATGTACCTGGACAGAGTAGTACAATGGAGATAAACATTGATGTTGCAAAGGGATATCATATCCCATCTCTAATGTATTCTTTACTGTTAGCACTTCATTTGTTGTAGGCAGTGAAAATAAGTGACTTTTTAATTGCATATCATCAGCGAGTATTAGTGGCATCATCACTAAGCAGTATGCTCACATGCCTCAATAGAATATGGGAACACCACTTTAGACAGACTTTCTATTGTAATATAAAAAGAAACAATTACTACTATTTTTTTAATTTACAAGAAACAACCTTGTAAAAATCTTAGCCATAGCTTTTTCAGATACAATCATTCTTGACCCAGAATGCTTTGCAGTTATGACACATTTTTTGCTGTCTGTCCTGTCCAAGATCAAGGATAAAAAACCATTATTCTGCTTACAGGGATGGCACCATTTTCACACAGATTAGAGACTTTTGCTTCGTGTGATTTTCAATCACTGCTTAAATTAGACCTATCTTTTCAGTGTTTTCAACTCCTGTATTTAATAATTCTATTGAAGTTCCACTAGATTAAATATGAATCTCTATTTATATGCACAGTTTCCCAGTTCTTAAGGTTTCCGAGAAAAGTTTGAACATAGGAAGCTAATGTAGTCTAAAAACTCAGGAGGCAGAGAGCACATTTTAACAGCTTCATACTAACTTCATGAGTTTTGATGGGGCATGGATTTTCAGTAGCTGATGTTTATAAACATGGCCTTACATACAGTCATTTCCCCAGTATCCACAGACAGTTTATCCTCAGTGGTTGCAGAGCAGTAATACAGGACAGACAAGCCATTCACGTGCACAGCCTGCTCAGATCCTTCAGGGCTTTGGGCATTAGGAGCACCCTATCCAGCTATGGCTACTTAGCCTTCAGGATCAAATTTGCTTCAACAGCTGGAGGGCTGCTTGTGGGAACACAGTCCAACAAGCCATGCATGTAGCTAACTTGTATCCTATTTAGGGAACTCCAGTATCCAATGCAGGAAGAACGCTTCCTGGGATCAACTGGACCCTTTGGACTACAGCCAGTCCCTGAACTTCCTAATGCTTTGGGCTTGGAAAGGGCTAATTAGCTGGGCACAGTACTACCTGCAAAGCCTGGAAAAAGTTCAGCTTGAGTGCAGCATTTGGCGTAGTGAGTTCTCTTCATTCCCAGAGCCAGCTCAGGTCTAGCTGATGCAGAATGAAGGCATGACCCAAGCTGGTTGCACGTGGTGCCAGTCTTGCGTCTGCAGCAAACTCCCCATTTGCTGTAGGCTACCTGTGTCAGCCAATATTCCATCCCCATCACCCCAGATAACCATGAGGGTTTGGTTGTCTACAGAGTGTGATGTTATGCTTGTGGAAGCATTGTATCTGTACAAATAATTTGGTATACTTATTCTCAGTGATTCATTTGGGGTTAAGTGCAAATAATTACAGAGAAGACTTAACTTTTCCAATTTTTTTATATATGATTTAGTGTCTCAGCTTGTCAGACTGTTACCTCTACATCATCAGAAGTTTGACAACTGGTTGGACACACTATAACAAACTTGGAGAGAGAATGCTGTACAGAAGCAGGTCCTTATATTTACTCCATGTGATAAGGACACTGGGTCTGGGTTTTCCCCATATTGTTCTAGGCTTCTGGTTTTATTTCTTTCACTGCAGCACAAGACAAGTTTCTTTCCTTCACTGGGTCACATTCCTTCAGAACACATGAAGATTCCCCTTTACATGTAAGTGTTAGGAGAAAAAAACAAATTAAAAATGCAATTCATGCTCAAAACACAGATTTACAACTTTGTGCTCTTATCCACAGACCTCAGCATCCTTTCATGTACCCACTGACTCCTTCCATTACAGGAGACATGAACCTCCTTGTGGACAAATATACCCTTAATTTGTAAGATCCTGCATTCCTGAGAAAAACAAGTAACAGCAGCAGAAGGGTGTTTGTGGGCAAGCATTGAGGGGAAGGAACAGAAGAGGGGTCAACACACAGAGAACCTAGTCATTGAGGTAGGCAGCCCTTACTGTACCACACATCAGCAAGTAAGGTAGAAAAGGGGACACACAGGAACACTGCTATGGGACATTTTCTAGTGCCTAATCGTATAATCCAGGTTCCTCACAACTCCAGTGAATGACAACCTTCTTTTGCATTTCTCATAAATGTCACATAAGTGAATCAAAGTCATCCCATGAATAACATGGATTTTGGGGTTTGTTTGCAAGGTTTAGTTTGTGAGCTTTGTCTTCTGGGTTTTCTCCAGGATCTTGCTCTTCTTTTTTAAAACACAACTATTTTTTTTTTGTTTGTTTTTCAATAAATAGAGCTACTTTTTATTGAAATATTGTCTTGGAAAAAAGCACACACAGCACCTATCCAATACCAGAAAATGGACCATAATAGCTATTGACAGTACAGCAAGAGAACAACAGAAAAAGGCTACTCACAGTAAGCCTAAGTTAAGCAGCAAAGTAAACCAAGGAAACAGCTCATTTGTTTCTTGTTTATAAATGTTTTGTTACTTTATGCAAGTTCAAGTTGGCGATTTCCACTCTCTAAGAGCTAGACTTGGGGTACAGAGTGTGTGTTTGTTTACTAAACCACAAAAATCATGGCATATACGTGCATCAGAAGGAAACCATAAAGACAAATGGGATGGTAGCAAGACAAAAGGTGGGAGGATGAGTAATGGGCAGCTCTGAAATGACACGTTAATCTCCTCGTTAGAGGAAAAAAACCCTTGCTTGATGATGATAGGTTATTGTATTGTACAATTACATCCCATCACTTGGATATTATTCCAACACACCATGCTGAGCACTAGCATCAATTGTTTTGGCTTTAGTACAATCACTGTCAATTATCTCAGATTAATTTACCACTAAATCTAAATATAAAACCACAAAATATCTGTTACATATGCAGCATAATTGTTCCATAACCAACATAAAAATATGTACATCCTTTTAAGCTGACACTGAAAAATACTAAAAAATAATTGCTATCCATGTGAATATGTTTATGTGAATGTATCACCAATCTTCTTTCAATGTAACAACATGATCATAAAATGCTGTGTCAGCCTCTGAATCCACAAGCTATTTTTAATCTTCTGATCTGTCTCTTCTGTCTCCACAGTGACTTAAATATTCAAATAACTTCACAGAGAGGCAGTCACACTTTTCTAGGTGAAGTTATAGACAGTACAGCTTACATCAGTGGGAGTGATGCATTTAAAATCATACTTGTGAGAAAAAACATACAGAATGTTAGGGTTGTAAGCTGTTAGCTTCCTCAGCAGTGTAATCAGCTCATGGGTACTAAAATAATAAAGTATTTTAGATAGCCTATAAGCCCAATGTCAGTATGTAAACAAGAAAATCTCTCAGCTGCCACTAAGCCAGTACACTGCTAATGACAAATGTCTTCTATTCAGCAATTCATTAAAAAAAGACTGCCAGGTAGTTATAAGTTGTGGGCTTTAAACCTAGAGCTAGAAATGCTCACGGATATAAAGTTTAATGTGAAAACCACCAGCGCTTTCAAGTACATTAGATAAACCTAAACAGATGAAATCTCACTTACATTCTTGTCCTTCTTTTTCCTATTCCTCCCCCACTTCTCTTTCACATTTCCTGTTTTCTCTCTCTACAACAGTCAAAAAATGAAATGGTAGCAATTTTTCCCCAGGGTCATGTAGGGGTTTGAAATGCCCTCTCCCTTCCTGACTGTAGACACAGAACTAAGATACTAGATTTTTGGTACCAACAGGCTAATAGGTTCTGAAATTGCAAACTGGTCCTTGCAAAGCTCTGTTGAAGGAACCAGGCCCTAGACTTTAAGGGCTCTGGAACAGGGACTGTATCCCCTAGCCACCTGCAATCACAATCATGACTGACAGCAGGAAAGGAAAGCAGTTAGTTATGCCACTGCTGCATCATGTGGTCAGGAAAGTGCATATTATAACAAATTATATTGAAGTAGGGATGGAGGAGACCCTCTGCAAAGAATTTTTATTCTGCTAATGTATTCCTGCAGCCACACAGAAGGCTGTAATTCGATGATACTTGCTGCCTTTCTGCCACAACTAGCTCATCTCATGCCTCTCATTTCTCTTCCATCCCATACTCCCTCTCTCTCTAAAAAAGACCTCACTAATTCCTCCTGAATGAAAACCTGCATAATACAAAGTGGTCCTCCCCACTTCTTGAGCTTGCCTGTTCTTCACCCTTCCTACAATTTCCTCTACCACCCCTCCTCATGCACACATACAGACGTTTGTCATCTGCTCTCAAACTACTCCACTGGCTTAGTGACAGCATCCTACACATCGAGATCTCCATCACAGCCGTTTCCAGCCCTTCTCATCCTTCTCCACAAACACTTCCTTCCCGATTCAGCCTCCTTCATTAAAAGCATTCTAAGACATTCTCATTTAAAATAGGAACCTTGACTCCACTAATCACCATCCTACTTCCCTTTCCTTTCCGAAGTCAGTAACTACACTGTTCCAACAGCTGGAAAATACGCAGGATGAAACTGGACAAAGGAATAACAAGCAATCTACATTCCATCCTAGTATTCCAACAAAACCACTCTCAATGAACTTTTTAGTGATGTCTCCCTGGCCAGTGCTCAGAAACACTCTTCCATCTTCCTTCACATATCTTTCATAAAATTTCTTGAATTCTTGACCTCCCTTGGCTTTGTAGTTGCAAATCCCACTGTGTCTTCACTCCTAACAGCCATTTCATCATGTTCCTCTAAGGGTCTATCTCACTCTGCAACATTTTTTGTTGCTTCACTTATTTTCATCCATTCATTCTACCAATGCTGCTGCAAGATCCTCCTCCTAACCTGTAATGTTGATCATGCAACTCCTTTTATTTAGTTCTCCTCCCTATTGCAACCTCACTTTCAAGGCTGTATTTCTGAGTATCATTATTACATACATGCACTTTTAAAAGGTGTTCTGGCTCTGACTGGACTCCCATACCAGCCTTCATCTCGCACTCAAGTTTTCAAGCAATTGTTTGAATAAGCTTAGTAGGGCTTATCGTAAGTATCTGCAAAACTAATGAAAGGCTTCAAAACTTTCCTTCTGAATTATGCATACCAAAAATAGACAACTGCTAACAGTTCTCAGACAGCAGTATTTTAACACTGTTTGAAATGTTTCTAATAAAATATAACCATAAACATATGTAGGATGAAGTTCAGTCCCTGTATTTGCATTGGAAACAAAAGACCTAATCCGAAAGAGGAACAGCCCAAAGGGAGTCAACTGGCTCTACATGTGCTTAGGATTCTGCCTTTAGCCTGCAGAGATCTATACTGTCTTCAGTTTCCAGCTGTATTTACATACAGCAGGTGTGTGTTACTACCACTCTAAAAGTTTATCTCAGCATTTACTGTTTAAACTAGCATGTAATATTACAGTGACACATAAGTCCAGTAACCTGACCTCATAGTTGAAATCATGTACTTAGTATCACTACAGCTAAGTAAAAGGTCCCTTTAAAAACACATCCAAAAGTCATCAAGTGCAATCTTGATTGAGGGAATTTTTCTTTGTCAGTCAAA
This sequence comes from Ibycter americanus, assembly GCA_035590275.1. Classification (NCBI taxonomy): domain Eukaryota; kingdom Metazoa; phylum Chordata; class Aves; order Falconiformes; family Falconidae; genus Ibycter; species Ibycter americanus. The sequence continues at coordinate 85,260,819 of JAVJGI010000060.1, read as the reverse complement.
CACAGTTTATATCAGCTTTTAAAAAACCTCATACACTACTGAGGTGCCTCAGCATCTCCTGAGAGATCCTCAATGTGAAAAGGCCAGAATCAGCAATGTTATGTTTGTCTTGCAAGCTACTGCCCTCAAAACACTTGTCAGTGACAATCTAACCAGAAGCACAGAACAAAGTGGATGAGGGAAAGAAGTGGTTAAACTTAAGAATTAAAGCCTTCCGCTTCTGTTTTTCTATTTGTACTTACTCAAAGCAAAATAGAAGCCTAAACACCATCCCACCTTCCCCCATTTTACCCAAAATTAGCCAGGACAAAAACTTAATGGAACTTAAGCTCGCACTTAAGTTAGCAAGATAGAGGGTCCTGCTGAAGTGCTGCATTGTGTAAATGACTTAAGGCAGGATTTGCTTTCCTGCTCTTCTTGAACTGAGGCCTGTGCCATTACACTCTGACTTAACACATTTTGAAAAAGAGGCTTGCTATGTCACCCAGGTTGGTGTCAGACATTGCATACACTTAAAATTAAAAAAGCCCAAGTGCATGATGTAAGCACTGTTGATGCCAACAGCCTCTGAGGAAACAGTGCAGGAGTTTCTGGTTGGGAAGAAGCTCTGGACTCACTTTGGTTCATCTGCCCTTTCCAAGGAAGGCAGAACACAGAGCTTCCAATATGCTAACGGGAAACAACCTGTTTAGAGATCAGAGACAGCACGCCGCAGAAGGCCGTCTATACCTCCCAGGCAAAAATAGGACTAAGTAGGTTGGAAGACAGTTTACAAAAGCTGGCATGAAAAGAGGCATACAGGCTTTAAAAAAAAAGCCTCGAAATCTATTCACATTACATAACTTGTGGTATAATAAGAAGTCTTTAAAAAAGAAAGATGAAGAAGCTCTATCTCAAGTAGGTGGGAACGCCAGCTCCCAAAGGAAAAGGTGGACAGGTACCAAATGGTAGTGGACCTACCAGGGTAATACAGCAGGGAAGGAGAGGTGCTGCACGCCAGAGGTCCAGTTTATAACCAATATCACTGGGACAGTTGAAAGACTCAAACACAGCCAGAATTTGTATTTAAAAGGCAGAATCACAAGGGTCAAGAGTTTAAAATGCAGTTTGACCTGAGACACCATCTCTTCTCTCTAGATCAAAACCAAAATGGTTGTAGATGAAGATTACCTTGTGAAAGTATGCTTGCTTGTTTCCCATCTAAATGGCTATCAGCTTAAATACTGCACTTAAAGTCAGAAATTTTTTTAACACACTTAGCAGGGATAGTACCTGGTCTATAACAGTCAATCAGCTCTTTGACTTCTATGAGAGATAAATCCAACTTTGAGGGTGGACACTGTGAAAATGCATTTTTCAGGAAAACCTTAAATTTAACTGAGTTTTGACTTGAGGAAGAATTAAATTGTCTAATATAAAAAAATCCTCAACTTGATAAGCAAAGCTATAGCACAAAAAGAAAACAACTCCAAAAGAAACATTTTGCATGTAAATTTGGTATTTGCTAATATGCAAGCACCACCTGAAAAATTAACCAAAATGTACTGTTGAAGACTCCATTGATCATTTTCAATGCAATTAAACTACCATACACACACCACACTTCCACAGGGCTTTGATTTTTTTTTGTAAATTAAAAAAAAAAAAACAAACAGATTTGGCAGCAGCAAACAACAGAATATCCACCAGCTTGAACAGCCATAGGAATAGAGCCCAGGTAAAAGCAAGCCCTCTGCAGAGTTAAAATACAAGAGTAACACAAAATGTACTGCAAGAGTGAAGTACTCGGGGGAAAGACCTCACAGTTCTCTCTGTGGTTCACATAGATGCTGAAGTGCAACTCCACTTGGCAGCATGGCTGAGTTCTGAGGATCTCCAGGAAGGATTGTTCTTTATGATGTGTCATTAAAAAAACGAAAAAGCAGTAGAGCTTTTTTATGCTACGGAAGGTTTGCTTTTTATACATATTCCACATCTAAATAAAAAACAAGAAAAACATACTGGAAAGCACTGTGTTTGATATAGATACCTCTCTAAAAGTGAATCTGTTTTAAAATTATATCTATCTCCATAGCACATTTGATGCATCTGCATATAAAAACTAACCCAAACACAAATTCTGTTAGACTTACGAAACGTCAATAAATTGGGCCAAAACAGCCTCCTCACACAAACTCTTCTACTGACTTTGAGCTGCAAGCAAAAAAGGGCAACCAGAAGTTAGCTTAAATGTAAATATTTACAATATGCTTCTTATTACCAGTTATCACTTCAGTTGCACAAGTCTATCGGAGGCGACTGATAATTTACTGTAAAAAAGGAAAGGGCAGGGACTAAAGAGTTTCACTGAGGTAGAAAAAATTTTGTTACAACAACTTTGTTCCTGTTTTAAAGCCAGTGTTTGGAGTTCACGACCTTGGCTTCTATTCAGCAAAGCACTTAAGAATTTGTTTGATTCCAGTGGTTTCTGTAAGACTTAAATATGTTTTTAGATCTTCTACTGAATAGGAGTACAATTATTCACAAAAGCAATATAGCATATTACTCAAGGGAATGATTGTGTCTCGTGGGTCTCCTGGGTAAAGCACGTACACATAGAGGGGGAAAAAAAAATCAATTTCAATAGACACTAAAAATAGATGGCTTTTCTGAGAGAGACTTTTCCTCACATTCAAGCTTCTGTTTGGGTTTATAGTTCATCGATGTTAACAAGGCTATTAATATAGAGCAATATTTTATTGCTGTATTCTGTTCTTACATGTATATTTTAGAGTAAACCTTTCCCATAGCATCCTCCAGTCTCCACTTTACATCTCAGTTCCAAGGCTTCTTCATTGATAAAATACTAGGACTTCCTTGGCTTTGCAGACAGATAAAAAGTAAGTACAATGAATTAACTATAAAGACAAAGCACCAGCTGTGCTGCATGCAAACCACCACGTTTTCATTTTCTTCACAATTTCTCAAAAGTCTGGATATCTCATTACAAAATTCAGCAGAGTAGGTCTTCCCCTTAAAACTACATCAGCATAAACTGGGAAAATAATCAGAAATGCAGGTTCAGCTGGAACACAGCAGTAGTTACTCTCCTACCGTATATCCAGCTCCTAGTTTGTAAAATAAAAAAAGAGAAAGTAAACTAAGATTTTATAGTCTAAACAAACTAGGTCCTTGTGAAACTACTCGTATCAGTTAGTCACAGGACTGTATGCTTAACTACAACGGCAGGTACCAACAGTCACACAGTATTTGCCTAGATTTCCCTGGTGCAAATATAAGCCTAAAATAATAAAAGAGAAGAATTCAGAGATACTTCACACTAGTCCCGAGTGTTTCTGCTGATTGTTGGAGGCTTTTAAAACACATATTCCTAGTTTACATGTAATCGGGGCATTTCACAGAGTTAGAGAAGGAAGCAACAAACACGAAACTCCGTAAACGTTCTCTGCTATCTGACTGTGAGCGACTGTTGCACAAGTTTAGTCCACGGCAAAAAGTTAAGTACTAAAGAAATCTTTTTCTGTGAGTACATATGTTTAAAGGCCGGTTATGGATTGGTTCTATGTAATTCTACTTACCCGGCTCACAAAAGAAATGCGATTCTTTTTCTGAAACCCCTTAAACATCACTATTATTTCCAAAAATTGATTCAAAGCTTTTATAAGCATAGTTAAATGTGCATCAAATACGAAAATGATGGCCCAATCTGCACTGGGAGTTCCCCAAAGTGCCAGCCTCAGAGAGTAATTGTCAGCAACAAGGGAAACGTTTCGCGGCAAGACGTGACAAGCCCTCCGGCTGCCCTAAGCGGCCGAAGGCCCTAGGCGGCAATCCGCCCTCCTCTGCCGCTCCCCCGAATCGGCGGGTGAAGCCCCCCGCGCCCCGGGGCATCCCCCGTGTCTCCGGGGGCAGGG
>JAVJGI010000060.1:85227153-85255567 GCA_035590275.1 Ibycter americanus | reverse complement strand
ATCGCCCGCAGGCGCGGGGCCGCCCGTGGGCCCCTGGCCGAGCCCTGCCCAGAGCTCGGGTTCACTGGGCGTCCCCCGGTACTCAGAATTTCCCCTTAAAGCAGTGCTCCCACATGCAATCATCTGAACACCTCCGCGTTTCGTCAAGGAAGGCTCGAGCCCTCGGGATAACGGGAAAAATCTTGAAAACTTTAAATCTTCAAAGTTCGCTCACCAATTAAAGTAAAAGGTTCTCTGATTTGTTTACTGCTTTTTTTTTCTTTTCTGCAAAATGTGCTTTATACACTATCTCAATGATTTCTGGAATCATTGCAGCACTACTGCAATGTTACAGGTGTATTCTCCTACGTATTATTTCCTTCCATAACTTCTCATGCTTCCTCGAGCACCTCTAAACAACTCGTATGTAGCCTGCTTGCACAGATTTGGAGGAAAGAGATTGCTCTGCACCTGCCTTCGAATCAGCGTGGAATGTAAATCCTCTCTTTCCAGAACCCTCGTGTAAGTCCGCTGTGTTCCTCTACCATGAACTGCAGTTCACTTCGACAAATGTATGCTCCGCTTGTGCTAGGACATCACTGTGAGTGAACAGAACGCGTGCACTTGAAAAATTGTGAGCATAATGAGCCAGAAGGCACGTTTTATGGATGCTCCAAACACTGGATGGTTCAAGTTCCAGCTCCAAAACCCCCGGCCATGTTGCATGACAGGACTTCCATACTAGGACTACCTGAGTGAACAGCACCAGCAACTTTGGCATTTGCTATGTGCATTTCAAATTAAAAAATATATGAATGACGCCACTACAGCCATTTATCTGCAGCCATCCACTCAAGGGGTATGAAGTACTCCTAAAGCCGTACCCTAGTTCTCACTTCTACGCTGCTCTAGTTCTCACTTCTACGCTGCTCTAGTGCAACAGGCATCTCCAGTCCTCTCTAGACTGCTCCTTGGTCCCACTTGAATTTCTGTGCTGAGGGCATAGTACTTGAAGAAAGTGGTAAGTGTGAAAAATCCAACAATACATTCATTTATCTTATTTTTCTCAGCACCACCATTTTGAGTTTTAAAATCAGAATAACAGTGCAGTCACTTTACACCAAGCCAAGAAGAAATATTTCTGTCTGCACCCCGCTGCCCCTAGAGTATGCAGGCCCAAATGTTTTCCAGTGCCAAAATGAGGCAAATAATCCTGCTTGCTGATTTTTATTCTACTTGGTCTCTGCAGCTGTTTTGGCCTCTGGCCCTCACCCACTCACCAAGTATTAATTTCTCGCTAACTGTAGCCATGACTTTTGGAAATTGAGTCTATTCATATATGCCCAGGCTTCTAACCGTGCAATTGCCACAGGAGTTAATTTTCTGTCTTGTTGATATTTACAGTAGTTCTCAATTTCCTGTCTTCTGTGAGCTTCCGTCAGTTATTTGTATTGCAATCATGACTCTGAGATTGTGCTTGATTATCTTGCTTTATTGGTTACTACATATATGATGTTCTACTCCGGAGATGTTGGAAAACATAGAGGTTGGAGAACAGCGCATTTGAGTTGTCTCAGAGGTAGGTTACAGGTCTCCGGACGCTTCCCATAATGCAAGCCCTGACAGCTGCTCCTCCCATGGCAGAAGCAGCTCATCCATCTTTGCCAGCTCTGTGGAGGTGCATGAGGAAGAGGAAGAGGCAGCTCCCCGGTCAACTGCATTCTTGTCTTTTAGCTCCTGTTTTACAGGCTGGCCAGGTCTGTACAGCGTGTACAAGGGAGAGGAGAGTGAGTACACTCTGAAGAGGTGGGAAGGCATAAGGAAGAGATAAGGTCACAGCTTCTTCTGTACATACAGTGCCTTCTTAGGAACTTGCATTTCCTATACATGAAATACTGCTACATTTTGAACTGTGCTTGAGGCTGTGTTGGGGTTGCCCATGGACAGGGGGAGGCCATAAAACTGATGTGGATGCTGCACACCCCTTCCCCTTCTGCCCTGATGGCTGCATAGCTCTCTGTGACAATTCCTTGCCATGCCAAGTGCTGATGGCTGGAGGGCAACAGGTCAGCAGGATTGGCTGCATTTCACATGCAGCGTTGGAGTGGGAGGGAGGCCCATGTGCTGCAGTGGGGCAGGCTGAGATACTACGCAGCGTGTGAGGTAGGATCCAGCTGTGTGAGCCTCAGCCTGGTGAGCAGGGTGTCAGGCGTGGACGTGAGCCCTGGCTGCAGGCGTGAGGTGGCTGTGCCCCTGGGAGGGAGGGGTTGTGTGGTCCCTCTAATGCACAGCAGTTCCAGCAGGTACCAAAGGAAGAAAACTTGCTGGTGTAGCAGGATGCTGTTTTTCTGTTGTGGCTGTTCTTGCACTGCATAGTCAAATCCTACATTATTCTCTCTAGAACAAATCCCAATGAAAACAAAGGAATTTATTATTTCAGCCAGCTGTGAGTTACTCATTTCCAGTTATTCCTCATTCCTCTTTCACTTCCTTTTTTTGTTTGATACATTGCAGAAAGCTTGCGCATCTTTGCTGACCTCCTTCTGGCTCCTTTTGATTCTCATTTATTCTCTCTCTCTAGTTCTACTTTGATTTTCAGTTTAGGATTCACAAATTTAATACATAATGCAGTTTAAAGATTGCAACTTTCATACTAATAATAAACATGCAAACTCGAAGAAAGCAAATGCCACCTTAGTACTGAAAACATATGATTTCCTGGTTGGAAACATAATCATATTATTGCAAATCCAGCACTGATTTAAAACAGGCTTTGGAAAATATAAGACAGGCTGTCAGCAGATCAGAGTTCAGACTGTTCTCAATATAATTGCTGTAAATGTAGGGTAGCTCTAACTAAAGATTTACCAAGTATCAGTGAGGGTTTAGGATGAACCACCTTGATTCTGTCACTAGACCTGTTCCACACTCAATTTTGTACTTGGAGATACCCAGTAACAGATTTCACCATGTCCACCTGAAAATAATAACAGTAAAATAAACCTGAGAATGCCATGAATATGCTTCCTGTGACGCTTTCTTTTGAAAATGTTGTAAGGAATAATTAACATCTTTATAAAAGAAAAATTTATATTGGAATGTTATATACATTACTATTAATAATAAAACATTATCATAATTAGCTATAGTGCTGGTTGTATTTGCAGGTTCTTGCAAATTTCTGAAACCAGGTCTACGAATATGTAATCATAACATAGGAAAGCAGTCACTGTAACTACAGAAAAGATGAAGTACAGGCAGCAGGAAAGGCTTAATGAAGCCTTCTGTAAACAGTGAGTCAATCATTAGCTAGTCTTAATACATCAGTTTCCATGAGATTGCTTTGTGAGAGACTGTATATCTTTGTTACTGAATTACAAGACACTTGTTGCTTATGCCTGCAAGGTAGTATCACTCTCATTTTTGCTATTAACACTCTGCTGCTGAATACCTATTTGGAAGCCCTATATAGCACCCAAGTTGATTCAGATGACCGGCTCCAGACTCAGACTGTTATGTCCTACTACGGCTTAGATATTTAAACCAGAGAAACTTTTCTGATGTTGTGAGAAAATGACAGGTCTTGCTTTGGAGAAAACTGTTAAAATTTAACTACTCATTTTTGAACCTCAAGTTTGATCATGAAAAATCCAAGGTATTTCATGCCTTTGATTAGGTATGAAATCCACTGAGGAATCCTGCTGTTGGCCAAGGACTTTTAAAATCTGACTTACATCATAATAATTACAAGGCAAGAACAGGTTTTTGTTCTTTCTGACAGGACAGATATAATACATTTTGAGTTCAGAGGCTTTGTTTCCTTCTCTCCTCCATTTTTTCTGTGTGGATTTGGGATGGTCACTGGATATCTCTGTGCCACCTTTCCACATTTATGAACTGAGACTAGGATTGTTTCCCTCTTTTAAGGATAAATATATAAGATTGATATTGCCTCAGATAGTAATAGCACTTGTATTAGTTGTGATTATTGTTTGAAGACATTGATAACAACATTTTTCAAATATTGCTTTCATACTGCTGTGGATGCAGGGTGGGAAATATTTTCTAATATCCTGTTAAATTAATGTAATTCGGCGGGGGGGGGGGGGGGAATCAGTCTCCTTTACCTGAAGTTATAGTGAAGCGTATCTGGGCCTCCTGTAGTCTACCAGTACCAGGCAGCAGTGTTTTCTTCATCCAGGAACAACATATGGGTATTATTCTAAGCTCATGTTAATATTAGATTTTCAATGTGATTGGGACTGCAAACATGATAGCAATTGGTGTCAGAAGTCTTCAAGGTAAATTTAATTAAACAGAATATCCTGCTAAGTCATGTCAACAAGGCAGTGTATGTACATTCAGAACAACACCATCATCAGAAAAATAAATACAGATTTAACTTTAAAACAATTCCTAATTAAGTAAAGGAAGGTCCAGATATAATGGGGGAAGGCTGAGATGGGCTATTGGTATATAGTGCTATGTTTTGCTTTGTATTTCTCTTGCAATCCATGTAATTATGTTGCCTGGTGTCTCACAACAACTCCATGATGTTTTATTCTTATGCATAATACAGCATCATTCAAACACAGCCTAATATTGACATGTATAATCAGTAGCTGCAGAGAGCCCAGCACTGCTCCCATTCAAGTCAAAGGCAAATTTCATTATGTGAATGGGAGCAAGAACACGTTGTTCCAAATACATTAATTTGGGTTTATGTCCTGAATAAACATCAGTTATAAATTTCTCCTGGTTGACTCTGAAGACACTCCAAAGATAAAAGCAAATGTGGATATAAGAGCCCATGTACACCAAACTTTATGCTTTTCTGATGCATATGAGAAATCACACTCAAGGAAGGCTGTTTGTCTATTGCATTGTCTCTTTTGGCTCCAAAGAAAACATCATGGGATCTTTAAAATGACTGTGCATTCCTAATCATGAATTCTTCTAATCACAATCCAAAAATATTTATGTATTGGAGTAATTCTATTAATGAGCTGTCAATTTGGCTAAAATTGTGTTTATTCTACAGACCAAGTCAATATGAAAGGAACATGTTACTTACAGGGCTTCTAAATAGCCACAGTTGTAGATGTGTACAAACTTGCACCTACACCTGTAGGGCTGCTCTGCCCGATTCCTCTGAGCTTCAAAACATGGTAAGCACTAACGGAGTGCTTTAAAACTATGCAAATATTTGCAGTGAAGGAAGAACAATATGTGAGTTCTGATTCAGCTTTAACTCTTTATGAACACCTAGAGGAAACGGTTACCAATGCTAAAACTTGTAAAAGCAGAACACAGATTTCTAGTAAATTATCAGCCTGGCTTAGTATGGGATGCATGTATTCACATGCCTTCATTTGCCATCTGCTACTCATCTACAGAATTTCATACTCCAATCTGGTGCTGTTCATTTCCCATAGAGCAGTTACACTCAGCCTTATCATACTGAAAATACTGTATCCTCCATCACTGTGTTTTTCGGTCCTTACTTGATATATTGTGAGGATACAACTCAGGCTATTTGAGAAAAATGGAACAAATCCAGTTGTTCTGTTGTATATGACCGTCTCCAACATATCTGCAGTTTTTTTTCCGTCAGCATGACTTCAGTGCCCAGTGGGCTATTCTACAAAGGTAATAAGTGGAATTTCTACTTTAATAACTATTTCCTCCTCACTGATGTTATAATGTCACCTTTTTGGTTTTGACTTTATATCCTGTCTTTGGATTCTACTGGACAGACTTTCAGTTCCTCAAAAGTGTGTCAGCAAGGCTCCAAATAATGGCTGTAATGTGACTGTAACGTGACAAATTATACCGCAGATGTTGAGGAGTGTGGACAATAATGGATGTGACTGGAGGCATGCCCTTTACTGAGGCTTCAGAGGAGCTTGATAAACTCGGTGAAATGGTTGTTGCATGGCTTGGCACGCTGTTCATTTATTGGGCACATTTGGAACCACAACATACTTTGCTTGCTAAATATCTGGATCAAACTTTCTGCTATTATTGTTATGGCAGAATGGTAAGACAATAATGTGATGTGTTTCAAATAATTCCAAACAGCCATTTGGATAAAAACTCTGATCTACATGATCCACTTTCTGTTCAAGAGCTGCCATCTTTAAAGGGGACAATTTTTCACAGTTTCATCATAATTCAGCATGTGTTTGATACACATGGGATCTTTCAGGCTATTTAGACTATGCATCTACTGAAATCTAATCGTATTTCTGTTAATGAACCTACATAGTCTGCATGAAACCACTGTGAAGGAGTAGTTTATTACTGCTCAGTTTTTCTTGTACTTATGGGAGTTCTTAGGAACTGAGCTGCATAAGCTGTACCCACAGATCAAGCAACCTTCTTATATATGGATTGCCCTCTTAAAACAAATAAAGCCATAAACCTTTGTATATAGAGGTGTGTAAACATATATGCCTACTAATATTTCAGAAATAAATATCAGGTGGCACCTCAGTTTACCTGTTTTATATTATTGTACCTGACTCTGTACCGTTAAATCGATGAATAAAGCAGTGGCAGAGATAAGGCTCTTTTGGGAAACCTTTAGTTGAGGGCCCTGAACCTGAGGATTTAAGCCCTTTAATGTCCCTTTTATAAACTGGAAGGGGAATACTTATAAACAAAGGGATCAGAGGCCCTGGAAAGGAATGGGGTTATCAGCAGTTGCAAGAAATAAGTAAGACATATCCTGAGGGCAGCAAGTATACTGCCACACAAAAAGGTGAAGGGAACTGTGTTGGAAAGAGCTTTCAAGGGAAGGATGCTGCGTTGATAATGAATATAAGACCGGAGGCGACTTCCCAGATAGGTCATTGAGTTACAGGTGCTACGTTCACCATCACGAACTTACTATCTGCCAATTTAAAAGTAATTCATTTCCACTGGCTTTATCAGAAAATTTGTACGAGTCTGTAAACTACCAATATATATTTGTGTTTCTGCCAATGCTGCTCTGTGGCCTTTCCTTAGTGTTTCTGTTTCCTCCAGTGTATTTCTAGACATCAAGTACAGCTGTGGCAGCATTCAGATTAAATATGCTGAGCTCTTTATGTCTCCTGCATTAAGACAGGCTCACCCTTCCCTGTATGATTCTGAGGAGAAGGGTGAGCAAACACTGTAACAGCTCCTCCTGTGGAGTCCATTATTTTATGAAAAATACTGTATGACAGTTGTCTGTGGCCACTGGGGAGTTACGAAGTAGTCCTTTTTTGTACTATAGTCTATTGTTTAAGCCAGAATTAATTATTCCCAATTTCCTGAAGGTTTTACTCAGCCTGTAGCAAAACATACAGGCTGTCCTTTTTGCTGCTTGCTTACTGTTATCTCTTGCTTCTAATAGTAAAATACCAAATGGGCTGCATTTTCTTATTGAGTGAGACTCTAGGGCTGAATGGCCTAACAGTGGGCTTTCAAAAGTAATGGTCATGCCCATTGCTTTCTTTGTGTGAATATTTAAATGACAGGAGAGTGACCTGCGGCAAAACCTTTTACATCCCCAGTGTGCATTTGGGGGCTTCTCTCTCAATGTGAGCATAATTAAGCTTGGCAGAGGTAAGAGACCTACAAGCGACGGCAAGAGGCATTTCAATACAGTTTCTTAATGCGTGCAAAGTTATTGTTTCTGTCACGCTAAGGGGAACCAATGCAAGATGTCTTTACTGGCAAAGGCAGCACATTTGTTCTAAACACCAACCTGTTTTACAGCAAAATACCTTGGTAAGCTAATGTTCCTTAACACCACTTCTTATCATCTTCAATCTCCATTTTATAGAGATTTAGACTGAGTATAACTTAAGGAAATTCTTATCACCAAATATGTCCCTAATTGCAGATAACAGATAGTGATTTTTATGCCATGCTACAGGTGTTCTTGCAATCACCACAGAGGTGGGTGTGAGCCCATCTTTTATTACTGCCACAGTAACACGCTCTGTCTTACCCCAGTTAGCCTTCTTCATACATCTAGCGGTCTGCCTCTCTTTTGCAGTAGTGTGAAACAGTGGATGAGCTTTTAAGCAGCCTCTTCTTCAAGTGTAATTTTTGGTTTCATCTGTTCCAGTCTGTTCCAGTTTCCTCCTGAAAGACATGAGCCAAATGCCTTGTCCAGCAGTTTCAACAATTTTCACTTTGGGATAGAGCCCAATATTTTCTTTAAAACCTTGGACTGATTGTAAGCAGGCCATTGAAATGAATTCTCTCTGCCAGTCTTTATCTCTCCATTTCATAACATAGAGGTTTAACAAATATTGTATCAATTTTAGCTAATTCTCCTTCTAGAAATCTCCATAGAAGGCTTTTCCCAGGAGGGGTTTTAGAAGCACCAGGTTTTCTGTAACTTTTCTTCTTTTACTGGTTTTTATAACTTTTATTGTTTTGAAATACAGAAGCAGCAAACCTTGAATCAAGCTTCATTTGAAAGTGGTTTTTGTTATGTACTGTAAAATTCAATTTCTTTACTGTCTCCTGAACTTACTGGATGCCCTTGCAGAGTGTCCATTTACTCTTTCTGCCTGATCTGTATCTTGTTTTTCTTTGTGATGCTGTTGCACCTACCCAGCAGCTTTATCAGGTCTCTCTCCCCTGACTCAGCAATTATTAATGTATTTTTTAGGCTCAAATCAATGTGTGGAGTTGCTTCAGTTTGTGTATCCTACACTAATACATATTTTGAAACAAGGGTTAGCAACATTTCAAGAGCCCTGTGCTAGACTGGTTTTCCCTCCACTTTAGCCAACAAGCGTGTTACCAGGAGCTTAGTGGAGTGCTGATATCTTGCCTTTATACAAATACAGGCTGCTGGGTTTTGAATCCAATGAGATCCAAGTACCAGTGAATGCTGTTGATATCTCTCCCGAGATATGCCATGGTGACCAGGGCCTGTTTCTGTACCAGTTTTGCTCTGTGCCACTCAAAAGAGGCTATGTTACTTCTGCAGTTTCAGGCCCCTTGCTTTGGTGTGATGAAGTGCTAAACTCAAAATGTTCCATCAAACTCTTAATCCAGCCACATACTGGGAAAATATGGTACTTTCTATCTGACTCTGCAATGGCAGCAGAAGAGCTTTGCAATCACCAGTGGCTTTGTGGACAGTTGATCCTGCAAAGTCATCCAATCTCAGCACTATTTTGTGTGCTGACTTACAGAAATTGCTAGCTATAGAGTAGCTCCTTTATTCTCAGAAAATCAATAAATTATGTCAGTAGCTATTAGAAACTCCCACACTCCCCATGCAGGTGGAACTGTAGAATTTTTTGCAAGCATCCAGCCTTTTGAAACTTCTGTATCTCCTAGATAAGTGATTTTCTCACATTGCAACAGCTGCAAGGTGATGAGGTCTGTTTAGTTTCATTCAGCTGGCTTTGTCCTTTTCCTCATTTCCAGTTGAGGATACCAGCAGCATTCCAAATTGGCAGGACTCTCACTCTGCAAATAACAACCATTTGTTAAGATTAGACACCATCAAGGCATTCATACTGCACAGTTTTGCATCAATTGTGATCATTGTAGCAATATTTGCTGACAATGGAAGCCTGGACTTGACCTGCGAGATTCCTTCCCAGTATGTTCCTATTAAAAATCACACAAGCAAAAGACCAAAGGCAAAAGAGAAGGGAAAGCTAAATCACAACATATAGATAAGAAACAGCACAAGAAAGAGTTCTCTGGGAGGGCACAGTCCCCTACCTCAACCCCACTGTCCAGTGACTCATTATACCTCAACCCCACACTGCACTACAAAACTTAATTACAACAGAGCTCAGATCTTCACAACTACATAAAAAGCTGTGTAGACCAGAAAACAACTTTTTTGTTTAAAATTATAGTGAGATAAGAAGGCTGGATTCTCCTTCAAGTATACCCTATTTTCAGTTATTTCCTTCTGTAGTCATGCATGCATAGTTCTCAGCAGTTCTTTAACAGGAAGAAGAACTTTTTCTAAATATTCCTGGACATTCCTTTCCTCAATATTCACCCCAGTAGTGTGAGCATTTTCTTCCATTGTTTCTTTTCTTTCTTTCCTATGTGTCTTAGACCAAAACAAGCCCTGAAAATGTTTCCCACAGTCCCACACAGCAGAGAACACAACAAAAATAAACTGAGGGCAGCTGGGTTGGCTAGCAGTAGCCCCCACTGCTGTGTGGATCATGCATTCTCTCTCATTAGTTTACCTGCCACAAGGTTTGTTGTTTGTTGTTTGTTTGGATTCTGCATACTCTCTTTCTTCCCTTATGTCTACTTTTCACCATTCTGCTGATAGATCCAGGCTATATGGCTAGAGGGATCTGCCTAGCAGGGAATTTCCCCTCTGTAGTGCAACCTGCGGATAGTATGAATGCATGAATAGCCTGGAAGGATCATTGCTAAGAGGGCATGAGGAACAAAATTACTGAACTTGGGCTCAGTGACCTTCTGCTTTCCATTCATGAGTTCTGCAGTAAGCATAACTCAACCTGAAGTAACAATAGCTACGTAGTATTTGTTCAATGAGCAAACAAACAGAGTAACAATAACAAAAGCTTAACCAAGGTTTGCATTTCCTTTCTGAGGTACAAACTGATAAAAGTCTAGCTTAGACATAAATATCAGTTTCATTAGATCTTTTGGTTAAGGTGATGGCCCTTAGCATAAGGAATATGACAAATGATGCTTTGAGAGGAAATGGCAGTGGATGAGGGTGTTTAGACTGTAAATGTTGTAGCTTTCCCTCTTTATTTAGTGAAATAACTGTAATCATAGAAAGGAAAGCAGACAAATGTTTCACACATATGGCATGCTTCAGCAGTAATCAAACAATTCCCCCAACACAATGAACACAATCTTTCCAGCTCTAGGCCTTTGCCACAAAGCTAATAGCTCTACTGTTCCGGAAAGCAATCACATGCCCCATGCCTCTCCCTGCAGGTGCAGCTTTCCTGGTCAATCCAAACATAAACACTGTATTTTTGCACTCCCTTGTACAGGAGTAAGTTGCAATCCTGCAACCAGAAAATGCTGTGATCAGAAGTCATTATGGTGAATTCTCTGAAGTAATGCCAAGGCACACAGGGAATAGATTCTAAAGCCTTTACACAGGGGCTGCTAGATTGTCAGAAACAGTAAGTAGTGACTGCAGTCAAATGATAGCTTATTGCTTCCCCTCCCCCCTCCACTTTTTCCTATCAAAGCAAGAAAGGAAATTAAAGATAAATTTGTTTTTATGAAATAGAAATAACTGTTATCATAAATAAATCTTGGACAAAAATAGAGCAAGCAAGAGCACTGCTGTTTCTCTTCTTGGCAGGTAACTTGGTAAAGTATGGGACAGGTGGCTTCAGGAAGTAAAATACACCATACTGCTGCAAGTGCTTGGCCGTCTGTTAAAATAGCAGCTGTCCCACTCTCAACCATAAGGAGAAGACAATTATTATAGCTTCAGTTTTAACTATAGGTAAGCTGACAGGCTTCAGCACAACTTGAATCCAGGCTCTTTTTCTCTTGTTTACCAGAAGCCACAAACTGCCTTAGGCATTTCATGCATCAAGCAGACACGTCCATTATCAGTCAGAGAGAGGAAGGGTGTTAACTAGTGTGGGCAGTTGCCCAGACCTTAAGAAATGCCTGTGTTCCATTCTTGTATTTGCACAGACATTCTATGGGATTTTATACAAATGATTTAGTATGTCTGGTCCAGATACTTAAAAATACTTCCTTTTTTTCTAATGCCTAAAACATGTATGTGCTCATCCTTTGAAGAAGAATATGCTATGAAGAGCTAGGTACTAAATTTCCACATGTATTAAGCATCTAGCAAGTGTTAGTGACAGAGTCACTCCTTTCTTCTTACACTAGAAGAAACACACTTTTCTATACAGGACTTCAGTGTTTGGAGAACTCATCTAGGATTGAGAAGTATAACTTAAATTCTTCCTTCAAACTTACTGTCTTGAGCCCTAGATTTCTGTCCACTGCCTAAGGCTGTCCCAGTCTCCAGGTTCCAAGGTATGGAGGAGGAAGAAGGGAAGTACAAACAGATCAAGATGGTATGGGAAGAAGAAACTATTCCTCCTCCAGAGTGTGTAGTGTTTTGTAATGACAGAATTTAAAGGCCAAACAGGTTGGAGGGCAAGTAAGCTTCTACTCAGTTGTGTAGCATACCTGGATTCCAGCTGTTGCTTTAATCAAGTCATTAAGGACAATTTTTGTTATTTAAATTAATTTTATCTCTTTTTCTTAGTCAATATTTGATTCTTCTTTGCAAAATGGAAGTTGCTTCAAACAAGAAAGGTAAGAGCACTGGTCCACCTGCATAATGCATGTCCTTAAGGTCCTAATGCATGGGGAAAGGACAGGGCAAAGAGAGGAAAGGAGAAATTTGATTCTGCATAAGCAGAGAGAAGTGCACCATCCAGCCACTCATTTAAGTACCATAACCAGCTGGAGCACGTCTTGCAGAAAAGGAGTTCAGTGGCTACACTTCAGGAAAGCCTAATTTTTAGATCCTAGTCAGCTGAAGCATGAGAGGTATGAGTCGCTAGGCCTGAATTGAATAAGGCAGTTCGATTTATTCACACAAGTAGAACTGTAGGCAAGGGATCTTCACTATTAAAACTCTGATAACTATGGACTGAGCCAGAGTGTTGAAGTTCACGGTATTAGACTTCTGTATGTAATTGCTGCCACCAAACTGAAGTGGACACAAAAGCTGACCTTCTGGACCTGACCCTCCATATTTCTTCTCCTCCTCGTACAACAATAATAGTTTTTACATTTTCCCAAGCCTTTTTATGAGGGTAAAACCCTAAAAAATGCTAAGTGGTCAGCTTGCATAGTAATGAAGTTCTGTATGAATATCTAAAAGGTTACACACCCAGTGGAGGGAACGTGTGACTGGAGGATATGCAGGCATGCAAATTTTAGTCTGGGTGACAGTAACAGTGGAGCATCAAAGGAGCATCTGTGGATTCGGTGGATTACTAAGAACATAAGGATATTAACTATGGGGGTGGCATCACCAGCACAGGCCAAAAACCAGAAAACAGACCTAAAGAGATCTTATTTTCTTCCGGTGCCAGAGCAGACACCCCACTAATGTAAGCAGGTAAGGGTGAGAAATGAACCCCACTCCTGTATCAGCTCATGCCTAGGGGCATTCTCCCCCACCTTGTGCTGTATAAAGGGGTACAACCTTCATCCCATGCTATGTATGTTCTCCTGATGTCAAGTCACTCCCTGGCTCCTGCACAGTGATGCAGCCTGGCTTCAGTTCCTCACAGACCGGGAAGATGCAAGTCCTTGCTGTCATGGAAGGGAAGAATAAGACAGGTTTGTAGGGAGGGACCAAACAATTAAGAGTGTAAAACTAAGTCAGTTTTTATTGCCTTGGTATATCTGGTTGTGCCTGCTTTGGTTGCTAGCATATGCTGAGGACTGTGATGCGTTGCAGCTGTTGTTACCAACCCATGATAAAATCACACCTTCATTTTGCTGTATGAACTTATCCTGAGGGGTGTATCTGCGCTGCACACTGTGTATGGAGTAAAGGTAGATGAGCCAACATTACAGAAAAGGTGGGGGTAGTTATCAGATGTGGAACTCCATGCTACTGTGGCTTATTTAGAAGAAGCCCAGATACTCACAGGTTAACACGGAGTTGCACTGAGCAGGCACATGAGTACTGGAATAGGTAATATTTTTCAAGTAAATATACTTGGCAAAAGATGCTAACAAAACCAATCAATTTTCTAATTAGTCAGAACTGATGCCAGTGACTCCCTGTGCCTTGATGATATTTAAAATATTGCTGATTGCTGTAGTGTTGATACAAGTAATGCAAATCCACACACTTTCTGAAAGTGAAAAACACAGGAAAACAGAGGCTCCAGGGCCAAACAGTCTATCTATAGCAGGAAATGTTTTCACAACAAAAAGTGACTGGGTCATGCATAAGCTTTGCGATAGCAGTTATTTTGGCAGCTGAATAGTCTGTTGGGGAAGGCAAGTGAGTTCATCTCCCTTGACCCAGAGTACTGCTTTCCTTTATTAATTGGCTGCTTTGACTTGCTGGTTTTGGTCCCTAGGTTTTGTTTACTTTTTTTTTTTTTTTTTCCTTTCATAAGAAGAGAAAGATGTATGGCAGAAGAGGCCACAGGAATCTGTGAAAAGAAGTGCGTCTCCATTGGCAATGTCTGATTTTTCAGTAACGTTGGCATATGACATACAAATGGGTTAGGAGATAAACCCCAGTCCAGGCACAGGTCACTGTTATTGCAACAAACCATCTAGCTTTACAGTGACTTTCAATACACAGGAAATCTTCAAGCAAGCAAAGATCTCGTGGGAGGTGGGGTTACATCAAGGCATGGAATCCAACTTCCCTATCATTTTCTGGGACTTTCCCTTCTGAAGCCTAAATCATCAGAATAAGAACATTCCTGAGTTAACAAGAACATGTCTCACTCTGAGCCGCCCACCAAAAGTCTTTAAAAAAACATAACAAGTGATTCATGGTGATATGAACTCCCCTGACACATGTACAGCCAAGACTAATATTATGGTACAGTATGTTATGCTTGATTAAACAAAATGTTTTGGTACTCACATTTGACAAGCTTTTGCATAAAGCAATTCTGTCAAGCTACGCATCTGAGTCAGGAAACTTTAATTTGTTCCAAGGCTGAGTGTTCATGTATTTATTTTTTTTTCCTTTCACTTCCTTGTTTCTCTGGCAAGAAGCAGCTCACACCATCGTTGTAACACCTAAATGTACCTGACATGTCCAGACTGTCTTGCTGAACCTGAAAGGGGATGCAAGAAATAAGGAAGACCTCACTGGAGAGGTGCAAGGACTGCTGTGGCCCAACAGAGAGCTTGAGGGTGACTGGACTGTTTTTGCAGTGCCTCAGGGGCTTGGAGCATGAGGGAGAGCACTAAAATGATTGAGATGCTCTGAACTGGGTTAGACAGGTTCAGGTAAGCTCACTAGCCTGGCTTCAGTGCCTCTTCTGTGGGAATTAGGTTCAGAGTGAGCAGGAGGAAGCAGAATAAGCACGGGTAAGGAGTGAGCCCTGAGCCAGGAGTGACAGTCCTGGTACGGCTGGAGGAGATGGCTGAGCATAGGGAGGCAGTAACAAAGACCTGGCTGAGACAGGGGCAGAACAGCACTGGTCTTTTTCACACAAGCTTCATCTAGAGGAAGGCTGATAACCACTGAAGCAAACCAGATGATCAGCTCCCCTCACTCCCCTAACACAGTTTCTAGCAGACAAAAAATAGTGAACAGTGGCCATTTGAAGGGACAGGGCAACTAGGTGCTGCAACTTTTAGATGCAGAACTGCCCAAAGAGATGGATTTTGTGGCAAGTCAGTAGGTGTGTCTTGATAGGACGCCTCATGTACAACTGGCTGAAGTGAGCATGATCCTATGAGCATGAGCATTAGCTGAGAAACCAGCTGTCACAGGAATTTACCATAAAATAACTGCTGACCATTTCAGCTTCCCAGGAGGGGTGTGAAGCCTGCTTAGCAGAAGTAAGGATCAAGACTTTCATTGAATTGTGTCACCAAAGTTTTCATATGCTTTAAATTTTCTTAATTTTTTGAGATCTGCATCCTGAAGTACATAAATCATTGACAAAATATTGTATAAGTTCAACCTGCTTATAAATCATCTTTAAACTACGTCACATGCTATTGCCTGTACATCTTGATCAAACTGTGAGAAAGGCAGAGAATGCAAGATCAAAGCAAGCAGGAAACTTCTAGTGCGGCTGGACTGGTAAAAACACCTGCTTATTGCCGTCTTTGTATAATCACTCAGACAACAACTGATACTTGGGTCAGTCTGCACACTGCATTTCACCAGTAGGGTGCTGTAGTTTCAAGAAAACACGCACAGGGACTACAGGGCAGTTAGCTGCAAGTGAAAGCCAAGCCTCTGCTCTTCATACTGCTCTTCATATGTATTTTTTTAAGCGATTCCTGCCATATCTTAGCCAAGATAAGGTTTACTGTAACTAATGTCTTCTGTAGCCCTAATGTATTACTTTGGACTTTTATTACCAAGATGTTCAAAACTACCTTTCCTTTGCATCTTGAAAAAGCACCACGTTATGATTTGTGTTTTAATGCTTCTGTCCATATAAACTCCTGATGCACTGAGATCTGTGCAGCATTTAAAAGATAGACACTTTATCAAAAAATTTACAGGCATGTTGGATTAGATCAGTGTCTTGAAAAGAAAAAACCTGTCTCATTTGTGAGACAGGGAAGGCAAGGATAAAATAGTTAAACTTCCCACTGAGTTGTTTCTATTGCTGGAAATATACTTGCTGTCCTTGAATAACAATTTGAGACTTCAAGCAGTGCATAAAAATTAAGTATTTAAGAGCAATCTTTCTTTTTGAAACAGACATCCACTCAGCAGGAGCAACCTATGAAGTTTGCATGGGCAATATGAGCAGTTATTCAGACATACAGTAAAAGATCTCAGAAGAAAGAGAATTCCCTTGCAGCACTTACCATGAGGCATTTTCTACTTCAACCTGGCAGGTCCTTGTGTAGCCAAAATCCATGCTGAGGTCTCACACCTCAGCTGCTCTGTGTCATTATCAAAGCTCATCACAACTATGCTGCACCTTGGCCACAGCTTTCTGAGAAGAGTGCATAGTGCAAGCATTGTGAAAAGGGTAATCCATGCAATTGACTTAGTTTTCACTGCTGCTGGAGGTGAAAGGGACCTGTAGCACGTACAACAGAATCAAAAAAAGGATAAAGTCTTCATTACTGTGCTTCTTTCCCTCCCTAAAAGTTGAGCTAGTTTAGATCATTGAAGCAAAAGCAGTGTTCCTACAGAAACTGCATGAATTTGAAGAGTAGGAGAAATAAGTTTACAATCATAGCTAGATAGCACCACAGCCTCAGGCAAAGACAACTCACAATTAGACTGTTTTTCGATATTATATATATATCTGTGTAACTCTTCTCTCCAACATTGCTGTTTCTGTCCATGTTCTCTGTTCTCCATGTGGCTGAAGCAACAGTAATGCAGCAGCTGTGATGGTTTAAGAGTGTAACAGTTGAAGTTTGTGGGGAAATATGTAACCTATATTAGATTTGTTGAGGAGAAGAATTAGCCTGTATTAGGTCTCTTGATATAATTGGGGAAAAAAAAAATGCTTTCAGCTTCGTAAGTTCTTCTTGACTTTCACACAGTCGGGCATTTGAAATGAAGAGTTAATGTTAAATGCTGTCTTATTATGGACCCCAAAATTCCTCTTACGTAAGCAGTACAAATTCACTTCCCTTCAATAATATCAACAGCCAGTGGTCAACAACTTGTGACACAGGAGCATATTTTGAATGGCCCATAGTGCATTTTGGGACAGTGCTGGGAAATCCAGCAGTTTGAAAATTAATCTGTGGAAAGCAAAAGTTTCTAGTTTCTTTTGAGTTCAGTGGAATCCTTTAAATTTAGAGGACACAGACAGTCCCTGCTCTTCAGAGGCAAGGCACTGCCAATTGGTTGATTGGTATCACCTTGCCTCTCTCTGAGACAGCATCCCTCAGCTCCCACTGAACTTCTACTAGAGCTGCTCTTAACCTGTAAATTCTGAAAGAAAATACAGCTTGTCACGTGCTCTTAAAAAGCTGCTTCTCCAGCTTTAGAGCTCAATCATCTTTGAGGATGATCCATTTATTGGGGCTCAAACAGTTTTTAATTGAAGCTGTTAAAGCTCCAGACTGAACAGCGCTTTTAAAATTTAGTATATCTCCTGTGAATCGCATCATATCCTGGGATCTGCATTGTATCAAGTTGCCTTTTTACAGCTCTAGGCTAAAAACTTAAAAGCAAATAATTTTTGAAAGGCTGAATGAAACAAAGGAAACACAAAGAGGTTTGACTGGCTCATGGCCAGGCCAAGGTTGCTATATGGAGAATATTCTGAAACACAAATCACAAAATATGGAGAATTGCCATATCATCCGTTATTTTTAGCAGAGTGAAGAAGAATGCATTTAGTTTTAAGAAACATGTAAAATTAAAGATGCAGCCTTAAAATTAGCTTTGTTTTAGGTTTGTTCCTTGAACTACTGGTATTGAACACTGTGATGTGCATTTTACATATCCTTTGTCTGCTGTTCTGTGTACAAACTCAATGCCCTTATAAAGTAAATGCAGTAAGATTGAATAAACAACTATGTAGTTAAAATGCAGTATGAAAAACATGAGTTAGGATAATTCAGAAAAAAACCCAGTTCTACACATTTTTAAAGGCCTTGCATTTCTATAGCTCAAGTATCAGCTTGCAGGATACTTTCATAAAATCTCGAGGAGTGATATCCAAAGATCTACTCATCTAACTTACACCTTGGTAGGTTGTTATATGTAATGTATTTCTGGCCTCTGGCCCAAATTCAGAAGATATCTTTATACATTTCAGGTTTATAGTTCTTAAATCTTGTATATACTTTAGACTTCAATGGATCTCAAGTTGTGATGGCATTCATGCAGATATTGGTATGCTTATGTGAAGAACCATGTGAAGTAATATTCTAGAAACCAATTTTGCTGTGAGACACAGAATCAGACCTACAGATGTGGGAGGCAAATAGTGATGGCAGTGGTAGCCACTCCGTTCTGCCAGCTCATGGTGACAGTGGAATGACAGTCAGTTAATCGGTTCTAGAGCTGTAGCCCACAACATTTCCTTTGCTTCCTCACACTGTAGCCAATGTCCAATGTTAAATAGTTATTCCCAACTTTGATTGAATTTCGTGTAGTCAGTTTGCTGACTAAAGAAATCCCTGCTGCTACACCATCCCAATCTGATTGTAAACTGGTTTGCTTCTGACAAGTCATACCACACTGTTCAGCATGTTGCCTTTTATCAAAATAGATTTTTCTCCTTTGAAACAAAGTAAATGAAAACTGATGACGGGTCAAAATTCACCTTGGGCAGTATAACTTCTCTGTAAAAGCAAGGAAATATTTCTGACACAAACAGTGACTCCTCATTGCTGAAGTTCTTCTTATGGCTGAGTGTGTCCACCATGTTAATGGAAGGACTGGGCAGCCACTCCTGCACTCATGACTGGATGAATTTTTTAGTGGGTACTAATAGGGAAAGAGAAGGGAGAGGAACAGGGATGTACAGTTTTCTCAGTTCTTTGGAAATTCAAATTACTTACTACTGCAGTTCTCAACAAGTGTGTCCCGGTGTGTGTGCGGTTGATCTACAGGCTCTACTAGCACATTGAGGACCATATCCACCTCTCTTTCCCTCATACAAACCTAAGAATAATTCAACTGAAATTCATGTTGCTGAAGTAGGGAGGAGGGTCAGATCTGAGGTTTTGTTTTCTGTCTTTTTTTTTTCTTAATTAAGCATTTCTACCAAGTTATCACTTGCATGTGATGCAAGATGCCCCCTTGCAGAAACCTTAAATGCTGTTGGCGGAAACGTTCCAGTTTAATTAAGCCATCAAAAGAGACTGCTACTTTTAATGTAGGAGGAGGGCTACTTTCAGGGATAGCTACAGCAGAAGTAGCTTCCTCCAAGACAAATGAAATAGCTGGGGGAAAAGAAGCCAGCAGCTGGACACAGTGCAAATAAGGATTAAATAGCAATGCAAAGGAAGAATAAGGAACAGATGAGCGAGGAGGGAGATGAAGACCAAGAAAACAGAATATGAGTAACAGTCTCAAAGAAAATTACTTCTCATGCAAGAGTCATGAAAATGCTAGACTATGTCCTTGACAATACTTTACTGTGTAAGGAAGTAGTGATCACTGTGTGAAATTACGATTTGGAAACTGGAAGGTGAAAAGTGCTAACTTAAAATGCAGCCCACCTCGTTAAAAAATTTGAGAGCTCAAAAAGAAGCTGTTTTTCAAGATTAGATTGTAGATGTACAGGGTGAAGGAACTATGTACGAAGAAAAATTCAGAAGACATGAGAAAAATGAAATGTTAGCATCCAAAGCATTTCTTTACAATTTTGAAAGCAGTTCTTCAGATTGAATACATGAGAAACCTCAGAGAAATTGGTGAAAGACTTCCAGTGCTAAACATTAGATTTCTGCAATTTGCAGTGAATGACCATGTGTCTGTAATAAAACCCATTGAATGAGACAAAGAAGGTCAAACTGAAAAAGGAAAAAAAAATATTGAAAAGGTAAAGGGAAAAAAGCAGCTCTGCAAATTAATATAAGAAAGGATGCATGAAAAAGAAGCTTGTCAGAGGGGAAAGGGACTGAAAAGCATTATGTAGAAAAGCAACAGTTCAGATATACAGCTCGTAATGAGGCAGGTCCTGGGTGTCTTTGCCCTGCTCCGGGGATGCAGGGAGGTCAGAACCCTACTCAGATTAGTCAAGGATCAAAGACTTCCAGAAGCTGCATAAAGCAAATTTTTCTTTCTAATCGGGTTTGGGACCCCTCTCAGCTACTCCCATGTATACAACTGGAGTTTAAAGAGGAGAAATGGAATGAAAAGACTGAGAAAGGGTATGAACGTTAACAGGGGAAATAGAGCTATTTTTAGGTGTTTTCCCCCCAGTACAGTGTCAAAGCAATGAAATGTAATTAATACTGATCCTCTGTGATTCAGAAACTGCCTGTAGCAGCTTCTTTGAATCCATATGCCACTTGCACAGCTGATGTTGGTTTTCTAGGGGCACAGAACTGCACTGAGCACCACAAACCGTGCAGAAGAAAAAAAGGTACCACTAGGCGTTACTCTGATGGGGGAGATGAACAGAGGCAATGGTTTTAGCAAGTACATTTAAATAGGTGCCTGTCACAGCATTGCTTTAAATTGTTAGGAATTGGGGAAGGCATTCATTAAGTTGGTACAGCAGTCGCTAATACATATGGCCATGTTTGGGAGCACTCTTGCAGACAGAATGTATCATAACTACTCCAAGTTGTGACAGTTCATCATGAAGTTCATCATCTGTGTCACCTGTGTGTGCCCTCATACAAAACTTCCTGGAAAACCTGTGTCCTGGAAAGCTGTAGGCAAGAAGAGCAGATCCTGTGGGCTGCCAAAGTGCTGTTGCTGATGTATTTCTGCCAATCCATTTTCATGACAAAGTTGCCACTCTTCTTCCCAGGCACTGTAAGGCACAGCATGTCACCATCTCCCAGCCCATCTGTCCTATCAATTGGCTTTTCTCCCTCTGGCTGTTTTGTGTTTCAGTGGAGTATGCAGGTTTTAATCCCTCTATCTGATTACTTAGGAGAAAAAAACAGTCTTAACCTGATAACAGCAGGATAATGTAGCACTGCAAAGACAGGATGATTTAATTATTGAATAATTTTTATTTATTTACTTATTTATGTGCTTTTCAGCTGAATGCAATGTTTTTTGTTTCCAAGAAACTAAGAAGTTGCCCTAAAAGAACACTGGATTTAAAAGCACTTTATGAACATTATGAACTTCAGGGTAACGAAGCTGGTGAAGGGTCTGGAGGACAAGTCTTATGAGGAGCAGCTGAGGGAACAGGGGTTGTTTAGCCTGGAGCAGAGGACACTCAGGTGGGACCTTATCACTCTTTACAGCTACCTGAAAAGAGGTTGTAGGCGGGTGGGAGTAGGTCTCTTCTCCCAGGTAACAGGCAACAGAACAAGAGGAAACAGCTTCAAGTTACGCCAGGGGAGGTTTGGATTAGAAATTAGGAAAAATCTCTTCACTGAAATGGTGGTCAAGCATTGGAACAAACTGCCCAGGGAGGTGGTGGAATCACCATTCCAGAAAGTGTTTAAAAAACACGTAGACATGGTGCTTAGGGACATGGTTTAGTGGTGGACTTAACAGTTAATGGTTGGACTTCATGATCTTAAAGATCTTAAAGGTCTTTTCCAACCTAAGCAATTCTATGTTTCCATGAAATACTGATATTGTCTAGTAAGAAGAGATTTCTCTGAGTTCATTTCAGTAGCATGTTTTTATGTTGCTGTTTCTAATGCACTTAACATGTCCTTGGATTGTCTCTTCTTGGCTCAATTTGCCCAGCCTGGGAAATATTGTACATTGCAAAAAATAAAACCCAGGCAAATGTTCCCTTATGAGAAAAAGTAGCTGCCCTCCAAAGAAATTTCCTTGTAATTATTTCCACACTGACTTGGATGAAATAACTCCCAGACTTTAAAGCTTAAATTGACAATATATCAAATATTTGTGTTTAACAGAAGTGATTTATGCAGGCCTCAACATTTTAGCTATTGGTCCCTGTCTCAGACAGATTAGCTGGGAATTTGGAAACCCATTTCTTTAAATTATCTAAGTAAGCTCACTAGACATCTCGTAAGACATGAAAACATGTGTTTAATAGACCTTGCCTTTGTATTGATGTGTGAAACCCTACTTGTTCACATTGGGAGGCGCACATCTGGCACAGTCGGGGAGAAGAAAGGCACATCTGGGTTACACGATGGCAGTGAGCCTCCAGCCTCCCTCCCAAGCACACAGAAAACCTCCAGAGGTCTGGCTGGCACCTTCTCTCCCAATATCCTTCCTGGTCAGTGATTGCAGGTGACCACCCACAGATGTCTGGCCGCTCTAATTGCAGAAGGTCCTGCAGGGTGGGGAGGCTGTGGAGGGCACAGGCATGGAAAGGCAGATTGTCCAGAGCACAGCATGCCTGAGGCAGAACTCAGAGCATGCAGTCAGCAGCTGGACTAACTCAGATGCAGATCAAGGCCACTGCCACTGACCTCGGTCAGACTGGAATTTGCAGAGTCCTTTTGAGCATCTTTAGCTGCTTCTGTTGGCAATATTTAGGCCTTTGATTTTAAGTTAAACATATTAAATATAATATAAAATAAATATATAGTTCAACTTCTCTTGCTGAGTCCAGTTTGGAGGCTTATGCCAAGTAAAAATTAAAATCACAGTGGGAATCTTCACTAAGAAGTAAAACTATATCTAAAAACACACAGACAGATGCACACTGAATTATAAAAGAACAGCATCTACAGAAACCAGGCAGAGTAAAACTGACTCTTCCCCATAATAAGCCATGGTATCATAGAATGGTTTGGGTTGGAAGGGACCCTCAAAGATCACCTAGTCCAACCCCCCTGCCATGGGTAGAGATATCTTTCGCTAGACTAGGTTGCTCAAAGTGCCATCCAACCTGACCTTGAACACTTCCAAGTAGTTAAGCTGCATTATCTTGTAGGTGGATGGAGACTTCACACAGGGCCTGGGGGCTGACTTCTCGTCAAACCAGCCCATGGCATCTCCTCCAGGCTTATGCTCTCTGTGTTAAGATCTTTTGGTTTTGATACACTGGACCCATCTGAAGATCACCCAGTCTATTCTCGACTGGCTCCCATGCATCCATGCCAGGCAGTCCATTCTGCATGATGAGAGCCTCCTTCTTAATGATTTGATAGCATCAAGCAAGCTTGGCTCAGAGCACTGGATATGATACAAGAAAGTCTTTGCTGAAGTTGGATAAATAGATAAATAGACTGATTAATTTTAGAAAAGTCCACTGCTGGCTGACATAATTATTTTGCCATTTTGGGACACTGATATGTGCATCCTGTGAATGCTGAAAGGGGAATTAATCCAGTCTGTTTTCTGAGGAAGAAGAGTTTCCTAAGAAAACAATTAACATAATATTTATAATGAGTAATAAACTCAGGACTTTTATTTTACTCAGAAAAACTAAACAGGAAATATGATTCAGGTCTGTTACTAATGGAAACTTCTGGCAGTATAATATACGGAGAACGTTTTTTATCACAGGCATTGGAATTCTAGCTATAGTGAATTATTATCAATATCTGAACTAGATAACGAGAAGATCTTAAAAGCTGAAGTTTCAAAAACAAGCGATGTAAAAGTACATCTATCATGGATGAAAACAACAGGGCAGGAGAGGTGAATAGTCATTGAATTTACACAGGAGGATTGTAAATGCACTGTTCTTTTTGGGAAGTTTCTAATACTTGATTCCATTGTAACCTTTTTGTTAACAAGAATTTAAGTCATCGTGCACACTCACACCCCCCGCCCCCCTTGGCCCTGCATAAATGAGACTATTTTCTGTAGAATATACAAGCAGTACAGCCTATTATTAATATGGTCTCATACACTTCATCATACTTATAATCTCACCAAATGTTAATGGTTTTGTTGAAGTTTCCTTGTTGAATGCACTGCCATTTTAGTTAGAAAATTTTATACAACACAACCGGCTCATTTCTTGCAGTTGTGCCTTACTTTGCGATGGAGCTGTGCTGCTTTTCCAGGTGGACTCTGTCCTGGGGCTGTGAGCTGGTCCAGCTGAGTCCTGCAGCTCTGCCGACATTGTTTGCGGCTCTGGGTGAACCTGTGTAATGCCAAGAACTACTCACAGCCTCTCTGGAGTATTTTAAGCACAGTTTACGCTTTCTGAGCTCAGGAGAGATATTTAAGCAGCCTTTCATGTCTCTTACACCTGGCAGGAGGTTCCTTCAGAAGGTCTTCTGCCCTCCTGGTCTTTTCTCTCCAGGTTCTTGCCTTTGCACACTGGTGCTGACACTTTGTGTGATGATCACTCAGGTGTGGGAAGACAGTGTTAATACATCTGTCCACTACTGCATTTACAGATGTTCTCTACCTCATTAAAGAACTCCCAACAGCAATACCTCTCCAGTGTTAACCACCACGTATTCAAAGCAATCTTCTTCCCCAGGTTCCCTTTCCACACATCACCTCTTTGTCCCACCAGATGTTCACAGGATGTCCTCTCCTTGTCTGAATAACATGGAGGGTTTTTTACTTTAGGCTTATGCTGAGAGGGCTGGTCAAAGAGTGACTCCTGGACCAGGTAAGGCATGCAGGCAACTGAAGACGGGTCATGTCATGTGGCTGGCATCAGGGTTGTGCTGGTTGGGAGGCTGAACTCCTGTGACAGGAGGGAGGGAGTCAAAAGGGGCTGCTGAAGCTGGCTGTTAAACCACCCGGGACCCTGCTTGGCCCTGTGACAGAGCACTGGGACCTTTAGATCTAAAGGTCTTGTTGCCTTCTTCCTCCTCTCAGCTCCCTGATGGTGTGTCAACCATGGGAAGATTTGTAATAGCTTCTACACAGCTTACTGGTGTGAGTGTTGGTAGGTAGCAGCAGGCCATTACTACTGAATCACAAGCTTTTCTTGCTGCATCTGTGCAAGCTGGCAGTTTCAATGTTTGGACAAGCTGCAGTAAAGTTTTCCGGCAGGTTTCAGTATGTCTCTTTCCAAACATTAATGTGCAACGCTCATACCTGCCCCAGATAGACTTAGAATGATGGAGAAAACACCTGCTCCCTGAGTAGATCATTCCAGGAGTTAATGATGCTCATTGTGAAAAATGTGGTCCTTATTTCTTTTCTGGTTTTATTTGGCATAGCTTCCAGCTAGAGAATCTTCCTTTTCCTTCAGCTTTGACTATTAGAAATCTTGTCCTAAACAGATACTTTGATCGCATCAACTCCAAGCTTTCTCTTAAACCAACTAAATAATTTGAGGTTCTTCTGTTATTAGGTTCCCTGGGCTTCAAATCATTCTTCTAAGTCCTTTTGGAAGTCCTTTCACATTTTTCACAGTTCTTCAAAGAAAGCAGTATTTAATGCTAGGCAGTATTCCAGGTATGGCCAGAGTCTCCATCTCAACTGTGGTGCCCAAGTGCTCTGGGGCGTGTTCTGCATTCCTGGTCTTCTAACCATGCATTAAATTAAAGCCATGCTAGCTGGCTGTGAGTTTGTGGCTGCATAAACCATCGAGTAACAGATATTGTATCATCATTGCTTCTTCAGACTTCAGTGCTCTACAAGCCTCCCCATGTCTCCCTGAAAGGCAACATGCATCTTTTCCATTTTAATTAAAAAGCCTTAAAGGTTCAGTTCATTCTTGAAAAAAAGTTACTAGAAATCTACCTTTCATAATTTATTTTCAAGCCCAGATGCCTATATTAGTTACAATGTTAATTCTGCTTTGTATTTGTTAAAGCAACTTGGGCTTGTTTGAGAACTGGTTTCATTGGTCTCTGTCCACTTTGCTGTATTTTAACACACAGTATATTCTGCAAGGCTGATGCATTAATCTGGTTAAGAAAACAAAACAGGTATTTCTGGCCTGAGAGGTTTCACTCATTGAAACCCCAAGGGCATTTTACTCTGTTATTGTGGACTTTTGACTGTTTTTATTTCAGTTGAATCAGAATTGTTATGTCAGGGATAAATTTGTCCTGACTTGTTTACTGGCTTATTTGAATGATTACACAATTGTCACACTCTAGGAAATAATTCTGCTGTTCAAAGCACAAGGCTCATCAGAATTTTCTCCTTGGAAAGAAAAGATTATGGGTCAATAACATAGAGTAGAATAAGGCTATATTATGTCATGAAAGCAATCAACAAACTAATCCCTTTAAGTGCTCAGTTTTGAAGTGGAATAGCACTGTGCATGGTATAGAATTAGAAATCAAATATACAGAATACAAAGGGATCAGTCTGTACTACTAGAGAGGTGGACAAAATAATTAGAAAAATCACTTCAACATCCCGTTTGCATATTTCTGTAAGAAATGCTCTTTCCTCCTGTTATTCACATGCTGGATTGCTGTTTGCACAGCTCTTGTGATTTTCGGTTAATACTGCAAGAGACAGAGTAATGGTATTTGTTTTAGAAGTACTGTTATTATGTCAACACTAGTATTTCTGTTACCTAATTATCACTTTGAATCACCCCATGTGAACCTTGCTATTCTTAATTTTTTTAGTTTGGGCTGGTGATTTAGCTGATTACCATAGGCATTTGCTTCACTTAAAAAATGCGCAAGAAAGAACATCAGGCTGTACTTGGCCACATTAGATTGCATTCAAGAACATGAAGGAGAGCTGGTTGGAGACCTTTAGACCTCATCTTTCATACAAAGTTTGCTGACCTTTCTCATAGTTGCCCAGCAACAAAGTGTCCAAGCCAGTCTGTTTTAATGAATGACTTGGGAAGCAATGGATTAATAAATAATGCAAAGATACTGGACTTCAAAAGTAAGGTCTTGACAGCTCATGTCTTCACACATCGAGCTGAATTTTAAAGTAGGAAAATACTTTCTCTTGTAATATTTAAATAAATGTCTTGTAAGTCTATTAAAATTTAAACTGTGAATTAAATGCCTCTACACAGAGTAACTTTAAGATCACAATCAACCTCTAGATGATGTATGCTCTACCTGAATAAGTTGAAGAAAAAATGTTTTTGCCAGGGACATGTTCTCACTTTAAAAAACATATGGACAAAATACTCCTAACACACAGGTTTCTGTATAAGGCGGTATTGCCAAGATGTTAACACCATCTTCATTTTGTTGCTCCTTTGCCACGTTGGATTTATACATCCTAATTGCTCCCCAGCCCTACAGCGTTTCAGTAAAATGTTCACAATTACTCAGGTCTGTTATTCAGCATATAGCTCTTAATAGAGTTGTAAAATAGCTTCTAGGGAAGCCTTGCTTTCTGAAACTAGGCCATGACAATGAGGTTGCAATTGTGTTTGAAAAATTTTGCCAGAAATGTTTATAAGCCCTGGTACAGTCCTAGGTGAGGGCTGGGGGTTTATCAGCACTTAATGCACAACAGCCGTATCATTTCAGTGGAGGCAAAAATGAGTAGAAATATTTCATTGTGTTACCAAGAAACGAGCTTCCTTGTGAAATTTATTGCCCATGAAAATAATGCATTGTAGAATTAACCTGTCACACAGAGAAACAGATAACGTGGCCCCGCTGCCTCAGCTCGATGGCTGTGGTCAGACTGGAGGTTACCGGCAGCACGGATGACACTGAGGTATATGCAGTTTCACGAAATAATGGCAGCAGGAATCTCCCAGTTCATTTTTTTCCCCATACAGTTCAAAAACACGTGAATTAATGTCTTCAAGATCTTTTTTTTATAATCCCAGGGCTGGTACTACTCCCTGAGCAGTGCTCGGGCCCGGAAGGTCGCAGAGCCACGCAGGGGGCTGGCTGACCAACTCTGAGGAGAAGGCCTGTGGGAAGTGTCACCAGGGAAATGCTACTGATGCTGGGGCCTCGTTAAATGGTGCTGAAGTGTTTCCTAATGGCCTCTCCAGGGGGGTTTCCGAGAGCCGCAGCCCCGGCCGGGCTGACTGGCAGGCTGATGGACGCGTAGATGTATTTTAGGTGCTTCCTCTGGAAGCACTGGAGAAGTGGGGAACGCCCAAGGCCAAGCAGCCATCTCTGAGAGGCTCCAGCGAATTAGAGGCACTGCGGCAACTGGAAACCCTGGCCTTTAAAGTGCTTTAAAAATAAATGTTTTATAGCTCCTAACCAATCGTCTGCTTTGGAGTCAGACAGCGCCAGTCAGGCCGCCCTGCCCACGGGCGAGCACTAGGAGATCTTCTCAGCTGTCCCCCTGAGC
>JAVJGI010000060.1:85178873-85219862 GCA_035590275.1 Ibycter americanus | reverse complement strand
CCCCCCCCCCCGAAACAGAATAAAGAGCAGAATGATTTTTATTGATCCAGAAAGTCAATCTACAGAGGACATTAAAAAGCATAGTAGAAAAAGTTTTAAATCTCCACTGAGAGTATCTTGTATCTTACTCTGCATTTTGTTTTATCTGGACAGATATGATAGCTCTTTTCTGAGATTTTTTGTGAATTTTGCCATTCAGAAAATAAAATACAGCAGTTTGGAGAAACTCAGGAGAGTGCAATGCATGGACAAAAGCTTACCAGATGGAAAAAAACAGGTATACTATCCCTTTTTTCCCTAATATTTCCTGGTCTATGTTATTTTGTTTTTACCAAGAGTATTTTCCCATAGCTATAATCCTAAGAAAAAAATTATATATATATATATATATTTAGTAGTAGTAGAAGAAAGAATTATCAGCTTCTGTGAACACATTACAGAAGACAGTAGGTGCTATTTGTTTACCTGACAGTTGTGCATCTAAGACTGGAAATGCTACACCAGAGAGATGGCAGGAACATTGTTGCTGTGAAACTTTCAGTTGTGCACTAAAGCAAATGATACTTAAGGTTGGGAAAGATCTCACAATATCACTTTAACACTCTGCTTTAAATAGAATTTAGGTGTGGGGAAGGGAGAAGTGTTCTGCATCACAAGATCAGGGGCAGCTGTGCTCTAGAAAGTCACTTTCTCCATCCCTTCACCTTGGGACTTGCATTTAGGCTTGCAGATGATTCATTTCTGAAGTGACTAAAAATCCTCATGTAAATAAGTCAGTGAAAACAGGAACACAGGAAGACTATTTATATTAAAGGAGAATGCAGCAAGCCTGGGGAGCAATATCATCTGTATCACATATAGCTTGATAATAACATTATCTTTGGGATAGTTATATGTATGAGTACTCCTTTACACCAGTAATTCAACTACTGCCTTGTAGCAATGTAATTACCCTGCTTTCTCTTTGAAGGCTGGCTGTGGTTTCAATTCATTTACATTCTAAAGAAATCTAATTTTTTAATAATAAAAAAAGCCTTTCCCAGGTCTTAGCAGGCCTCAAGATCTCTGCTAGGCCATTGCTGGCTTGAGAGTTGTGGACAAATGTGATGCTCCTAAAAAGAGCCAAAGATGTGATTGAAGTCCTCTGTCTGATCCATGGAACTGGAGCAAATTGCTACAGGTGACTCTGCAGACACCCAGCCACTCACCCACCCAGCAAGCCAGCCATAGTTTTGTGGGAGGGCAAAACATTCCTACCTGCTAGCCTCTCTTCAGCCTTCTCTCAGGGGTGTTTGTCCTAGTGCTGCTTTTGTCTGGATGCTTGGAAATTGGTGGTGGGGAACAGCTGGTAACAAACTGTGATGGCCATTGTATGTTGGAGCCAAGAGCTCTGCCTCCCATTAGGAGGATGCTGAACACCTGACACGTGAGTTACTGGCTTCTCCTCTCACAAATACCAACAGTTCCAGTAACAAGCACCTGAACGACCCAGTTTGGTGTGGGTTTGGATGGTGTGCAACCAAGAACACCCAAGCAAGAATTGTGTTTTCTGCATGGATTAGGGAAATACTTTGAGCAGGTGTCCCTGTTCAGTGAGGTCTGTGCATTCTGGAAGCAGGAGGGTCTGTGGAAAAAATGCAAATGTAAAATATATGGACTGTGAACGTCAAGAATGCAAAATGGCTGTGTGCAAAAGTTGCAGATCTTTTTACTTAACTTGAGCTGTACAGAAACTGGTGCCTAGTCTAATCTAATTCCTTCTTATCCCAGTGTGGATCTCTGTCACCCCATCTGGACGTGCCCATTTCCCCCCTCCAGTGGTAGAGGGACTGTAGAAGAGTACGTAAGACCGGAGAGAAACTTTAGATAGCTCAAGTTAGGTGATATGAATTAGAATTACATCCCAGGAGTCAAATTAATGCTGTTACAGATAGCTTGAATTCTGCTGTTTCCCAAGACTGCTGTAGCTCTTTCAAGAGATTTCTTGGATGCATATGGAAGGGGTCCATCAATTCCCAGATTGCATCAAGATAATTTACACACAAGCTGTGCAGAAAGCTGAACTCTCTAGAGATAAGAGAAGTGCTAAAATGCTCTATTTCTTCTAATTTAACATTTCCAGGTGAAAAAATAAGGCATGTCCACTGAGACTCGATAACCTCAATGACCCCTCAGTTTGAGCTATTCTTACTGCAATCTGTTCTTTTAACAAAGATTTTTTGCATTTGTGAAGGTGTCACAAGCATGATGTGGAATGAGCTTGTAATATGATTTTGAATGGTGTCTTTCATTGCCTTAGGGACCTTTGAAACAGGCCCTCTGTGTCCACTTACGGCATTTGTGTTGAAGTGGAGATAATTTTACCTAAGCAAAATAAGAAAGTAAAATCTAGGCAAGAATGCTGTTCCGGAGTCTAAATTATATTTAGTGCTAACACCTTGCAGGCTCTATTTTCACTCTGTCAATAACAGATGTGCTGTTTGCAGTGTATGGCTGAACAAATCTATTTTCAAACGTTTCCTTGACTCCTTCACAATCTGTTGCATTCCATTGGTAGTACAATAAGCTGTTCAGTTGGGAGAAGAAATATGGAAGATGGGAACAAACTTGACTTTATTAATTTTGAGGGGGAAGAAAAAGGAAAAGAAATAAAAGAGAGGCTTGGGTTCTTTTTACATATTCATGAATAAGTCAAATTAGGAAATCTAGTATTGTAACTTCTGGCTCTAGGAATGGTGACAGGAATAATAATAATCTTAGCTCTTATTAGTGGAGAACTCTCTTTTGATCACTTACAACTACTTATTTGCATACACTGTTTAAATTGTGCCCATGCCAGAAGTGCCTTTTTAAGCAAGCACATGTGGTCTTTCTCAAGGTCTCAAGGCATTGCAACGTTTAAAACTTTATACCACAAATACATGCATTAATTCTCACTCAGCATAATTATAATAAATCAAACCTTTACCCTGAAAATAAACAGATTTTAAGTTGATAATTAAATAACTCATTGAGATTGACAAGAATAATATGCAGTGCTTAGAAAAATGGAAATTACTTTTTGCTCAAGAACATTAAAATTTAAGAGACATGGTTAGTTCCAAGGAATAGCTGTACCTTATCTGAGTGGGGTTTAATGATTGTCATTTCAATGCTACCTTGCATCAGGGTGAAAACCTTCTGAAAGAGCTTTTAGAAAGTGATGAAAACTTCTGAAGCACAGCACTGAAATCCCAATTCCCAGGGCCTTCCAGGTGGATGCTTCAATAATTTGGTTAAGACAAATTATGAAACAGGTTGAAGTTATGATACTTGTCCAAAAATAAAACATGAAGGTTTTCCTTTTATTAAACTTATGAATTTAAAACCTTACAATTAGTGCTTCACCATTGGCACTGATTTGTGGGGCTGGAGCTTAGAAAGGGGTGCGGTATTTCCACAAGAGCCCAAAATAAACTGGTGTAAATCAAATTTGCTCTATTGCCTTCAGCTAAATATGTTGGTTAATGCCAGGCGAGGGTGTAGCTAACTTTATTAACCCTATAAATGCAAATACATGTTTGTTCACCTGGACTGATTCCTGAGGACAACGTGGGTGTGTCGTTGATAGCTAACTCAGTATGCCCAGGGCTGGTCTCTGACACTGAGATCAACTGGTATGAAACAGGCTGTGTCCATGCCATTAAACTCTCTTATCTGCCAAAACTGGGTCAGCTCACACAGTTTGCCTCTTGGGAGTGGTATGCTAGTGCCTGAATTATGGCCAAGAATTATGTGGAGGAGTATTTCTCGGCCCTGGCCAGCAGTGTGCGGGTGCTGGCCTGAGAATCCAGTTTGTGAGTGTTGACCTAGCCCACGCTCCCCCAACTGCATGCTGAGAGAGACCGTACACGCACATTCTGCTGCACCTCTCAGGAAGGAATGAGGAAAAGGATGTGGATTGACCTTGTCCTGGTTCCCTCCAAACATACAGAGATGCTCCTCAGGCTCCCTTCTGACGCTTGATACCATAATGGTCAAACTGTGTGCAGTGGGTTGGTCCTGGCTAGCAGCCAAACTCCCACCCAGCTGCTCGGCCCCCACCCTCAGCGGGACACGCCACGGAGAAAATACGAATAACAGGAGTGAGTAAGCTCATGGGTCAAGATAAAGACCTTTGGTCTCCCCTCAGCTATTTCTCATGCTTTTTGTTCCCTCCTCCTCCTCTGCCTGCCTGGCATTTCCTCCCCTTTCTTCAATACGCTATCACTGAGGACGCAGCGGGCTGGCCGAGGGGCTCAGCTGTGCCCTGCCGTGGGTCTCTTTGGGCTGGCTGTGTCTGGCACGGGGCAGACCCTGGCCACTCCTCACAGGGGCTGCCCCGCAGCCCCCCTCTGCCAAAATGGTGCCGTGGGTGCCCAACACAGTGTCCTGGAAGGGCAGTGGCAGAACTGCCTGGTCTGGAGCGTACTGTCCAAGCTCTGAGCGTGCCTGATGAGGTTGTGCTCAACAGTCCAGGAGAAGAAACTAAGAAAACAGAAGGATCATTAGTAGGATTAAATTTGCCTTTTCTGTTGGAAATGACTTTTCCTGTCTGCCATGTTAACAATATGCAAATAGTGGCTCTCAGAAGTGTACAATTTGGTCAAACATGGAGGTTTTGTGGCCAGCAGAAGACAGTTTTCCTGTCCTGTACTTCAAACTCCTGCTCTAGACTACAAAGGCAACAGGCTTCCTCAGCATGTCAACTCAAAGAAAACACTCGATCATTTTTGCTATGCATGAAGCGCCTGTAAAGAAAGGAACTATGAAACACATAGTTAATTTTTTTTTTCAACTTACGTATGGAAAGATTTTAACTAGGAGGAAATAATGCCTAATACAAGGTTCTGAGCAAATTTAACTTAACCATTGATCTCAAAACTACTAACAAGTATTTACAAATACCTTATAGGACAGGAGAAGCCCTTAGATCATTTGATGTGGCTTCCCATGTGTCACGAACAATTAAGGATAATCAATATTGAAGTGATAATAGTTCCTTTATGAACATATATTCTGTTTTCCACTAAAAGCCATGTTTGAGAAAGCATGCAGACTTAATTTGGAAACCCCAAATGATGAAGAGTAAACCTTTTCATTTCGTAGTTTGTTTCAATGGTTAATGACCTGCTTTTTTCAAACATATTTCTATGGCTGATCTGCCTGCCTGCCTGCCACCCTCCCTTTATCTCTCCCCAATCAGAGTGCTCTGTTCTCCATTACTGTTTACCACTTTTTCAGTCTTTGTCCCTAGAATTACAATTTAGTCCTCGATCACTTGAGAAAACAGTCAAAGCCCTGATTAGTGAAACTTTCCCACAGTCACTGATGGTACTTCACTGGCAATGATGTTTTCCACAGAGTTAACTTTCTACCTTATTGCATTTATGTTATATAGCATCAATTTTTAGATCAGTGTAATGTTGTATTAATTCAACAGGCCTATAAAAGTCAAAGATAATTGTGGAGCTATGACATAGTCGAAGTTGTAATATCATTTTAGAAGTAATTCAGGTTTATTTGACAAGAGCTATTTCCCTAAACCCGTGTTGATGAGGGTTTATTACGTTCCTATCCTCTAAATCTTTTTAAAGTTGAACCAGTGAAAATGGTATTTACTGATTCCAGAAGGAAGGTAAAAGAAAGAAGTTCACAGAAGGAGATGTGTGGGTGCTCATGGTACAGGAATGAGGGCAAGATGTCACTGATGGTTTAGTATAGGGAAACATAGCAATACTTCAGCAAGTCCTGTTCTGGTTCTTTTTGCTAACTGCAAGAAGGACTCCAGTCTCCAGATCACTTAAAGAAGGTGAGAGCATAGTGATGAGAGGTTCCTATTCCAAGTCTCCAAAATCATTAAAAAAAAAAAAAAAAAAAGGTCAAGCCATCATCTAACATTGTTCATACAAGTAAAGAACGGGTTAAAGAGAAAAAGATGAGATTCACAAAACCCAGAATTGTCACTGCTATACCCCAAAGGCTGTGTTTGAGAAATAAGACAAATGCGAAATTGGAAATTAGCAAACAAAATTTTATGTGCTGCATGCTGGGTCTAATAATGAAAGCATGGACGGCTGGGCCTATCCACATTTGTGGGGCTGTAAATATCCATGACAAGAGAGCAGATGACTGAAAGGAGCCAGCTTTACTGTGGTGAGTGCCACCTTTAGGGTGGTGAGACCCACACTGATGACCCTGCACCTTCAGAAGCCCAGAGGTGTCACCCGCTCAGACAGTCAGAACCTGGCTAGATCACATCCCCTGTGTCTTTCCTGAATATCACTTTTTCAAACTTCCTAGCCTTCTTTCTTCTCTTTTCTTATCTGGTTGTTTATGCCTTCTCTTTAATGGAAGTCTGGTTCAGTTGACTAAGCCTGAATCCTTTGCAATGTTGTTCTAAGCCTATGGCCAAAAAGGCAACTAAAAGAAAAACTTTAAACAACCTGGTGCTTGTATACATCTGTGACTGATAAGGCTGTGCATGCGCCTGTCATTCTTCACCAAAGAGTTACACCAGAAACAGAGGCTGCATTTGTTATCTCGTGCTTTTAAGTGACTTTCTTTAATTTCTGTTCAGGAAAGCCAGATCAGACTCCAGCGGAAAAAAAGCAAAATGCCTTCCAGCTGACCTCTAAGTTTTTGTTCCCTTTCCCCTTCCCTTTCCCTTTCTCTGCTCTCTCCCTCATCTCCTGACAATGGCTCTTATCTTTATCACCATTTCAAGCGTTGCCAAATGGAGAAAGAGTTAGTCCTTTATATAATTTTTCCAAAGTCAAAAGAAAGGGTAAAAGGGATAATTCTCAAATGAAAGCCTCTGTTGATGTTTTTAAGCACTCAACTGGGTGTTTGGTTTTGGTTTTCCTTTTTTTTATCCTTAGTTTAAAAGTGTTAATGGTGCAGTTCTGCCATAGGAAAAAGCCCTGCTGAAATCTCTGCACTGCAAACTTCAAACATCGTCTATTTGTTCATCTCTGTACAGAGGCAGGTTCACTCAGTACATTTGTATTCTGGACCAGTTAATACTCAGGGAATGAGCATGGCTTATGTTTATTGAGGGCCCTGTGGCTGAGAAACGGAAATACTTTTTCATAAATCGCAGAATCGTAGAATGGTTTGGATTGGAAGGGACCTTCACAGATCATCCAGTCCAAGCCCCTCACCACGGGCAGGGCCATCGTTTTCACTAGACCAGGTTGCTCAAAGCCCCATCCAACCTGACTTTGAACACTTCCAGTGATGGGACATCTGCAATCTCTCTGGGCAGTCGGTTCTGGTGTCTCACCACACTTACCATAAAAAAGTTGGTTTTGTTCAGAAGTTTAGTAAGTTCTCTTCTCCTTCACAACAGACCTGTGTCATGTAGGACTTTGTGGCCTTCAAAATACCACAGTTAGCTCTCCTGCTAACTACTGTAGAATGCAGCTCTTTCAGGGCCAGATCATCTTTTCCCTCTCATGTGCACTAAGCTGGAGAATTTGGGAGGAGAAAAAGACAACTGCACAAAACAAAGTAGAAAACCTTGGAAGCATGAGAAAGTTCCTTTCTGAGTGGGATATTTCTGATGGGCCCCTGGTTCTGTGTAAGGTTGAAGGCAAGGAAAAAGTGCCATTCTAAAGACTTTGCACTTCTCCTCCAATCAATCAGCAAGGCTTAAAAGGATCTGTTAGGAAGGCCTCTCCTTCTCCACCCCAGTCTGGTCACATCGCTCTCTGAAGGAGGACAGCAGACACCACCCCTGTAAGATCACCTGTTGGGATCAACAGGGATCATCACACAGCTCCTTCGTGGGTATCACTATGGTTCACTGCTATCATTACATGAACACACAGCAAAGAGCTGATTCTCAATCCAGCTGTTTTGTACTGCCGGGCGATTTTCTTTCTCTTTGACTGTTCTCTAATGTAAAACATTTAAACCACAATTGCCTGCCAGCCTCTAAGGTACCACAGTCTGGAGGCAAACACTGAAAGTGCTTCTGGGCATATCCAGATTGCACACACAGCTTTGGCTAGACTGTATTTTACAGTCTATTGCCATAGCAAGCCCAGCACTGAAAGCGGCATAACTAGCTTGGAGTTGTAACGAGAGAGAGTGAGTAGTGCTGAGACGTAGGACAGGGTGGGTTGGGCATGGTGCCATGCCGTATGGGGGTCCCAAACCAAATTGCCTAGCGATTTGCCTCTGTAGGGACGTCTGGCTGTACTCAAATGAGTAACCTGTCTGCAGATCCTAGACCAGGCAGGGGCTCCTCCGAGGGGTCCTTTGTAACAACTCAGAGTAGCAGATAATTGAAGAACTATTTTACCAGGCCTCAGAGAAAGGAGAAGCTGTCACAAATAGTTGCAGCATAACTTAGTATCAGTTTGTTGGAGAAGACCCAGCACCTGCCATGTGCCTTCAGTTTAGATTTCTGCTAGAGAAATACAGAAGCGAAGTGTCTCTTAGTGGAACTTGTCACTGGCTGTGTCTCAAACCTCCTGACCTTCAAAGGCCCTGAAAGGAGCCTGAATCCCACAGCCACAGCGTTTCCTATGCGTCTCTCTCAAGCGGGCAGCTGTTCTTCATGGGCATTCCTGAGGTTGTCATTCTGGCTCACTCTGATTTGTTTCTCCTGGTTTGCCCAGTGCTGGAGAGTAACTTCTAAGTTAAGAGGTTCTCGTAAACACTCTGCTCTTGCCTTGTGCTGGCTAGGGAAGAAGACTTTTTAGAACCTTATTTTCATTGACTTTGGCATACAGAACATATTACAAAAGTGAATCATTTCCCTTTATGTGTTCTTTATTATTTCATTACAGTCTTTATTTCTTTATTTGTTACATTCTTTTTTTTTTCTATCATCCGCTTGCAGCTGTGTGTGGATGATTGCCATTCAAGGTGGGCTTTTTATTCTTTAAAGGACATCAGAAATCCACTAGAGCCAAACAGCCCTGTACCTGCTCTGTGCAGGGCATGAAATTAGGGACTATATGGAATCTAACTCCAAGTTCAGGTTCTTGGTGAAACTTGTTCTTTAGGTTTAATTGGTGCCCTACAGGAACATGAAGGCCAGAGTCAGCTCTGAGGACTGAAGTAACCAGCCTTTGGAGTTAACCTCTCTAACCATGTGTGAAACCACTGTTGTGATTTCAAAGTCTCATTAAGTATTAAATATAGAACATGCCAGAAGTGATTTTGCAGTTAATAAAAATGTTCATCCATTTAAATAATCAGACTGTAGTCTCATTACAGCTGTATTGCATGAAACAGCATTTGTAGAGAAGAGTTCTTAATCATCCACTTCAGTAAAATTTATAGGGAAACCAGCTTTAGTGAGTTAATTTCAAAGAATAACATGTTTGGTCTTGGATTATTCTTTCACAGCTGAAAAGAAAATCAAAGTGTTTTGGAACTTGTTCCGAAAGAACAAAAAATTATAAACAGCATAGAGTGTATGACTTGTAACTGCCCCTTTGCAAAAGACAGGAAAACAGAGAACTCACAAAACAGATCCTGCCTTCAGTAAGAGACAACCCCCCACCCCCACCCCACCCCCCAACATAGGAATCAGACACCAAAAAGTTCAGGAAACAAAAACTCACAGACTTTCAAACCTTCCAGATGGAAGATTTTACCCTTTTACCCAAAGATCCTTTTACCCGAGAGACAGTGTTGACATTGCTAATGAGAGATGGCAAATACCTTTTTAACTCTCTCTGTGGTCTTCTGTGCTGTTGTAAACAATATATCTAATAATAGCAGAAATAAAGTCTTTGATACTGTTACTGGCTGGGTGGGGAAGGGGGGGATTTTGGATGACTGATGTAACATGTTGGTAACAGATACTTTTACATTCATATATATAGATTTGTAGACTTAAAAAGGAATCTTTTGATTTTCTAAACAGTGCAGGCCAGGGTGTGCCATCCAAACAAAATTACATGTGTTCTTCTGGCCACAGGCTCATCCTGGGAGTTCATGAAATGGGTGTTTGCTCACGCCTGTTGTCTGTTGTCCTCCTGCCACGTGCCACTATGAAGAGCCAGGCTCTGTGTTGCTGATGACCTGCCCTGTTAGGACTGCTGTTGGGTCTGCCTGAAGCCAGGCTGGACAAGCCCATCTGCCTCAGCCTCCCCTCCCATGACGAGTGCTCCAGCACCCAAGCATTGCCATGGCCCTACACTGAGCATTGTTCAGTTGATGTCTTTCT
This sequence comes from Ibycter americanus, assembly GCA_035590275.1. Taxonomy (NCBI): domain Eukaryota; kingdom Metazoa; phylum Chordata; class Aves; order Falconiformes; family Falconidae; genus Ibycter; species Ibycter americanus. The sequence continues at coordinate 85,209,655 of JAVJGI010000060.1, read as the reverse complement.
TGTGCTGATTGGGACAGACAGACCAAGCATGGTACTCTAGATGAAGTCCAACAGCTTCTAAGTAGAGAGGGATAATCCCTTCCTGAAGTCCTTTCCAAACAGAACTGTCCCATGATCCTATGAAATGGGTGGTCGCTAGTAGGTCCAAGAGGCATCAGGTAATAAGGGTGCAGGAGGTAAACAGACTTTGTGTGAGAGTAGGTGGGCTGTGTAGGATGATTGGATGGGGGGGAAGAAAAGATGAGGGGTGTTACAGGAGAGAAGCTACTGAGGCAACAAAGGGGCAATCCCAATAAATAAAGTTAGAAGAACTCACATCCAAAAGTTCAGTAAAAGGGTCTAAGGTTTAACTAGAAATCATGGTAATCTTCTGCAAATGGAGCTGATGAAGTGATTAACCTCAGAAAATTCCTGAAACAGAACCTTGTGGTTCTAGGGTATGAGATAGTACAGGAGCTCGTGCTCACTTGAGGTCTCTTTTCTATTACCGCTTTCAAATGCAAACACTGAGAGGAAGAAATGGATACAAGAGTGCCTGCAGGCTTCTTGATTTCTGGGCTTGCTTAGTGTGGCAGTCCATGGCAAAAACCCTCCTCGTGGCTGAGAAGGGAAAATGAGAAAGCAAAGGGGAGGGCAATAAGTGAAACCATTTTGTTCCTCCAAGCTGGAGACCAGCTTGTCACCATCTCGTCAGACTGCATCCTAAGCAGCAGGATATTTTGTGTTTTCATAAAGCTCCAGTTGCTAGAATGAGAAGTGAGCCCTTATGGTTTTAGAGAATACCTAGAAAAAACTGAGGACATTGCAAGGTTTAGAGTCTAGAGAGTAAATACTTCCAAGCCTCTGTTTCACACTTTGCTCTTTCCTTTTTTTCCCCCTAGTCCCAAGAGTTGTTGGTCAAGCTGGCCACCACAACAGCATCTCTGCCTCCTGGGAACTAACGGCTGAATATGTTGTTTGGGCAAACCTCTGGTGAACATGGGAGCTGTTGTCTCTGGGTTTTAAACTCTCTTTTTACCTGCTGACAGTGAGGAGCTGTGGATACACACTTGTGCTAGGGCAGATGGTGGAGGAGGCAGGTGCTGGGCTGTTGGGGAGCAGCGGCAGTCCAGCCCCCAGGTGCCCATCTCCTATCTGGTCTTCAGGGGCTCTATGCTGGAGAAAGAGGAGGAGAAGATTTTTACTTTCACCACAGCCATGGCATACGACTGGAGGAAACACCTGCTGGATTTGGAGCTGTTTTCTACCACAGGCGATCTTTCTTCTCTCCTATCACTGGCTACATGGACCAGCATGGTGGTCTACAAAGACGGTACAAAGGAGTGAGTGTGAGGTGCACTGAGAAACAGGGATGGGGCACCTGAGATGTCCTGCAGAGCCATTGGCTTGGTAGGTATGAGACTGGACAAAATTATCCTCTTGTAGTAAATCATCCCTGAGGGGGGAAGATGAGAAATGTGATGTGCCCCGGCTCTGAAGCGTTAGCGCAGCAAACTCCTTGTACTGATCTCAATGACGAACATGTTTGACTTGAGTCATACAAAATCTGCTTTAAAAATTCATGTTTCCTTTTCCCTCCTGCCCCTGGTAGCTCTGTGTGCAGTTTGAAAAATGACTCACCTCTCTCTGGGACCGCTTTATGTTCAAACAGCTAAACTACTGCTTTTAACCAATGTTTTGTTGAAAGATTCCCCCTGGACTTGCCAGCTCTTTTGGGCAAATGCCTCTTCTGCCTTATAGATACACTTATGTGTCCCGTCAAAGATTCAAAAGGTTTTGAGATAATTCGTGTCAAAACAGCAGAGGCAAACTTTAATTCAACATGAAATTCAGGCCAGGAAGACAAAGCGCAGGTGTGTGGAGGGACCCGTCCTGGGTGAGCCCGAACACGGGGCGGCTGCCCCTTGGCGCTGGGTGGGCAGCAGAAGTGACCGGCTGCACAGAAGGTGGGCTGGTGCAGTACAGCTGATGGCTCCGGAGGGGCTGGGTATTTTGGCTGGTTTGGGGGATACTGTTGTTCCTTGTAAATAGATGTTTAGGATGTTTTGATATTCTAAACAACAACAGTTGGAGATGGAAAGACTGTCATGCAAGTATGTCTGAGAGCTAATGTAAAAAAGCTATGATCACACAAAGAAAAAATTATACTTTCTTAGTCTCCAGAACAGCTAGGAGTGGACAGGGTTTATGCTGATCACAAATATTCACAGATTTTACCATCTTTCCTGCAGTAACGCTAAGTCTACATTTGCTTCTGGAAAATATTCTAGATGCGTGGCATGGAGGTTAAATTTTAACTAAGCTCTTTCTTTCATGATATAGCTGTTCTCATTTATGTCTTGAATAAGTGTTGATAAATGTTCACATTTGCAGTGAAATTCAGAGGCAATGAGGGTTTCATCTTGGTTTTGCAGTGACCATATCTGATCAGGGACTATTAATATTGATCATCACAATCTAATTCAAAGCAGAGAGCAAAACTCAGGGATGTTCAAGCCTTGGGCAAAATTGTCATAATTTACTGTTATGGGGAAAACTTTATGGTTAGCTGCTTGGATTTAAAAATCTCTGAGAGTTTTCTACAGGAAAGTTTTATTGAAGGCATGGCATGTTAAATAGAGTTACACAACACTCCCTGCTCACATATATAGTTACATATATATTTATGTATCTGTAAAATCAAAATTTCTTGCCCATGTTAAGTCACATTTTAGATTATTTAAAGGGGGATAAAATATTTAAAATACCATACAATTATTTGTATCAGTTGTATTGCTTTTTTCTAACATCTTAGATTTCATTCAGCTCAACCACATACTTTCTCCTCCCAAAAAATCCCCAAAGCCAAACCCAGAAGGACCAGTCAGCTTCACCAGACAACTCATTCCTCGTGTCTGCATGGAAATGTGTTATCTGATCATAACCAGTTTTGCAGCATGGAAATGTGTAACCCAGCTTGAGAAAACCAGTTTGGTGCTGTGAGCTGGGGTAAGGCTGCCCTTGCTGCCTGGCTCTCTCTGTCTTGGGGCACTCAGTTGGCCGGTGGGACAGGGACTCTGGGAGAGGGAGCACAGGTTCCCCTGCCACCACGGCAGTGCTCAGGCTTGACTGTGGTATGTGATGATGAGTTTTGTCAGGGCAGTGCAAGCTGGAGTGGACACCAGCCCAGTATGCCTGAACCCTGTGAAGGGGACTGGCAGAGGCACAGTGCAGCCCCTTGCTCTCCTCCTGAAGTGCACTGTGTCCTGCAGAGCTTTGCTGATGGCTGGAGCACAGGCAGGACCCATGCTTGTAGGGATCCACTTACGCACCACTGTGCGCTTAGTGAAGCAGGTAGAGCAAGCCATAGCATAAGAATTAGAGGTGTGACTCCCGTGGTTCAGGCAGGGGTGCCCACTCTGGTTAAGCATCGACTTAGTGAGGAGAACAGGGCAGCCATGGCCCTGGGGACCACAGTGGGGCTGTGGATATGGCCAGAGATGAGCTGCCCTTGTCCTGCAGCAGCACCGAGCTCTGTGCCACAGGTGACCATTCCCAGCTGGCTGTCCCCTGGGAGTACACGCATCACCCACACATGTACATCCACGTCTGTGAGGGCATTTTAGGCAGTTGTAGATGAAGCTGAAGTTACACTCTCAGACTTGTTACAGGCTGGCAGAGTTATATTCTACCCACGTTTATAGGCTGGGTCAGGCTACAGGCTGAGAAACACGAAAAACGGCTTTGCATACCGCCTTCAGAGATGCTGAATGTCCATAGCTTGTAGACTGCAACTTGGTCAAACTTCTCTCAAACAAACAAATAGCTGTATATATTTAAGTGCAGGCAGGAGCTTTTCCTTGAACAACAGGTTTTGAACACGTGACCTTTGCCAGGTGGGTTTTTCTTATCCCAGCCTTGTGTCTGAACTTTTTTCTGTACAAAGCCATAGAAAATTATCAGCTTGGTGATAGCAATTTAGCCAGATCAATTTTCATTTTTCTGTATCTGGTGCGCGGGCAGTAGATAACAGTTGGGGCCCAAGGATCTGAAATCTTAATTTTTATTCCCAGCTGTGCCATTAACTTGTTCTATAACCTTAGGTGAGTGGGTTAGGGATTTTTTTAAAAATTGTATCAACAGAAACAGGATGCCACCTTACAGGGCTTAATCAATATTTGTAAAACACTTCCAGATTTTTAGATGAAGGCAGGAATGATTCCACACAGTAATCATAATGTCAAATGGCCAGGCCCAGGGCCTGCCAGCCCTCCATTTGCAGAACAGGCACTAGGACAGTGGTGTCAACCTGACGTATGATCTGCTTGGTTCCCTTCTCTCCCTGCCTTAGCCACCTGCATCAGCCTCCAGTTTCCTCTCTTGTGCTGATCATGTTAAAGCACTAATTGTATTGATTTCAGAGCAAATATAATTGATTTTAGAGTAAATCACCCATGAGAGATTGCAGCAGAGATCCAGAGCCCATTTAAATCACTAGGGATCTCCCATACGGCTCGGTGGATCCGAGGTGAGCAGAGGCAACATTTGCAGTGTAGTAATGGCCAGATCAACGCTCCAAATGCATTAATACATAAGACCATGTTGAAAAGATAAGGAAATGCAGATGGGCCTGATCTGATCCATTCATCAGCTTCTTTATTGCTTAACAATATGGGCCCATTTATTTCCTCGTTACAGGCGTGGGTGGTATGGTTGACAGATAAACACAAGCCAGATAATTCTTGAATATTGTGATGTCCACATTCACACAACGGAATTTGGCTTCTTACCTGTTTTGAACATTATACAGAGATGAAAGATTGTGTTGCTAGTTATGTGAAACATTTTAAGTGAACTTTTTAAAAAAAGCCTAGTTTACCACCAAATCACATAGGCTTTTAGCCTAATGAATAGTGTCTAAAACTGCATTGTGTCACATTCTTGGACCTTAGATCCAAGCAAAACACCCACTACTTCTAATAAGAACAGAGTTCAGCCCCATTTGCAAAAATAAAATATGCAGGCTTGTAAGGCTGAAATTTCCTTAGTAAAGGATTTCCTTTAGTAGAAAAAAGATCCTCATTAAAACAAGCAAAAAACAAACAAAAAGAATCAGGGAGAAGTGCCACTGAGAATTTAAACTATCTGGGTTTGTTATAAAGAACTGTGTATGTAATTTTTTTGTTTGTATAGATACCCCATAACAGAGCCCAAATATACACTGCTAGAATAACAGATCTAACCACATAACCTCTGTGGAGAAGCTTGTAAACAGAGGAGGAGAGTCACTGTGAAATTTGGGAAAAAATAACTTTGAAATTCTGCTCTTGTGGAGTTTAACATGGCTGTGAACATGCCTTACATCTGTGGTACAGCCATTTATCAGTGAAGCTAAAAAGGTCTCATAGCTCTAAGGTAAAAAGAAAAAAGGAGGCAGGAAATGTATACTTGAGTAGGTGTGAACTGGGTTACATTTCCAAGATGCTTTTTAGATTAGGTTCTCTTAATGCTTCCAGAGTTCAGAGTTAATTTTGACCTTTGAGGTTTCTTTATTCCTCTTGGCATTGTTCTGACTTTCTACACTCTGAACTAGGACTTCAACAAGCTATGTTTCCTTGAGGCACTCCTCACAACTAGCCCTGTAAGGCACTACTGTCTCAAGACCCATACCCAGGAGCTGAGAGCACCATGAGGGATGGCTGGACATGGCATTAGCTCTTGGTGCCAGCTGTGCTTCCACAGCACTGGACACAGATGGCTGGACCACGCTTGACCACAGTCTCCTTGTTGTGCCACACACATGGCCAGCCACACGGGCGCAGTTTTGCTGTTCCAGTGCCAGCGCAGACTTGGTTGAGTAACACCGCTCACACGGCGCCCTGGTGCGGTTCATGTCAGGCTCAGATCCTTGGCAATGGAAAGAGGATAGAGATCTTGGAAGCACATTCCCAGTTTGCCATCTAATGACTGTCCTACCTGAGAATTAGCATAACTCTTGGTTCCTGCATGTCAGGAAGGCAGAAAATGGTGCATTCACCGTGGTCCCACCTGAGGAGAACAGTCCTGGGGGTTACACTTGCAGCAGCCATTGCTCAGAGCAGCATTTTCCAGCCTCGAGGGCTACATGTGTATGGAGGCAGCCACCTCCTCCCTCAAAGCTTGGCAAGGCTCAGCAATCTGATCTTCTCCCTAGCCCTACACCTCAGGCCTTGCAGTGAACTCATCTGTCCTGGGCTTTGTCACCTGCTGGAGAGAAGCTAAAACCAGCATCCTTTCCCAGCAGGTGGTTAGCAGAAAGTTTTGGCTGTGGACATGCTGTTGCAGCACTACCAAACTATTAAGCTGCAACAAGGCCTTTACCATACCGTACTAGCCCCCTCATGCCTCAGCACCACCACCAGTCCCACACAAGGTTCCAAAACTTCACATACTGTCCGTGCTGTTTCTTTATCCTCTTCAGGCCAGTCCACCCTGCTTCTTGCTTCTGCTGCATGCAGGTTCCTGGCTTCTCCTCATCCAGGCCCCCCCTCTTCTATGAGCTTCTCCCGGGGCCTCCACTACATTGCTGGGCTCTTCTTCATCCAGTCTCCTCTCTCTCTTCACCCAGTGCTCCTCTTCCACCAATGCTCCTTCTCTTCTGGGCTCCTCAGTGCTATTTAGCTACTTAGCAAGAGCAAGCCACAGCTGTACATTATCCACATCAGCCAACCCACTGCCCCAGAAGCAAGCCCACAACTGTATATTATCAATGTTAATTAACCCTCTACAGTTCCTCTACAGACATGCTAGTTGGTCATCAGTAGTGGAGCAAATCTTCTGATCAGACTCTGAAATCACCCATCAGAGAGCAGTTTTGAGCTAAGCAGGGGCTAACCAAAGCCTGGGCTGGGATTTGTTAGGCTCAATCAATTTCCCAGAAACCCACCTCAGCCATTAGGACAAACAACTGGCGAACCCCGGCTGGCCCGGCAAGCAGGGAATGGCCACGCTGGCAGACCATCGCCAGGGGACTGCGTGCGGGGCAGAGCCTGGCAGCCCAGTGGCGGTCCTGCAGCTTGCCCCAAGCCGCACATGGGTGCCGGGCCACACAGAGAAATTGCTTAAGAGTTTAAAATGAATAATTCAGCACTCCTTTGATTTGTGAGTTTTAACTACTGCAGAATGAGTCGCCTGCCACATTACTTCAACCTTGAAATGAAGTACAAATAGATGTGATTCAGATTCTAAATATTTAAAGCTGGAATCTAATCTTAGATACATTGTGTATGCTGTCATCTCAAAAACCCCATAAAGAGAGACAATGATGGACAGCACAGATTGAAATGAAATTCCAGCCCTGTATTAAAAAACTTGCCCTGCTAATTCACATGAATGATTAACCACAAAGAAACTTAAGTAAGTCTGTGAGTTGTAGCAGTGCTGAAGTGGTCTTTGTCATCACTGTCTTGGTTAACTTCAGAAATGAATAGTCCAAAACCACCTCGCAGGGAAAGGACGCCACCTCCCCTTTCCCCTCTTTTCTCTCAGAGATGCAGCTAAACTATTAACATTTTCCAGTTAAATGGCAAACAAAATGTTTCTAATCTTCCTTTCACTGGAAAGAAAGATAAAATCACAACCATAACCTAAATCAAAAGCTATAATAGCACTTGGGCAGTTACAGGCTCTCACTATAGATAGCCAGGTCAAAGCAATCAGCATATGAATCTTCACACAGAGCGAGCAAAAACAACTCAACACAGCTCTCTATCAAATATTATTGTAAGAGGAGTAAGTGCACCAGGGTATGACCCTATTAAATACCAAACCTGTAGCTTCAAAATAGCACAAAACCCAGATGGATGATCTCATCTCGAGCAGCAATGTGCCAGAATACAAATAGAGGATTGCAAATGCTTCCAGTGCACAAAGAAAGCAAAATAAGACCATGTTAAAAAAGAGGGTGGAATATATACTGACGGCTGAGCAGAATGAAGGATGCTAGACCCGCTGCTGCTGAAACTGATGGTGGTCTTGCCTTTCCCTTAGCTGGACTTTAAGGCCTCATTATGGGACTTCTGGATATTGTAACCATATAGCACCTCACAAGACAAACTTTAGTCCACTAAAAGCAGCAATGAAGCTAAACACCCACATCAAGCAAACAAGATATAGCTATTTAGTCTCATCTAAAGGCTAAATGATGTTACCATCTGTGTTGCTTTCTAGTTTGGGGCTAGCATAGTGCAGCCACCAGTCCAGGGTGGAGCGTGCTGCAGACTTTAGGTGGAACTTAGATCAGCTCAGAAGGGCCATTCATACATTAGATATGAATAGTTTTGTACGTAACCAGTGGGTGTTTATTAACAAAGCAAACACGACTTAGTTTAGACAGATGGAAATGTTTTATATTTCAGTAAGGCTATCTGCTCTAGCACCAAAAAATCCACTTCTATCATTTTCCAGTGAGCTGAACCTGGGAGGGCCTGAGTGCCCATGGGGTGTTTTGGGGATGAAAAGTGTGTGATTAATCCAGACAGTGATTGTTTCCTTCCTTGGGTTCGCAGAGGAATGCAGCATTGTGGTCCAGCAACTGCTACCAAAGCACAAGGTGAAAACTCACACAAGAAGGATCACATGAAGGAGGACAAGGAAACCAGCCAGATCCACAATAATAAATTTCCAAATAACATCCTGGAGGCAGTTTTACAATTGTGAGCATTGCCATGGACCCAGATGCAGCTGCAGGAAACATGGATTTTGGTTTGTTTTATATCCCATGGATTGGCATCCAGGCTCTGCAACTAGCAAGTATGATCTCTTACTGAATAGGAGCATAGCCACAGGAGAGGGGAGATTAAGGGTATCAAAGGAGTACATTTTTCATTTCACTCCTTTCTTATTACAGTAGATTAAAAGAAAAAAAAGAGAGTTTTGTTCAACATTCAGTTTTGAGGAGAATTAAATAAGCCAAAAACATTGTTCAGAATTACAGCACTGAATAAAGAATTTCAAAAACACAGTGTGTGGTTCATGGTGGGATTTTTATTTCCTTTTAAGACGAGCCATATACAGCTGTACAAGAGCTATTGTCCTCTGTCCCACTGAAGAAATAGTTTCTTTCTGAAGTGTTCAATCTGTTAAGATACATAGGTGCTTTAAAAGCTCAAAAAAAGAAGGAAAGCACTCAAACTCTTCTGGTTCAAATGGCAATTATCTGAAAAGCAGAAAGGAATATATGGGTAAATGAAATAGCTTTTGATTGCCTGGCTATGAAAGTAGGATTTGTCCTCTTTGGGAACGACATGCAGCAGCAAGCAGGATGCACCAGCAAGATGTAAGTCAGCCCTGAATGACTGGTACAACAGCAGTGATCTTCCATAGCATGGATGGTTATTACAAGCCTGCACAGGAGAAGCCACTTTCCTCTCTAATGGATGGAGAAATGTTCCTTGCCACTGAGCCATAAGGGGACACGATTTGAAGAAAACAAAACCCTTAGAAACTTCCTGATAACTGTGGGTCTGGAATGTCTCTTGTCCTTTTCTGCAGGGACTGTCAAACACTAAGACTTCCACCATCATTTTTAGGCCCCATCAAGACAAAGGCTAACAAAAGAGGAAAGCTGGAAGACCAACTCTCGTTTACAATTCCACCTTTCAAACTCATCATTCAGCAACTGAGGGAGGCTTTCTCAAAGTAAAAAAGACAGAAACACAGACTACATAGGCACAGAGCCTGAGAAAACAGAATTACAGATCATTTTAGCTTGTGTGCTGCTGTCATTCATTCTCCAGGGAATCTTGTGCTCCAGGCAGATCTGGCAAAACAGACCTTTAAGATGAGAGGAGCTTGTGTAATGGAGAACCTGGAAAGCTTCAGGCACTGAGCTTGACTGCATTGAGCTGAGAATGAGGGATGAAAGCAAGTCACAAGGACCACGGTGCTGAGATTTCCAGTGCAACAACTCCAGGGACTCAGAGTGCCAAATTTCAGCCCTCTGAGTGTAAAGCAGAATGGCATAGCACTCAAGCCAGTGGTTGGTAGAAAAGTAGCGGTCAGACATCCTCCTCTAAACTTCTGAAGCTGACTGTCTCATTGCTCTGACGGGTCATCTCTAGACAGAGAAAGAAAAAAACCACAAACAACTTCCCCCATAAGCTTTTCCTAAGAGAAGACAACAGAACTGGAAAAAGTCTTAAGAGAAGGCAATCTGTGCTCAAGATCAAATTCCTTAGAGTGGAAGTCTTCAGAGAACTGTTACACCACTTGCTTAGGTGCAAATGGGAAACCTGACTAGAACCTTAATTTATCAGGGTGAACTGAGGTGCTGCAGCCATAGGAAGCATGTGAAAAAGGGGGTTCCTAATCACATTCAAAAGGTTTTTTTAGGCCATGCAGGTACATACTACCAGGGCATACTGTGGCTGAAAATTGGTTGCGTTACTAACAAGGCTTGAGAACTTGGAACAATAAAGGACTGGCCACAAAATCTGATCAGTCCTGCTAAATCCAGGACAGCTGAATATCAGGCTCAGAGCCACTGCAAGTCTTTATGCAGCTGGCTAAAAATCCTCCCACATTATGACATTTTGGGAATTTGTGCATTTATGAATTCCAGTTTGAGTTTCTGAATTCCCTGTATGTTTTTGTTTATAGTGATGGTTCTGCTGGTCTTCAAAAGGTTGCTAGAAAGGCCAGCTTTAGTGAGTGTGTGTAGACACAGCTTAGGCTGAGCAGGCTGAGAAACATGCCCAACACAGCAGCCTGCGGAAGGAGGAGGCTCAAATATAGCCATAACAGACTGATCAGAGAAACCATCTTGAGGAAGCACTATGCCGGACATATGCAAACTAGCTGAGGTCCCCTCCACCCATAACCACTTGGTTATAAATCTATAGCATCTCTATAAAGAATGGCAAGAAGATCTAGTAAGGTGTCATAGGGAAACCTGGCACTAAGGAATAGAGAGCAAATTTCTGGCCAGAGACAAAAACCCCAATTTCTGTTCAGTTAGGTGAGTTACTCCATATTAGGCAAGCAGGGGATGGCACCTTGTCCCATCATCTGAGATCTCTACTTGCTTGTTTGCTGGTGAGGAGACAAGCAAATCCTTTGGAGAGGCTGAAATCAGCAATGGGATTCAGACCTGCTGGTGCCGGTTGACAGCCTGCACCCACCACTGAACTACCGCTGGGAGATGTCCAAGCAGGGGAGCTTTGTTCATGGCTGCTGCTATGGAGTAGAGTGGCTCCTATTATGCAGAGAGAAGATTCTTGTGCTCAAAGAAGTGCCCCTTAGAGGGGTTGTAGAGGGGATGAAAAGGAGGGAGACCCCCAGTGAGCTTTTTTCTTTTATCTTGCAGATGAACCAGATGGCAGAAGCAGTAGAAACCAAAGGAGGAGCATGAAGCCTTTAAGAATCAGATTGCTAAATGTAGGGAAAACTGAAGCCAAAAACTAGGCCTGGACAAAACTGAGCACCAGAGTGGAAAAACAAGCACTGGAGGAGCTTAGCCAAAAGGGGAAAGAATAAAATAAACCAGCTCAGTTTGTCAATTCAAATTCCAACTCTGTGCTTTCAGGAGAGGAGACTTAGAGAAGCTGAAGAACTGGCATTAAGTCTCCTTTGTAGCTGCAGCTGCTCACAGTTATCTGCCTCCGTGTTCCCTGGCAGACGGCACTGCAGCGCCGAAAGCCTGCAAATTTCCCAGGAAGTAAGAAAAGGCACCAAAGAGTGACCAATGGATCCATCGCAAACACGCACACGCCAGCAGACACACACACTTGCCTAACAGGTAAGAAATATCCTGCTACAGCATTGCAACAGCCCACGGCAGCTTATCATTGCCGGCAGCTGCTCTGCATCAAGTCACTGATAGTGGGGGACATGTAATGTTCCCTCTGAAAGCCCTACTTGCTCAAGCAAGGCTTTCTCATCTCTCTGGAGAGATGCTGGTGAGCCGTAATTTAATTGGCTTTCTGGTCCCAAGATGGATTTTTATCGGGCAAGAAGACCTCGCTACGGGACGTTGCACTACATCCTCTCTTCTCAAGAGTACTCTCATTTTTCAGAGCAAATGCCCATAAAAAGGGCATGATGTCAGGCACAGCATCTGCAGGATGCGCTGTGCTCCTCCATTACCAACCGCAGACTGATGGACGCTGCTGCTCTGTCACCCCTGGTGGAAGCAATACAAACGGCTTTTAACACCCACCCCACCCCCCAATTTCAGTAAAGACCCCGTGACACTTGGTGGAAAAAAACCAACATTGTATTTGATTTACAATTAACAGGATTTACAAATAATGACAAAGTAACAGATTAGCCATGAAATCAGGATGCTTTTGTTGACGAAGGAGTAGCTGGCAAAGCACCTTTATGCAGAAGTCGTGTACCTCAGTCCTAAACAGTGTAAAATAACTTATAGCCCAGGCAGGTTCAGGAATGATTATACACAAATGCAACAAGTTGAGTACAAAACAAACCACAAAAACCCTCCAGCCTATTGGGTAGGAAACCAGTTCTGGTGAGGCTTTTGATTTTCAGAAACTGAAGGAAAGGCCCACTGACAAATACTAGGAAATTTTCAAAAAGAGGGGAAAAAATAACAATCAATAAACTGTGTGACAACCTACCGGGCAGGGAGAGTGGGCGGCAGACATTGCATTAGCTTGCTGAGAATCAGCAGAGTCTGGGTGCTTGGCAGGACAATGAACACAGGCGTACAGATGGCAGCGCTTCCTTAAAATGCTACTTTACTGCCAAAAACTTGCGAGACAAAGAGGAATAAAGTTCTCTGATGTGCAATACAGCAATTTAAGAAGACGTACCTAACTTTTTGATTTGTATGGAGCTTACCTATATTGTAAACACACACTTTCTGACAAGATATTTCAATTCTCTTTGTTATGGGTTATGGTGTGTATTTAATCAAATGCAGCATTCCAAGGCTCAAAACTGACTGAGTGGTTTTCAATAGACGGGTATATGATTTTTCCAATATCATACTAGTATTTTACATCACAAATACAATAAAAACAAGTGATGGTATTTCTAGGACAGTTCCAAGATTCAAATAAAAAAAATCATCAGAACCATTCTAAAATAAGATATTATACATAATCAAATCATGTTAAACAGCACACTCTCGGCAAGCAGCTAATTACAAGCATTCTGCTGGTCATGTTTTTCACACAAAAGTCATTCAATAGCACATAAATATTTCTTTTTCTGATCTGCATCTTTTTACAAAACCATTCATCAGATTCACAGAATTAGTACAAGTAAGGCACATTAGCATATATCATAAAACTCACAATAATAACAAAGAGTTGTAAATTTTTAAGGACTAGTTCCTTCTTTGCAGTGATTTCTGAAACGAATGAGACTTTATCAGTAGAACCCTTCTACACTGACATTATTCTTATTTCCATTGCAGCCAGCTGTGGTGGGTGCAATACTGTGCATCACCATGGACATAAATAATTAAATTAAGAACCGTGTGTGGTAGCAAATCCCATTTTCAGATCTTGCAGAGAAATCAGACATGTTGTTCATGATGTTCATTATGAGCATAGACTAAATTTTAGAGCTATATGGAAGTCAATTTCCAGTTATCAAAATAAAAGGGGATATTGCATGCGTCTCTGAGTATGTTACTGTTTTCCTAGTAAAAATATTGCTTAACGTAGAAAGGATGCTATAGTATTGAATTTACTTGCATAATGAATCCTAAATGCTGATGTCTCAGATTCTACTAAATTAAACGAACTATAGGTTTTCCTTCTTCCACCCCCCCACCCTGCCCCCAACCAAAGGACTCTCTTTCCCACAGAAGATTCATTTACACACAACACAGCTTTTAATTAGAAGCATAATTTACAGTAAAAATTCTTTACATTACACCTCTGCTATCAAAAAAACATGAAATATTTCATTTAAAGTTGTAATTATACATTAAAAAATAGAACACTATTTCCTTAACAGGAAGAATGAATTTGAACATCTTCAGATCAGATTTCTTTATTGCGGCTTTTGAGTCAAAGGTCAGTCACTTTATTCTCTAACGCAGCTGCTATTTGCTGTAAACGGAAGGCAAGCTGCATTTTTTGTGCAGCTGGATCCTCTTCAAGTGCATTTATAATCTGGAGAAATAAACACAGAATGTTTAGAATCATTTAGCTTAAAATATATGACATAGTTCCTGGACCAAGTGTTTGATACTACTTTGGTTGTAAAGAGTCTTTTGCATTCTCTCGGTATCAAAGATAAAGTCCATTTAGTAGGCCCCACATTCTATTTTTACACAAAGGCAATAAAAATGATCGTCTCCGTTACTTTATCTAAGTTGCTGTAATGTTTCCCATTATGCTGGGATTCAAGCAAATTAATAGGTGGTACTTTATCTTGTGAAATATTACATTCCAAGATGGAGCAGGCAGGGGGAAAAACGTCTTTATAGCTATTGAAGAAACAGTGCTTTCACTTGCAGTGCACCCTACAAGGCTTAAGGGTCATTTATCAGCAGTAATTAAGCTGCATCCGCTTTGGTTATGAGAAGCTCCTGGGTGGTCGACGCACAGGCGTAAGGTAGGGCAACGCAAGGTCTCTTGTGTCTATAGGCAATGAGATCAAGAAAGTGGTCTGGCCACAGCATCAGGGGGCTGCCGGCAGCTCCCCTTGGTTCTCGCCAAGAAATGCTGAGACTCTGGCCCAGTACCACGTAGCTCAGGAAGCAATGAGCTCATCAGAGGAGCCCCCCAGCATCCTGCATGCAGCCTCAGCTGTATGGAATATATATAAGAAGGTATGACTCTATGACACAAGGGATTTGAAAACAAGAGCTAGAAAAGGTCAACTGTTATGAGAAGGCTTTTCTTCAAATAGAGTTTTTTAGGACTTCCCAAGATCAAATTTCAAAGGTTTCAAAAGGTTTTAATTTCCACCATCCTTTAGGAAAATTTCCAACAACTATTAGATTTCACCATTAGAAGAATGTATTACAAGGCAAAACCATTCCTTTTCTAGAACTGGCTTTATTAATTTAAGTCAGACACTGTAATCAAGCAGAAACCTTTAGCTCTGTTTAAGTACTATATAAATGTGCAAGTACAAGAACCAGAGAAATAGAGTTTGCCTGTCACTACCTGTGGTTCTTACTACTTCTTGCACATCATTGACAGTGGAGATTAATACAGTCAGTATCAATCTAGCCAATAATTTAACTTTGAAGGGCTGGTATAGCATTTGAGTTTCCAACACTGGAGCAAATTTGTTTAGAAATAATTATTTTAATGATTTTGTTTTTAGAGCATGAAAACATTTTTACAAGACAGAGTTAATAAACACTTATGAAAGTATTTAAATTGGGCTTAATTTAATTTGATATTGTTCCCTTAATTTAAACAATTACATCTAGCTGTAACTCCTCAAATCTAGACTAAATAATTCATGATTATCTCTGCTGGTGAATATATCCTTCATATAAATGTGGACAATTAGAATGTACCCACTTAGTCATTGTCAAGCCCTGCAGAGATGCAGAAGGTACGGCGCATGCTGGGAACCACTGCATCAGTAATAAGGACAAGGGCAGCTGCAAAATGTTCCAATTTATGCAAATTAAAGCATTTTCATGGAAAATAAATAAGCTCGATTAATTTTACTGAATGGTTCTTGACAGATTATCTCCATAACTCTGAATTAGCAGCCTTTTCATCAGATGCACCTTGTTGTTACACAGTGATGTACGTGAAAGGAAGAGCGGCAGCTATGCACTGGGTTTTGGTGGCCTGCCACTGATGAAGTCCCACAGACCAGTGACTCCACCTGTGCCTGTCACCAAACATGAAACCATAAGTGGAAGCAGGGACACAGGGGTGTGGAAGAATCAGGGCTTTATGGTTCATCTATCAGCCAGGACCCCTGAGTGTTTCTGTAAGAGGGCAGGCCATGGATACATTGGGGAAGGTGTTGAAAGCAGCTTGGTTTGCGCTGGGGATGAGGGGCAAGGAAATCAATGCCATTGGGTTGGCCTGCATTCCTCTGGCCACTTCCCCTACTGACCCTCATTGCAAGACTTCTCAGGGTGGTTTGATTTTCCCTGCTTACATCTGTTTGAAAGCTGTGACAGGCTGGCTGCTCCTGTATAAAGCAGCTGCAGTGAAGCTGAGGATGAGACTCACTGCCTTAGTGCTAAATGTAAGTGAAAACACGAACTGTGCTGAGGTGCAAGACAAACCAAAGAGAGCTCACATGTGCTGTACTCCTTTTTGATTCAGCATCTGTTCTTACTTGCTTTGATTTAATTCTGAGAGTTTTCTGGAAGCATTCATTTCCATGGAAACCTTTGAATAAAAGTTTCCTTCTCTCTTTTTGTTTTCAGATTAAGTTTGGAGAGCCATAGCCACAGCCCAGCTACACTGGGGTATTCTTTGTCCCTCTTTCCACAGGGCGTGAAAACCCTAAAAAACCGGTTTACCTTGGGCAGGCACTTCATTTGGCAGGCAAAACAGGGACGGTAGCATGTATGGAGGTTTTAAGTGCATCTTAACTAATAAAAAAGTCACGGCCCCATTCCTACAAGCAAAAAAAGTTTAATGGATTCTTCCTAATAAAAAAACCCACTGGCTTGAAACCTGATAGAGCTCTGATGATTACTTTTTGCTTGGTGACATATTTATGCCCTAACTCTTAGGAATTAGGATGGTAGAACTGAAGAGAAATGATTTTTAAATCTATTTCTCTTCCAGATCTTGTTAAACTATCACTACCAAAACCAGACAGCCCATAATGAAATTGTTCATTTATAACAACACACCCTTGACCAGTATAATTGCCAAGCAAAGTGTGTAACTACAAAGTTCGAGCTTTCTGTTCAGCATTGCTTTTACCTGGTTATCCAGGGAGTTTCAGAAGTTGTTCCCTTAGACTGATGTTAGCCTTCATAACCTTTTATCATTGATATTAAAAAATGAAAACAACAGCCACAACTTACCTCATCATAGTATTTGTTAGTATACTGGTAGAGTTGGTGTAGAGCCACAAGTGTATTTAAGGAATCGGTATGTGCCTGTTAAACAACACAAGCAGGCAGCAAACATGTCAAAATATGATCACAAACAGCTGAAAGTTATGCACATGCACAGCTGTCGGATACAATTTACAAGATTTCCAAATGCAAGTTCCGCATCCTGTAACTTTTGCTAAATGACAGTTGAGGCAGAAAAAAGGGGTGAGAAAACTTTTGTTTGGTGATTTTTAGATCAAGGCTTTCCCACTGGTGTTTTTCCACTCTGCCTACAACTCTAATACGGGAGATGGAAAATATTTTGAACTCTGAACAATAAACCACAGACTACAGAAGAAACATCTGTTAGCAACATGGGTATATATAACTAAAGCATTTACTTAGTACAATCTATGTATTGCTGAGATATTAAGGCATTGGTTCTGTCACTGTTATGGCTGTTTGAAATCCTTTCTCCAGCTTTTTGAAATTATTCACACATCACTACAGCAAAGGTGTAATGCATCAGGATCATGAGCACATACACGTTTGGAAAAAGCCATCTGAATCATGAAGATGGAAAGCGGGGTCAGGGGAGAGGGGGAGACAGACAGACAGAAAAAGGACTTTAAATGAAGCAGGAAATAACCCTTCCATCACCTCTTCCTCCCTCCCCCCCAACATTTACCTTATTCAGTGTAAGTTCTCTACCTGTCTAAACAGATGTTTTTCATTCAAATGTATAGGATTCAAACCTCTAGCTATGCCTTTAGTCTTTTAAGTCAGTTAAGAAAATTAAGAATTGCAAAATATTGATACTGGCATAAATGATTACAAAAGGCATAAAGCAGCAGAGAAACATCCATCTTTCCTTGCTCTGTAAAAGTAATTTCTAGAGCTGGTCAAAATTTGCTGTGTTTGATCACCCCTTCCATATTCATTTTTATCATAATTTATAATGTAAATAGAAAGGATCAACATATTCTGCTGATGTTAGAACATTCTACTGAATTTACTTCTAATCACCAAATGTTTTAAATTTATATACATCTCAATTTGTGTAATAAATAAAGTGAACTGGAAAATGAAATGTCACTGCAGATGAGTTTTGTAGTGAATGACTGAAAATAGAAATGCTCTCATGACGATGTTGATCTGCAAGATGTTAGGTCTTAAGGGCACTGGAATAAACAAACTACAAAAAATTCCCAAACATCCTCCTTACGCTACAGCCCTTCAACTAAATTAAGCAAATGAGCAAACCAGCCAGTAAGTACACTGCCTCTTTGCTCAGGCTAAACATCTTTTAAGGCTGGTGAGGGCCTCTCCTGGTTCTTCAAGTTAAACTGAGTGCTTCAAAGGCTCAAGCCTAAGCTAAGCCGAGCTGCAGAGCAGACAGGCACTTTCAAGGCTGAAGCAGTGTCTTTGCTCCACCCGTCTCCAGCCACAGTCCCCAGCTATCAACCACACCCTTCTGCTCTTCTCCATGATAGGTAACCCCCAATAACCTATAATGCAAAAAGAAAAACTGCCACTGAGTGAGCACATGGTGAGCTTCTGACATGCAGTGTAAAGTGGAAGTATTGCCTTTGTATAGACAGTGCTAAAATAGGCTATACTTAGTGTATATGCCTCCTCTTTCATTTCTGAAATCTAGTTTTTGCTGTGGTATCACTCTGAATTCAGTCATCATTTCTTATCAATATGATCAATGCTAAAAATTCTCTATATGCTGCGGACAGGAAAAACAATTCAAGAGTGCTGTAATTTTTCTGCAATGGTTGTGAAAAAATCCAAATACTTTGCTCAGGTACCTACATCATCACTCAGATAATTAGTGATGATGACCGTTCTTGGTTCCATTCAGTAATCAGTATTTCAAAGGGCTAAAAGGCACAATTCCACTCAACAGGAATATTTCAGAGATTCATGAAATGTATCATTTGATGTTCGCACATATAAAAAACCCCCTTGTTGAGTCAGAAAGAGAAGACAAAGAAAAACAGTGCTACACTTGGTTCCAATTTCAGGACAAGAAAATGGAATTTATTCTTACCCTAGAAATCTCTGCTAGGTGGGTATTCATATCTTGGTCACTAACTGGCACCATCTGACGAATGCCTTTGTAGTAACTGCAACAGATGAAAACAGACTTTCAATTAGGTGAAATACAGTGTGGTTTTCCAGTAATTCTGTCTTTCAATTTTGCAATTACTTTAAATATGCCTCCTAATAATGCAGGAGATGCTCTACCACAACAGACCAACGATTCCTTTAGTAATCCTGCCTTCCAACAGTCATTAGTATGTTCAGAACATAGGCAAATCATACCTGACTGTACAGGGCCGTACCACAGGAAAGAAATCTATTTATAATTGCAGCTGATGATTATTTTAGGCCTTCAAACTTCTGAAGTCATCAGCTAGCAAGAGTTTTGTCCTGTGGCAGATCTTCCATGGTATTCACAGAATTGCCAATAAGTAAATGAATAAAGTCAGGGATGGAATAGAAAACTTGTGTTTGTAAAAATGTTTTCAGGCTTTGATCTTCACTGAGTTATAGAAGTGCAGTGTTGGTTAGACCCATCGTATGGGCAACAACAGCAACTGCAGAAAACAGCATCATATTTTGTCCTGAATAAATCTATCCATCCATCTGCACAGATACAAACATGCACTGGGTCATAACGCTGCTCTGTTTCAACTTTGCCAACACTACCACCAAGGGAGTGTTGTAATATTCAGGCAATATTTGGCAGTTGACTTTGACTATCTCAGCATTCGCTTTTCCTCTTACACGGGCTTAAAGCCCTAAAAACACTGAATAAGCATGAAAAGAGTCTATACTTACTCTTCCACCATTTTCTTATAGTTAGAGATCTCTTTTGCGTAAAGTAATTTATTACTTGGAGAATCCTGAAAGATACATAATAGAGAGAAACTTGGTTGATTTATGAACATCTCTAGAAAGCAAAAGAAAGTAAAAAACTCAGGATCAAGCCTTTATATTCATATGCGCTTGAGCTTTACAGATATTAACATCTGGATGCTTATTAACATCGGTGGGATTATTTGTCCTAAAAGGACAAAGTTTACACTCAGCATTACTGTTGAGTGTTACAAATATATCAATGCAAGATGATACTAAATTACTGGTGGACATGAAATAATCAGTATTTGAACTTGCTTTTTATAAAAGCAGTTGCTATTTTCTCCTTTTTGTAAATATCAATTGGCAGACTACACAGTAATGCTGACATGTTCACCAACCTGTTAAGTAGTGAAATGCTGACTTCATTATAAAACTAAAAAGAAACTATCAAGGCTGTATCCCCTCAGAGAATGGGTATTGTCTGTGAAGATGCCCTTTGTCTTGTCAGGCATGAGCATAGTCAGAATGTAGAATGCAAATCACTTACTCTGCTTAATTTGTGCTCTGTTCTTGTGCAAGCATCCATGAAAGTCTGTGCAATGACTGACAAGGAAGCATCTACTACTTCGTGAACGTGAACATCAAAGATGAAATGGGGATTTTTCAGTATGTTTACCCAGAATCTAAGAGGCAGGCTGCAAAGGAAGGAAAAAGATAAATAATCCTTTTTACACAATAAATGTTGTACAACAAGCAAATCACGTGAAATTAAGAACGGGGTTTGCATTTTGATGTCCTCACAACAGTGAAGCTTAATTTTATATTTCAACATTTATACAAGCTATCTGTTGTCTGGTTTCCATGTCTGAAAACGAAGCCTTTACGTCTCTCGTGGAAAAACTCATAGGAGAAGAATCTTGAGTGCCCCAAAATAGCAAGAGAAGACGTCTGAGTGGTTAGAGAAACTACCTGAGTAGTATTTTATTAGATTTTGTGCTTTGACAGGTAAATCCAGTCCCATTTTTCTTTTGCTTTCCTCTTCTCTGAGGAAAGACAAAAAGTGACATGTTAAATCTGCCAATGGCAACCCCATAGGTAGGCTGGTTTCATTTTTGCAGCCCCTAGGCTTACAGGGAATCCTTTTGATCATATAAACATATTAAGTCAATTAAAATGGTTCTGAGAATTATAAATGAAATTTACTTTGATTTGTGGTGAGAGTGCCAGTACATACCTGGAATTACACTCCCATTTCTCTGCAATACAACTATTACTCTGTTCATACTGTACCTGTTTGTTTTCCAGATGTGAATGGTATCTTCATCCTTGATGTCATGTTTTTCTGCTTGCTCATCAAGAAAGTCAAAGAAGTATTTCACAGCTGGTGGCACCACATGGTTTGAGTTGAGCACGCTATGAAAGAAGTTATCTACAAACTGCTGAAGTGTCCCCTAAAAGCAAATTTAAAAAAAATTGTTACATTTGTGTTACAGGCTGAACTCAGTGCCACCCAGGAATCTTTTATTCCTGTTGACACTAACAGCCTATAAGACAGTTGCAGTCACTGATGGCCTTCATCCTGAGTGCTAAGTGTACCAGGCGACAAAAAACAAGCAACTTCTTAGTGCAGCGACCTTGGAAAGTGCCAACACAGTAAAGACCTTCTAGAGAACAATTTTATGTTCTAACCTGAAAGGTTGTGACTTCACCAACTATTCTACAGTTTGCACAGAAAGGCGTGATTTCTGCTTGACAGAAGAAGCAGAAACTGGTTGCTAAGTATACAATACATTTACACTTCAGGGTCATTGTGCACATAAAATAATTGTTAGCCGTTTTTTAATGGTTTTTCAGCTTCCCACCTCCAGTTTCTCTGGCTCCATGAAATTTTTAGAAAGATACTGAGAGGAAAAAGTACCAGTGAGCATTTGACTTTTTGTTCAAGGGCAAGCACTTGGGTCTTATCAGACACCCAGTTTGGCCCAGCTCCATGAGCCCCACTGAGCCCAAGGAGTGAAGCATCCCAGAAGGGCTGTGTGCTTGGTTGGATTCCTGCATCTGCCTGGACCTTAGAGACTGTGACCTCAGAGATTTTCCCCTTGTTTTAGAGATGTCCCCATTGAGGTCACATCCCCACTCAGCTGGTTGGCCCTATGGATGCATTTGAAGGGCTGCACCCTCTCTTTCACTGTCACTCCAGCTGCCAGCCTTAGAACAGGGCAGGGACCAGGAAGGCAAGGATCCCTAAGCCACTCTGCTGTTAGCAAGGACACACCAACAGTCCATGGGTTGGAGGGGTAGCTGTGGTCCCAGCCATAACACCTCACCAGCTCTGTATGAGTTAGTAAAGCTCCAGACTGGTAATATATAAACTTGCTATTGCAAATAGAAAAGCGGCAGCTGCAATGGAGTTATTAACAGAACAGAGGGATGTAAGCATCTTGATGGCTCTTTGTCCTGAGTCTGTGTCGTCTATGTGCAGACTTTCCTTCACATCCACTTTCACACTTGGACAAATGGCCTTAGCTGGAGCCAGACCACTCTCATTTTCATGAGGAGCCTGGCTTTAGGGTCATTAAACACATTATTCTAAATTCCTTCTGCAAGGAGGAATGCTTCACAAAGTTGCGATCCGTTCTGCAGCATAAGCACTAAAGCTACTCTAAAAGGACTATTATTATATGAAAACATTCTTATTTTTCTAGGTTATACTGCAGCACTGGTCACACACAAGTATAGGAAAATATAAGGCTCTGTAGCAGTTCATAAAACATTTTGTTCAAAAGAAAACCTAACAAAATATTATCTAAACAGGTGGCACAGAGCAGAATACCCATCTTTGTCTTGCAAGAAAAAATCCTTATTTAATGAACACATAATCATGGTTATCAGCTTTGATCGGGGAGTTATACTTTATCTCTTTCCCAGTAATGCTCCTCAGGGCATATTAATCACTTGAAGTTGTTAACACCAGCTTGTAAATATGACACACATTCAAAACGGCAGCCAAACGCATGACTAATATTTGCATCATTTTCTTCAGTTGTACCTCAAAATCTACAGAAGTAAGGTGTAACCATGGCACATCTGAGACTTACCTTCACAGAAAGAAGTCTGGTCAGGTAGATTTCTGTAATAGCTTTGGTCCTCTCTTTTTCTTTCACACTGCCCCGCTTCGATTTACCTTCATCTATTTCATCTACTGGCCGGACTAGATGCCAGACCTTATTTTCATCTTCCAGGAGTGCATGTCCTAGAAACAGCAATCACAATAATTCAAAAAAATGCCCCACATCCAAAACAGCAACACAACCCCCCCCATATACATAAGTACATGTAAGATCTTCGTTCCCTATCCCTAACATACCTGTCCTCTTTCTTGCCAAAAGGATCTAGATTACTCTGTTCCTGTCCAACCCACACAACTCAAGCTAAATGTTGAACATAACTTGAAAAAGCTTGCTTTTGCAAAGAGTGTAGGGAGAGGAAGGAATCACATAATAAGGAAACTTCTGTTTGGTCACATGAGCACAGTATGTGCATTTTTTGAGGTCCACACACTGGCGTACTCTACCCCATTCTGAATTCTTGGAGACATGATCAAGTTACAGAAACTCAGCTAGGTCTGACCCAACAGCCACACAGAAAGAGCAATTATAGCCTACTCCAGGTACAGGGCAAGATAGTGCTGTAGCAGCTGTGGTGAATTTTTCAGTGGCAATTAAAGAATTATCTCAGCCTTTTTTCTAGGTATCACCATTACAATTTCCATTTTACCTTAACTTCTGAGTTCAACGTATGGTACCTCAGTTCAAACCTGCTTTTATCAGCATTTGACCAGCACCACTTGACTTTGTAACTTAAGGAGGAAAAATGCATCCCTTTGCTGAGAGGATGTGAACTCCAGCAGACAGAGGTAATGACTGCAGCAAATTTATAATCCATTATAATAAGATTTTTAAAAATTTGTCAGTATTCATAGCTCAAACCAGAGAAAGAGACTTGCATGAAGTCTGTTACCATATAGCAGAAACAGGAGTAAGCACCTGGATGCTAATGACAGTTCATCTGATTACAATGCCTTGCTATGCTATCCATGGCTCAGTTATACACCTGGTCCCTGAGCTTAGTTCCATGATCACACTGTGGAATAAAGGAAGTCTTGCATTTCAGCATCAACATGAACGTTCCGACAAACTCTATGCTTGAGAATCTTTTTTTACAAACAGTTTTAAAAGACAGGATACAGTCATTTTAACTTGCAATTAATATCCCTTCAAAAAAGATTCTCTGACACAAACTTAGTTTAAAATCTCCTGGTTTTGCTTGTTCTTCCTTTAATTTCTGAATTTTTATATCTACTTGGCATAGTCCCTAAAATCAATGGTGCTTTTCCAGTGGAAGTTACTGAATCAGTGCATTTAAAATCATTGATGACTTAAAAATGGGAAAGTTATTTTTCCCATAAAAATTGTGATTCAGCCCTATTGCACAAAGTATTTTGCGTTACTGCTAAGTTTTATCCTTTAATATACATATCTAATATAACTGAAACCCAGTTACAGCAGAAAATATCAGTTTCTAATTGCATGAGTTTTTTCTTCAAATTTTTGGCCATAGTAATTTATTAAGTAAGTTCCTCAACAGCTACATTAAATTTACTAGCTTGAATGTATGTTCAGTATTTTACATCACAGGGGAAAATAATATTTAGGTGCAATGTGGCCAAGCCAACACTTCCACTTGAATCTACTTTATATAACCTTATGAAAAACATTAGCTATGCAGTCTTCTGGGGCCTTTACTTCTTTTTAACCAGGTAGGGAAAAAAATAAATCCCACATTAAATCATGTTGTCCTTTGAGAGTCCTTAATTTGACCTGGAAGTTCATGTGAATGAAGCAAGAAAGAAATAAAAGCTATCACTTTATTTTGAAGCAGTTGTGATTCCGCAATAGATACCATTCATTGCAATCATCCGCCAGTACAGTAAGAACTGCTGCTAGGCCTGAAGTCTGGAATTTCTTTTGCAATGCCTGTTATTTACTTTTGTAAATTAATAGATTAAATCATGCATTTAGAGCAGAAACTATTTTCCAGCCTTATGTCAGTTGCTTAGTACGCTTCTGCTTCCTCCTTTGATTCAGAGGAATTTATCCTCTCTTTGCCCTCCTGATGGTATATGGCCCTGTTTAACTTTGGAGAGAAGAGAAACAACCCAAGGGGTTTCCACTAAGATTAATGGCCCTTATGTGCAGCTTAATTTGGCCCGTGTTTGTTTAGCAACAACAGAATTGGCTACTAGTGAAACAGTAGTTATTTCATCGGAAAGTAGGGATTAAGAGACTACAGCTCAACCAGATGAACTTCTGCAACACAAAGATTCCACTTCATTGCTACAAATAGCAGGAAGAAAGAGGAAGAGAAATTCAAACATGGGGCCACAAAACATGTCAGCAGTATTGCTGCTCAGAGAAAATAACATTTCTGTGAGATAATATTTTCCCCAGTGGAAAAGGAGGAGGTGAAGAAAATAAAAGTTAGGGGAAAACACCTCCTTTTTTATTGCGATAGCCACATTAGATGTCAACTTGTAAGCGGGGAGAAGACTGTGCCCACTGAGTCAAATGCTTCCCCCCAAACTCTTCATCTTGGCCCTTGGGCATTCTTTGGCCAATATAAAATAATGCTGGGAGGAGCTAATGCCAAACATTGACCGCGCTGACTAATTATAGTGGTATGAACCATGATGTAAACATGATGGAGGCAAGTGAGATGGTGACAGACAACACAGCTCTTTTCCCCTTCTGTGGCCTGCCACTCATTACCTTCCTTCCAGTCTCCTCCCCCCCTGTGAATAGACTGCTCCATGGAGGTAAAAAAAGGGCTGTCCTACACAGATCTGCTAATCAGTATTTCTGATCTGCAACACTCTGTCTGTTTTTATTCAGAATGAAAACACAAAAAACAAACAAACAAGCAAGCAAA
Organism: Ibycter americanus; assembly: GCA_035590275.1. Lineage (NCBI taxonomy): Eukaryota > Metazoa > Chordata > Aves > Falconiformes > Falconidae > Ibycter > Ibycter americanus. The sequence continues at coordinate 85,183,827 of JAVJGI010000060.1, read as the reverse complement.
AAACCTGGAGAAAAAACCCAGAATAACAGCGCATGTTGTTTTAGCTTACAGTTCAGTACAGAAATACTAGCACGAAATCACTGAAACCATTCTCCATCTTGACACAAATTAGTAATTGCATTTATTATCTCCAGAAGCAAAAGATGCTGCATTTAATTTGTCACAACCTCCAGCTTCTAGTGTCTTCCTGTTAGTAGCTGTGAATCAAAAGCAGCATGGAAGCAATGCCAGGATTTAGAGCAACATCTCTGAACATGGTTTTACATTTTTGTTCTGTGCAAAGCCTAGTACTTTGGCAGACAGTCAACGGCTTCAGCTGACACTTCTCAGTGCAAAAGGTGCAAGTTAATGAGAGACTCTGAATAAAAGGAAAACCACTTTGTCACAAGCCTCATTCATACAGCCGGGATAGGATTTCTGTTTATTCCAACCCTGTAAATCCCTGTGTCATATAAACGTGTATGTGTGGGAGGGGAAGCCTCTGATCTTCTCCTCTCCCTTTCATACACATAGTCTCACAAATCACTCTCACTGCAGACTCTTGCTTTGCGCTAGCTTTGTAATATTTCATAGCTTGCCAAAAGAACAAGTTGGCACCAGATAGCTCAGAGGACCCTTTGGCGTTACAGAAAATGGGCTAGCCTGGCACAAAAAATTGTCTTCCCAAATTTGTACACTACCACGGTGCAAGACAGGGTGTGGAGAATAAACATGGTGGAAGTTGTCTGCACTCCATACTCTGGGATCTGAATTCTCTCTGCAGATTCTTCTCTCGTGTATGAGAGCCCTCGTGTGACAGCACTGTCCCCAGAAGTCTGCTCTTCCTTTACAATTTAGTATGCCACACATATAACTTAAGGAGTTCATCTTGGAGCGCAGATCACGTATGTTCAAAGAGCTTCACCATACTGAATCATAGCTAAAGATATAATTGTAGAGAAGGAGGAAGAACCCCCCTCCCCCACAAACACAGCAAAAAAAGAAAACCACATGGTCTGGTCCTCTACTGCCTGCCACAAGGGTAGAGAGGTGGGGGGGATGAAGACTGGGAGCCCAGAACGGCAGACTGAACACTTCTCTGTGTTAAGAAAGCAAAGCAAGCTAAGGACACCATCAGGCTCCATTCATGGTCCACTCCATTTCTTTAGAGTGGAGGCAACTACTGTCTCTCCAGTTATCTCCACAATCAGTGCTACCAAACTGAACAGGGACTAGGAAACAGCTCACTGGCTGCACTTCACTGCCCTCTTTATTAAAATGGATGGCTTTTTAAGTTAACATGTTGGGTTGGCACCTGCTATGACAGAGTAGTCACCACTTGGCCAACTATGGCAGGCACTTGCAGTAAAGGGGTGAAAGGATAACAGTAAAGGTATAGCCATGACAATTAAAAGACCCTTCAAGGATGCTGGAAAGAGTCTCAACAGAAAGCATCCAGGAGAACAGAGTAAAAAGTAAATGTAAGTCTGCCTGTCCTAATTTCCTGTCCAACAGTCAATACAAATTAAATGGAAGTCTGTACATTTATGTTAAATAGCGACATATGTCAGAGCTATCAGCTGAGACCCATCTTCTTGAAAAATGTACATTTCTGGCATACTATTTCCCATCTGTGTGACTGCCCAGCCCTTGAAACCTATTAAATCTGAGATCAGTAAATCTGTTTAAAGGAATGAAACCATTAGGTGAAGCTTTTGCAATAAGTGCTAGACAGAAAAGCATATCAAATGAGTTCATAGAAGGAAGAATGATCTCAACAATTATTGTTCCATAAATCTAACTTCTACCTTGTGTAAAATAACTGAATATAAGGATAAAAAAACATACAGAAACTGAACTTCTTAAATGTAAAGGAAACACATGTGACAAAGAACATAAATTTTCAAGTAAGTATTTCCATAAAAATCTGAGTGCGTTTTAGTCTGTAATGGATATTGTGTCTCAAGAGATTTTGAGATAAAGGAAATTGGTCTAGATAGAATACTAACATGTAGACATAAAAGCTTTAAAAGACAGGTTGCAAGGTAACAGGTTGTCTTCCATGTTGAGAAGTCCAGCATACTGTAGTAAACAGCAATGCAAGAATTATGAAACAGCTGCATCAGTGATGTGAAAGACAGGAAACGTTATAAGGGAATTCCTGACACTAATTTACAGTGGATTGCAAATCTCAAAAAGAAGAAAGGAATTGTGGAAAATGCTGCATCTAAGGAGAAAACATGTATGGAATAAATGAAGCCAACCAACAAACCCTGGAAAAACCAAGCTAGCGTAGCTGGTGAAACATCACTCAAAGGGAGTGAGACACAAAATATGAATGTACAGAGATGAGTTTGCAAGGCAACATTAATTGTAAGAAATGCAATAAAAAAATGACATCAGACCCATTATGTCACAGAAAGGGGAGCTGGTCTCTATTGTGGTTCATCTAGAACACCGCATTCAATTCTCAGTCTAGTTAGTGGAAGAAATGTGGAGAGGAAAGTGAGTAAAGGAAGAAAGAAGGAGAAAAAGAAATCAAGCTTTGGACAGATGAAACATATGGTTTGACTGTAGATGTAGTGGGATTAGGAAACAAAATATGCAAGGAAATATTTGCTAAGAGTGCCTTCTATTAAGCTGGGGTATGGACGCACAGCAATTAGGGTTAAAGCCCCATTATTTAAGGTTTTAATAATGAGGACAAAGAAAACCATTGCAAGTCTAGAGTGAGTAACACACAACAAGTAAGACCCATATAGTCTGGTGGGGAATATCTAGCTCCACAGATGTGCTCAAAAAATAACATCAAGACAGCAGTATCATTCTCCCTGTGTGGGTTTTGACTTCTAGTCATCTTGGGAGGTAGGGAGGCCACAAGATACTTACTTTCCCCTGGGACATCTTGCTGATTATCCTCTGGTTGCTGGGAAATTCCCATTTTCGATAAGATGAGCGTGGCACCATCTCGGACCTTTGAAAATACAAACACAGGGATGTTATTTGAAAGAAGTACACACTACTGAACCTATTTCTTATAACCTGAACTGCGGTTTCTGTAATCTTTTTCAGGGAATCTAGACCTATGATTAATGCTGCCCTTCAAAGGCTTCTTTGGCAACTGGCTCTGCAATTCAGAACATACTCCCTCCCCTTCCCTTACTAAGACATCCCATCAACACCTCCTCTGAGATTACTGAAAATGCTAGAAACATCTCCAAGACTTAAGGGCTTCATCAATCTGGTGCGGGCGCCCGTTGTACAAAAATGGGGTTTATCATGAAGAATCAGACTTGTCTGTTTTTGGAGGGAAAACTAACTCTATCTTTCCCAATCAGGATATATGTTGTAAGAAAGCAATAAATAGCATACAAAGGGAAGATAAGTGGGTTTCAAGTGCTTGGTAGAGTGCACAGTACGAAACCTAAAATAGAATGTACAAAACCATCAACATCTGCTCTCCTGACTGGGCTGTTGAACAAACCAGACCAACCCAAAATCTATTTAGCAGCAGAGCAAGGACAAAGACAATTCTCAAGGGTAGGAAGTGGTAGAAAAAAGAAGGGATGAATACAAGACCTAACAAAAGGCGCTTTAGAATGTTCAAAGGGGAATTTGGATTTGGACACTGCACTGATGAGGAAACCAAAGTACTGGCACTTAGGTGACGAGTTTTTGGTAAGACGTTCAGGCAGTATGTCTTGACCTAGCTTTTCATACTTCCAAACTTTTACTGCCTAGACCCAGAGCTAGGGTTTTTTTGTTTCTTTATGTAGCACAGAAGTTTCTCTAAAAACAAATAAAGATTTTATTTATTACGAGAGAACAGTTAACAGATGCGAACAACTGCTCTGAAACAACTCCTTACATTATAATGCATTAGTGTGTTGATACGTTTCCATCTGCCATCTCTTTGGGATGTTAAATCCAAGTCTGAGAGGATCTGTGCAGTAGAACCTGGACGCCACTCTAAGGGGTAATTAAAATGAGAAAAAACCAGTTTTTAACCATGTGCAAAAATAACTACTCCAAGAATGTTTCAGTTTAGAGAACCAGCGACGCATTGTGGAACACTAAAAGAAGTAATTTGGCACATGCCAAGATGTGTGTTTTTTATTGCTTAATCGGTTGGTCTTTATTACAGAAGTTTGCATGAACTATTCCTAACCATGCACATGAGTTCTGATTATTTTCCATACAAAGTTAGATTATTTTGAATAGAATACTACATATGTATATAATTTTATATATTATACTATATATAATATATAATATATATACCATACTATATATATAACATAAATACTATAAATTTTATATATATATATATATAAAGAATTGCTATCAGTCCAAAATAGAGTAGGACTTCACACAGAATAGACAAGGCATTTTTGGGGAATTCACTAGGATTTTTTAAGAGCAGGAATTGCATCCTCTACTTTCAGATTAAGACAGTAATGAAGATATTGCAAAACTATTAATTGGAGCTGTTATTATGAGATTATTAGGCGTTTTACATTACATCAATTATTTTTTTTTTATCAAGAAGAGAATAGCAATTTTGAAAGCCTTCAAGGAGGATGAGCTGGGTGGCTCATCATCTCCTCAACGTGCAGCTCCTGTAAGTTATAACTCTTTTGAATAACCATCATAAAGGCAAGTAAAAATCAGTACCAGTTTCTGAAACTGCATCATTACTTCTCCATCAGTTAATTGTCCATGCTGTCATTATCACATTAATTAGTACCTGAGATACTGACTCTGTCAGACATGAATACATTTGTGCTAACAGTCATTAATAGGCTCTTTGCACACTAATGACAGTATACCAAAACTTTTAAGAGTCAGAAAAAAGAACTCTGTAAGAAAGCATTAATTTTTAATGCACATTAAGATTGCTGCAAAATGCTGTATTTTTGCATCCAGCAGAACATGAATTCAACTTTTTTTTTTAACCCCCACCCCCCCCCACCTC